>JBAFTA010000015.1:28222659-28249274 GCA_036919975.1 Melanotaenia parkinsoni
AAAAGCATCAATATCAGTTCCTCTTTAGTGGCTTGGTGGGAATTTCTAAAAAATAACCAAATCCTCACTTTTTCCATTTAAGCAATGGAAAAATAAAGGAATAAAACAGAACATAAAATAGAAAATGGAAACTTCCTGTCATTTAATATTCTGACTTCTCCATATGGAATCAGCAGCACTATATTTTTTTAGAATATCGCCATCTTGAATCTATTACATGTAAAAAATATACCATTTACCAACTAAACTTGCAGATACCATCACGGTAGCAGTATTCTTAAATCTCGATGCCCCAAAATGATCAAAAACACATAGACTGTTATGTAAACTAGAAGATTCAATCTCTCTTCCAACTTCGAAATGGGAGGCTGACGTATCCTGTAACTTTAATAAAGATGAATGGTCACAAATATGGTCCTGGGTTTTTGGGGCCCTGGCTGTCTGGCGTGGTTGGAGGTTGCCGATCTTGACCAGGGCCTGTGCCTCATAGCCGCGAGGGACTCTGGCTGGGGCCTTCCTCTGCCGCCCTTGGGGTGGGTCCGCAGTCACCTTTATGGTGGGGTGGCTTGGGTTCGTGCTCCGGGATTGCTGGTGATCACCCGGGTCTCTGGGCCGCCCTAGTCTGCCTCTAGCCACGTCACGTTTGCACAATCACACTCATCTCTGATCACTCCTCATAATCTGCTTAATGACAGTCGCTAAGTCGTCCAGTGGGCTGACACACTAAGAGCTACTTTTGTTTAGGTGTTTGTGTGTGTGTTTCCAAGACTTTGGTTGTTGTGATACATATTTATTTTCTTCAGAGCTCCTGATGATTGTGAGCTTTGTTTTCCTCTAAAATCCATAGGAAATTCTCTGTTGTGTTTCTGTACAGGTGTAGCTGTTGGTTGTTTGGTGTTGGTTCGGATTGACGGGTCATTGCCTTCTATCTGTTGTATCTTTGTCTCCTCTTTCTGTTTTCCACTCTTTTTACTTCTGTTCACCATTTTCTTTTCAGACCATCACTGTTTGCTATGATGCTGGACAAGTAAAAAAAAAGAAGATTAAAATCATAATTCTTTGACAGTTTTACCCTGTCCAAGAAACAAAACACTTTAAGCTGCTGGGAGCATCTTTTGGTTACAGTCTAAAGATATACGATCTATATTTTATTTAAAAATGTTAATTAATAGAGCAAATAAATGAAAAGATTCTGGTTTGGTTTCAGGCTTTTGTTTTACCTATTAGCATAAAATAAATAAATAAAAGCATCTGATTCGGTGATAAACAGGTGAAATAACGACAGTCATGTTGTTTCTTCATAGTATTTAATTAGTATCATACACAAGCATGTTTCTGTTAAAACACAACTGAATCAAACATGATGTACAAACAGGTTCATACTGACAGGCCACCTCAGCGTGTTCATCCTGAACGTCATAACTCTGATGCAGAAACTCGTCTTCCACCAGAAAAACCACAGGATCAGCAGCACGAGCAGGAAAATCTAGTCAGGTTATTTCCTACCAAAGATTTCTTTTAAAAATTCAGACAAAAGCTCAGTAAAACTCCATCAAACAGCTGCAGGCCTGATGAAAGTGGAGTTAAGAAGAACTGCACAGCTTTTCAGATAAAGATCTTGTCCCAGCTAAACTCCTCCCACCGGAGCTGAAGTTCAAATCAATCAGAAAATTTTGACTGAAGATCTGACTGTGCGGCCATTTTCTGAGCTGCAGTTCGTCTTTATTCTCCTCTCTTCCTGCAGCAAATGTTAATGAAATAATACGTCTGCAGTCCATCCAAGATGAACTAAAACTGGATTTTCTCATTTCTTGCTGCTGATTCTGTAGAAATCTGTAGAGCTGCAATCACCAGAACCATGAAAGATGCTCTGCCTTAGAAACAGGTTCAAGTCTTCGTCACAACAACCGGAGTCCAAAGAGCTCCCCTGTGACAAAAGTCCTGGAAGCACAGCGGCTCCTTGTCTGGCATAAAACACAACGCTGATACTCTCACTACTTTATTGCACTGTTTAAAACACGTGTTGTGTCCTCGCATTACTTTTCTGCAAATTAACACTCAGATTGAACCGCTGGTTTAAGGCCGCTTCACGTACAGTTTAACTTCATCAGGTCCGACACTCCCTCCCCTTGGCATGCAAACAGAAAAGACCTGAACCTATCAGAGCAGACCTGCAAGAAGACTTCAAGCTTCACACGTTCAGGACACAATATACCATCAGCTGACAGACTGGTTAACTGGTTAAAGTGGCTGGTGAGACTCAGAGTTTCTCAGCTGCAGTCAACTGCTCAGATATAAAATGTCCTTTTACTTCTTTCAACAGATGTGATGCAGAAATCCTCTGCAGCTGGTCTGTCTGACAGCATCTACAACTAATAATCAGTGGATCTCCAGCGGAGCCACAACGGCTCTGAGCTGGTTCAGGAAACAGCAGATACTCGAACCTGGAGCAGCTGCAGAACAAACAACATTCCTCTTTTCTTTAAGGAAGCAGACACTTTACATCCTCGTGGTGTGTGTTGTGCTTGTTTCATCACAGATGACTGCAGCTCAGGAAGCTGCTTTACTTAGACGTCTTCTCACTGTCGGCTCAGAGAGGGCTGCTGTGAAGATTTGACAGTTTTGAGGAAGCTACGGGTCAGTTAATGACTTATGGGATCTTCCCAGTGGACTCTGACATTAGAAAGAAATCATCATGTTTGATGGGCCAGAGAAGAGACGAGTAATTCAAGCTGTAAACATATCACACAGCAGCAGACATACACTATCTGCCCAAAAACCACAAAGACCCACATGGATTTAATTAGGGGACGTTTGAAAGCCTTCCAATCCATCCTGCATGGATCCTGATGTTTCACCTGCAACGAGTTATTAAAATCTAACTGATGCAGCAAGCAGCTTCTTGTTTCTTAAAGAAAATGTGGGAAAACTAAAAATGTTAGTCTCTTTCAGAAGGGTTAAATCATTGGCATCAAGCAGAGAAAACATCTAAGGAGATGCTGAAACTGGTTAAGAACTGTCCACCGCATTATGAAAAACTGGAGGGTTGGGGGGAACCATCATCTTTCAGGAAGAAGTGTGATAGGAAAAACATGCTGAATGAAGGTGATCGATGATCACTTTAACGTGGGTGAAATCAGATGGAAAAGAAACCACCAGTAGAACTCAGGGCTGTGTTTAATAGTGAAAGTAAGAACATTTCCACATGAACAATGTTACGGGAACTGGGAGGCCTGGGACTGAACAGCTGTGGAGTCATAAGAAAACCACTAACCAGTGAGGCTAACCAGAGAAAAGGCTTCAGGTTGCTAGGGAGCATAAAGTTAGGACTCTGGCGCAATAGAAGAAGCTCATGTGGTCTGACGAGTCCAGATTTACCCTGGTCCACAGTGATGGGAGCAGCAGGGCCAGAAGAGAAGATGATGAAGTGATGCAACCATCATGCCGAGAGCTACCGTACAAGCTTACGGGGCAGTTTCTCAGGTCAAGGTTCAGGTCCAGGTTCTGCAACATTTTTTGCCTAAAGAATGAAGTCAGCTGACTACCTGAATACACTGAACGAGCAGGTTATTCCATCTTCACTGATGGCACGGACATATTCCAAGATGACAATGCAGGATTCATGGGGCTCAGATTGTGAAAAAGTGGTTCAGGGAACAGGAGACATGGATTGGGCACCACAGAGTCCAGACCTGAACCATACTGAGAATCTTTGGGATGTGCTGGAGGTCCGACTCTCCCATCATCACTACAAGAGCTTGGAGAAAAATGATGGCAAAGATAAATGTTCTGACATTGCAGAAACCTATCGAGATGATGCCACGGTGAACGCTGCTGGAATCGGAGATAAAGGAGGTCCAATGACATATTAGAGTCTGACTTTTCATTTTTTGGACAGGCAGTCTATGCCAAGTAACTTCCAAAATGGTTTTCTCCTTTTTCAGAAGACTCAGGCTGTGAAAACCTTCATCTGAAAAGAAAGAGTTCATCTCTGTGTTACAGGGAGACTGACTGTTCTAGGCTCAGTTTGTGTAAAAACGTTGTTGGTTTGTTTGCTCTCATTGGGTCTTTTGTTGCCGAGGTATATTTGTCTGTGCATTTCTGAACTTCTGTTCTCAGGAATTTCGTTCCCTAGAGCCTCTACATCCAGCATATTACACGGCATCAGACATAGGGTAATGTTAGTCCTTAACTTCCTCTGAAATCAGCTAAAGGAGTTATTGCTAAAATTCTTTTTACTAAAACAGCTTTTTATTTTAAAACCCTGTTTGTCCCGACAGTGTGAAGGTGGAGGATGTGTGCTTGCAGAAATAATCTCCCACATCTGAACCACATACAAACAGGAGCTGCTGCTTCTCCTTCCTGTTTGCTCTGCGCTCTGATTGGCTGCTGTCAGATCCAGGATGTGATGTGGACCAATGGGAGGACAGAGATTACTCAAATGAGAAGGTAAATCAAAGTGCTGACATGTTAATGCTAATTGTGATCTTTGCTAGTGTTACACTGTGTGCGGAAACTGGAAAATTCTATGATCAGAAAACGTGAGCCGAAGAATTCGAGTCCAAACTGAGGCCTCACGTTAAATAAAATATTTGTTTAGATTCAACAAATTACAGTCTAAGTGTTTCAGACTAAACCAGGGGTGTCAGTAAATGAGCTGGGCCAAAACCAGCCAATCAGAGGGTTCAATCTAAATGTACTCTCATATTAGACTGGAAGAAGTAAAGCAGGAGGCGTCACTGATGTGTTTGTCATGATTACAATTAATTAGATACATTTTGAACTCGAGCTGCACAACATGTAAAAAAAATCTACCTTCATTGTTAACCTGTGCGGTGTACCGTATGTGAGCAATAGTCCCTAATTTTGCATATTTCAAGGAAGTGTCATGACGCTGCAGACAACGGAGCATGAGCTTTATCAGAGGAAGTCTGCATGAAAAAAACATTAAAGTGGCATCAAATTTTATTTACCATAAATTATATTATCATTGTAACTTTCAATGGTGTTATCTCATGTCATGCTGCCATATCGCTTTAATGTAGTTATTTACCATCTGCACATTTTAAATCTAACTTTTTTGAACGAGGGAGTTTAATTCTGCAGGTTATGCTTACACTGCTGGTAAAAGTACGACTCTCTGTCTATATCTGATGTGTTTCGGTCATTTAAAACACTTACAGGAGACAGACTGCAGGGGGCGGGGCAATCGTCTTCCTCTGCTCATATGGGGTCGCTTCAGGGCCGGAGACCGGTCACACTGGTATCACATTTAAATTATACCGTAAGCAACCGAACCAGAAGTGAGCGTTAGGATCTGTGGTGTGAAACGTCTATATTCATGAAGCCATGTTGAAGTTATCAGTTGCAGTGTTTGGGGAAAAGTATTTGTTGTTATCTCCATATTGATAAATTCTGTAAAGGTTTATATTAAATTAAAACTGAATGTGATCACAAGCTTCTGCTCACTGATGTTGCATCTGATCACATGACATTCCTGGTCCAATCAGCAGCCAGCTCAGAGCAGGGAACACTGAACTCTGTTTTAACAACCTAAGTAGACTCATTAAGTCAAAAAAAAAAAACAACAATAAAAAATAATAATAATATAAAACAACATGAATAAAAAGCTTATTACAGAGATATCAACAGAAACAATAACATTTGTTCTTCTCCAGTTAAAGTACCACTTCCTCCAGTCTGGACAGATCCGGTTATGTCACAAGAAGATTATTAACATTATTCTCATTATTAATATCTTACAAAACCAAAATCAACAGTGCAATAAAAAGTTTTTTTTTCTTTTTTTATCCCTCGCTTGGCAGGAGAAAGAAAATGGCGAGGGGGCGGGGCTTGGCGACAAAAGAGGAGAAAAACATCCAAAATTAAGAGAAGGGAACACAGAGGAAGAAGAGGAGGTTCTCAGGGTGATAAAATGTGAAGAAATGGAGGGACTGACGATGTGGAGGTAGACATGGGTGAATAAAAACTGAGGAGGATGATGGGAGCAGACAGATCCACACAGCAGCTGACGACGACACACGAGAATGTTTCTGAACATGAACGGGACAAAAACTTTTCCCAGGTTTCCAAACAGGTTGTAGTGTTGGTGTTCCTGGAAAAGTCGGCTGCTGTGTGGATCCGTGTCGATGTTCTGATACCACAGGTTCTGCTGGACATTCGTGATTCGGTTCTGGCCGCTGTTGTTGGGTTTGTTTGGGCAGAATTTACATCCTTTTTTTCCCTGAGCTGTCTGGGATAACAGCTGCAGGACTGTGATGTACGCGTGCTGGTGTAAACAGCAGGTTAGGGTTAAAGTTAATTTATTTCATAATTAATTGTAGTAAAATTAATCATAAAGATCCCCAATATCATGACTTTCCATGTGGGATCATGTGTCATTAAGCAACATGCGTGTTTACGCTTGTGTTGCTTTGTTTTCCTTTCTGTGTTTTATAATAGTTTCCAAAAAGAAGCCTCTGGAGTCCAGGTAGAGGTCCTGCAGCATTTCCACCTGTTTTCTATGAGTGTTAATATACTTTGTTATAGTATATTATAATGTTATATTATAATATATAGGATAATATATTATAATATATTATTAAACAAATATATGTGTTTCTATGTTATTTTGTTTATAAAGCTTTAAGACCTAAGGCCGGTGTTGTTAATTAATGCATAATATTTGCTAAGCTATAATCCTGACGTTAGCAGATCATATGGGATCATATGAGATTTAACTGAACAGACTTTGTTCATTTCAGCCGAACCGTCTTCAAAATCAGTTTCTGAACATGTTTGAGGCGGGAAGAAGGAAATGCAGCTGCTACATTTTCATGTATAACTAACCTTTAAGGCTCCACGTAGACTCAGAGATGGTCTTCATGGTTCATGGAGACTAGAAGGATCACTGAGGTTCTACACTTCGCCTGGAACGAGCAGAAACTGACATGTTGAAACGATTCTGCATTCTTGAGGTGTTTCCCGGTCAAAGATCGTATGTGTTTCAATTAAATTCTGTTTAAATATCATGTAAGTTGTAAAATGAGAAAATCAGAATAAATCTTAAGACTGCTGAATATTCTCCTGGTCTGAGATCAGGTAGGGGTTGAACCCGACATGTCAGCTGTTTGAGGTTAAAGCCTTAGAGGTATCAGAACATCCCAGCTGAGGGTGGGGGTTGTGTTGGGTCGGGGGGGGTTAATGTGAGGTGGGGCCAGATCAGGGGGACAGTTTGGGTTGGTGAGCTTGGCCTGTTCTGTGAGGGTGGCGTCGTTTCTCAGGAACTCCTCTTAGTCTTGGAGTGTTGGATCAACCACTGGAGAGTGATGTCTGCAGAAGAAGAAGACAAACAGAAGAAGCCAAACAATGAAACCAGTTTTTCATCCAGGTTCTGGTTCCAGATCAGTGCTGGTCTATAAACTAGAACTGTTTTACGCCCATCACAGGCCCTCATTATGAACGGTCAGCGTGGCCGGTGGTGGTCTGATGATGTGGGATCAGTAACGATGCAGACTCATTTCTGAACCACATTAGAAGAAGAATGTTTGTTTTTTACTAAAATTTACAAAAATAAATAAATAAATAAATAAATGAATAAATAATTCAAGATCTCAATCTTGATCAAAACCATCCTGATGATCATTTTGTCCATAAATCCTCCAAAACTGGTTTTGAATCCAAACCAATTTCAAATGCAAACCAGTTCCAGGTACAAACGCGTTTCAACAGGAAGTCTGGACTTTTCCAGCTGTTTTGTTACTATGGTAACCAAACCATTGATCAGACATAAATAATAATTTACTCCTCAGTTCTTCTGAGTAGCACACACCTTCACTCTGCGGACAAAATGCTAATCAGGAATATTCTGATCAATACGCTTTTTTTCATGATTATTAATAGACGTGAAAAAAATATCTTGTTACTGCGAGTCGTAAACATCGTGTTAATCTGAAGTAGTTAAAGAAAAAAAATTCTTGTTACTGCGAGTCGTAAATGTCGTGTTAATCTGAAGCAGTTAAAGAAAAAAAAATTCTTGTTACTGCGAGTCGTAAACGTCGTGTTAATCTGAAGCAGTTAAAGAAAAAAATATATCTTGTTACTGCGAGTCGTAAACGTCGTGTTAATCTTAAGTATTTAAAGAAAAAAAAAATCTTGTTACTGCGAGTCGTAAACGTTGTGTTAATCTGAAGTAGTTAAAGAAAAAAATATATCTTGTTACTGCGAGTCGTAAACGTCGTGTTAATCTGAAGTAGTTAAAGAAAAAAATATATTTTGTTACTGCGAGTCGTAAACGTTGTGTTAATCTTAAGTATTTAAAGAAAAAAAAAATCTTGTTACTGCGAGTCGTAAACGTCATGTTAATCTGAAGTAGTTAAAGAAAAAAATATATCTTGTTACTGCGAGTCGTAAACGTCGTGTTAATCTGAAGTAGTTAAAGAAAAAAATATATCTTGTTACTGCGAGTCGTAAACGTGTTAATTGGAAGTAGTTAAAGAAAAAAAATATATATCTTGTTACTGCGAGTCGTAAACGTCGTGTTAATCTGAAGTAGTTAATAAAAAAAAAAAAAATCTTGTTACTGCGAGTCGTAAACGTCGTGTTAATCTGAAGTAGTTAAAGAAAAAACAAAAATATCTTGTTACTACGAGTCGTTAACGTTGTGTTAATCTTAAGTAGTTGAAGAAAAAAAAAATCTTGTTACTGCGAGTCGTAAATGTCGTGTTAATCTGAAGTAGTTAAAGAAAAAAAAATATCTTGTTACTGCGAGTCGTAAACGTCGTGTTAATCTGAAGTAGTTAAAGAAAAGAATATATCTTGTTACTGCGAGTTGTAAACGTCGTGTTAATCTGAAGTAAAGGAAAAAAAATTCTTGTTACTGCGAGTCGTAAACGTGTTAATCTGAAGTAGTTAATAAAAAAAAAATCTTGTTACTGCGAGTCGTAAACGTCGTGTTAATCTGAAGTAGTTAAAGAAAAAAAATATCTTGTTACTGCGAGTCGTAAACGTCGTGTTAATCTGAAGTAGTTAAAGAAAAAAAAAAGACGTTCTTGGGTTCTTCTTTCTGTGGAAGTGCAGACAGCCTCTTTGTTCACATTTAACTCTTCATATTTCAGTTATACTGTCTGAGCACAACTATCAATCCACTGGTGATCGGCTCCGGCATCCACGTGACCCTGAATGTGAGTAAGCAGTATAGAAAATGAACCAACGAACAACATCCGGATTAAAAGCATTATTTTCTCTGGGTAAAGCACATCAGCCTACAGCTGTGTTTTTTTCCACGCATGACACATGTCACGTGACTTATGACATCAAAGACATGCCCTCTACTGGATCCTGTGGACTCTGCATGAAGCAGCAGTTGGCTCAGAGAGGAGGTCAGCTTTCTAACTGTATGTTACAGGTGTAGGTGATCATTCACAGCAGTTGTCACAGAAACATTAGAGGCTGATTTCTCAGTGTGACAACATCACAAACAAGATTCACATAAACTACTTTGTTTGTTTGTCAGAGTTCACAGAAACTCCCTCAGAACGGGGGTTCACTGTGTTTGAAGGTCCAGAACAAACTGACTGATGTGTTCTTTTACATCAGGCAGCAGTCTGAACGACTGGTCCATCCATCTTACTGATGCAGTTCTGATCACTTTCTCATTCAGATCTGCTTTCTGGTCGGTAAGAAACAATGTACTTTCACACAGAAATAAACCAACATATGGAGCTAAAAACATTAATGCTACTTCTGAAGTTTGTGAGACGCACCGATGTTGTCCTTCTCCTTGCAGGAGATGGAGTAGCAGCAGATCTCTCTGTCCTGGATGGCCGACAGGTTCCTGAAAACAAACACCAAAAGAAAAAGTCCGAAATGAATAAACCTACAGAGCAAAAACCTGAACCTGAACTTTGTTTACGGACATACACACAACAGATTTGTTAAAGCTTTTTAAAAGATCAGGAAAGGCTAGGTTGTGGTTGTAGTCCTTAATCTGTACTTTGTTGAATTGTTCAACATATTAGAAACTGGAAGGACAGTGGGGAACCATCATATTCCAGGAAGAAATACAGTTGGAAAAACATCCTGACTGATGGTGAGTGGTGATAACTTTAACATTTGAAGAAATCAAATTGAAGAAAAAGTAGAAAGTAAGAACATTTCCACATAATGTGAAGGGAACTCAAGGGATTGGGACTGAACAGCTGTTAAGAAAACCAGTGAGGATAATCAGAAAAAAGGCTTCAGTTTGCTAGGGAGCATGAAGACTGGAAATGTGGTCTGATGGGTCCAGATTTACCCTGTTCCAGAGTGACAAGAGCATCAGGGTAAGAAGAGAAGACGATAAAGTGATGCAGCCATCAAGTCTAGTGCCTACTGTACAAGCCTGTGGGGGGAGTCTATGATCTGGGGTTGCTGCAGTTGGTCAGGTCCAGGCTCAGGTCTAAGATGTAAACTGCAGCTGGATCTTTAAACCAATAATTTTCCAAGTCCTGCTAAACTTCTGATTGGTTTGTAATGTGTGTTTTTTTTTTTTTTAGTGAAAGCTGTGTTGTTTCCGTTTCAACACCACAGTTCTGACTCCAGATGAAGGATGTGGTGGTTATGGAGGCCAGAAGATGAGATAAAAGGTTGTGATGTTTAAAATCCACATCCTGAACTGGTTTTAGTTTCTACAGCCACAGA
This sequence comes from Melanotaenia parkinsoni, assembly GCA_036919975.1. Lineage (NCBI taxonomy): Eukaryota > Metazoa > Chordata > Actinopteri > Atheriniformes > Melanotaeniidae > Melanotaenia > Melanotaenia parkinsoni. The sequence continues at coordinate 28,233,340 of JBAFTA010000015.1, forward strand.
GGCACAACATTACATCATTCCAAACATCTCGCCAGTGTTCCTATAGAGGACCACAGAGCATCCGTCAATAATCTGTCTCTAGTTTATTCCATGAACTGGGTTTTAAGCGTTTCTGGACTCGTCCTGCAGCACTGACCAGAGGTCTCATTTATAAAGGTGGTGTACGGCACTCCCCACGCAAAAGTTGTGCAGCATTTGAGATGAGAACGATGCAAAAGCTCATTTTTAAAGAAGTATTGTATGTATGTATGAAATGTATAATGCCCACAATCATTGGCAAAACAATCCAATAAATAAATAAATAAATAAAATGTACAATGTCTTGGTGGAGGTCTGCATGTCTGAGTGCTTCGGTTTATTAATGCTACAAGTCACACTGACACGCTGCACGTTTTCATTTCTTTACCTCCACCTCACCAACACGCACTTCAGTTTCTGTTGGAAAAGTTTTTTTTCTCGTTTGTTGCGATCGTTTTCTTTTTGATCAGCACTTTCTTCATATGCAGTGATATTCATGATACTCATTGACCATAAATGGCTGGTTTGGGCGTGTTCAGGGCGGGATATGAGGCCGATTCAGGTGTGCACATTTCCAAGTCATCTTAATGTGCGCGCATATGGTTTTATAAGACTGTTTTTTTTTTCCTGTCATATGTACACTTTTAATAGATCCTATGAGATATTTTATAAACAAAACCCCAGTCTGACAGCCCACACACTAATCTGAGAAAAATTAGTAAAGATGTTAATAATCAACCTGTAAACTGCCTAAAGCAGCTGAAGGTGACTGTGAATTTTATTGTTCTTTGCTGGTTCCAAGACGCTGATGTAAGGGCTTCTTCTCTCTGGACAGCAGAGTTGGTCCTGCTGTAGCAGCAGATCTTCAGGCCAGACTCGGAGCTGTGGTGTTCTGGCTCTCCACCAGAACGGATTCGGTTCTGGGGCGAAGCCGTCAGAGAACTATTGGGTCAACACCAAGCAGCAAACATGTGGGTGTGTGGGTCTAGACTTACATCCTCTCTATGAGCTCCTTCTCATCCAGAGCTCCTGCAAGGTCCCGCTTATTCCCCAGAACCAGAACCTGCAGACACACAAATGGATGAACAGAGAAAAATGTTTTCCTTCCTTCATTCATAGCTTACAGTTTGTATTTTATCTTAACTAAAAATACACAGAACGAAGCCAAATCAGATTCCAGTTTCTCTCTAAGAACTTGAACTGTGTTCATAATAAAATCCTGATTATGGATAAAATACAACTAAAACATGCATCCACCAGATTTATGGCACTTTTCATAATTATACATCAAAATAAGAAAATGCAGCAGAAAACAGTTCAATCAAGATAAAACCAGGAAAACAACGTGCAGCCGTTTCCAACCGAACAAAGAGAAAATGGCGTTTGTTATCTTTTTACTGGTCCAGTCCAGCTTTGATTAAATAACTTTGAATTGCTTCCATTAGTAACAATTGAATTAAGTTTATCCAAGTTAATTTATTAAATCAGTTCAACTCGACAGTCAGACCCACTCAGATCATTTTGTAGTGTGCAAAGGCTCATGGGAAATTGATATTCAGTATGAATTTAACCTTTTATGATGAACTTGTGTGATGTGCTTTACTTGCTGTGGTAGACAATGTTGTGTGGATGTTCTGGTGTGTTTGAGTATAAACGTTGTCACCATGAATGTGGAGGACGGTGTGGGGGGAGACCCCCACCACGCAGCCCCGGTGACCGAGTTTATCAAGCAGCTGGAATAAAACTGTTGCTCTAAATCTAATGTTGTGTCTCCATATTTCTTACTGCAGGAAAGTACATCCAAATTACAAACTACAATGTAAAAGTACACATCACGGTTAAAGTAAACACTTTCTTGTCACATCACATTATCAGGTATCATGTGAATAATAAGTTGCTTTGGGTTAAATCAAATATTTAATCTGGAACAGCTTCAATCTTTTAAGTTGACTTGAGTCAGACTATTTAAAAGAAACTAAATGATTTGAGTAAATCTGGCTTAAAACTGTCAAGTTAAACAAATTTAATTCTCACTAATTAAGTGTGTTAAAGTGATTTCTTTTTCTTGGGTCAAAGTTTAGTTGGACTTCCGGTCAGTTTTGTGGGATCAGTCTGTTCAGGTCCAAACAGAGTTGGGGTCAGTGCTCGAGTCAGTTTCACTCAGTGTTTCTGTTTCATGGAGCTCGTCTGATTCGGCTTCACAGTGCAGGCTCGTTTCGGCGTTCTTACGGGAATTCCCTGCAGCTGCGGTTTGTCCAGCAGGTTGTGAAGTTCATTCTTGGAAGCTTCAATCTTCTCTGGATCTGCTGCGTCCACCATGTACCTGCAGCAGGAGAAACGTCAGTTTGTTCAGGGATCAGTTTAATGGCGCTTTTTAAATCAAACTTATTTATTTATATAGCACCTTACAAGAAAACAAACATTTTTTCTGAAATCTTTTCAGTAAACTAACGATCGTACATCGGACTCGTCCGCTGGAGTCTGTTTTTTGTTTTTTTTTTTGTAGGGGGTGAAACAGGATCTCTTGTCGTTTCTGATTGGCTGTTCAACATCGTGGGTGAGTGTAGGAGAAAGCAGACGGCAGTGATAGCAAAAAACAGCTACAGCCGGATTAAAAGCGCGTTTAAGCTGAACTTAAAGTTCTGAAGAATTTTCAGGACCAATAATTAGGTGATGATCAAATTTTCAAAAGCTTCCGAGGACCCTGAGATACTGGATTTATAGTTGCTGCGCCCCATACCACTTACAGTCCATTGTTGTTTTAATAAAATCGTTGTTACGACATGTTTGTTCGTGAAAAAAATTGTGTTTTTTTTGCATGTTAGTGGTTTATTAATCATTATCACCAAAACTGGCTGCTGTTCTGATGGGGACATTGTTACGATGGGTTTGTGATTTTCTACTTTTTACGGCTTTGTAGATGCTCACAAATTGGCAGTTTTGGAGGCGTCCATTTTTTTCTGAGTTGGTGCAACTGGAACACCAACTACCTGGTAATGACATCACATATTCTTGGCAGTTGACCCGACAGAAAAAACATAAACCACATGCTGCTTTTTTTCTTTTTGTAAATCTGCATGCCTCTTGCCTCCCTTTACTGTAAAAGATAAATTCTAGTGCCCCCTGCTGCTGGCGAGCTGTATCTTTTTGTTTATTCAGATGTGGGTGGTAGGAAGAGACCCAGCAGGACGCCTCTCACTGGTGCTACTTCTTCATGTCGGCTTTAAACCAGCTTCTGTGTAACTTGTTACATAACTCTGACCCGGTCGCCCTGCAGCGTTTCTGTCCCGGCATGACGGCAGAAAGCTGCACTGCAAACACCAGACTTCCTGTTAAATATCAGCTCTCTGGTGAACATGAAGGAAGACCAACTCATGACTGTTCTCTGTCTCTCTGGCTGGGTTTGGACTCAGGAGAGACACTGCAGTGACCTGTTTAGAGGTGCATAACTGCTGTTTGGGGAACCAGGACTTACACAATGGCGCTGACTCCTCGACAGTAACGCTCCCACATGCTCCTGAAACGAGGCTGACCGCCAATGTCCCACAACTGCAGAAACAAACAGGAAATAAGACAAAAAAGAAACGACATGCTTCTGACTTCTAGGTTTCAGTCAATAATGACAGTTATTCATCTGAAGTTGGATTTACTTCATTTTAAGACCTGGTAAGAACAAGAGGATTAAAACTTAAAGATGGAAGTTAGATTATCGACGTAAATATAAATAAATCAACTATGTTGTTTACAGACGTGTTTAGTTCAGTGTGACAGTGCATCAGTTCGGATATGTCATGGTTACATCTCCATTACGAGTTTGTAGAAACGGCAGCAGAGGACGATGAAGGAATGGAACTACCAACCTTGATGGTGACGTTGCCTTTTGTGATCTTCCTCATGTTGAATCCAACTGTAGGAATCATGTCTTCACTGAACTGGCCGGACTAAAACACACAAATTCACACACTGTTACTGACGTTTCTTTCTCTGTACGTCAACACAGACAGAAACAACCACCACCATCGGAGCTGGAAGTGTGTGTGGAGAACAGACACACACCGACTATTCCCACACCGTTTACTTCTCTTCATGTCTCTGTAAGTACCTGATGGCTGCGTTTTGTTTTTATATTACTTATTTATATGATCTATTCATTCCCCATTGATTTTATTCAAAGGTTGTGCTAAAAATAAAAAAATAATCTGAAGGAACTGAAACCACAACAGCTAAAGCAGAAGAGAGGAGATGGAGCGGGTACAAAAGACTGGAAGTACAAGTACGTTTCACATGTTCAGATACAATAAAGAAAAACTGGAAGAAGGCAAATAATGATCCTAATAATAAAAAAAGTCAAGTTTTCCTCTATTTTTAGTTGTTTAAAGACTGTTCATTCTCTCAACTCTTGACTTTCAGGAGAAAAAGTACTAGCACTGAAACAAACACACAACAGAAACTACATTTATTATTTACTATTTCCTTTTTCAGTAATTCATGCTACTGTTTACCTGCTATCCTCACAAAACCAACATCAACTCAGCTGGTTTTTGGCGCCACTGTGCAGCAAAATCATCTTCTTAGCTTTATTCCAGCCACAGAGGAAACCATTTCTTTTCTTTTCAGACACACATAAAACTTTCTGCTCACATGTTGATCTTTGGCTGCTCCTGACTGGACATTACTGTCCAGGGTTTCCTCTGGGATTTTTTTTAAACTGCGAGGGGAGGGCTTTTTCAATGAACAGCTGATGAAGGTGCAGAGAAAATATATACGTCACATTTGGCATTTAAAGACATGGACATTGTCGCATGCACAACCCCATAAACGGGTCACCTGTGCATTGCACATCAAGACAGAGAGACTATTATTTTTTACCTGTTGAGGTGCAACGTAAAGGTCAGCAATCTGGCAAATGTTCAACCTCAAATATACAAAACTTTGTTGTGCTTTTTCAGCTGCCCGCCATTAGCCTGACAGCAACAAGCAGGGTATAAAGAATTCAAAACAAATAAAAGAAATGGAAATTTATTTGGATGGGGTAGAAATAAATGTAGGCTACAACCCACCCCTTCAATACTTACACAGGACAAGATTTGATAAATTAAATAACTTAATTTTTTCAGTTCTATTCCTTCCCATTATTTATTTATATGTGTTGAGGGTCTGAAAGGCACCTATATTGTTGTAATACTATTATTTTTATGAAGGGTCATGGATAACATGAGGGGGGAGCGCAAAGGTGGCATGAGGAAAGGTAGGATACACGTCAATAAAGTCTTTGTATTTTGGGGACCTGTGAAGAAACAAAGCCAAATTATAAGAGGATTTGTGAAACGTGAAAATGGGCTGCACGGTGGTGTGGTGGTTAGCATGTCATGAAAAACATAACCTAGTTATCCCTGTAGAGGACCTTAAGAGCCATTTTAATTTTATCAACAGTATATCTGATTTTCATCACCTTTAAGTAATTTTATGTTGTTTACAGCTCAGAAAACACAATTTTGGGTGCACTACCCGTTTAAGTTATTTTCAGGGCATTTTTTAAATACAATTTCATTCTTATTATGGTCTTTAAATGTTACTCAAATATTTACTTCATGTTCATATAGATCCATTCACAACAATATAATTTACTTTATTAACGTCTGAAATAAATCATAACGCTGAAGGTATGGCAGCTTTAACTGTGCCGTCAATTTAAGACATTTGATTGGTGGAAAGTTTGACAGGAAGTGGCTTCATCATCATTTTCAGGTTAAAATAGAGATTTCTCAGCAACACAGTAGTGATAGTGATTTTTTATGATAAATATTATAAATAATGATGTTATCATGGACTATTGTGGATTTACCATATAGAATCTGAAAAAACAATATATTTTTCAACTGGATTGTAAACCTGGATGAGATATACATGCCTGAAAAACCTTAGATCACATAAATGGTTAAATTTCCATCACAATTTATCCCACAGCGTTACACACTGCCGTTCCTGAGAAACTGCTGACGATATAAGCGATGGTGCTTGGAGGTTAAATGCTCTAACTTGGCAAAGTCTGACATTAATCAATGCAAACATAATTTTACACGGACAAGTAACTGATTCGTTCTGGGACAAAGTTTTTAACTTAAACAATATAAAACTACAGCAACAGCACTCAGGGGTTTGTACTGAAAACCAGCATAATAGAAAAATATTATTTTCTTATATATGAGGAGGAGCTGAGTTTCAGAGCTGTCTGACATCTTTGACACTTACTTAGGCTACGTCTACATGGTGCCGAAGCCGGTTCAGGTGTGAAAACGGTGCCGAAAACTAGGAGAAAGGCTTCAACAACACTGCTGTAGTACATACTACAAGGATGTAATGATTAAGGCTCACTGCATGTTGCAGGAAGCAGGGAAGCAGAGACGAGAAGATGGCTGAGGATTCACGGCAAGGCAACAAAAACCAAGAAAAAAAACAAACAAACAAAAAAAAAGCACATTTGTTTGGACTAATGAAGAAGTTGAACTTCTTCAAAAAACGCATGACCACAAAGTATAAAAAACTTGAGGAAGGGTGAATTGGGAATCGGCACATGTTCGTCACACTGCTGTCATATCCTCTAGCGGTGTGTTTACGCTGTCCGTACAGTACCGCAGACAGTAGAGGCTTCACACATGGTCGGTTTCATGGAGGCTAATCCCTGGCTTCGTGGGGATGAAAGGATGGTTTGCTAAAATACTTCATGGGGACTTCGTGGGGACGGCCCCTTAGTTTCTGCCAACTCCGCCTGTTTTCTGCTTAGGATATCTTTTCATGTGAATTTTGACTTCCCAGGTAACAACCCACAATTACAAAGCAAAACATGTGTGACACACCTCAGCAGACTTCATTCACTAAATTTATCCCGTACTTAAAACCAAAGTCCAAATGCATCAGACTAAGGGCTGAAACCAGCTCTGAAAACTCTGCTCTGTTGGTCCAAATTCTTCTTATATCTACTGAAAAAACAGTTAAATGGTACACCAAGATGATTGCCCACACTATTTGATGGGTTCAGTTTTCTTTCTGCAGGCCGATTTTGCTGCTATTCAGCGACTGTGGAGAAATAGGAAAGGTTTTCATCGTTGTTAAATGTCAGTCCAAATGTGGGTGAAGTCCAGGTTACGTCTTTGCTGCATCATGCAGGGAAAATCTGGACAGTTTAACTGCCGATGTAAGCTCAATTTAATGAAAAATACCACAAAGAGGAAACCCCGCTACAATCAAGAATGGGGAAACTACATCAGATTCTTTATGCTACAGCAAGTTTATTACAGTTTCACACAGGACGAGACTACGATGTGTAGCAATGCATCTACGTAACATGGCTGAATCAGATCATCTGACAGCAACAGCTACTGTTTAAGAAATTACACATGAAAGCAAGAGCATGAAATTATGTGCAGGAATAGAAAAGGAAAAACTATTCTACGCATTTTATCCAGATTCACCATTGAAAAGCTGAGAAACTGAATTTTTAACATTTGGGTTAAAAATAAGGAATTTGTGAGAACAATTAAGACTAATGGGGTCAGGAGAGCTGCATTTAAATGAATTATGATTAAGTTCTAAAAATGCCTAAATCTGTCATGAGTAGTCTATTTAGTGTGTGTGTGTGTGTGTGTGTTTAAGCCAGACATACATCACAGAGCAGCAGTCCTGAACCAGTCCTCATTTCTTAACATTTCACTTTGATTTAATCTTTTAAAGTTGTCTTAGTCACAAAGACACAACATTTATTCCAATTTATTTAGTTTCATGAGACAAGACAGACTGAAACAGGAGGTGATTCCCAAAGAGCTGTTAGCTGGAAACTTAGCATGTCTCAGCATGATGTGCAGAAACTGGCCAAGCAGAGGATAAAAGAAGACGACTCAGGACTAAAAATTATCTACAGTAGTTGAAAAGGATCTGAAAGCGATGTCCTGAAGAAATAGGAACAAATTCAGCAATGACCCGAACCAGGACCTGAGAGATCCATCTGGACCTTCAGTTGATCCATTCACTGTTGGCCAAAGCCTCATCAGAAATGGTCTCCATGGAATTGTGGCTGTCAAGAAGCCATTCTTTAGAAAGGGAAACAGGGAGAAAAGGCTAAGGTACATCACATGACACAAGAACTGGACTGAAAAAACGGTGGCAACAGGTCTGATGGAGGGATGGATCGTCCCCAGAACCCGAACCTCAACATTACTGAAGCAGTATGGAAATCATCTGGACAGAGAACGGAACAAAAAGCAGAAAAATCCAAATAAGAGTTTTGGAAAGTCTTTCAAAGAGCCCGGAGAACTAGACCTGAAGACTACTTAAAGACATGACAGAAAGCTTCTCTACGAGGATTCATACGCTAATGATGAATAAAGCTGCTTCGACCAAATATTCACTTTAAAATACTCAGAACTGGACTGAGTCTGTTTCTGACTCAGACTGGTTTTATATTTGAACATGTTTCAACAAATCATTGTATTTTCAGTTTTCTTTTAAACATATCAGGGAAAGATGGATGGACAATGACTTTTGCACAGTGCTGTTACATTCAATCCCATTTGTGTCTGATGAAGTACTCTGCCCTTGTTTCAGACCTTCTGCTAACCTACACTAAAATCCACAGATGTACAGACCTTTAAACTCTGGAATAAACAGATGACGTGTGTCTGATCGAACCAGGTTTTCTACAAATACTCTGAACTGACATTTTGATCAATATCTTGACAGCACATCTCCAACAAGTGCTTATTATGATAAATAATATTCTGGTTTGTAATTCAAAGCTGTAACTCGGATTTGAAAAAGAAACCACCAAAATCGAGTTTTTGAGTTAAATTCATGTGAGAAGAAATGCCCATATATGTCAGGACTGATTATGGCTGTGCTGAACAGTGGGGGTCACTTTAGGTTGGCGTCAACCCTCCTGGAACTAAAAGCCACAGCCTTGATAACAGCACCAAAATCAGACTCCAAATTCTGAACGACCCCCTGTTCAGATTAACATGCTCCAAATTTATCGACACAGATGTGCCAGATGCTCGAACCAGCTCCAAAATACTGTCATAGTTTAATGTTAACAGCATCTACTTGAAAGAAGAAATTAATGTCCAATGAAGCTACCAGCAGAACATGAACTAATAAATGAAAAGCTCATTGACGCTTCACTGCCTCGCTGACCTCACCGCTGCAGGATAACAATGGATGCAGCCAGTTGCTAACTGACAGCTGGCCTTTACGGCCACATTAGCCCGAAACTTACCGCTATCACGTTGACGAAGGTGGTTTTCCCCGAGTACTGTAGCCCCACCAAGGTCAACTCCATTTCCTCCTTCCAGAAAAGCGCTTTGAACCAGTCCAGGAGTTTATTGATTAACGCTATCATTTCTGTCGTCTGCTGTTATTGCTAATGCTAGCTGCGGCTGTTTCTCGAGCGGCTAGGTGGCTTTGCTAGCGAGCTAGCTGGCTAACGCCCCACAGGTCCTGTTTATATAGCCACGGACAGTCGCTGTGAACCGTGAACGGTAAGGCAGAGGACCAAGGGCACCGACAGGTTTACGTTAGCAGAAAAGAAGATTAAACAAGCCGATGTTCATAGGTGTGGTTATCCGCTATGTGTTTTCGGTTTCTCGTGATGTTTACTAGCTACGCCTTTTCGTCCCTACTCCGTCCACTAAAAAACAGTACATTAATCTGCATCCGGTTGTGCCTTTCAGAATAAATCTAAATGTAAAAATAGATCTGCAGAAATGCACAAAAGAATAAACGTCCATTACTACAATAAATATATATTTACGGACTAAGCTATGTTTAAAAAGTTTTCATCATCAAATCTTAAAAAATAGTTCCTGTTTTCGGAATTCAAAAAGTCGCACAGCAGTTTATTTGTTCTGCTTCCGGTTTGGGTGGGGTTGAAAAATACAGCAGACGAGCTCAGAGAAAAGAGGAAACAGACAGCTCTGAGTTTCCCAAACACTGCCCTCTAACAGTCACACGAAATATTTCACTGATTATTATCCTGGTCGTGTTATAGGAAAATATTCTTAATAAGATACCTGTGTTTAAATGCCTTGTTTAGTTTACATGATAAACAACTGATAATCCAAAAACACCAACATAGAAGCAAATATAAAAACGACAAGTTGCCAAAGAGAAGGTATCAGGAAATAAAGAACAATTATGTTGCAACAATTAAGTTACCTCTTTATTTGGTGCTATTAAACAATAATATAAAAAGATCAACAAATTAAAAAAACTAAACTTATCTTGTAATTTACAGCAAATTAAGCTTCATAGTGCAGATCTCATACAAGGAATACATTTACTTCCACTACTCTTGTTAGTTATGGCCTTCACACACGCGCGCGCACGCACACACACACACACACACACACACACACACACAAAACCCTGTATTTCTCATTTAAGCTAATTTTTCTTTTACAAAATTCCCTTTTGTTTAGATTTCCACATTGCTGTCATTCTTACAAATCCCTTTTGGTAAGTACAAATATTGACTGATTTATTTAATAGTTTAGAAATTTAAAGGTAGATGTACATACAACTTCAATTCTAAAAAAGTCAATCCTCTCTGTAAAATGTAAAAAGAAATGACTTATAGATCTCATCAACCCATGTTTTATAGAACATAAACAAGAAATCAGATGTTGAAACTAAAAATGTTCTAGTTAATATTACCACTTCATGGAAAACATGCCCTCATTTTGATTCTGATGGCAGCAACACATAAGTAAAAAGTAGTTCCAGGGTGATATTTAGCATTGTGTAGCATCTCCTCTTCTTTTAACAACTGTCTGTAAATGTCTGGGTAGGGAGGAGACCAGTTGCTGGAGTTTAAAGCCCATTTCCACCAACAGGTCCAGGGAGAAGCGGGACGGGTCGGGACGCATTTTCTTCACAAAGTAGTATAATATCCCAACAGACCCATCCTACATTTTTGCGACCCTTCCATTGGGGTACCAATCTAACCGATCCGACCCAAAAGGGTGGAGCTTGACACACTCTTATCCGTTGATTGGTTGAAAAAAAAGGCACTGTCTGTGTGAGCTAGCATAAAAAGCGATGAAACTGGTTGGATATTTGACAAATTCAACCTCCACTGCGGTTTGCGCAGTTTTCAGTGTTAATGAAAAGTTGGACATGTATTTTCCTTTGTGGTCTCAATAAACAAAACAGTCTTTAACAAGCAATGTTTTCTTCCAGTAATTGTTAGTAATGTTAACTAACAAAGTTAGTTAGTAAAGGTTAACCTGAATATATCACCGGGACATCCCTAATTTTTACATCGCGTTAACGTTATCTGCATCTGCTGTTTTCTTACTTTGATAAGAAGAAGAAATCGTTTGTTTGGGACTTTGTTAGGAATCATAGGATCAACAAGTGCATGCTTTTCAAAATATTGCTGTCTGACCACGTAAGTGCTGAACTGGTTTGGAAAGTGTGAAGTCTGCAAGCTCCATCCCTGAAACTGTTAATGGTCACTATAGCAGGAGCGGGTTCCAGCTAGCTTTTGCCACCCAGTGTGACGTCAGAGAGAATTTTCCATACTTTAAGGAAAGCGCTGTGCTGCAATGGTGTCATTACCTAGCTGAGCCATCTAACGCCTCTGAGGTAAGGTTATCGCTAGCTGTGGAAACGCAATGAGATTAGAGTTTACAAACCATATCCGCACCCGTTGTTGGAAATGAGGCTTTAGGAGAGGTGTGTTGTCCCATTCTGGTCTAATGCAGGACTCCAGCTGCTCGACGGTCATGGGGTTTCATTTATAAACGTGATGTAGGCACAAAATGGGGCCACCCCTCACACAAAAGTTGTCCTCTATAAAAACAAACATTTAGGGAAAACGTATGTAAACTCTGACTCGTGCATACGCACGTTTTAGAGACAATGCAGGTGAATTGCAGTCAGACTGCATCATGTTTCTCTCACACATGTAATTTCACTTCACAGCAAACATCAGTTATAGATCCACATTATCATAAACATTCAAAGCCAGCAGTGTTATCTGTACTGTGGTTTGTAGTGAGCCACAACTATTCCCTAAACATCTTTTAATATAAAAAATAAATAAAACAACTCAAATCTCCCAACCTGGAGCAGAGAAAACTGACTGGTAAATGTATAATCATGGATGCAGACTTTACTACTGTTTGACACCATTTTGCCAAGGTGGGAAGCAAACAGTCTCCCCCTGACCTACCCCCGCCTGTATGAGGACCACGACCCACAGCCCCCCTCCCCGACAGGAAGGCTTCGCACGGGGAGCAAGGATGTGTGAGGATGTAAAGCAGCGTTTGAGATGAGAACAATGCAAAGGTTCATTTTAAAGATCTTTAAATTTATTAATTTGTTACTGTGCTCCACATCACAGCTCGGATTGTTCATCAGCGACGACAGTAATGGTGCTGAACTTTGTGTTTGGAGTAAAGCTCCGGTCAGAACCAGACCACTTCCACCTCCTCAGCTTTACCACATCCCGCCCCAACTGTGGATGCAGCGCATCAGCCTGATGTTTCCTCTACATGTGTAAAAAATAGTTCACACAGCAATGACATTAAATGTGTAAAAGAGCTTTACCAGACTCATCTGCTTCTGCCAAGTCAGAGTCTCCCTCCTTCATTTTCTGGTCCAGTGTGTGAGCTCAGGTCTGCTCTTCTTCCTCTGGTTGCAGACACACTATGGCTTTTCTTCTTCTTCTTCTTTTTGCATTCATCTTAAGGTCCAACCACTTCATTTTTCATTAACTCTGCCAAGGTGGAAGTATTCAGGGGCTTTGGTTTGTCTGTCTGTTAGCAACATAACTCAGAAAGTTATAGACTCATTCTCCAAAGTCAACTTTAATGCTATGCTGCGAACATGCCTGGGATTCTACAGCTATTCAGGTATTCCCATTTCCCCCAGGCTGTCAGAGTTATGTAATCTCAAGGGCACACCCCTACTGAAGAAAATAGAAGACAATCTCAAACACTGAACAAACCTTCCACTTTCACTTATTGGACTGGCAGCTAAATGTAAAATGAAAATTTTACCTCAAGTATCTTATTTTACCTAAACTATCTTTTCTCACTGATCCCAACAGCTCCTTCAGACCAGTGGTTTAAATCGCTTAAAACACTAACAAATAACTTTTACTGGAAGAACAACAAAACCCAGAACAGCTCTCAGCACTCTGCAGAAGAAAAATTACAAGGTGTTTTAGAAGCCCCTGACTGGCAAATCAGTTACAGTATGTCATAAAATGGACTCAGACAGATCACAAACACAGTTGGATTAAACTGGAACAAAATCAGTGTAAAAATGTGTCATCAGCAGACCTCCTCTTTTTACCACAGACTATAAAAAAAAGAAAACCACAGTAAAAGCATCACTGTTGCATCAACTCTAACAGCCTGGGAGAAAGTCACTAAAATCACCAAATCTTCACTAGCACCATGTAGCTACACCCCAATTTGAAATAATCCAGACTTTAAAATAAATAATACTTTTATTTACTTCCCCTCATGGCAACACAAAGGCTCGAGTCATCTAGAACATCTATTTACAACAATAATTTCATGTAATTTAGCTTCTTGGTCCAGAGCTTTGGTGTTGGGGAAAGGTGAAATCTTCAGTCAATCTAACAGCATCAACAACTCCTTACAACCATCTAAACTGACTCAGGACATAATAAAAATCACAAACCTCCCAAAACTCATCTCCAGACTATATAAACTAAAATCAGACACAGAAACCATGGCAACCCCCATAACTAAACAGGAAAATGATTCGTCACTGCCCTCCAACACAAAACTCTGGCCGGATATTTGTAAAAATGTTTTTTAATGACCAATAACACAAATCTACCGTTGATACGGTGTAAAACCATACGTAGAATCCATGTCACTCAAAGCTAGACGTTCAAAATGGAATTAGCCAACACAGACACATGCACTGTTAGGAACCTCTGCACGTTTACATTTCACCCCAAGACAACGGTGTTTCTGGATCCAGTTGTTGATTTCAGGGTGAACTGTGTTCACAGACAAGGATTTCTGGAAGTGTTCCTGGTGCCATGCAGTGATTTCCAGGAGGGAATCATGTGTGTTTTTAATGTAGTGCTGCCTGAGGATCCTGAGATCACGAGCATTGTCCCATGCACGCAGATTCCTCCTCATCCTCTGAATCTTGGTGGGATCTTCAAAGTCTTAACAATTTTATGTTGAGGAGCATTTTTCTTAAGTTGTTTTATATTCTTTTTAGAGATATTCTAACTTTATACATACGTGTTGCTGCAATCAGATTCAAAATGAGCTCATACTTCCCGTGAAGTGGTAAATGTTTTAGTTTCACCATCTGGTATGCTGTTTCTGTTCTAGTGGGAATAAAATATGGGTTCATGAGAATTACAGCTGCATATGTGTCACGCCCAAGTTTACAACATTATAGTTGATAAGATAAGATTAAATGTTAAAACAGCGAGCAACACAGAAAAATAAAAAACAGATTTCTGCCCAAAGAGTGATGGAAACACTTCGTTAACATTTGCCATATAAGATTGCTTGACTGCCTGATATTCAGTACAGTCGGCAACAGAATGAATCTGGGGGTCATAAAAATTCAGTGCAGACAAGATAGCAAGATCTGAAAGCAAACTTACAGTATGTGGCCCTTCAGTATATTTGGCATGAGTTGGTTTCTTCTCAACGTGGGATTTAACTTACAGACATTGATACAGTCTGTTACAGAAAAGCAGGTGGATGGCAGTAGCTGTTAAACACCTCTGGTGTAACAAGCTGTTAGAGAGTCAGTCAGGTTCGCTGCAGCAGGGAAACATTCAACATGCAGGACAGTGGCCCTCAAAGACCAGATTTAGGGATTCCTACTGTATATGTGAAAAGAACACCATGACTGTGTGAAACAATAGCACTGGTTTACTAAAATCATCTGATCTGACTGTAGATTCTCTGAGATTTTCATTCCAGAAAGAGCATCTTCGTTCTTGTCTCTACAAGTTCAGTCCAGTCCCAGCAAAAGATCCAGTTCAGCTGGTTTCTCTGTGTGATCCAAACTTCCCAGTGCTCATTCTATTAGTGCTTTACCCCTCTGAGTTAATCTCATCAAACAAAACTAGTTTCTCAGTTGGTCCAGTACAAGTCCCCACAGAACCCCCACCGTATGCCATTATGAAATTGTAAAGATAAAGACGAACTACGTAACTTTCTGACCTTAAAACTTCACGGTCTGTGTTTGTTGCTGCCCAGCAGTGTGCAGAAGGACCGCGACCTTTTCTCTGGGATGCGGCGTGACGTTGCAGCTGAGTTTTACTTTACACACTGTGTCACACGCTAGCAAGCGGATATAAACACACCAGCTGTTTTAAACGTGTGCAGTGGCTGATTCAGCACAGAAACGCAATAAGACATTATCAAAGGAAGTGAGGAAAAGAAAAAAAATAGAGGGACAGAACAAGAGATTAGACAAGAGTCAAGATAAGACTGTGCTTTACTGGTGAAAGAGATCTCACAGTACATGTAGGATGCCAGATGGATGCTGTATTAGCCATCAATGTGGGGTGCATCTGAAAAAATCTGCACAAGTATTGTAATGCGTCTTTAAAGCTTAACTTTGTCAAACCACTGAAATTTGAGTACAACTAAGGACCAAAGCACATCATCCATACCACAGTTGTCCAGTTACTCATTGAACTATACGTCTACATAGGCTAGAATTTGATATACTGGGAATACATCTTTTCACTCTTACTGGTAGGGAACAAGTTTCATCAGTAGTATTCTGACACACATCTACTTAAAAACTACCATTTTATAGCTGTACGTCTCAAACACACACACACACACACACACACACACACACACACACACACACACACACACACACACACACACACACAC
>JBAFTA010000015.1:28264238-28285048 GCA_036919975.1 Melanotaenia parkinsoni
ACACACACATACACACACACACACACACACACACACACACACACACACACACACACACACACACACACACACACACAATACTGTAAACCAGGGGTGTTAAACATGCAGCCCAGGGACCAAAGCCGGCCTGCCAGAGGCTCCAGTCTGGCCCGCAGGATAATTTTGTAAATTTGAAAATAACATAAAAGATATTTAGTTTAATATTTGAATTAATGTAACTGTAATTTTAAAAAAAAAATCTTTCTGACTTCATAGCTGTGACTTCAGTTTGTATTATGAGTTGAGTCAGTTCGGGTTGTGAATATATTGTGTAAATAAAATAAATAAATATAAATATGTTTTATGTATCTAAACTATACATCCCTACCTGTGAAGTTCAAGACATTTATAAAATAAATTAAAATATTTTATGCAGTGTTTAGAGGCTCCTGATACTGAGGTAAATTTGTGTCTAAACAGCTGGAAATTCTTCCTTTTTGTCTTTGATAGCATGTTGTCTCCTTTTGTTTCATTGGAAGTCAAATAAGGTCCCGTCTTTTTGTCAATGGCTTCAAGATATTGCTTATTTCTTGAAAGTGGAAATTTAAAAAAAAAATAAAAATAAAGGGTAGCACTGATAAGTCTTTTGGCAAGTGGCAACCTTTTATTAGATTATTTTATTTTTCCTAAGCGCATGCAGCCAAGTTAACTATATTTTTTGTCCTTTTTTTTTTTTTTTTTACTTAATTTTTATTTTAATTTGATTGTTTCATTCATTTAATCATTCAATTTTTCCAATATCTTTTCCATTTCTTTCTCTTTTATATATTTATTCATTTGTTTTAAGGGAACAGGCAGCGTTCAGTGTTTGGTGGTTCAGAAATTGCTGGTCGTTCATAATGTTTTCTGAAGGGATAATTCAATAATAATAATAATAATAATCATTTTTTTATATAAAAGAACTGTTGAGTTGGGTAAACACCGATTGGGCTGGGTAAAAACCGATAAGTAAACACCAGTGTCTGAGACTGAAACAGGTGGAAACATGTCTAAACCTGAACTTCATTTATTCTTCAGCTGGCCGGGATTTAAGCTATTAATAAGTGTTTCTTCATCATAAAGACTCTTCACTTTTCTCATGAGTTTATCAGGGTGAGGACATTACTCTTCAGCGTGTTTAGACATGTTTTTATCACAGTTTACTAGCGAGAGACCTCAAAGTGAACAGTAGTCGGGTTCCCCAAAAATGCCAGAGAAAGCAGTGGTGACATCACGTGTGCCTTCTTTATAACTGTGTTTAAATGAATTGAACAGCAGAAATCAACACAAATGCATATTTTGTTCAAACATCTCATCGCTCAAATATTCATAGAATTTGTTCTAATCAAAGCCCTGTTTCCACTAAGCGGTTTGGGTCAGGCCTGTGCAGAACGATACGCTATTTTGTGTGTTTCTGTTATAAAAGGGGCCCATTAAACTGAACCATACTGCAACATTTATGGACCCCCTTCAATTGTAGGTCTATAGGTAAATGCCACGGTGCAGTTAAGGCAGAGATACTGGCATCTAATGATAAAATCCATTGGTTGGTGGAGTCAAACGGAACAAAAACAAGCTGCTGATTGTCGTAAGTATGATGCCACGCTAGGCATTTGGTCTAAACCCCGCATGCCCAGTGGGAACGCTAACCTGAATTGGCTGGACCATTCTAAAACTTCCAAACAGTACCGGCCCGGACCGAGCAGCTTAGTGGAAGTGGGCTTAAGGCCTGTTTACATGAAACTATTTACATGCAAAATGCAAATATTTTTTCTTTGCGTTTAAAAAATAACAAAAAAGGATTAACACAACCATGGAATGAAAACTGCTTGAAATCCCAACATATCTTGATTTTAAAAGATAAATGAATGATTAAGAAAACAACACAATTATATTATTAATCATTTTAAATAAAAATGGCAATATACACAATAACTTGTTTCCATACTATTTTAAACATGTGTCAATCATGAAATTTTAATGACAAATTAAATCAGTTAAACCAATTCCTGCTGCCGCTGTCATGCGGTGCATGCACGGTTGTTTGTAGAATAGAGGTTCACCAATGTAAGTAGTCAGAGACAAGCTGGCTGCAGTTTTAGGCTTTTTCATAGTGGAAGATTGTATTTTCGTACACTTTTGTACAGCTAGCTGTTGTTTGTCCCGTCCAACTGACTGAAAACAGAAACATTCACTCACCGCTCTGATCCCTCTGAAGTTCCTGCTCTTTTTTCAGCTTTACTTCCAGACAAACTCCTCACCTGCTTTCTGATCAATAAAATGAGCCGTCCAGCTCAGACTCTGCCTTACTTTTTAATGTTTGATAAATAAATATATACATAAATAACAGAGAAACTGTCGACCTGTCTGATGAAGCTAAATGAGTAAAATACACACATATGTGTGGCACTGCATCTCAGTGTGTTTCCATATTAGTTTGTTCTGAAACGGTTCAGAGTGTCTCCATCGGAAGAGTTTCCTCATAGCAGGAAGTCAGAACGCCCACACTTACTCAACACATACACACAGCAAATAATCAACACACAAAACATGAAGTCCAAACTTACTTTAACTGGCTTGTGTGAAGAGCTGGACTTCACAAACTGAACATGTAAGACATGTAGAGGCGTTTCTTTCTCCATCTTTACTTTCATGATAGTTTAACAAACTGCAGAATTTTTCTGTCTTTCTTTAGGAGTGTTTTTCTCAGATGCTAATTGGTTGTGTTGCTGCTTCCTTTTCTTATTTTGTTGGAACACCCTGAAGGTTTTCTGCTAAGTTCAGGTCAGGCAACATTCCTGCAAAGTCTCTGTTTTCTCTTTGATTGTCTTAGAAACACTGATGTGATTTGGACTGGCATCATGGTGGAACATCCCCCTCTTTGGAGTTTCTGTAGACAAGATGCCAGCTAGTATTAAGGCGCAGCTACAGGTACTCATAGCACCTTCTCCAGCTATCATCCCCTTTATATGTTTTATACTCATGCAGCTCCATATCATCACACTCCCACCTCTGTGCTTAGCTGTGGGGTTCCTGGTTGTGTCACCAATTCCATTTGAGCTTCTTTTGCAAAGTCTACTTAACAGTTTGTGTTTCTGTTTGTCTTTAAAGTCTCTTTTTGGTTCCCTGGATTTTGTGTTTGTGTTGACGTAACAGAAATAGTTACTGGGCAGTGCCGTTATATTGCAACACTTTGTGATGGAGACTGAGGCCATGTGGAAGATGTGGCAAACATCGAGGAGAACAAAGGCAGTGCCCCTCAGAGTTTCTTCTTATCACAAAAGAATAAACAGTGTATGAAGTCACTGAACTGTCAACCTTCACAGCTCAGTGATGATAATCTGTTTCGGTGTAGAGATCTGCACGAGACTATTTTTTAATCCCACTCCCACCCACTCCAGTTAAACTTCTGACCATTACCACCCACTACTGCTGCCTGTCTCAGTCACTCCTGCCCGCTCCCGCCAACCCATATATAGCTAACTAAAATAAGTTTATTAGAAACATTTCATTTGTTGGCCTACTTACAGCATAAATATATTCAACAAAAATCTCTCTATTTTGAATCATAATGTCCTTGTAAACTGAGGCTGAAAACTATGTCTAAATATCTGCAGTTATTTTTAAAAAAGAGCAAATCTGTTAAACAAATGTTTCCATATCAGATTAAATTTAAACAAGAGCTAGAGTGAATCTTTCTTTTCTTTATTTTCATATTCTTCAGTCTTAATTTTGTTACCAACCTCAACTGCACTCTCAATCGACTAGCATATTAATGACCTGCTGTTTGTCCATATCCACCTAATCCTGCCCAATATAACCTCAAAGCAGCCGCTCCCGCAGGATTTGCATTGGGGAATTTTTTTTTTTTTTTCAGAAAAACCCCAAAAGCTCAGAATGACATCTCAACACCAAACAGTCAGGATGTTGTTTTCTCTGCCAACACGTCTGAACGGTGCCTAGATTTCACATCGCAGCCTCTAGGGCAGGAATGTCAAACTCTTTTTAGTTGAGGCTCCACATCTGGAACAACCTGATCTCCAGTGGGTTGAACCAGTAAAATAACAGCATAGTAACCCATAAATACACTGAAAAGTACCAACTTACAGTAAAAAATACTCGTATTACAAAAAAAAGCCATAAGGGCAATTCCTTGCTCCATGAAATGTTCTCCTACAAACGCTGTCTTCCATGGATTTGGTCTCCTAAAGCTTCCTGAATGTAATCTTTACCAAAATGCATGTGCAATGTATAATGTTGTTCCCAGGTTAAATACTGGATTGTGTGAACTCATCATCATTATATTCATCCTCTCACCAACGAAATACTAGGAATATGTTGCTCCTAAAAGGGAAAAAGTTACAGAGAACCACGAATATGGAATGAGTTGGATAACAACATAAAACAACCTGCAATATTTTCTATATTTAAAAGAAATCTAAAGCACAAACTGATGGTAAAGCATCTGATGGTTTTGCAGCCCAGATACTTTAGGTTTGAAACAGTTGCTCTTTTACATGGATCAAAGTGAGGGTATGAAGGTGCATACTGTATGTCAGGTACATAGACGAAGGTGTAGTTGTCTCTTATTTTAGTTGTACACTGTGAGCTTGATTATAATGAGACTTGTGAGTTTACAGGCTCATGAGACCTCATCATGTGTAACTCCAGCTGCTCGTTGAATGGTCTCATTACATGTTGACAGGGAACTGGGGATTTCTGAAATGGCTAATAATAATAATAATAATTTAATAAAAATTTAATAATTAAAAAAGAAAGTCTACCCCTGAAAACCAGATACCAGACTGATGTCAGTGATATATTCTACTATGTGTCAGGTGCTTCAAGCTTCTGAGGGAGTCATTTTTTTCCATAGTAACATGGTAAGAGCAATATCCAGTTTGTGTGTGTGAAATAGTGAAAATCAATCAAATCAAAGTGGTTAAACAAAAAACAAAAAGGGACAAAACAAAACAAATAATGAAAACTACAAATTTTCCTCTTTGTTTCAGTACAAAGACGTTCAAGTACAAAATGTTTACATTTGATGAACTTTTAGAAAATATCTTGAAAACCCCCACATTTCTGGAGAAATTCACTCACTTTCTGTTTTTCAAACATCATTTATTTATTTTTCCTGAAGTAATTTAATATCTTATTGTATTTAGTTTATGTATATACCATATATTTATATTATTTAGATTTCTAATACACATAAATATTGAATATATTTATATTCATGTAGATTTTTTTATTAAACACATTGTAATTTCATTTATTATTTCTGTCCTGTTTTACTTGTTGTGCAGCACTTTGGTCAACCATGTATTGTATTTTTAAAGTGCTATATAAATAAATAAATGTGGTATGATATATTTTAGTTTTTATTTACTTAAGTGTTTCATTTATTTATACATTTTAATTTAGACATTTTATTTATTTCACATAATTGCTCATTTACACTTTACCACTTCCAGGTCGCAATAAAGCTAAAACATTACCAAACATGTAATCCAAGGTATCTGGAAGTGAAAAGTCTACTATTTCACGTCAGAGCTGGGCGATATGGCCTGTAACTGATATAATATTTTTTATTTTTTTCTTTACCTTATCGCGATACACGATATATATCTTAGTGTTTTGATATCTCCTCTAAAACACTGTATAAATGATAAATTTAACATTATCATCCATACAAAGACACCAGTAAGATTTAAATAAACTCTGCTAAATTTAACGTCACTGTGATTTTTAGCTTTCAACAAACTTTTTATTCTGAAGCCTCGGGGATCCTACGTAAAACGTCTCGAGTATACTCAATATGTGGCCCAGCCCAACTCCACATTTTTATCAGAGGAACTTTTCCAGATCTGGAAGTTATTTTAAATGTACATACATTTACATTTCCGCACGTGTAGTAATCCTGACCACCTGAACTGACTCAACTCATGATACAAACTGAATTCAGATCTATGAAGTCAAAGAGAAAAAAAAGTTAGACCAAGTTATCCCCTTGCCTTGGAAATGTTTTACATTTAAACATAAAACTGAAACCTCACCTGAAAACATTAGGAATTATAATTACTTTCATTAAAATATTACAGGTAGAATCTTCTTTGTCATTTTCATATTTTCCAAATTCATCCTGGGACCAGATTAGACTCTGTGGTGGGCCGGGTTTTGAACCCTAGGCCATATTTATGACACCCCTGTTCTAGGGAAACTGGAAGCTTAAATAATCTTTTTATTATTTACAGATATTCTTTGTTTAAGACGGTGCAAGACATAAATGTAAAACATGTTGAATCATGCTTACCATGATGATGATGTTTGTGTTATTCAGGCACGTAGCTACGAGTCCTCCTGACTGTCTCCAGCTCGGCTGCAACACCTACATGATTAACCTCCCTGAACCCTGATCTGAGCTACTTACTACCCAACCAGTTAACTTACTAAACAACCAGCTAAGTCACAGTGTAAATAGAAGATTTCTCAGCTTGCTCGTCTTCCTCAAATGAAACTCGCTGTGAAATCGGGGCAAGAAGAAACAAGTGAGTGGAGAGAAAGTGATAGTAAACTAGAGAAAGAAGAAACTGAGTGAAGGAGAGAGAGAAGAGACAGCAGGAACAGACATGTCCTGTTTTTCTGTCCGTTATTAACCTATTCAAGGTGTTCAGGTACAGACGGAGAGAAGGAGAGAGTGAGTCAGGGAAAGAGGGAACACAAGGAGGAAGAGAAGACGTGAGATGCTCCAGGCGTTGATTATTAACACACCAGCAGCAGCTACTCATGAAACATTCATGTCAAATGACAGAACACACAGGTAAGAACAGCAACATGCACACAGCACATGTTCATATCACAGAAAAACCAGAAATTCACACTTCCCGACTTTTTAACATAAAAGGAAACATGAAAATAAATAAAATCTTCCCGTTTATCAGCAAACCCACTCAACTTTTCTGCTCCTAACAAAGCTTTGTCCTTTTAAAACCTAACTGTACCAGTCTAACAGTGAGAACAATCTAACTAAGAGCCCTGGCAGAGTCTACCGAAGGTCCAGAGGAAGGATGCTTGCTAACATTTTATTCCATATGTCATCAGAGATTTGCTCTTTTTATCAAGACTTTTGTCCCCCTGCAGCCTGCATACAAACAAAAACATGCAAAAAAGTAAAGGGATACAAAGCTTTACCCCTTAGAATTAAATTTTTACCTAAAACGAGCTTTTACGGCTAAAAGACATGTTGTGGAGAAACTATTTTATTGGACCCTTGCTGGTGTAACAGGAGCGTTTTAGTTGCAATATCATCTGCTACTGGAGTACAGTATGGCTTCAAGGATAAAATGTATTTGCGACTGGTCTGAAATAAGTGTTTACTGAATCTACATCATTCACATTTCAAGAATCTTAGCTTTTCAATGGTGTAAACAGGTGGAGGTACTTTGAAGGTATTTTAAGAAAAAAACACATTTATTTATGTCCTGCCCACGGGATGTCTGGTACCGAGTTAACTACCTGTAGTTCTTCTACAGAGTAAAAGTAAGGTTACTACAGTCAGATAAAGTATATACATCAACAACTACATCCCCTTTCAATTCTCAGGGTTTACATATCACGGCATAATAAAGAAATAAAAAAGAAAATATGCACTTCAGGAAAAACTATAAAAACCAAGAACTACATCTCAGACTCTTCAGGCCTCAGTTAGCATGTTAAAAGATCAAATTCAACTCCAGTAAGAAACAGACTGAACCAGTATGACCTGTTTGGAAGTGTTGCAGGGGCAAGTTTCTTCTTCTTACTAAAAACAACATGGCAGCACAGCTTACGTTGGCAAAGCTGCATCTGAACAAACCATAAGACTTCTGTAACAACGTCCCTTAGACAGACCAGACCAAATGTTTGGTCAGACTGCAGAAAAAACCCAACACAGCATATCAGCAGGATCAGGACACCTTACAGTCATTGATCGTGCTTTGACACTGTCCAGCCACCGACTCCGTGCTGGTTCTCAACCTTATTTTTAACCCGCTGTTCAGAAAAAATAAATAAATAAAAAAAAAGTTGGTTTGGACCCTGAATAACCAATATGCTCCAGAAAATGAAGAAGTAATACCACAACAGTAAAAAAGACATGGGCAAAAGTGGTGCTGGATGTGGTGTTACAGGTCCATCTTTTGGCCTGCTGGGCAGCCACTGCAGCAGCCACCACCGAAGAAGAAGAGAATGGAGTACCACCTCCTCCTGGGTCTTCCACAGATGAAGATGGTAAGATGACTACAGACCACCTGTTGTAGAAGCTAACTGAAGTTTATTAAACACTGGAATCATTCATTTGGAATAAAAGCTGGATGGCACTGCGTTATTATAACGCCTGGCAAGCAATGTACATTTCGGTCGTTTGTTATATTATAGGCGATGTGCGCACGCATCCTCTGAAATTCACTTGGTCAACGGAACAACTGTTTATTTTGGGAAATTGTGGGTTATAATGTAGCCTGATGACTAGACTATTGACTTTAAGGACCAAATGTTTATGTTTACTTATGCGTAGTAGAGAAAAGTCCACGTAGAAGTCAGCCCACTTTTGTTTTGGTGAACACAGAAAGAAGCCAGAACCAGTCAGTCAGATGAAAGTCCACCTGTCTGACAGCTAAAGCTTGGCTGAAACTGTCTCATGCAACAGGACAATGATCCCAAACACAGCAGCAGATCTACAATAGAATGGCTGAAAAAGAAAAGAATCAAGCTGCTGACATGAGCCAGTCAAAGTCTGACCCCATCTGGACCTGCAGCCTGGTTCTGATTCAGTCTTTCCAGCTGCTTCTTCACCTGACTGCAGGAGCCATACAGGTTGGAGGGGAGGCAGAGGAGGTCTCAGTGTGAAAGTCCAGACCTCATCCTGACTGCTGTGGTGGGACCTTCAGAGATCTGCAGAAGGCTGCAAACCTCAATGACCTGATGCAACGATGGAAAGAAGAGTGGAGCAGAATTCCTCCACAACCATGAAAAAGACTGACACTTACATTTAATAATATACTTGCAAAATATTATGTTCAGCTTTAATTTTTAAGCACCGACTAACGATCCCCTCCAATCCAATTATACTCCACTTTCATCAGTTTGATATTATAATCCACATTAGTCCAGTTCATAATAACTGAGTTCAGATAAGGCCAATTCATAAAAAAGAGGACTTGGCTTTCCTGTTTTCCTGCTATATGTTCAGACCTCAAACACTTTTTCAATTTTAGAGTCAAAATAAACTCATCTTCAATTTTCTGATTCTACATTTATATAAAAAAAAGTAACATTAAACAGACATACAGCCCTGACCAGGTTTGGTTCTTGAGATCTACTATTCTGCAACTTTTAGAAGCATCCCTTCTCCAAACACCTGAATGAAATGGCTGAATTCCCTCATCCGCATGTCATTCAGCGCTGCAGAGATCTGGTAACGAGCCATCAGGATTCAGGTGTGTTGGAGAAGGGATGCATCTTACAGGATCGTAGAGCTCCAGGACAGGACTTGGGCACCTCTGGTCTATTACATGCTGCATACTCTTTAAAATATATATTTGCTAGATTATGTCAGTAAATACATCATTATTTAGAATGAATGGAATGACTAAACTGAAAGAAAACCATTAGTTTTTCCACTCATATAATTTATTTTGAGTATCTCACGCTCACTTTATAGATGTACTGTAACATGGAGGTGGTGTAGTAAGCATTAAGCCTTTAATATTTTGTAACTTTGTTTTTTATGAAGCAGCAAATAACACCAGAAACTGAAAATAACTGCATTGTAAAAATAACACATTCAACATGTTTAGATGTTCATCACAGACAGAACCTCGCTCTCCATCTGCTCATTCATCCTCCTCTCCATCCCAAGTAAGAGTTCAGCTCACCAAGTTTTCGCCGCTCCTCCTCCTCATGGTTTTCTGATTCCCTCCTGTCGTTTCTCCTTCTTCGTTTTCCTCCACTTCTCTTCTTCTTTATCGTTCTCCGTCCTCTCTTCTTCCTTCTCTCATCTGTTGCTTTCTGTTGCTGTCTTTACTTCTACCTTCTCTGCCACTTCCTTTTCTGCACCCACCCACTCACTCATTACCACACAAACACAAACACACACACACGCACACACACACACACACACACACACACATACACACACACACACACACACACACACACGCACACACACACACACACACACACACACACACACACTTTCAATCCCCTCATCCAAGGTTACAAGCCCCCTTTAGACTGCGTGCCACGGGCTTCAGCACCGTCTATTTGTGTGTTTGCTTTTGTAAGTGTAAAGCCGTCAGCAGTGTTTCACAGTGGGGATGTATGAACTCATCTTTCACGACTTTTTCTCTCCAGCTGTCAGATGAACAGCAGCAGCATCAAATCCTGGTGGGACGCAGTCAAGATGGATAAACTGCTGCTTTATCAGGAGTCACCACAGAAACAGAATTAATGAGTCAGATTCCACCATCCACCACAACTCCCAATGTTATACTGAGAAGCTGCTGCGGTTGTGTTGAGGTTTCTGTAACCATAAAAACAACCTGCTGGACTAAACACAAACAGGAAGATGCTGTGTCATTGTCTGGTTTTATTGACTTTATAAAGCTTTTTAGATTAACTACGCAGAACAGTGTGAGTTTGTGGCTAAATGTTAGCTACTAAAGCTACAACCAGGTTTCTTGACGATTCCAGACACACGCAGATCACCAGTATCACTACACCAGTTTGAAGTAAATGTTGAATAGTTTCCTAATTAGGAAATTTAAAAACAATGACATCTAGCTGCACATTTCTAGACATTTTGTTTCTGTGCAAGTACAACTACTAATGTTATGTAAGGCTATTAACCTAATTTTAGCAGGAAGCTACGTAGCAGTGCTAATCTAGTTCTATGCTAACACTAGATACATTTTAAGATAATATGAGGAAACCATGTCATATTTAGTTTTCATGTAATGTATTTGGGGACTACACATCAACGCACTTAATCAAGATTTTCACACTGGAGCTAAAAATAAACAATAAAGATATTCAATGAGTTCCTCCGTGCTGACTAAGCTTGTGCTACATAATCCAGTTTAATTTAAAAAGGAAGCTAGCAAGGCTGCTATCTGCTATGACCAGAGTGATGAAAGGGGGGACCCAGTTAGGCTAGTTTTTGCACTGCTAGCAAAACATGGAAAAGTTTGTACCAATAGATAAACTATGATGAATATTGTAAAGTGTTACCAATAATAGGGATTTCAAACAGTTGCAGTTGTTTACTTACAATTTCTAAAATGTAATGTAGCAACAAATGCCATAGCATGCTACGAAATGAATCACTTTTAAGGCCACATAGCAGCAAAAAAAGTACACTGTATGTACCCTGTGTACTACTGCGAGTAGTATGTAGGTGGTTTGGGAAACAGATATGGAAACTCTAGTTTGTCATAAAATTCAGATCTGCTTTCACATTAAAGAAAACTGTCTGTTAAAAACAGAATTAGTACAAATAATAGTACAGTAATGAAGTGTTTCTGCAGGATACCACACTAAGAGCAGAAATATGATATATTCATCTCCCTCTGGAAGAGTTTGTGGAGAATCTAGATGCAGTTCTGCCTTTAGCTCTGCAAACAGAGGTGAGAGGTCTGTTTGGGTGTTTTAGCCTCCAAACATCAACTCACAGTTTTTCCTTGAAGCCTTGAAGGAAACTACAAACATGCTACTTGTTTAGGTCAGACCAGAGTCATCCACTCTGCTCTGCTCAGCTGTTTTTCAACACAAGCTGATGCTTCTTATTTCTCTACTCTCCCTCTCATATCTTTACCACTATCCAAGAGCCTGCAGAGCAAATTTCCCCCATGAACAATAAAGACAGAATGACTAAATGAATCAGACTGGGAAGTGTTGATGAACCTCAGTGCTGCCGACATCACCATCTCCCTGTGAAGCTGCTTCATTTGTTTCTATGACGATTCAGTTTCACACTGGAAAACAACTCACTGCAGGCTCACTAAATGAAATACTTTAATCAGCCACTAATGACACAGGGAGCTTTTACACTGTCATCTGTGCCGTAAACGACCTGAAAGAAATGATTAAATGCAGTAAAGATGAAGAGCAGCTGATGGCTGCGAGAAGACAGGATGCTCACAAAGGACAGATCTAAGATGGAAAAGAAGAGACGAAACAAAGATGAGTGGAAAATGTATCTGACTATGATATTAATTTAAATTATTTATATGTTTTGAGCTCACTATTGGCTTAATTTGTATGTAAAAGCCTAATCCAGTTCCAGTTTAACAGCTTAAACCTTGTCAGATACATGACATGATACAATGACATCATCAAAGACATGTATTTATTATATGTATGTGAACCTGCACAGTCAAAACGACAAGCAAGCTAACATTTTGTGGAATAAAATCAGAACAAGAACATAGAATTTTGATCAGTGAAATGATCTAGTAATAAAATAAATACATTCAAAATAACAAAAGTTTCTAATGAAAGAACCTATAAATAACATTTCTAGGTATATTTATATATATATATATACACATATATATATATATATAAATACATTTATATATATATATATATTTATTAAAATAAATTTAGGCGTTGTCAGTCTGTGACACACCAGACATTTTCTGCATCTGCAGCTCATTATCTTTTATTTATTTATTTTTGTTTATTTTTTGTTTTTGAAAAATTGCATTGACTTTCACACAAATCCTGGATGTTTGGTTTCTAGATGCTGCTTTAATGTTGAAGGTTGTAGTGCTGGATAGCATCAGCTAACACTCTACTTATGGTCTCTCAGCTCTGCTTTGTTACCTTCGTTAACTTAATTCATCAGATTGTACTTGTGGAAAATTTGAGCCTTTTAAGGGCTTTAGACCAATTCTGTCTTTTTCATTTTAAATACTTCTTTATAACTTTTGCTACATGCTGGTGGCTAGCTGAGCATCCTCTTCTGCTTATTAGAGTTTGTTAAACAACTGACTGATGCATTGCCGCCATCAAGTGGTGGGAAACTGTATTGCAACTGAACTTATTGCAACCACAAAGGGTCCCCCCTTTTCTGGTACCCTAGTTTTTACCTGGAAACCTGACCCACTGGTGTAAAAGGTTCAAGAGGAAGGAGAGAGGCTAGGGGCCAGTGAGTGTCAGAGCCGATATTCAGGATGAAACAGTACAGCAGGAAGATGGACCTTAGTAATGAACTTCTAAGTAAATGTCTCAGACAGCTGATATCCAGAATGTAAGAGGAAGATCAAGGACAGATAAAACTCCACATGGTCTTAGCCACCAACAGATTGAAGCAGTGTCTGACATCAAGAAGTCCTATCAGTATTGAGAGAATGCTGGTCTGAAAGATGGCACAGACACTCTCATCATGGCTAGAGGACAAGGTCTACCACACCAGATTGGAGTCTGTTCAAAGTGGTCTCTGAGACGGTCAAGGACATAGTAGCAGGGTGGAGGATGGAAACAGCAAAAACATTAATGGAACGCCATAACCAGGTGGCTGGGAGAGTGTATGGGGACATGTGTACTAAGTTTGGACTGGCGATGATGGGAGATACCATCAAAAATGGAGAATAATGGAGCTGAGATCCCAAAGGACTTCCAAATCTAGACTGATAAACTACAGAATTACGCAGAATGTAGGGGTCCTTAACAACAGAAACATCAAGTATGTGGAAAGATAGCAAGAACTGAGGGAGGAAGATGAAAAGATGTGGGGAGTGAAGCGGTGTTAGAGCAGTGGGGGCCTCCAAACTTGGAAAAGGACTCCAACAGATCCTAGCAACAGTATCTGAGAGACTGTGGAAAACCCTCTAGACCTCTGGTAGAAGACCTGCACTGGAAAGAAGGGCAAGCGCTCAAGTGGGGTTGAGTAAGGCGTTTTGTTTATTTTCTGTTTTAAATGAATAAAGTATTTTTCAACCATTCATTTCAGCCCGACAAAGACAGGAAGTGAAATTTTAAATTGAACCAGGACTTATTTTTCTGTTTCTACTTGTGTTTCTCCTTACATGTGTTGAGTGCGCTGGCCAATAGTTTCTGTTTTTAAATGCACTTTATCCATCATTTATAAATAAAAAAATTACCTTGCCTCATACAACTTGAATGACTAATTAGATTAGTGCTAGTTTTGGTGGTATTAGTTTAATATTTAAAAGACTCCACGCTGCTATTTTCCTCTGGGATTATTATTATTTTTTTTTTAATTTCATGTCTTTGAAGCCTCTCACTTGCAGTTTCCAGTTGTTTGTGTCACAGTGCATTATGGGTAGTAGTGATGGAAGATAGGTCCAACTTCTGCATATTGCATTATAAGATTAATTTAAATTTAACCCTGAGTGCAGCAAAAGAGCTGAAGAGAAGACTCTAGATAAGAGTTGATTTGTTCACCAGGATGAAGAAGATCAGAGAGGTGGAGCAGAGGATGTTGGTTTCTGTTCAGCAGCTGTTTTTTAATACTGATGGAGCAGCGCCACCTGCTGGAACCAGCTGTAAACACGTTGAAGTGAACCAAAGTAGAGCAGAGATTTCAGGGCATGTTTCTTTTACTCATTCTTTTTTAAAAAATGTTTCTTACATTTCTATAAAACAGAACAAATTGGTTCTGGGGTTCATAATTCCTAAAACTTATAAAACAATGTATACAGGTGTAAAATAATCCAGTAACAAACCTGCATAGTTGTCCCATTTTTTCCAAGATATCTGCCTTTTCTCTTTTAAGATGGAGGATAAAGGTCATTTTCTGCAAGAGCAAGTGAACTTGTTTATTTGTAAAGGCTTCTCAATAGTGGGAAGGGTTCCTTGAACTCAGCACTTAGTTAAAGTGGTTTTACCTTCAGCTATTCAACACCAATTAACGTCCCTTCAAAATGTCTTTTATTCCAAATGCCATAGGCATTCTTAACCCAACAAAGTGACCAATCCACAGAGGTTGATTTGATCTGCTGCACTTTTACTCTTTACCTCTTAATGTTTACCTTTTAGGTGTTTTGGATGTATTTTTGTCATATTTGTATTTGTGCTTTTCTTGTATCTATGCAGTGCTGTAGTTTGGAGATGCATGTCGTCTGTGTTGTGAGCCAGTTAAAACAATTCCATTATATGAACCGCATTAGTCCAGCTTATAATAACTGTATTTATATAAACCAGTATATAAAAAATGACCTAGCTAAGGAGTTCAGTCCTCCATCCTGAGCTGCACGAGGAAACAGTGGAGAGAAATCAAGATATCTGCCACTTTTGCTGAAGCCCAAAACATCTTAAATGTTTCTTGTTAAAAGGAAAAATGTCATTTTGAAGATTGTTTATTTTGAGGAGGAAGAACTGAATTAAGAATATCTGAAATACATATCCCGTTTAGCTTATATAGAATAGCTGTCACATGATCATTAGGCTACTGTCATCTTTTTAATCAGACCTGAATTACAAAACATTTGGAGATTATACACTGTACTTATAAATATGTTGAAAATGTAAAGCATTTATTATTATTCATACACAGAAGAAAAACAAACAATCAGATTAAGGCAAGACATTTATTAGATCACCACTTGTTACTTTTCCTGAGCTCTTTTCTAGAAAAGTGACTGTGATCAAATAGGTTGTATACATCAGTGGTGGGGAAGGATCAGAGATTCATATATATACATATATATATATATATATATATATATATATATATGTATATATATATGTACACAAGAAAAAAACTCCACTTTCAAATCAGAAGTAAAATTCAAGAAACTTCACACGATGCTGATTTAGCATTTCCTCCGCCTGCAACAGGTCCTGAGCTGAAAAAGGGGAGAAACTTCGGCTAATGGGCTGGAGATGCTCCCAGTACAAGTTTCTCCAACATGATTCCTGTTACCTGGTAATTTTCTGATAAATGGGACCCATTGATACGATGTACTTCATAGCAGGGCTGTAAATCATAAGTTTGATCACAATACAAAATCTTATTCAAGCTGTTATTTGTACATAATCAGAAATTTGGGTTGTTAGAAAAAAGGAAATGAAAACCATTCCTGCCGCTTTGTTTTTTTTTTTACCATTCTGCCTTCTCCAGCATTTTTCTTCATTTTTCTCAACTTTTTTTTGGGTGATGACTTCAGCTGTGTTGCAGCTAGTGGCATGAATTTTTGGAGGAACTTGTCTTTTTAGACATTGTCTCCTTCTCTTATGTCTTTAATACTTTTTTTTGCCGCAAAATCTATTTGATTACATTCATGTTTTTATATAGTTTTAAATACTCCTTTTGGGGACCTTCTAAGGCCAAATATATTCTATTTATTTTCATTAAAACTACATAAATTAAAACGCAGTCATTCTAGTTTAAAACCAAACCATTCATTCATTGGGAAGAAAAGTTGTGATATATATATATTTTTTACTGGATTCCACCAGATTTAACTGTTTTCCCATTGTAGGCAGTTGCAGGAGCATCACTTCAATTATTTATTATATGGAAAATAATGTTTTTGTTTATTTGATGAGCAGCAAAACACAAGGTGAATAAATGGATGCAGTAAACTGATCACCATGTTTGTTTTATGAGCTTCAATATTTTCTCTGTTGCTATTTGTGACGACGAGTGTATAAAGAATGACTTTTATAACTTCACTATAAATTATGGATATAAATCCATGCAGCATTCGGAATTCCAATCCTCCACAGGAGGCCAGCTTTGGGTTTGATTTTCCTTAAAACAGTGTAGCAGGTTTGTTCAACCAATTTACCAGCAAATCATCAAAACTAGATGATTAAAAAAAACAAACAAAAAAAACATGTTCACAATCAGAATATTTTCTGTTCTTGGCTGGTTATGACTGCATCAAGTAGGTTTCTAGATTCACCTTACCAGTCACTGGTAAATAACTGGAATCTTGTGAGAAAATGTTCCACAGAAAAACTGTGGAACTGGTCGGAGTGAAACCACATAAACCTTTATAAACTAGTTTAAACACTAGTTTCCCTGTGGTTTTTGGTTTTGGGGCTTAAACCACACATGCTGTTATCATCCTGAACTCCTTGTGTGGCTCAAACAGGCTGAAATCTTTAGTTTAATAAGTCTAATTCTGGGGAAAGATCATGATCTCTATATGCAGCTGTCAACTTCAGAAACACCCAGACATAAGGAACATGATCAGTCCGGCTGAGGCACTGAGCACTGGCTTTGATTAACAATGGTTCATACAAAAGGTCGTCATTTCTAAAGTACTGACGAAGAGGAGCTGAAAAGAAGTGAACATGACAAAAACAGATGATCCCTCATGTACAGGAGAACTTACATGTGGAAACAGTATAAATTCCAGACATCTGACTGCAGGAATGCAGACAGTATTCAGTCATTTATCCGTCCGTCCAGTCAGCTGTATGTATAAAAACGACATTTGCTGTGAAGGTGACTGATAACGAAGCTTGTGCTGCATCCACAGTTAGAGAAATGTCCATGACGACCATTTTACAACAGAAGGAAGACAGAGATGTGAAAGACTTTGAGTTCAACCGAGAGGAGGAGAGTGGATACCAGAACAGCTCTGTATGAGCCCATTTAGACCAGATGCAACTTATGGGTATAACAGATCTGATGGGTGCCTCGGGTCTGAAGGGTTAAAGGTGTTACCCTCCTATTCAGGGTAAAGGATCTTCAGTCCTGGTGATTCGGGGAGAGGCAGTCAAATAAAAACAGCGGGATGGGCGAGACTCAGGATTTAGTCTGTATCTGACCGTGAAGAGCCTCTGCCTGGGCTCTCAGGTTCCTGAACTCCACCTGGATGAAATCAGTCAACGTCTTCCTCATTTCCATCTGAAGGAAACGTTCAGAGTAAGAATGTGTTGCAGTAAAACACACCTGAGACCATTACTGACAAAACATTAACTGGCAACTACTTTAATACAAAAACCTTGGGTAAAGTCACGCTTTAAAATGTGAATAAAGAAAGATAACCTCACAAACTGATCTAAAACCTATCTTTAACAGGACCTCTGGGTTTGCTTTGGTCTGAGTAGCTGCTGCTGAAGTGTCAACCACAACAACGACCTAAGCTTGTGTATTGTTTGTAAGCAGAAAAAAATCACATGAATCTTAGTTTGTCCTCACCTGGCTCTTGTTTTGAGCTCGGAGGGATTCAACCAGCTCTTTGAGGCTAAACGGTTTCCCCACCAGGACTGTGACTCTCTGCAAGCAGACCACTACTTAACCAACATCACCAACATCCACACAATGAGAAACAGGTGAAGGATGGAAGCATGAAAGAGGAAACTTTAGGTGGTCTTACGTTTCCAGTCCGAGGAATGTAGGGTGTGACGTTTGGCAGAACGTCACTTAAACCTGAAACAAGAGTAGATTAGTTAACATCGGTTCATTAAGTAAAGACGCTTCCTCAAATTTTACATTTATATTTAATACTTCTTCTAATTGGTACAAAAGTTTAGCTGAACTGAATCATCAGGACTCTCGTCAATAAAAGACCCTTTTTGGTTAGAAAATACACGATCAGTGGATCAGAAGGAGGTTTTCTATCTGGCTGAGTTGAGTAGAATAAATCAGTGGTTCCAGATTATTCCGTATAAAGGTTTCTAAACATTAAACAGTTAGTAAAGAACTGAAAATGTTCACCCACTATATTTGTTTCATTACGTACATCATTTTTCTAAAAACGTGTTTCCAGATCCCGTTCCATGTTAACCTGGAGTCCTTCTCTGATGTCATCTTATTAGCTCTCTTGAACCTGGAAGTTCATGGATAGTTTCTGTCTGGATATCATTGAGGAGACCAGAATCTCCTCCCAAAGTTTCTGTTTGGTGGTCTACTGCCCCCCACCCGAATAGAACTTGATTCTACTGGTATTCCTGCAGCATGGGATGGAGCGCTGTCTTTACTGTAGAAGGAACGCTTCTTTCCACGGCAGGAAATGCTCAGCTAGAAACTGGATGGATTTATCAGAGAGCATACTAAACGTTCCTACCATCCCATTCCCCATTATTCCAGCCCAGACAATCACTCCACCACCACCTGCTGACATGGCAGCCTGATAGGGGTGTGGTCGCAAGATGAATAAATTTGAAAATGCTGATGTTCTACTTCCGCATTAACAGTCCAAACGCTTCTTTCCCGGTCTAGTGGCGCCATTGTTCCATCTGTCTCAGGTTTCTGTGCATGCTCCATGTCTACTGCTCTGTTTCTGGTGTATTTCTGTGGCAGCATGACTTACTGGCAGAAGTACTGCAGCGTTTGCAGTGGGTTTATTCAGACGCACACATTTCTTAAAATGATTAGGTCTTTATGGAAAACGTTTTTAAAACTAAAATCAGATATGTCTCCATGTGATGGTAACTTAAACCTCCCACAGAAAAACTAAAACACAAACGTTTCATTAACTGGAATCCTACATGCAGAATCATGGAGAACACCAGCATCGATTGTACCAGCTGGGATTATCATGCTGGGAAACAACAAACAAATGACTTTAACAGCCTCCAACATCAACACGACTGAACAGAACGTGGAAGGAAAAGTTTAAGCTACATGCTACAAAGACGGGAGGGATCAGCAGCATCAGGAGGAGTGTGGTTACCAAATGAAGCAGCGTGTGTGTTTCACACGGCTGATTTGGGATCCTTACCCACATGCCAGAGCGGCAAGATAATGGGATTGAGGGAGCACTCTGCTATGAGTCGACCCACACCTGAAACACAACAGCAGAAACATTGTTTTACTGAACATCTTTAACCTGAGGGAGAAAGTAGAAGATTCTGGTTCTGATCACAGCGGTGAGGCCCATTTCATTTAATACGATTTTTACATCAGTAGGACTAAAGGCTGGCACACACATAAGGATTTTCTAAATCTGAACAGACCCCACACATAAGATAACAAATCCGGCATTTAAATGTTTTGATGGTACTGATTCAGAATCTAGTCCTTCAAGCCGGAAATCTCATGTGACCAAACATGATCTAACAAAAACAAAGAATCATGGCAACAAACGGAAGACACAACACCCAGCATGGCAGAGGACATACTAGATGAAGTAATGATGGTGGTCTTGGGACTATTGTTAACAGAAAAATCCAGAATTGAACAAACAACAGACTGGAGACGGCGTAAACACGGACTTTATATCCTTTCTTGTTCCCCAGTCAGCTCGCTCTCTGATTGGCTACCTTCCGTTCCACGTCACCATCCACACAGTCACAACTCAGAGGTCGTCGGCTTTCCCCACACACGTGGGGACTTTCGTCGTAAATATTGAACATGATAAATACTTGCGACGGTCGGCCACGACCCATTTCAGAGCCGATTGTCCGGACGAATTCGCTTATAACTCACCTCAGACCACAAGCTAACTTAATATGATAATCTTATCAGACTTAAGAAAACATTGGCAAACCACAGGCAACTGACTTTCTGGCTCTCATCTATTCTTTCAATCTCAAACGGGTTCAGACTCCTCCAACACACAACGCTGGCAATACTCTTGACTTGGCACTGATCAGAAACTGCTCCACAGCCAACCTGTCCGTCACCCTGCTGCACCTCTCAGTCCACTTCCTAGTTAAATTCTGTCTTCCTTCCTCGTGTCATTTAATTGGCCCCAAAAATGGTGTCCTACCGCAGAAACTTGAGAGCCCTCAGACCTTCACAGGTTTCAGAAACACTCTGCTCCTCTCTCGCCTCCTCTCTGGACAAACTCTGTCCTCTGGTGTCAAAACCAGCCAGACAAAAT
>JBAFTA010000015.1:28385991-28400926 GCA_036919975.1 Melanotaenia parkinsoni
TAAAATTGCCCAGCACCAGACGGCAGCCAGACAATCATTCTGTTTGCAACGATGCTGGACAAGACAGGTTAAAAAAACAAAACAAAAAAAAACAAAAAAAAAAAAAAAGAAATGCAGACTGTTGGAAACCTGAGATGGAAATATTCTCTCAATTAATTCCAACATCTAGTTATAACATCTCATTTAGTTATTTCCCCTAAACAACCGTCTGTCTTATCGATGTTTAATTCTAAGACTTATTAAACACTAATCTAAAAGCCATCATTACATAACCAGTTTAAGTGATTTTAAAAGGCAGAAAGTCATTCTTGTCTTCTGTGTTTCTGTTCTCAGATGTCTCGTTTTCTGGACATGACGTGTTTTGGAGAAGCTGCTCGCTACCTCCGTCTCACCAACCTGGAGCAGCTGGCGGCCAAGGCCCAGGCCTTTGATGGTAGACTGACCTTCCGTACTGGGAACAGCGTAGAGAAACTACATCTCTTTTTTATATTCTCAGGAAAACAGAAAACAGCTGCAGTGATTGAAATAAAACCAGTGTCTGAGTCAGGAACAGAGTTTGTCCAGTTCTGAGGATCTTAAAGTGAATATTTGGTCTTAACTCCTCATCCTTTTCTGAAGTCTCTTAGAAAAGCTTTTTTTTTGTTGTTTCTAGTCTTCCTCTGAGCTCCCTCTCCTCGTTGAAAGACTTTCTTTTGAAAAACATCCAAAGTTTTTCTTTGGATGTTTCTGCCTTTTTTTCTTTGTCCAGATGATCCCACGCTGCTTCAATATTGTTGAGGCCCGGGTTCTGGGAGAATATATCCCTCCATCAGACCTGTTTCCACTGATCTTCAGTCCAGTTCTTGTGTCATGTGACCTACATCAGTGTTTTCTCCCTGTTTACCTTTATTAAAAATGGCTTCTTGACAGTCATGTTTCCATGGAAACCATTTCTGATGAGGCTTTGGCCAACAAGACGAATTAGCTGAAGGTCCAGATACATCTCTCAGGTCCTGGTTCAGGTCTTTGCTGGTTTTGTTTCTACTTCTTCAGGACACCAACTTTCAGATCCTGTTCATCTGCTGTAGATAGTTTTTTAGTCCCGACTGCTTCTTTTCTGCACACTATGCTAAGATTTGCTAAGTTTTCACCTTGTTGCTTCTAAAATCCCGTTTTCTGTCAAACTGTCTGATCTTTGCTGTTTAATGCATCTTTATGACAGGTTGCTGGTAACAAAGAGCCTAAAGATCCAGTTTAAACCGCTTCTTTGCTAAGTTGTCTGTGTCGACACATTGCTGGTTCATCCCTTGAGTTAGGAGCCTTTTGTCTGCCTGAATGGTCTGAGTTAGGTGAAGATGTTTGAGTACCAGGACTGGACTGAAGATAAGGGAAAAGCAGAAAATACCTTCAGAAATCTGAAGAACTGTTGATGAAGACCACTTTAAAAGATTAGAATAAAGTGAGAGATGAAGACATGAGGATTGGATCAGGACTTTTTACAGCTCTGTACCTGCACAGTTTCAGTGTGTTTACTGTGTAAATGAAAAACGATGTAATTCTATCCTTTCAGGAACCAAACGTGTTTGGATGCCGGATGATGCTGAAGCATACATTGAAGTGGAGGTCAGAGAACTGAATGGAGACAAGACTACTGTGGAGACCAAGGATGGACGGGTTAGTTAACCTGTAACTAAGCTTAAATCACTTTATCTAGGTCAGTGGTTTCTACTGTGCCCCCCTTTGAAGGAATGAACATCCCCAGCCCTACATATATATATATATATATCATTTGTCTTATCATTTGTCTCATCGCTGAATCTGAAAGTTCATGGATAATTTCTATCCGGATTTCAGTGAGGAGACCCGAATCTCCGCCCAAAGTAGCTGTTTGAAGGGTCCACTGCCCCCCACTGTCATAGATCTTCCTTTTAAGCATGTTCCACGGGTTCTCAGTAGGGTAAGGTCAGGGGATGCTGGTGGCCCCACTATGAGTTTTTCTCCCTTCGTACCTATAGAAGATTCTTCTGGTATTCCAGCAGCATGGGATGGAGCGTTGTCTTTACTGCAAAAGGAATGCTTCTTCCTTTTATACCACGGTGGGAAATGGTCAACTAGAAACTGGACGGATTTATCAGAGGCCACCAAAAAGGCCCATTTACGTCCCTTTACGCACATAAATAAGAACATCTTTTTGTATGTACTTTCATGTATCCCTAATGTTGGTTATCCCATGGTTGCTAGGCAATACATTCACCAGAGGGCGGTGCAGAGTTCAACTCTGAGTTCCAACATTCTCAGAAAGAGACATAAAAGGAAGCAACACATTCACCAGTGGTGGTCTGTGCGGCCATTAAATGCTCCGTATCCATCTTTTGTGAGGAGCATAAATGGGCCTTCATAATTCCCCATTATCCCAGCCCAGAACATCACTCCACCACCACCTTACTGATGTGGCAGCTTTGTTGGGACATGATGACCATCCTCCAACCATCCAGACCTCCATCCATCTGGACCATCCAGACCCCCATCCATCGGACCATCCAGACCCCCATCCATCGGACCATCCAGACCCCCATCCATCTAAACCACCCAGACATCCATCTATCTGGACCATCCAGACCCCCATCCATCTAGACCATCCAGACCTCCATCCATCTGGACCATCCAGACCCCCATCCATCTGGACCATCCAGACCTCCACCCGTCTGGACCATCCAGACCCCCATCCATCTGGACCATCCAGATCCCCATCCATCTGGACCATCTAGACCTCCATCCATCCATCTGGACCATCCAATGCAGAATGGCAACACCAGAGAAGAAAAGTGTTAGAAAATGAGTCTTTGTGTATTTCTGAGTCCACTACAAGCATTTCTCTGTATGATCTTTGGTTTCGGGGCCCAGATGCAGCTTTGTGTCCAACTGCAGCCTCTGCAGGATCCTGATAGACAGGTTCACCAGCAGCTTCAGGTACCTGCTGCTGCTCATCAGGCTTTTTAACAACTGATCTCTGAATGTGCTGCCTTTTCCTGACAGAGACGTTCTTTAATCTGCCTTTATCTGAAACAACCTGTTTACAATCACACAGGTTTTTAACAATACAATGATCTACTGAAGGTTTTCCCAAAATGTCTAATGTTTTTATTCCTTTCTAAAGACATTTAAATATTTCACTCTTTTCATTTCCAGAAAGATCTTTCTCCCCAGACTGCACAGAAACTGGCCCTGTCCTAATAATCTGAAACAACCTCCTTCAGCAATTTGGAAACTAAAGATCAGACCTGTCGAAGGTTGTTATCAGTGATCTAAACAGATGAAGAAATAACGCAAGATAAATCTAGCACAGAAAAACTGAAATCCAGATGTTTCATTAAAAGAAATCCTACACGAGGAATGATCTGGAACAAGGCGTAACCTTTAAAATCATTGATGTTTTGGCTGTTTTTTTTCAACAGATTGATTTGTTTTTCACAACCAGCTATGATGTTTCTTGCATTGACAAACAGAGCTCTCCCATAATGAAACCGACTTGTTTGCTGAAGCATGTCTGTGTTGGGTGTGTTTCAGTTTCTGGTTGTAAAAGAAGACGACCTGCAGCCAATGAACCCTCCGAAGTTTGACATGATAGAGGATATGGCCATGCTGACTCACCTGAACGAAGCTTCTGTCCTCTTTAATCTGAGGAGGAGATACAGCATGTGGATGATCTATGTCAGTATCCATCACTGAACATCAGAGGACCAAATCTAGTGCACATACATGATGTACATAAACCTTTTTCCTGTTTTCTGACCGTGTTGTTGTGTCAGACCTACTCCGGCCTTTTCTGTGTGACCGTCAACCCGTATAAATGGCTGCCGGTCTACTCGGCTGACGTGGTGACGGCCTACAAGGGGAGGCGTCGTGCAGACATGCCGCCACACATCTACGCCATCGCTGACAACGCCTACACTGACCTGCTGCAGAGTGAGTCTGACAGTAACGTCCTGCTACCTGTTACTGAGCTCATACAGCCGTCCAGTCATCTGAAAAGTCAGGCAGGCTGAGGTCTGGACTTCAGTTTAACCACATGACCTTTTATTAATGTCCTGATTCTGTAAAACCTGACAACTGTAAGGATGCATCATATAAAGAACCATAGTTTTATTTTGCTCCCTTTGGAGAACTTTCTATGTTTGAAGGTGTCTTGGTGTTAAAAAAAAGTTATGTTGGATAGGTTTCTCATCAGAGGACGTTGTAATTCCCAGTTGGACCTAATGGTGGAAGTTTTGTGACCCTGGTCCATCTGTAAACCTGTGTCTGCATCATGTATGTTTTACCTGCATTAGTTGGCAGTCAGAACGTTCCCAGTTTGGAAAATTTGAGGAATTCTGATGGAAAGCTGAGCTAATAGCTCGTCTGAGTAAAAGTCCCATAAGGGATCTAGCCAAAACATGTCATGGTGGTTCAGCATATCACCAATTTCCATGAGCAGGTGATGCTCTCCACCTGTAGAGGAAAAATAAAAAAAAAACACTGGTTATGGAGTACAGGTATAAAACGTGAAATAGAATTTGAAACTCTTCTTTTAATTAAGTTAAGTCTCTCTTAATGTTGGTAAATACTTAGAAAATGACCTCTTCTGTGGTTCTGGAGTAGCCGTTAGCTTAACACAGAGCTCCTCTCTGATTTTCCAAACGGAGTGCGACCTCCAGCTAATACACACATAAATACACACATAAAGATTATCGGGCTGTTTTTGTCCTGATTTTGCTTCTTCCCAAACAAAGACGGCAAACACCCGATTATCTTGAGTCTTATAAGATTTTCCTATAAAATGATCATTTGGTCTGAGGTGTGTTAGGAGCGAATTCATCCCAACAATCGGCTCTGAAACAAGTCGTGGTCAACAATCAGAAGTATTGAATATGTTCAATATTTACAACCAAGCCGACGACTCCTGAGTTGTGACTGTGTGGATGGTGACGTGGAACAGAATGTAGCCAATCAGAAAGCGAGCTGACTGGGGAACAAGGAAAGATATAAAGTCTGTGTTCACGCTGTCTTTTGTTTTTCTCAGTTCTGGATTTTTTTCTTTAGCAATAGTCGCAAGACCACCATCATTACTTTATTAAGTATGTCCTCTGCATGCTGGGTGTTGTGTTTTCCGGTTGTTGCTATGGTTCTTCTTTTTGGTTAGGTCACATTATCACACAACATTTCCGGCTCGGAGGACTAGTTTCTAGATCGGTCGCAGGACAGAATCGTTATGTGTGTGTTGTTCTGTGCTGAAATCATTGGAGCCACCACACACAGTACGATCAAAACTGTTGAATTCCTGATTATTTTATCTTCACATGTGAGATTAAAAAAATCAATGGCTGCTCAAACCCTGTAGAGAAAAAAGAGCGGACGTTTATTTGATGGTGGAGAGTTCTGATAAAACCAGCTCTGCAGATGTAGAACCTGAAGCTGCCACTGAGGTCGCAAACATTATTTAAAGAGCAGAAACAGAAGATACAAAAATGAAGCAACTCGCATCACTTTTCTGGTTTAAACTAAGTTTTGGTGCGACAGAATTCGTATAAGGAGCTTTTTTCCTTCCTACTGAATGCTCCCAGCTGCCTACATTAAACAAGGTGGACATCAGTTGCAAGAAAAAGTATGTGAAACCTTTGGAATCACTTGGATTTCTGCCTATTATGTGATCTGATTTTCATCAGTCACAAGAAGAGTCAAACACAGTTTTCTTAAACTAACACACACAAGCAATTACATGCTTTCTTGTTGAAACTGAACACAACATGTAAACATTGCAGGGTGGAAAATGGTAAATGCTCTGCACTTATAAAGCGGTTTACATATACATCACATTTACAGACACATTCTCACACTGACGCCGGGAACTGACATGAAGGCACTCACCACGACCCATCAGGGGCAATCAGGGGTTTGGTGTCTTGCTCAGGGACACCTCGAAATGAGCTCAATAGGCCGAGGATCAAACCAGCAACCCTCATGCTACAAAACAACCGCTCTACCCACTGAGGCATCTCTGTGTCAACCAAAGCTCAGCAGATGATGGCTGATGCAACAGGGCAAGAACCCAAAACGACAGAAGTAAATCAACAGAAACCCTTGCTTCTTCTGGAGCGGCCCAGTCAGAGTCCTGACCTCAGCCTGATGGAGATGTTGTGGTATGACCTCATAAGAACGAGTCACATCACACGTCCCAAGGGTTTTCTAAACTGAAACAGTTTTTAAAAGAGGTATGATTCCAAAACGTCGCCCGACCATGATGAAGGCCTTTTAGGCTGAAAAGCGTTGGCATAGGCATGTTTTTATTAGATTAGCCATTTTATAATAAAGGCTTTTTATTCATCATCTCCCTGAGTGCCTCGGTTATCTTTCTCTGAGTCTCCTGACCATTGTTCAGGTCTGATCCTTAGCCTGTAAGGCCAGAAGACTGGTCCTTCACAGTTATTTTTTTTTCCCCACAGATCGTGAGAACCAGTCGATGCTCATCACGTAAGTAACTCACAGCTGCTTCTTCATTTATCACTGTCGTTTTCAAGTGAAATGCTTCTATTAAATTAAGGTAATGTACTAACAAAAATATGGAAAAATAACACATTATGTCATTTTTCCTTTATACATCTTTAAAAGAGTGTCACCATTATTCAGTCTGTCAACTGCCCAGTCTGATCCATGAGGTATGAACCATTACAAACCATCATACTTCAGAGACCTGGATACTGGAGTCCAGCGTGCTGCTAG
Organism: Melanotaenia parkinsoni; assembly: GCA_036919975.1. Classification (NCBI taxonomy): domain Eukaryota; kingdom Metazoa; phylum Chordata; class Actinopteri; order Atheriniformes; family Melanotaeniidae; genus Melanotaenia; species Melanotaenia parkinsoni. The sequence continues at coordinate 28,392,727 of JBAFTA010000015.1, forward strand.
ATCCCTTGGACAAATGAAAGAGGGAAACCTGGTGACGTTTTCTAGCTAGAGTTTCAGCAGTAGACATAGCTTTGCACATGCTCAGTGATGTTCACCCCACCCGACCGGCCCACATACCTTACCTTAAACTCCACGCAGGAATCAGATTTCCAGACACTGAAGAAAAAACTTTTATGGATCAATATCATATTTAGGGTAAATGCCATGGTATCATCTCAGAATCTTAACCTCGCTTCAGTCCACCTTCATCCACATACCCTGCTCTTCTTCCACCCCCTCCCTCCTCCAGTAGGAGCACAGGGTTCATAGTGGGAGGCTTTCACTGGTCATACAAAGCATACAGAGATTCCTTCTAACTCTGAACATTTTGAGATATTAATCACTGTAGATGATCATTTTCTGTTACATTTAGTTCACAGTAGTTAGACTCTGCTTTGCTTTTAAATATTTTTGTCTGTGCTAATGTTTTTGTCAAATTTGTTCCTTTTATTTTTTTCCCCATCCTCCCATCAGTGGAGAGTCGGGTGCCGGGAAAACTGTCAACACTAAGAGGGTCATACAGTACTTCGCCACTGTTGCTGCTTTGGGGGAAAATGTGAAAAAAGGAGTAAGTTTATTTCTCTTGATCTTTATTAGATTGTTGTTAAAATTTCTAAACATGGGTTTGTGGCAGCAGGTTTTAGATTTTGTTGTGATTTCCTGTCCGTTCATCAGTTGCATGCTGCAGCTTTTGAGCTCCTCTTCTGTCTGTTTATTCAGGGGTCTTTAGAGGATCAGATCATTGAAGCAAATCCAGCCATGGAGGCATTCGGGAATGCTAAAACCATCCGCAACGACAACTCCTCTCGCTTTGTAAGTTCAGAGAAGTTCACCTGAACGGCCGGTGCTGCAGCTGAGGACAGTTCTGTGTTAAACAGGCTGTAAAGAGTGTGTGTCTGTGCTTGCATGTTTCAGGGAAAGTTCATCAGGATTCACTTTGGACCTACTGGGAAGTTGGCTTCTGCTGACATTGACATCTGTGAGTAGCTTTCAGATTTTCTAGAACTAAGCTACAGCACGTCATGCATGCATGAACGTCACGACCTGTTTAAGTCAAATGGTGATAATCTGGTAAATAAATTCCACAAGCTGGAACCAGATTCATAACAATTCTCAAATGTGTCTCAAAATGTTAACGCCCAGCAGTAAGGGATTATTATGTTTGCTTTATCAGATCTTCTGGAAAAGTCCAGGGTTGTGTTTCAGCAGCCAGGAGAGCGAAGCTACCATATCTACTACCAGATTCTGTCCAATCGTAAACCAGAGCTACAAGGTAAGTACACCTACAAGTAACTTCTGTCCAACTGCATGCTAGGATCACAAGAAAATTTATCAACATTACAAAAATGTTAATAATTGTGACAAAAAGTGAAAAATGCAGATAGTATTTATGTTGAATTAAAAAAAATAATAAAGGTTATTGTCTTTTTGCTGGTACTTAACATTCACAAGCTGAAAATATTTTGTTACTATGGCATCAAAAGTGAGAGAGCAGATCCAAATGGCCAAATAAAGAGTGAACATAGCGTATTTGGCTGGATTTCAAGCCTCAGGTTCCATATTTTCAGCATAATCTGAAAGTTCTTTAAAATCCTTAAGCCACTAGAAAATTTGCAGTACAAACACACCTGTCTTTTAAGGCTAAGATCTTCTTCAGTTATAGAGCTCACCAAAGTAGTAAATTCAGGTCATGACATCAAAGTAACTTCAACAAAACTAGTCGGTTCATTAGAAGTTATGGCTTTCTGAGTCTTTTGTGACTGGCGATGCTTTGAAGCCCCTAGTGGTCACCAGTGGAACTGCACATTTTTGCTTTCTAAATATTTATTCAGCAACACCAATAAAGAAAAGAAGACAAAATACTAAGGAATACCAGAAGGAAAAACAAAACAAAAACTGTGTAACAATGAAAAGGTGTTTGACCATGAGTGTTAAATGTTTGTCCCTCTGTGTGTAGCGATAACAGAGAAACTGGGGATATGCCCAGGCTAACGAAAATAACAATATTAGTGATTACACCAAAGATTCTGACGTCAGCCGAAAACCCAAGTTTTCCAGTTAAGACAAATATTACAGTGTAAGTTAGGATATTCACCCTGAGAGACATCTTCCAAAATGTTTCTATTCCAGTCCCTAAAAACTGTACTAATTATCAACAAAAACACTGAGGCCTCATCTTGTAATTATGAACCATCAGGTTTTTATTTGTCAAAGCATTTTAGTAAAAAAAAAACTAAATGCATGCAGCCTGTTAACACTCAGGACTGATTACAGTAACAAATAAAGTCATATTCTGCAGATATGCTACTGGTGAGCACCAACCCCTTCGACTACCACTTCTGCTCTCAGGGTGTGACCACAGTGGAGGGCATCAATGATGGGGAGGAACTCAGTCTCACTGACGTAAGAAACACACCAGAATCCAGAACATCACTCTCTTCCTGCACTCTGAAAACAAACAAACTGTGATCTGTGTGTTTGTGGACAGCGTGCCATGGACACACTTGGCTTCACTCCAGAGGAGAAGTACGGCTGCTATAAAATTGTTGGAGCCATCATGCACTTTGGCAACATGAAGTTTAAGAAGAAACAGAGAGAAGAGCAGGCTGAGGCTGACGGCACAGAGAGTACGACCACTTAAAAGCCACATTACAGGACAAACTGTCACTAATGCTGCTCTGCAGGGTGGAGTTTAACTACTGATCAGAGAGTATGGTCACTATATGAAAGATTTACTCAACAGAAAGCTGCACATAACTCAGTCACGTACCATCAGCTGACATCTAGCTGGGGCGCTGCACATATGCAAAGGCTTTTTTAGGGGTTCTCGACTAAATGGATCAAATTCTGATAATATTTCGCCAGTTTGTGGCATTATATATTCTCCATTTTACATTAGTTCATTTTCCAGTGGTTGTGTGTGTTTCTGGAACCAGAAATGACCATATTTGGTCCAGAGGATGAGCATTCATGTTTGAGACCTTAGAATAAATTTTATAATACAAATTCTGTTTGAAAGAACCACAAGTATATTGAATAGAGAGAGTGAATCTGACATCATAATAACTTGTGAGAGACATTGACTGGTTTGGTGCTTCATGAGTCTGTTATGTGTTGAGGTGTGGACAAGGCAGCTTACCTCATGGGCATCAACTCTGCCGACCTGCTGAAAGGCCTGCTGAACCCCAGAGTCAAAGTTGGAAATGAGTTTATTGTTAAAGGGCAGACAGTAGAACAGGTAATCACTCTACTGGTATCATAGCCTGCCACTATGTGTAAATTACAAAGTGTGAGTTTGAAAAGGATAGTGAATTTTTGTTTCTGTTTGCAGGTCAGCTATGCAGTAGCAGCCCTGGCCAAAGCCACCTATGATCGTATGTTTAAGTGGCTGGTGGGTCGTATCAACTCGTCCTTGTACACCGCTCTGCCTCGACAGTACTTCATTGGAGTCCTCGACATTGCTGGCTTTGAGATCTTTGAGGTAAAGACAAAAACAGGAACCTCCTAATCGAGTTACGATCCAATAATATTCAAACATTTTCATACTTCCACCATATGACTGATAAAATGCCCAGAATCACAGCTGTGGTTGCAATCACGTTATTCAGCTATAATCAAGCTCACCACACTGATAACTACGTTGTTAGCAAACTACATACAATTGTTGTTTTTCAGAGGTTTGGGGTTGGACTTGGACATTTTGGTGGGATATGTCTGTTTTCTCTTTGGGGCTGGGCAGCAGTTTTCCCTGCTCACAGTCATCATGCTCAGCTAAACAAAAGATCTGCCTCTGGTCTCTGAACTGAAAGCAAACAGATTCATTTAACACACCAGTGCTTAGTGCTACTAAGTCACCATGCTTAGAATTAACCGCTGACTTAGCAGTTTTCTGACGGTTTTAGGAATCAACACTCATCAGAATAAATCTGATATCAGAAGTGATGTTGACATTGTTAGCTCTTTAATACTCTGTTTGCTGTGAATAGCATGCTAAAAGTAGTTAGCTCAGTTGCTATGGTTAGCTCTCAGTTTCTGTGACCTACCCAGGAACTAACAAATAATCTTTTTTTCTTTTCCCCCTACCTTATAAGGTTTTAAACATTTGGATTAATTTAAATGAAGGATTAAGGCCAACTTCCATTTGCAGTCAGATTCATCACAAGACAGAATTAACTAGCCTTCCCTTAGCCTTAGCCAGCCTTAGCCTTTTTAGAAATGTCACTTTGTGCAAAAGTGTTTTTAACTGGATTACAAGGAGACTTCACAGTGTTTGAAAATCACTGTCATAAAATGCAAAGTTAATAGACAAATATAAAGGATTTTCCAAACTGGGTCTCTTTTTCTGGAATACTGAGGTTCCACTAAGATATTATCCCATCTTTCTGCAACTTTTCTTGTAACCTTTGCTTTTAAGATCCAGAAATGCTGTTTTATCTTTTCTGCAGTTGAATAGCTTTGAGCAGCTGTGCATCAACTTCACCAATGAGAAGCTGCAGCAGTATTTCAACCACCACATGTTCATCCTGGAGCAGGAGGAGTACAAGACTGAAGGGATCGAGTGGACCTTCATAGACTTTGGCCTGGACTTGCAAGCCTGCATAGACCTCATAGAGAAGGTGGGACACATTATACGGAGAATATAAAACTGGAAAAGCAGGGTCAATAGAAATACAGGTAATATATCTATCAATGTTTCTGTCTTCAGCCAATGGGTATTCTGTCCATCATGGAGGAGGAGTGTATGTTCCCGAAGGCCACTGACAACAGTTTTAAAACCAAACTGTATGATCACCATCTGGGAAAGTCTCCAAACTTCCAGCGACCACGACCTGACAAAAAGCGCAAATATGAGGCACATTTTGAGGTGGTTCACTATGCTGGAGTGGTAGGTATCAGCTAACTCAGTTCTTTTACTGGGGATGCCACTGCAGGGTTGATTATTGGAGCACTTTTATTGCTCTTCTTCTGTGTTTTGATGTCTCGTCCAGTCCCCGTATCAAACTGTCTTTCAGCTAAGTTTCCACATTACATTCATCTAGTAGAAAAGCCAGTGTAGGCCCAATAGACCCAGAATAAACTGAAAAAGATGAAAGGGAAAAGGATGCACCAAAAGACTGCATCACAGGCTATTACTGGTTATCTTAACCTTACAAATACCTCAGGTAATACTGCGCTGTGTATTATCACAGTTTTAAAGATCTGTGAAGATTGAGCACAGTTAGATGGCAAATATAACGGAGATTTCGCCCTGAAAACGGGATTTAAATATTAAGGCATGCTCTCGGTACAGTTGGATTTAACCAGAGGATGAGTGTAGAAAGTCAGGTATAAATCCAGTTCTTCGGTGTCTGCTGTGTGTTACAGGTTCCATACAACATCACAGGCTGGCTGGATAAAAACAGAGATCCTCTGAACGAGACCGTCGTGGCTCTCTTCCAGAAATCCTCCAACAAACTTATGGCTGGACTGTTTGAGAACTATATTGGATCAGAGATGGGTGACTAGATGTCTTTACTAGTGGTCCTTCATTAGCTCTCAGCACAACAAATAAAGGAATGTCAGTGAATGTATTGAATGTGTGTTTTCTGTGTTTTAGCAAGTGAACCAAAGGGTGAAACGAAACAGAGGAAGAAGAAAGCAGCTTCTTTCCAGACAGTTTCACAGCTACACAAGGTGAGTTTGGCTAACAGGTGCAACAAGAAGACTAATGGAAGCTCAACCTTAACCCTTTGATGCATAGCGTCCACTACAGTGGACACATATTTAAAGGCTGTTTTTAAATGGGTGTGGATCGTACATTAGCAACTTCATTGGACATTAGCGAGTCACCAATACTCTGCCACGTATAAAGAATAACTACATTTGATATAATATATATACATACATTATAATTACCAAGTTTGCCTCAGTGATAATCAGGACAAGAAAATGATCCAAATGTTTTTATGGAAAATTTATATTATATTAATATGACAAGATATTATTTTATAAATATTTTCGTAGATAAAGTAGAAAAATTAATACACTGAGTAAAAGTTAAAATAAGATTAAACAGAAAAAACAGCAATGTGCATGTCTGTAGAAGTAAAATATTTTATTTAAAAAATGTGGTACTGTTTTATAATAATTCATCCACCAGAGGGTTAAATTGATTATAGTCACAGCAGAATGGAGGTATGGGCAAAGAAAGTCAGGCAACGTTTATTCAGTAATCTGCATTGACGCAGCTGTTTCGTAGACACGTGTGCTTGTAGATTACATGTTTTTAATCAAGCTGGATCCAGAATATAACCCTTCTTGCTCTGTAGACAAAATATTTTCTTCAGACACAATACCGAATCCCTGTGATTAACGTCTGAACTCCGTTTCATTACAGGAGAATCTTAATAAGTTGATGGCAAACCTCCGCAGCACTCAGCCTCACTTTGTTCGCTGCATTATCCCCAACGAGTCCAAGAATCCAGGTAAAACCATCCGCTAGCACGCCTCATTATCCATGATCAGAAAAATGACTACAAGAGCTGATGAGACTTTGTAGCCCAACCAAATTCTGGTGGTGTAAATGTGGACTGTTAACCATTTATGTGAAAGTATATCTACGTCATATATATTGAAGTATGTATAATCCTAAATCATAAAATTCTATTTATTAGCTCTTCCTAACCCTAAATAGCTAGAAGAAATCTCTAATGCAAGTCAAACTAAAGCTCAGGTAAGGTAAACCTCAGGAGGTTAACTAAACTGCACCAATAAAAGAAAAATAAAGTTTTCCACGATGCCCCTTTGGATTGGCTGTTGAGGCATCCCTGTGTGTTTTTTCCAGGTGTGATGGACCCATTCCTGGTTCTCCACCAGCTGAGGTGTAACGGAGTCCTGGAGGGGATCAGGATTTGCAGGAAGGGTTTTCCCAACCGTATCCTGTATGCTGAGTTCAAACAGCGGTGAGTCCCAAACCTAAATAAGTAACATTTATTTATTCAGCACTTTTCACAGACAAGCAGTCAAAGGATTGTACACAAGATGAGTAAAATAAATAAGAAAACCGAGTGAGCTTATAGAAAGATTAAATTAAAAAAGTGTGAACAAAAGAGTCCATGGAGTCAACTAAACGTAGTTGTAGTGGTAGACTGATCCATGGGCTGAAAGGTTCTGTCTACCCCGGTCTTCTGAGCCTGCAACCGAAGGCAGCGAGCAGCAGTGTGTTTAATCTGGAGCCTGACCATTTAATGCTCTGTAATTTGGTATAATCGCTGTAAAACAAATCCTAAAATCCACTGGAATGCACCGTAAAACATGTAAAATAACCTGCTTGCTAGGACAATTCAATAGTCTGACCACAGCATTTTGTATGGCTTGGAAGTGAAAGAAAAGGTTAAAAGACTCAGTGATGCCAGCTAAAGGAAGCATATAAAAACAAAATAATAATGGACCTAGAACTGAACCTTGTGGAACCGCACAGGTTAGTGAGACAATGTTAGAGGTAAATATTAAGCATCCTAGAACTGAAAGTCCTGTAAGAAGTAAGAAGAAAACCAATCTAATGCAGAGCCAGAGATGCCAGCTAAAGCTTTGAGCCTATTCAGTGAAATATTATTAAAAATGGTATCAAGGACTGCCCCGAAATCAAGTAAAATGATTATAAAATAATTTCCTGCAACAGAAACCATGAAAAGAACATTATAGACCTATAAAACAGCTGTCTCAGGGGAGTGGGCTTGTGAAAGCCAAACTGAAAAGGCTAATAAATTTGTAATTTGCATAGTAAATTTTCAGTAGAGCTGGCATTAGAATAATGTTTCTTTAGTAGAAGACTTACTTCAGCATGTTTAAAACAAAACTTTTCCTCAGTTAATGACCGACAGCAATGAAGGACCAAGGCTGGTGAGACTCTCAGACAGGGCAGAAGGAGGTAATATCTCTCAGGAGCATGATGAGGGTTTCATTTAGCCTATTATTAAAGGTAAGTCATTAAATGTAATCATCAAAAAGAAGTAAATGTCTCCAGGTACCATCTATATAAGGAACTGAAGGACAATTTAGATCTGAAGTCCGTCACCTTAGTTACAAAGTGATTAAAAAACACAGTAACATAATAATAATAATAATAATAATAATAATAATAATAATAATAATAATAATAATAATAATAATAATAATAATA
>JBAFTA010000015.1:28417889-28441834 GCA_036919975.1 Melanotaenia parkinsoni
GATCCACCCCCAGGACGGACAGGCTGTAGATGTGACCAGGGCAGGTGTCCCCATGTTATAATAGTTCAGTATACGGAATGAAGAGTGACGAGTGAAAATGAGTCAGACCTTATTTTTATATAGTTTTCTCTCTTTTAAAATAAAAATGAAATAAAACACCAATAAAAATCCATGTTTTCCTGTTTTTGTTTTTGAAACTAATATGGAAAATCAGATACCCGTTGTACCCGTTAGCCATTGTCAGATTGGTGCACAGAACAAAAAGAAAAACATAAATGATTTTTTTTTAATTAAAGACACTAACAAATCTAAACACAACTTATGGGTATGACCCAGCTTTTAAACAGATTGTTTCACATATCTAACACTTTAAGATAAAAAATAAAGATTCACAACTCTCAGAAATATGAAAAATAAACAAATTTAGAGTTTAAACGGCTGAAATTCCTGGTGGGACTGGGGATACTTGCCTCATCTACTCTGAAACTTTGACCACCAGAGCTGAAATAATCAGATCTCCTTTACTTAAAAACAACTAGGGAGTGAAACCAAAAACATGAGTTAAAAAAGTTTCCCCCTGGTTGTGAAGATGACATTTAGTCTGCTAAATTAATGCCACACGAACAAAAACACCTGAAATGTGGATGAAACGGGGCTGCTGTGTGTGCAGGTGAGGGAGCTGCAGACGGAGGTGATGGTGGAGCAGAAGAAGAGTGAAGAGTACCAGAAAGGAGTTCGCCGCTACGAGAGGAGAGTCAAAGAGCTAACGTACCAGGTCTGATCCGGCTGCTGCTGCTGGACTCAAACGGGTCTTCTGATGCTTCTGTGGTTTCACTGGTTCTCTGTGTTCCTGCAGTCTGAGGAGGACAGGAAGACTTTGCTGAGGATGCAGGACCTGATCGAAAAGCTTCAGACCAAAGTCAAGAGCTACAAGAGACAAGCAGAAAGCGCTGTGAGTCTGCCAATCATAATCTGATTCAATCTAATCCCCTATAATCCACATAATCTAACAGAAGGTATGCACCTTCAAATAGGAATAAAAGTAACAGTAAGCAACAATTACTGTCATTTATTAGTCAAGGTGGAGGTGGCAACCATCTGAAGAAAAACATTCACCCACAATCTAACAACTTGCATCTAAATTCATGTCTGCACCTAAATTACACTCTGAACTTCTTCTGGTACAAAACTCACCAATGTTTAATCTTATTTTCCGCCTTCATCAACTCTTTCTTCTCCAGTTTTTCTTTGATGAGGTCAGTTCAGGTCCCACTGTCAGCCCTTGATTAACATAAGTATGATCCTCCATTTCTCAAATGTTTTCCCCCAAACTTCATATGAAACATCATCTAAACCAGTGATTCTTAACCTTGGGGCTGCGACCTATACTTGGTCTTTCAGCAAAACCTATATGGCTACAGAAAATACGTCACCATGTGCTTGTGTGCTGCGTCACGGTTCTGCCACAGCTTCCTCAGCTATTTGCAGCCATTTTAATCAGTAGTTTGGCTCACAACAGACTCCGTAATGCATGTCGGCTCTCCGCTAAACATAGGAGCCGAGTCTGTTTTTGACGCAACACGCATCCAGAATGTGTCAAATTCAGCAGTTCAGATAGAAGCAGACAGGGGAGCAGTGTAAAAGCGTCTGGTAATTTTCAAAATAAAAGCCCCTGTGCATATTTCCACTTGATAATCATGTAAACATTACGCCATTGATCAGTCAGGGTGTCTCAGTGGTTTTTTTTTCTTTTTCCATGGATGACGAGACGTTTATCCTGGAAGTGGAGAAACACTTCTCCTGTGATTACGTGATCTCACAGATCCTGCAGGTGGACTGCACTTGCAGGCGCTCCACACCTGACATGCTCCCAGCTTGGATTGATGTGCTACGGCGGTCGGAACAAAACCATAGCACAGCCATAACGCGGTGCACATGCACCCGGTGGAAATTAGGACATGAGTGATATTGGTTATCCATGAGAAGCTCAGTTCAGAAGTTCAGCAACATTGAGTCTGTCACGGGATTTTTAGCGTCAGTGTTATACTAATGCTTGTCCACCAGGAGGAGCAGGTGAGCTGCAGTGCTGTACGTTTCCGGAAAATCCAACATGAGCTTGATGATGCAGAGGAGAGAGCCGACATGGCCGAGACGACCGTCGATAAGCTGCGGATCCGAACCCGTGAGCAAAGCAGCAAGGTTGCCATGGTGAGCGATGTCCTGAGCGTGAGCAGTTAGTACGTTGTTGTGTTTTCTCTTCATGTTTGTAGTGTTCTGTTTGTTTCTGCAGATCGCTGAATGATGCTGCATCTTCAAACACCATCAGTGTCTTGTGTGATGTCTGACTGCTGTGGGTTTTGTCTGATGTGTTTCCAGCTGCTTCAGTCCACAGCGATGAGGAGATTCTCTGGTCTCTAGTTACTATGTCAGTGTGTTTCTTTACTTGTTTGCTGGGAGGTGTTGTGAATTGGTGTGTAGTGTGGAAAGTGTGTATGTGCATGAGCTGAAAACAGCAGTTTGTAATTTAGATCAGTGTCGGGAGCTACTGAGAGAAAAACATCTTTGTCATTGATTCATTCTCTAAATCCATACAAACTTTTGTTAAAATAGTTTTTTCCCAGTCTGACCCCCAGTTAAAGGATAACAGGAAATGAGGTCATTATTTGTAACCAGACCTGTAAGGATCTACTCTTCCATGTTGATGTATTTTTTGGGGTGTATTGGTGACAATCAGTGAATTAAGTTGAAGCTAATGAGCTAATAAAAGCTTAATTTTTCTCAATAACTTTCTGAAGTCTTTTTATTTCTCCCCCATTACTTTCCTGTACATCATTAGACCGCAGGTACACCTGGTTTGGGGAAAGCAGAACAACCAGGACCACCTTCTTTCTTTCCTGGGGGACTCTGGATTTCTTCCCTGTTTCCACCAACAGGCCAGGCCAGAATGGGATGGGTGTTTCCACAAGCGAAAACTGGGATGGGGGCCAGAATATTTGATCCAACCTGTCCTACTTTTTGGTATATTTCTGTATGGGTCTCAATCTTAGGATCCTAAAGGGTGGAGCTTGACATGCTGAAATCCACTGATTGGTTGAAAGGAATGATTAGTTCCTGTGCAACTCTGCATTGAGAATAAAGAAGGAATAGCTCCATGCTTAAACTTAGGATGGATTTTTTTGTTGTTTAAGCCCAGAAGAAAAAAGACAAACTGCTGGACGTTCACCATTCTCCATTTGTTTCTGGGTCACCTTCTTTGTTATCATTCAGGGAAGGTGTTGCACCACTATGACATCACACTGTAGCTGACGCATCTATTGCTATCTGGCTTATACACCACTAAACAGGTAAGGGTATGGATGGAAATGCACCAGAGATCAGGGTTTACTGAACCAAACGCTCCCGTCCTGAGCTGGACCCCTTGGTGGAAAGGAGGTTTTAGTTGCTGTGCCGCGCAGCAAAAAGTTGAAAACAGTTCAGTGCCCCTGAACTAAAATTAATTTGACACCTGTGGGTTAGATGTACCAAAGTACCAAAGACACACATTAAAAAAAAGAAAGTAGCTTGAGTATAAACCCACTGGACAACTCAGTGAGTGTCTGTGACATGCGGAGTGTGCGGAGTTAGTAGTGAGCAGAGATGAATGTGATCGTGCAAATGTGACCACACCTCTACGGAGGCTACAGGCAGACTAGGGCGGCCCAGAGGCCTGGGCAATCGGCGGCAATCCCAGAGCATGAACCTAAGCCACCCCACCACAAAGACTACCCTGGGCCCACCACGAGGGCAGCAGAGGACAGCTCTAGCCAAGGCCCCCCGTGGTCACGTGGCACAGGCCCTGGCGGGCCAAGATCGGCAGCCATCGACCCCACCAGGCACCGGCCATCCAGGGCGGTCACAGCGGCGAGCCCTGAGCCCCCAGAACAGTACGGCCACCTGACCAAGGGCTAACGCCTACCGACTCAGGCACTGCCAGGGGCCATTCCCCAACTCCACAAGGCGACCCCATCCGCAGGCCCTCCCCAAGGCCCCACCGGACGGAACATGGAGCTGCCTCCACAGCGGAAAGTTTTCTTTGTTTCTAACATAAAAAAAACCACACTTTAATGTATTTGGTACATTTTGGATTTCAACACTTTATTCACATACTAAAGTCAATCAGTATATCCACAGGTCAGTAGGTGACTGTACATGTTTATTAGATCAGTATTAACTCATCATTAACCCATTAGTCCATTTATACCTCCATCATCCAAACAAAGTGCTCTGCAGTCCATCCTTCTCTCTCTCTCTGTATGTGTGTGTGTGCTCTGTCCGGCCTCAGCAGAACCACTTCGGTTTGGCTCTTAGAGAAAACACATTTACAAATACATTCAAACAGAAGCAGGGTTGTTAGACAGCAAATAGCAACGCAGAGCAAATACAGTGATGAAGAAGAACCTGTACAGACAGCAGACAGGCTGCATTCACACAGGAAGGAGGAACCTCACCCTCCATAACCTTCTCCTGGTCTCAGATCAGCTGCATGAGGCTGCAAACTAAAGCAGAAAGGATCGGCCCTAAAGGGTTAACGGTACGTTTGTCTAGCAAGTGTAGAGCACACCCAGAACCGGGTTTACTCAGCCACCCAGTAATTGCAACCACCTCCACTTCTGGAGCTTCTCGTCAACATCGAGTTAAACGTCTCCATTGTCATTTAGCGTCAACGTCATCACATAGTGAGCTGCATGTCGTGCCTGCAGAGAAACAAGTCAGAAAAACACATTCTTAAGTTTTTGGAGCTGTAACTGTTATGGATCAACATGGCTGCAACACATCGAGTCTGTCAGTGTCAGAATCAGGTTTCCTCCTCTGAGATTTCACATTTCACACAAATACAAAGGAACCCATCTAAAACGTTTAACATCCATATCAACTTCAGTCCCCATCAAACTGGGATCAGGCTGTGCTGAACTCAATGCTAACAGTAAAAATCTGGTAACTGTGCTACGATGTAGTCACTCATCCATGTTGGAATAAAAGGGTCGACTCTATAATCAGTCTTCCTTAGCTTCTCGAAGTTCCCGTTTCCTAAAGCTGATTCAAATTAAATTAATTTCCTCAAGTCCTGATCAAGCCCATTACTGATCCATTAGCCTAAAGCAAAGACACATCTCTAACCTGAGGACCAGAGTTAAAGAACCCAGCTCTATAAGCCTCCGTTCCTTTATTTTTAACCAGCAAAAGTTCCTGTTGTAGACAGAAATGAAGCTACGCTGCAGGGCAGCCGTGGTTCTGTTCAGACGTCTTTACATCGATCCCTGGCTCATTTCCACGGATAGTATGGTTCATTTGGAGCAGTGTGAACGATTATTTGCACTCTGGTGTGGGCCAATGAAACTCTGGTCCGCTCAAAGACCGGGGGTCTTGGTTTACTTGCAAGTGAACTGTGTTGTGGTTCACTTAAGGCTCATTTCTGCTCCCTTTACAAACATAAATAACTATCAGTTTCAAACGTCACAGCCCTTTACGTTGGCATGGAGTTAGGCAATATGTCAACCAGATGACAGTGTAGAGTTCAGAAATTATTATAATGTCCTCAGAAAGAGGCAATAAATACATTGCAGCTTCTTCTTCTTGTTTCTTTCACTGGTTGCACACCAGTTCTACACTGCTCCTGTGGCTTCTGGTGGTACTACTCCGTTTACTACGATGGGGGACGCATTCACAACAGCCCTGGAAATGGACCATATTAAGCACATAAAAGACTCAGAAGATGGACGGAAGGTTCCGTATCCAACTTTAGCATAGAGCAGAAATGGACCTTTAGGGTGTGAAAGCAAACATATCCAGAGAAGCAAAGAGAGGTGACGTACAACAGCGTGCCTCTCCTGCTGGACAGATTCCTGTGATAACTACAGATTTTCTTCTCTCTTCTTGGTCGGTGGTTATTTGCAAGTAGTTGTTTTAACTAAGAGTGCATAAGGTGGGAAATGTTTTAGACCCCCCATACCATTCTAGTTTGATAATGTGTCCTGCATCTGCATTCATGTTCATATTAAATTAACCAGAATACATTTAGAAACAGACATTTTCACCACCGCATTTTCAAGTGAGGATGAAATCTTCTAAACTCGTTCCTTCACTTCCTGTGTGAATCCAGTCATTTAATCTCATTTTAATAATTTATCATCTGTGGTTTGATTTCTGTGAAAGAAAAACACACTGAGGACAACTAAGGAAGAAAAGAAAAACCAAAAACACAGAAACTGTTCTTTGATAATCTTTTTTTTTTTTTTTTTTTTTTTTTAATACTCACAAAACAGAAAGTTCTGATGTCATTGTTTAGTCCACTTCTGATTGGCTCAAGAGATTTGATTTCTATTCCAAAGCTGTCGTCCTCTTCAGGGCTGCTGCGTTGCATCATGGGTACTTGTCAGTCACCAGGTTAGTACAACTGTAGCTCTGTCAGTAAAGCTGTCGGTCTCTATGGCAACCAACACTCAAGTTAGAGGTAAAAACCAATGACATCACCACACCAGCAGTGATGTCAGAGTGTTCGAAGCCTCTCAGTCTGGGTTTAGTTGAAGGGGTCCTTACACGTCTGTAGAGGCTGTTAGAAAGACTAAATACAAACACAACATAAACTGGCTGCTAGGAAGTCACATGAGGAGGAGGAGGAGGAAGAGGAGGAAGGCTTTGTTCTATAAATTTGTCTAAAATTGACAGTAACTGTGCTTCCATCCGGCTGATAAAAAAACCCAAAAACAAACAAACAAAAAAAAAACAAAACTGTAATATTGTAAATCACATGGATGTCATGGTAACTGGCTAAGGCAACTTTTAGCCAATCATAAACGCCATACAGAAGTCACATGATTAGTCAGTGGATGAACAGCCGTAAACCAGGCTCATCCAAACACACAGCTGTTTTATTTGTCATTAAAAATCCTCTCGTTGTTTTTATTTCTGCTTTTTGCCTGCAGCTTTTTTTTAACCACATCATCTTCATCTGCTGCAGTTCATTTTAAAGAAGTGGCGCCACCTGCTGGTAAACTAATGTAAAGCAGCTGATCAAAACAACTTCATTATCATTTAAATATTCAGCTTTTTAAACAAGATGTGAAATAATGTAAAAATACTTGATAGTGCATGTCAGCTGGTGGAGTTCTCACAATCAGCTCTGATTTTGATTCACTGAAGAAAAAAAAAACATAAAAAAAGTCCCAAAATCAAACTGGATTTTTTTCTGCTTTTACAAGAAATCGCGTCAAACATTTGTCAAGAATATTTTATAAATACTAGAAAACTTTAAACTATATTTGATTTCTTGTGATCACAGAAAACGAGATAATTGAGTTTTAAATGGAAATAATGATTTTATCATTAAGCTTCTTGTTATTAAAAGATAGTTTCCACATGCTTTACTGTTAAACCATTAAATTGAATAAATGATAATAACAAGGAAATATTCCAATAATAGAAGCTGCTTCCAAAACATCTTAATGACAAAAAACTATCCATCGGATCTGATTTAGTTATATAAAAAACGAGAGAAAAAAACCTTCTACAGTCCTGATTTCTTCCTGAAACAAGTCGTTTCAAGGCAGAAACACATTTCTCAGCAGACTTTGAGAGTAGCTGCACCTGGAAGGCAAAGCTCAGGGCAGAAAAATCTAACCAGCTGGAAATTAACAAAAGCCATTTCTCTGCCTCCTCCTCTACCTCCTGCTCTTCATTCTCTCATTCCTCATCCTCTTTCCCCCTCTGGCTGCTCCACCCTGAGCCTCCATCCTCAGAGCAACCGCAGGAAGAGGAGAGAGGATGAGAAGATGTGCGTCCACTGTTTCGTCCCAGCGTCTCCCTGAGCAGCAGGGAGGGAGGGCTGAGTGATGTCACAGAAGCTGATTGGCCGACAGAAGAGGTGGAGGCGTGATGGAAGGTTGATGCTGTCACCTCGGCAACCACGCTTCCCTCTTTCAGGGTGCTATAGGCAGTGTCAGGACCCAGCTTCAGCCAATCAGGAGGCTTAGCCCTTCCAGCCGTCCCAAATTGGACCTCTGGAAACACAAACACACACACACACACTGTTAGCTTTGACCACAGCAGGATGTGTTTGTGTGTTGGAGGTGTTAGCAGACATACGACTGAGGCACATGCAGGCGGCAGAAACATGCAGCAACAGTTTGATGAAAAGAAAATGATCTGAAACACAAACATTGTTAAGAATGAGGTGGGTCTCCCCCTTCTTCTTCTATGGTTCAGCAAAAGAGAAAGTTGATTATTAAGTTAAGTTCATTAACTATATAAATATTTATATATATATATATATATATACACATATTTATTAGGGATGGGACTTTAACTGTTATTTGTAAATAATGATTCATTTTTAATAAAAATATAACGCGTTAAAGAAAACAAATGCATTTATTCACAATTTGTGTTCTAAACAACGCGGAACGTTTGTCAGCGCGTGGTTTTACGGTGCACCGATTACAGCGATGCACACAACAGAGCTTGGGCGC
Organism: Melanotaenia parkinsoni; assembly: GCA_036919975.1. Taxonomy (NCBI): domain Eukaryota; kingdom Metazoa; phylum Chordata; class Actinopteri; order Atheriniformes; family Melanotaeniidae; genus Melanotaenia; species Melanotaenia parkinsoni. The sequence continues at coordinate 28,426,394 of JBAFTA010000015.1, forward strand.
TACTTAGGCAGGTTTCAGACACCTCTACTAATTCTATTTTTTGAAAAAAACAACCAGCAATAAATCTAGAGACTTCTTCTGGTGATATTGGAGACTTTTGGAGACTGATGTGAACGCATGTACCATTTACTCTTCTCAAAGAGCCGTGGTGCTGCCGTAGGCCTTTCCCCCGTCCAAAAGCACTCAGCAGCCTCAGTCCTCCCACAGTCCCAATTCCCAGCTCCATCTCCAGAGCAGGGGATGTTCAATGTGTGGACAAAAACATTTAAAAAATGAAGAGTACTGTAACATGTTGTATGCTCTTAATCAGAGAACAGCCAAAACTGTTGGTTAAAGTACTTAAAATGACACTTAAACCTTATAAATTAAGGTCTGTTAATTTTTAGCCATGGATATTTTCTAATTAATTTTCTACCGTTTTGAATTATAAAATGACAATAAATGCATTTTCCACACATTACTAGAGCTTGAGTTTACAATATTAATGGCTGTGTCTATTATTTGATCTACTCGTCCACTAAAATACATTTAAATAAAAAATGTTTTTTGGGGCAAATTTTATTATGTGATTAAAATCGATATTAATAATCAGATTTTTTACACACACACATATATATATATATATATATGTGTGTGTGTGTGTCTGCTCTAGCAGCTCTCTGGTCCTCTCTGTGCAGCAGCTGCGTCCTGCGATTCTTAGGCATAGTCACGAATGGTGATTATTCATGATCAGTTTGAAAGCTGTGATTAATCTGATTAAAAATGTTATATATATTCCCACCTGGTTTAATGACTACCGCCCTCTCGCACTCACCCCGATCATCATGAAGTGCTTTGAACAGCTAGTCATGTCTCATCAAATTCACCCTCCCCTCCACCTTGGACCCATTCCAGTTTGCATATCAAGCTAACCAGTTAACCGAGGAAGCAATCTCTGCTGCTCTCCACCCTGCCCTCACCCACCTGGACACTAAGGAATCATATGTACGAATGCTGTTCATAGACTCATAAACTAGACAGTTCAGCACTCAACACTATCATCCCACAACACCAAATAACCAAATTGGACCAGCTAGAACTCAACACCTCACTGTGCAACCGGCTGCTTCCTCAGTAACAGGCCACAAGCAGTATGAGTCGGCAATAACACCTCGAGCACCATCACACAGAGCAGGTATGCTCAGCCTCGCAGGGATGTGTGCTCAGTCCCCTGCTCTTCACCCTGCGGACATTCAACACCACACCAAACAATGATGAGAAAAATTACAGGAAGGAGGTCAGCCATCTGTCCATGTGGTGTAGTGGTGTAATAATCTCCTTTTATATGTGGACAGGACAAAGGAGATTGTTCTGGGCTTCAGAAGAGGCCATATCGAACACCCCCCAACTGACCATCAATGGTGCTGCTGTGGAGAAAGTGAGCAGCACCAAGTTCATGGGGCTGCACATCTGTGAGGACCTGGTGAAGAAAGCCCAGCGGCACCTCTAGTTCCTCTACAGACCGAAGAGAGTGAGAGCCCCCCCACCCATCATGTGCACCTTTTACTGAGCATCCAGACCAGCTGTGTCACTGTGTGGTTCAGGAGCAGCGCAGAACACAAAAACACTGCAGCGCAAAGTGAACACAGCAGGAAAGATCATTGGTGTCAGACTTCCCCCTCTTCTGGACATTTAGAACACCCACCTCATCCGCAAAGCAGTCAGCATTGTGAGGGACTCCAGACACTCTTTGCACAGCCTATTCAAACTTCTGCCTTCTGGAAGGAGGCACTGGATCCTCTACTGGATGCTCTAGCAGACTTTTGAACAGCTTCACCTACTAGGTTGTCAGAAAGCTGAACTCTCTCCCCTCCCTGCCACCCCCTCCCTCTGCCCCCAGAAACACTGAACTCTGAACTTCCCCTCAACACTTACTGGACACAGAAATTACACAACAAAAAAAAAACAAAACAAAACTAAATAAAATAAAACAACACAACACATTAAAGACAAAAAAAAAACAGCTAGGCCTGGAGGTGGGGCATGGAGGCGAGCGCTTGGTGGCCGGGCCTTTGCTCGTGGGGTTTGGCTTTTTTGGCCTGTGGGACTGCAGAGGCAGCTGATGGGTATCAGCAGGCTAAGCAGAACGCAGTTTTGGCGGTCGCTAAGGCAAAAACTCAGGCATGGGAGGAGTTTGGAGAGGCCATGGAGAATGACTTCCGGACGGCTTCAAGGAGATTCTGGTCCACCATCCAGTGGGTCAGGTGGGGAAAGCAGTGCTCCATCAACGCTGTGTACAGTGGGGATGGGGAGCTGTTGACCTTGACTCTGGACGTTGTGAGGTGGTGGAGGGAATACTTCGAAGAACTTTTCAATCCCACCAACACATTTTCCGATGACGAAGCAGAGTCTGGGGACCCTGGTGTTGATTCTCCCATGTCTGGGGCTGAGGTCGTTGAGGTGGTTAAAAAGCTCCTCTGTGGCAGGGTCCCAGGGGTGGATGAGGTCCGCCCAGAGTTCCTTAAGCTCTTGATGTTGTAGGGCTGTCTTGGCTGACACGCCTCTTCAGCATTGCGTGGACATCGGGGACAGTTCCTCTGGACTGGCAGACTGGGGTGGTGGTCCTCCTCTTCAAAAATGGGGACCGGAGGGTGTGCTCCAACTACAGGGAGATCACACTCCTCAGCCTCCCTGGTAAGGTCTATTCAGGGGTGCTGGAGAGGAGGGTCCGTTGGATAGTTGAACCTCGGATCGAGGAGCAGTGTGGTTTTCGTCCCAGTCGTGAAACAGTGGACCAACTTTACACTCTCTTCACGGCCTTGGAGGGGGCATGGGAGTTCATTCAACCAGTCTGCATGTGCTTTGTGACTTGGAGAAGGCATTCGACTGTGTCCCCTGGGGATTCCTGTAGGGGGTACTCCGGAAGTATGGAGTGCCGGACCCCCTTGTACGAGCTGTCCGGTCCCTGTACAACCGGTGTCAGAGCTTGGTGCGCATCCCCGGCAGTAAATCAGAGTTGTTTCAGGTGAGGGTTGGACTCCACCAAGGCTGCCCTTTGTCACTGATTCTGTTCATAACTTTTGTGGACAGGTGTTATGGGGATCTGGTTTGGTGGCCTCAGGATTGGGTCTCTGCTCTTGGCTTCATCGGGCCGTGATCTTCAGCTCCCACTGAAGCGATTCGCAGCTGAGTTTGAAGTCGCTGAAATGAGAATCAGCACTTCTAAATCCGAGACCATGGACCTCAGCCAGAAAAGGGTGAAGTGCCTTCTCTGGGTTGGCAATGAGGTCCTGCCCCAAGTGGAGGAGTTTTTGTATATATCTGGGTTTTGTTCACGAGTGAGGGAAGGATGGCGCATGAGATTAACAGACAGATCGGTGCAGTGTCTGCAGTGATGCGGACTCTGCATCGGTCTGTCGTGGTGAAGATGGAGCTGAGCCAAAAGGCTAAGCTCTTGATTTACCGGTCGTACTGTGTTCCTACCCTCACCTATGGTCACAAGTTGTGGGTGGTTACCGAAAGAACAAGATCGCAAATACAAGCGTCCGAAATGAGTTTTCTCAGCAGGGTGGCGGGGCTCTCCCTTAAGGATTGGGTGAGAAGCTCGGTGATCCTGGAAGGGCTAGGGTTGGAAATACTTTTATTTGATCTGTTTCTTTTGCAGTGGTTTAAAAGACAGAAAATTTGTTCCCTTGCTGTTTTTCCAAATATTCAGCAGTTTTGAATGGAAACAGCATTAATTCACAGTTTTCCTGAATCCTGATTCAACATTCAGTGACATCACAGTAGGAAGCTAAATGAAAAACTCTGGGTCTATAAGTATTTGTAAATATATTTGTTAGACACACAGATGGATGAAGTGTTCAGGTAGGAAGCAGCATGCAGGCCAGACGAATAGGAAAACACAAAGGAAGACTCACAGGGTTCGAGATGATGAGGGTTTCTTGACTCTCGGCCACTTCCTCCTCTCAAACAGCCTGATACAACAAACACACACTCTGTTACAGACAGACAGGCCTGCATACGCCCTCTCTGCACCACCAGCAGCAGCCATCAGCTCCATCAGGAGAACATGCCACATTCAGAGCAGGAAAACGTGTGTGTGTGTTTAGGTGTGTACCTGTAGTCATCAAAGCTGCCATGTGAGCGCCCTCCTGCTGGAAAAACAATCTGATTGGTCAGAGAGCAGAGGCAACTCGTGATTATATTTGTCTTTTTTAAATCTTTTCATTTTGGTGTCGTCAGTCCTCCTTGGAAAAAAATTAACCTGGTTACATGATAACATGATACAGATGAAGAAGGCCACCTTGGTGCACTAAGAGGTGAGGAAGACATTTTAAGATACTGAGTGTTTCCTCTGCACCGTTGCCTCATTCCTTTGAGGATCTGGATTATAATTGGAATTTCATCATAACTTTATAAGCCTTTACATTTTGGTGTAACGTATTAATACACACAAACATCTTTTTACCTGTAAACATATTGACCAACATCAGTTTTTTCTGAAGTTTCATAGGGTTCTGTGTTTGATCCATACTATTCACATGGTATATTTAGTATGTGATTCCACTGGGCAGCACCTATGCTGCATGGCATAAATGTCTGTTTCTATGCAGATGACACTCAGATATACTTATGAAATTATATCTATGAAAATGATGGAAACCTATTTTTAAAAATTTGAAATGAATGACTCTAGGTCTTGGTTATTCTGAAGGATGTGGTGGTCAGCCAGGACAAAAATGCACACATGATAGGGTCCAAAGAGGAGGACTGGGATTTAGAATCCTCGATCAAGGACTTCAGACCCGGCCTCCACACACAGCCCGGGGTCTAGTCTTTTGAGCTACTGGAGGATGCACAGGAGTGTGCCCATCGGTTTGAAAATATTGTGAGGATGAGGGGTCACCAGGTGCACAGAAAGGCCCAGAAGGTGAATGAGGGGCACCATTATAACCATGGCACCCCACCTGCAGGACATGAGGGTGGTTGACTAGAGCCAGGAGGCTGAGAAACATTATTAATGGATTAAGGCAGGAGAGACCATCTGACCATCCAGTGTCCAGAAAGCAAGCGTTGCTGCCTGCTTCTTGTTATTCTGGAGCTTTTATCAAAACTTCTGCAAATCCAAAGTGAATTGTGACCATTTTTGCTGTTGTTTGACATCCCCTGCAGTGGCCATCAGTAAGCAGGTCTTGTAAATTTTTGGTAACTGCGACAGTCCTGAGCCTCTTTCACTGATGTATGTATGACTCTTCTGACACTCAGCTGCATCCATGCTTTGCATTTCATAATCTCAGGTCTAATTTAATGATATTGATGTGACTACCAGATTAAATAAGGTTAATGTCTGGTGCTTTGATTTTCTTTGTTTTAAATTAAATCGAAAGAGCTTGCCTATTGCCAGGCTGCAGATGTATAAAAGAATTTGTTTTTAACCTGTCTTGCCTGCTTAACCTTTGTAGGTCATCATGGACTTTTTTGTCCATTCAGGTCATTTTCCCTCAATTTTTGATCACCATTTTGGAAGTGCTATGGGATATGGGATTATATGGGATTATTTTTCTTGAAGAACTTTGGGATATTTTTTCCACTTTTTTTGTTAAAAGAGTTAAAATAATCACAAATACTATTTGGTAGTTTTCATGAGGACTAAGGTTGACTGAAAGGTGTGAAAAAAAAGTGGAAAAAATATTTTGTCATGTTTTATAGCAGTTTTTGGGAGAGAATGACCTGGATGGGTATATTAAAATGACTCACATGGGTTAAATAAAAGTTTAAAAAAATGCTTCTCAGGAATATTCAACGTACACAAAATCAGGACCAACTATGATTGTCATTTCTGTGCTGAGAAACAGAACTGAGAAATCAAGTGTCCATAAGTCAAGAAGTCCAACTGTAAGTACAATATACAGCATGTCCCCATTTTCAAGATTAAAACCAGGAGGAAAATCTCTCATTGGGGAACAATGTTTCCACCTGGTGCTGGTAACATCTTAAATAAACAATCATTTCTACTGGAAAACCAACAAAAAAACTTCTCAGATCAGACAATCTGCAGCACACCTGAGCCTGAGCAAATGAAGGAGAGATTGAAGGATCGAACACAAGACAGGTGAAGGTGTACATGTGTCGTACCCATCTCCACGGAGCGTGTGCGTGGATTGCACTGCTTGTGTCCTCTGCAGCCTCGGAGCTCCATCAGCTGGACATGGAGCTGATTGAGAACGGTCCGATCTAACGAGCTGACGGCGTTTATCAGCTGCAGAGACACAGAAAACTATCACAGTCCAAACAGCTGGAATTCAAAGTAAACATTAGAAACGTGCACATTCAGTGATTTAAATCAACAATAAACTGGGGCAGCAAATTTACTGCTTCACAGCAACCAGACTAAGGTGAACAAGTTAGATTTGTTTGCTTTGATAAACTTCCAGATTTCTTGAAGGAGAAATTTTAAAATGCTGTAATGCAGGGTCTTTGTTTGTTCTTGTGACATGTGCTTGTGTACCTGGTACGGATCTGTGCTGAGGTCGAAGTATTCCAGGAACCCGGTGGCAAACTCACAGAACAGAAAGTTGTGGGTCTCATTGATGGTCCTCAGACACCAATATGTGTTGTTGTTGGCGCTAGTGCAGGCGCAGAACGAGCCCACTGTCATACATACAAACACAACAATGTATGTTTTTAATTCTCATATCATCCAGCCATCAGCCACCATCATCATAGCTCTGACCTGAAAGTCTTCACCCACAAGCAAACATCTAAACTTGTGGAGTTCATCATATTGATCCCAAACTTAGGTAAATAGTTTATTAGGTAATATTTTTTCTCCTGAAAGCCAAAACTTGAGAGAATAATGTGCAGATGAGAAAAGGCTGGACGCTGCTGATCTGTGTGTTATTTCTACAAAGTTCTGCTCAAAATAAATTCTGTTTTCTTGTTCTGGTTGTCCTTTATGTTGCTTTATCTATTGATACATTTACTTTAGCCTTACAATCTGACCACTGAGGCCATCCTCAAAAAATGTCTCTGGATGTTGGGGTTGCAGTTATTCATACATATATATATATATATATATATAAATAAATATATGTATATAAACAGTATCTCACAGAAGTGAGTACACCCCTCAACTTTTTTTACATATTTCATTATATCTTTTCATAGGACAACACTATAGAAATTAAACTTTGATATACAGGACACCAAACTACAAAAACTAAACTTTGATATTCTGTATGTAAGTTTAATTACTATACTGTTGTCCCATGAAAGATATAATGAAATATTAGCAAAAAATGCAAAGGGTGTACTCATTGTGAGATACTATATATATATATATATATATGAACAAACTAAAACAAAAAGAAGAGGTGGACCAAAAATAACAATGAATGGTTTGGAGTTTTAAGGGTTAATCAGCCACATGCTCCTGTCCATCATCTACTGGAGTGCATGTTGCTCCAGTGTGTTTATGGATGAACAGTGCAATGCCTCCTTGTTAGCTCGTATTGCTAATAATGCTAAGTGATCTGAACATACTTCTGGTTGATAATAAAATGTGTGTGTGTGTGTATGTCGTACATGTCCAGAAGGGCGCCGTGTGCCAGTGCTGGTTGTCATGCGTAAAGCAGGTGAGTCCAGGCATTGAACATGTGTCGTTGTTTTTGATCCTCTTGATCATCTTCCTCATCTTCTTTCTCCTCTTCTGCTCCTTCTGTAGCCACGCCTTCTTGTCTCGAGCCCCACCCTTCCTACTCAAACACACACAGGAAGAGGTTTGAAGGTGATGACTCAGGTGATGGAGAACCACAGACGTCTCTGTCTCACCTAAAGGGATGAAGACCTCCTCCTCCTCTGTACCTGAATTTGTTCTTCAGCTTGGATTTGTACCTGAAAACACACACAAACACACACACACACCAGATGAGGTGTGAGCCCACAGATGAGTGTGTTTCAGTGGTGTTGAAGTAGAACTTACAGGTATTTGTTGCAGTCACACTTGAGGGGGCGGGCCTTCTTTAGGTGACCTCTGACCTCTCTCAGGTTCTTTATCTTGGTCTGCAGGGTCTCAATCTGACAGACAGAAGACATTTAGACATGCGATGCTGCAAACAGCTTCCTCACTAACAAACAAACTTTAAATATACCCTAACCCTGCTTTATTTATTATTTATTTGTTTTTCATTAGATTTCTATTCATGATTTTTAATCTATCTCACATATCCATGACTCTGGGATTCTGGGTACAAAGGCGAGTCAGAACAAGAAATCCTGGATTCACTTAGTGATAAAGGAAGCTGAAATGTGTGACCGATGCAGACCTGGCAACATACCAGCAGTATCCTGGAGGTCTGAGGGCATTAAACCAACCAGGAGTAACTACATTGTGGAGAGATGCAATGATGGAGAGCTCAGGATTGCAGGGGTGTCTTAGTCCAGGAACCATGATCTCTAATGGACTGGACCAGTAAAATACCAGCACATTAACCATAAATAACAACTCAAAAATTCTCCCTTTATTTTAGTGCAAAGATGAAAATGTTTACATCAAATGAACTATCCTTCTATCCTTTATATTTACACACACACACACACACACACACACACACACACACACACACACACACACACACACACACACACACACACACACATACTTGCATTATAATTTACAAATCAAAATGGGTCTACAAAATCTCAAATTTAATCCCAGGTACCCGGAACAGAAAAATATAGTATATATGATCAGAGTAAACTTTCAAGGTCTACAAATTATTTAAAATGTTCATACGTGTACATTTCCACACGTGTAGTAATCTGGAACACCTGGACTACATCACGTTATCATACAAACTGTAGTCAGATCTATTAAGTCAGAAAGATATATTCAGTTTGCTTCAGTAAAACGAACTCGTCTCCGTTTGTGTTTCATCTGAACTGATCTGTCAATTAGAATATGTTACAGACACATCCCAGCCGTCTCACAGGCTGAACCATGTTCACCACACAGGTTCAGCAGGATGACGTTGCACCTCACCGTTGCTTTAATCAAACAGCAGCGACCTCCTGACATGTTGGATATCCAACCTTTTGCTTTGAATCTTATTGGTCTGACTTTTATTCTGTCACCAGCAAACTGCTTCACGTGTTAATGAGACCGTTTCTCCAGCCAGAAACTGTCGTCTCGTCTGCAGCTTCTATGTTTCATTCACACCAGACCTGCCTTTTGGACTCAGACTGTGAGTTCTCCACAACAACGGCGGGTGTTACCTCGTGGTCGATGTGCAGCTTGTGGTCCTTCCAGGCCTGCAGAGACTGATAAACTCTTGTGTCGCACTTCACAGTGGCGTTGGACAGAATGGAGCATCTGCAGGAAGATATTAACACCAGCATCAGCACCGTTATATAAAACACACAAGCAACAGTAGATCATATTAAACCTGAGCAGAAGCTGACATGTATTTCCTGACAATGCAGCTCATTTCGGGTGTTTTTCCTGAGTGTGGTGGATGATAAAAGGTGGTTATTTTATCATTTACTGCTAATGTTACAGCAGCCATCTGAGCTGTCACATCTGTGCTGTTCAGATGATCGTGATTAGAGCCGAGCTGCTCTACAAACACAAAAAACTGAAAATCTTTCCAAAATGTGACATAAAACAAACAACAAACTTCCACATTGCTATAAGGGTCGGACTGAGAAAGAATTTGCCCATGTATACCGTATAAATGTGCATTCGATCAATGTACAAGTTATTTGTGACTCAAACATGGTTTTGACAAATTTAGTGGCCCGGTAGTCTGGGTCAACACTGACTCATACATCCTGATTCACAGCAGACTGCAGGCAGCCACTGCTCGTGACAGCGGGCTTCTTGGTAAGTAAATACACATCTACTAACAATTAAAACAAGATTCATAATAATTCTTTTGGTATAACTTGCAGGTGACATTGGTCACCCCTGCGGCTTTGGCTCCTCACTTAGAAAACCCGCATAGCGGGTGGTGGTGTGCTAATGTGGTCCTTGTTCACGCTGTTGTGGAGCAAGCCATCGGCCTCCTCAAATCTGGTGGAGGTGTTTGGATACATCAGGGGGCAGACTGCTGTACCATCCCAAAAGGTGTGCAGAATAATTATGGCATGTACTGTCCTGCATAAGGTCGCACTGAGAAATAGCCTTCCTCTTCCACCTGGCCTCCCTTCCCCTCACCATGAGGACCCCGATGCATAGGCCCCTCCCAGACATAAAGAACTTCAGTGGGGTGCAAGGCTGCATGAAGGTGTCACATAAACTCGGCCACTTCCAGGTGTGCCAAGCGCCCGCGGCACACTTGTGATCGGGCAGGTCATCCCTGCAGCCTTTCGTTTATTTGTGATTCCACTACTGTGACCCACCCGAATTAAATGTTTTTGTGAACTTCCCCTCGACTTCAGTCTCTTTGAAACTGTATTTTCTTGTCTTCTCAGTTGCCATGATTAAGCTTAAAATGCCACAGATCAGCTGGCTTATTTACATACATAAGGTATTTTGAAGTAACCACTTATGGTAGAACGTGGGTGTTTAGGATGTGGGATACGAGCCAATTTCACCTGTGCAAACTTTCAGGCAGTTAAAAGTTAAAAGGGAAAATTGCTTCCATCTGTGCATACGCCTGGTTTTATGAATCTGAATTTTTTTGGCGCATGTAAACTGTGGGTTTTGGACACACGTACACTTTTAGTAAGGATCCTACACACAATTTTATAAATGAGGCTCCAGAATATTGGGAGCCAGTGAGTCTGGGGAAATATTAGAGTAGGGTTTTGGAGAGACCTATGCTACTGTCAAAATGACATCTTTTGCTTGGAGGGCCTGAAGCAGCATCATCATTATCTACTCTGAGGTTTGTTCTGGCTCTTGTAGTGTTTTTATGATTTAATTTTCAATGGAGCTGCAGATGAGCTCTGTAAACTTCCTGTAAGCAAATCAAGGCTGCAGCATCAACATCAACGTCTCAGCCTTCATCTCTCTCTGGAGAGTTTCTATTCTCAAACACAAGAGATCCTCTTACTCCTCTTTCTCCTTTCTATTGATTTCCAGCGGAGCAGAAAAAGTTCTGTTAAAAACAGAAGAAAGTGAAAACATCTGACCTGTGAGTTACTTTGATGGAGTTGGATGGAACGGCTGCGTTGGGGACTCCTCCCATTCCACTGAACTCATCCTCAGGGTCATCTGTTTTTGACTGACCAGCCACCGTGCTGTGGTTACCGGGGTAATCATTCATCATGAACAGGGAGCGGCTGTAACGGTTCTTTGAATAACTCTTCAGAGTTTTCATCTCTGATGAATAAACAGAAAACATCATAAGTCAAAAAAAGACAATGTTCAATCCTCACAGCTCCTAACACTTCACACAGGAAGAGGTGTGGTGCAGCGCTCTTCTCACACACTAGAGGGCAGCATCACACCACGAACTGCATCAAAAACCTGCAGCGGTGTCCCAGGCTGCAGCAGCTTGCTTTCATTTACATTTTCTAAAGACATTTTAGCAAAAAGCACTTTAAATATGATGAAGCTCCTGTAACATTGAAGCTAAACTGGTGTGAAGAAAGCAGTGGACTTGTGACTCACAACTGAACCCTGCTGGACCAAGTCATCAACACTTACTCTTCTTGGAGAAAAAAGACTTCTTGTTGAACGGCCTCATCACAAAGGGTCGCAGGTTAAGAGGTCTGAGGTCTTGGAAGTCGCAGTCACAGTCTTCCGAGTCAGGAATGTACAGCTGGGACTTAATGCTGAGTGGGCGCTGACGGTTAGCCACGCCCCTTTGGAAACTCTTAGCTCCTCCCCCTTCGTTCTTACATTTGAAGAGTCGCAGCTTCCCTGTGGCGTCCTCCACACACTGCCACTTCTAAACACACACAGTGATTTAAAAACAAAAAAACATCACACATCGCAACTTTCTAAAGGTCTTTGAAAGCTTTCCCTCAGATATTTTCAGCTTTTCCCTCATTTTCAGTCCCCTATGAATCATTCAGGCAGAAAAAAGGCTCCTAACGCAGGGACTCATAACAGAAAACTTAGCTAAGAAGCAGTTTAAACTGGATCTTTAGGCTATTTGTTACCAGCAGCCTGTCACAAACACACATCTTTTTTTTCCACATTTTTTTAGTTTCATTAAACAGCAAAGATAAAACAGCTTGACGGACAGAAAACGGGATTTTAGCAGCAACAGGGTGATGCCTAAAGAGCTGATAACTGGAAACTTGGCACATCTCAGCACTGAGGCAGAAGCTGAACACGTGGAGGACAAAAGAAGAAGAGTTAGGTCAGGTGTGAGGTGGCGCAGGTCATACCTGACGGACCAAACTTTTTGTGTCATGATTTTGAGATTTTAATTCATGCTTATATCATAAATCGTTTAGATTACTGCAACACACTTTGTTGGGCTCAGTCAGTCAACTCTTGCCAGTCATCAACTCATCCAAAGTGCTGCAGCTCGACTCTGAACCGGCACCAGAAAACAGGAGCTCATTACACCAGTTCTAAAGTTTCTGCACGGGTTACCGTTTACTGCCCTGCACCTTAGACAGGCCGAGTCCCTCTCTGCTTCTAAATCCTCTCACACATACTTTTTTTCATTGGCTTATAACACAGCTTGAGTGGTTGACGTTTTCAATGTTTTTCTATTTTTCATTTATTCTTTGCTATCGTTTTATTGTGTGCTACTGCTACTAGTCCATTTATTGTTTTTATGCTGTTTAGTATGTTATTTTTAAGCCCAAACTACAGCACTTTGGTCAACTTGGTTGTTTTAAAGTGCTTTATAAATAAAGTTGGATTGGATTGGAAGAGTCAGAATTAAACAACTATCTAGCAGATTAACAGGATCTGAAAGTGATGTCCTGAAGAAATAGGAATAAATCCAGCAAAGACCTGAACCAGGACCTGAGAGATGCATCTGGACCTTCAGCTGACTCATCTACTGTTGGCAGAAGCCTTATCGGAAATGGTCTCCGTGGAAGGAAGGGAAACAGGGAGAAAAGGCTGCGGTATGCCACATGACACAAGAACTGGTGTGAAGATCAGAGGAAATAATATATAAAGAAATGGCTGAGGAGCCTTAAATCTGGGCTCCGGCTCGTCAGGTTCAAGTTTAGTTAGTTTGGAGTCTTTGTCTAGTTATTGACTTCCATTTTGTTTTCCCCTGTGTGCGTTATTTGGTTTGGCCAAACCACTATAAGTTACCCACATTGTGTTAGGTCAGTTTTCCCTCAGTTAAGTTTGATTTTGTTCAAGTTACACTTTTGAGTATCATTAGATTTAGTTGACCTCTTTAAATGGCTGGCTAGTTTATTCCTTCTTTTGGATTTTCGTATTATTTTTGGGTCAATAAAAACCCAGTTTTGAAGTTACTCTGTGTCCTCGGTGCTTACTACTTAGTCCTTGACAGTGAGTAAATCCAATGTATGTTGAGCTGTAAGAAGGTAAAAATACAAGACATTAAATGGTCAAGGAGGAACAAAGGTCAAACTCATCTAAATAAGCCAATGGGAGATCCAGTAAACAGCTATAAAAACACTGACCGACTGGTTAAAGGTTTGAAGACAAACACTGGGACACGACTCTATCTTAGAGATGGCTGTGCTGAGCTGTGATGATGCTGCCTGCTGATCCATCTGATCGTTGTTGCTTTGCTCTGATTTTTTCTGGGTTTAGTGTAGCAGCTGATGTTACTGAGGACAGAAGAGTGTGAGGGGAGTGTAATGGGAGTGATGGGGTTGGGTGATAACTGACATGACCAGGATGGAGAAAGATTTAACGGGTGGAAAGTAATTGGATCTGTAATGAAGGAGAACTTCCAGCTGTATGAGTTCTGTACCTGTCCGGTCTGCTGGCAGGGCGTCTGGTACTCGGCTCTCTGACAAAGGTCCTTCACTCGTTGGTGTTTGGGCAGGAAGTTCTCCTCTTGCGACACTTCCTTCCCCTCCACACGCTGATGGAGCAGCTTCCTGTTAGCAGACAGTACCTGTCAGTACAGTGAAGGATGAAAGAACAACCAGACTGGTTTCTGCTGTAGGAACCTGATGCTATGACACTGCTGGAATGTGGGAGTTGGAAATAATTCAGCTCATTGATGTAAATGGGAATGAAAGGTGAAGTGGGATCTGTGGGAGAGTTCAGGTCAGGATCTGGAGGGAGGGAGCTCAGAGTTAAGCTGCTGCTTCTCATCAGGAAAAGGCGTCAGCTAAGGTGGTGTGTCCTGGTGGCCTCATTTGGACTCACTGGAAGGACTATACTGGAAGGATTATACATCCCTTCTGACCTAGGAACAACTCAGCTGGTGAGGCTGATCCAGTTTGGATCTGGAACCAAAAGTCAGAACTCAGAGATAAATGAACATCTCCAACTATATCACTGCTGTGCAAATGATACCCAACTGTCAACCCAAATGGTCACATGACCCTCCACTCCTCACACACCTCCACCGCCTAAATCTGATTCAGACTCTGCAGTCAGTCAGGTTTCTGCTCTTTCTGGACCACTGCGTCTGGTTCTGTCAATCCCAGTCCAGACTGCTGTGGTAGAACAGGGGGGAGTCCATGTGAACAACCTATTCTGGACTCTTCTAAGAGTTATGATTTAAGTAAAGATTTACGACTTCTCACAGTACGGATTTTATCAAACTGCCTTTTGGAAGTTTTTACAAACATCAGTTTTAACCTTGTGATATTTATAGTTTTTTTAATCTTTTCTTTTTAGTGCATCAAATATTTCTTGGAAAAAAACAAGTAGTCATCTGTTGATTTGAGCAGGTAGGTTCTGAAAGGTGACATGATGTATTTACCCTCTCTCCACCAGAAACGAGTCTCTCCACACCTTCGACTTCCTGTTTACCTGAAACCTGGATAAGAAACAACAGTGTGAGTTCAGCCACTTTCCTGCAGGTGTCCACCTGCCTGTCTACAGAAAAAATCTGACAGTGCATGAAATAATTTAACTCAGTAAGAATTAGAAAGAAACATCTAGGCTTTAGACAAGTAATGCTCTTTAAATAAGAGGTGAAACACTCATTCCAAGTCACCCATTAAGCTAAAAAAACGGCTAAACTAGTCTGTCAGTGCTTTTAGTCTTGTTTCTTTATGACTTTAAATGGAAAGTCAGAAAGTTTAAAGTAGCCCTATGCAACTTTCTGATCCTAAAAATATATTTTAAAGTAGCTCTATGCAACTTTGTCCAGGCGGAAAAAAAAGATAAAAAATTAAAGTAGCACTATGCAACTTTCTGACCCTAAAGGAAGGAAGGAAGGAAGGAAGAATGGTTGGTTGGTTGGTTGGTTGGTTGGTAGGTAGGTAGGTAGGTAGGTAGGTAGGTAGGTAGGTAGGTAGGTAGATAGAGGCACGTTGACAAGTGACGTCACGCCCACTTGCTCTTTGACCCAGTTTCCAGTTGGAGGGTAAAAAAGCCGGTGCCCT
>JBAFTA010000015.1:28450931-28466927 GCA_036919975.1 Melanotaenia parkinsoni
CCATCCATCCATCCATCCATCCATCCATCCATCCATCCATCCATCCATCCATCCATCCATTTTCTTCTGCTTATCCAGGGTCGAATCATGGGACAGCTGCTTAAGCAGGGAAGACCAGACTTCCCTCTCTCCGGCCACATTTGTCAGCTCATCCGGGGGGATCCCGAGGCTTTCCCAGGCCAGCCGAGAGATGTAGTCCATCCAGCATGTCCCCAGGGTATCTTCATAATGGGGGATGCCTGGACACCTCAACAGGGAGACGTCCAGGAGGCATCCTGACCAGATGCCGGAGCCACCTCATCTGGCTCCTCTCAATGCGGAGAAGCAGGGGCTCTACTCTGAGGCCCTCCTGGATCACGAGCTTCGGTGCTCTAAGGGAGAGCCCCTCTACCTTGCAGAGGAAACTCTTTTTGGCCGCTTGTATTCCCAGTCTCATTCTTTTGGTCACTACCCACAACTCGTGACCAGAGTGAGGGTAGGAACGTAGATCAACTGGTAAATCAAGAGTGTTGCCTTTTGGCTCAGCTCCCTCTTCACATGACAGACCGATGCAGAGTCCACATCACTACAGACGCCGCATCATTCTGCCTGTCGATTTCCCACTGCACACTTCCCTCACTCATGAACAAGACCCCGAGATACTTGAACTCCTTCACTCGGGGTAGGACCTCATTCCCGACCTGAAAAAAACACTACACCCATTTCCAGCTGAGGACCATGATCTAAGATTTGGAGGTGCTGATTCCCATCCCAGCCGCTTCACACTCGGCTGTGAATCTCTCCAGTGAGAGCTGAAGATCGCAGCTTGATGATCACAGTTTGAAAATGTTGCGTTAACATATCGGACACATATTCAGCCTGTTGACGAATGCAACTCATAGTGCAGTGTGACTTATTTATGTTTTATTTATTCTTCATGACGCATTTTATGATTGATGCGACCTGTACTCCGGAGCGACTTATAGTTCGGAAAATACGGTAATCACTCAATGAGATGAGGAGCAGACTGAAATGAGACCGTTCGCTCTGCAGATGCTCCAAACATCCAACTTTCTGCATGTAAAACCATTAAAGTATAAGTCCAGCAGAATTTCCCATAAACCTGCTCTCATTCCCATATTTTCCTGTTTCTTTGTCAGGAAGTAAACTGAAAGCAGCTCATTAGGACTATGTGTCCATTCTCCATCTGTTAAATTATCTCCAGACTGTGGCTCTACTTCAATGACATCCTGCTTTTGTAACTGTGACATCATCAGACAAAGCCACAAAGAAATCATCTATGCAGAGAATTCAGCTGGACGTCCATGATCTCTTGCAGAGGAAGTTAGAAGCTGCAGAACATCTGCAACATTTCCTAACACAGTCCATAGTGACATGGTAACAGACACACTGGGTCTATAAATGGATTCCCCTCATGTGCATGTAAACTGGAAAAAAGATGGTGGTGTAAGTCCAGGTTGAGCTCTAATTGTGGACTTACAGAATTAGTGAGAGTTAGACTCAAGTTTTAGTGGACCCCACAGTAAAGGGAGAGCCGTTTCACTGGGTCAAAAGCTGAGCTGAAAACTAGAATCTGCAGCAAGCGGGTTGTAACCCGGACTGACATTGTCCAGCAAGCTGTGTTCAGGTGTGCAGGTGTGTGCACTCACCTGTGGATACTGTGCTCCGTGTTTCTCTCGCACGCCGTTGCGGCTCAGAGTGTAATTGTAGAAGCGGCTGTTCTTCACCAGACCCACCCACTCCCTCCAGCCGGGTGGGACGTATGAGCCGTTGTACTCGTTCAGGTACTTCCCGAAGAAAGCTGCAGAAATGACGCACAAATGCGCACACACACATACACACACACACAGTCAGGAAAACCTAAGCATTGATAAAAGTCTGATAGAAAACAGTGTGCGTGCGTTGCGTCACCTGTCCTGTATCCAGTGCTGTTGAGGTAGACGCCAAAGGTCCGCGGCTCATGCTGACGTTGCCATGACAATGAAGAGCAGTTCTCGTTGTTGGTGTAGGTGTTGTGGTTGTGCACATACCTGAACGACAGAGAAATAACACACAGATCAACAGTGACCAAACCTTTCCTCATCTGCATATCATTCTCTCAAGTCTTGGCTTTCAGGAGAAAAAATATTGGCATTGAAACACACAACAGAAACTATTTCCATGTTTCCACTTTTTCCTCATTTCCAGTTATTTCTGCTACTATTTACCTGCTATCCTCACTAAACCAACTCCAGCTCCGCTGCTTTTTGGCGTCACCGTGCATCAGATACGTATTTGAGATATTTTCTCTTACTGAAAAAGGATGGGGGTCTGCGGCCGAAACTAGATTTGCGTGCTCTGGACAGATACTTAAGACGGTACACGTTCAGAATGCTGACGCTTGTAGCTCTAATACAGTTCATAGGTCCAGGTTTTTGCCAGAAAATCTAAAAATATAGCCTGAAAGTCACTTTGATTCAACACTTGGTGTGTATTTTTTTAGTTTTACTTTTTATTTATCCAACAATAACAAGTTACATGGAGATGCTTATTAATTCAAACCCTTCCCGTCTGACAGATCAGTTCAGACTAATGGACACAAATAGCATTTATGCAATGGACATAACATATTTTCCAGACTATAAGTCGCACATTTTTTCATAGCTTGGCTGGTCCTGCGACTTATAGTCAGGCTTGTGATAACCACGGCATTTGCAACTCCTGTACTACTGAAAAAATTACCTAAAACATTAACTTAAAGAAAAGTGAGAAAGACTGAGCACAAAAAAAGATGCCCCTTCAGAATGATTTTTTTTCTCAGCTGTTACTAATGTGAATAATACTGTATGAATGGATCTATTGAACATAAAGTCTCTATTTGCACACATTTACAGACCATATTAAGAGAGTAAAATTGTACTCAGGAAATGTGACACTGCCCTGCAAATAATGCAGTTGGGAAAAACAAACACTGGAGTCTCGACTTCCTGCCCAGCTCCTGTCCAGCTGCTTGTGAGTGACGGCGAAGAGATGACAGAGCGGCGTAAAGCCTGCCACAGACTCCACGAAAAGCAAGAGCTTTGTTCTTGTTCTCAAGGTTGTTTAAAAAATTTAGCTTCGATCAAATCATGCTTTAATAACTGACCCAGTTCTTTTATATTAAACGTGAAACTCCGTCCGTGGCAGGGTGGGGTTGTGCACGTGGTGGTGTCGGTGTGTTTAAATGCCAAATGCGATTTACACATTGTTTTACTTTCTCAGGACCTCAGTCAGCTGTTCATTAAGTGTAATAATGAGACCAGTTGTTCGTTACGGCTTGAAGTCATTCTCTGTTTCTAACGAATCATCTGCTTCGCAATTTCAGTGCATGAGAGCTGTGAGATGTAACTTCTTCTTTTTCTTGTTTTATGGCAGTTTAACCTCAGCATTGCCCTTTCATGGAATTATTTGTGCAGCTTGCAAACTCTGGATTATGTTCTGTCGCTGCTTCAATGCCAAACCCGAAGGTAGAGACGAGAACGTACTTCCCAGTGAGCATGCTTGAACGCGATGGACAGCACATGGGCGTGGTCACAAAGGCGTTGGAGAAAAATGTCCCGCCCTCCTCCATGATGCGACGAGTCTTGTTCATCGCGTGCATGGAACCTACAGAGAGTGAGAGAATATTAATAAACCTCACACAACCGCCTCAACGATAATGACAAGTTGGTGATTTCTGGTCCCGCAGCTTGACTGCTTGAACCCCCTAAACTTTATATACTTACAAAGTAAATAAACAACGTAGCATACTTCTGGTGAACAAAATGGTGGTCAAACAAAACAAAATAACTGTTGTTCAGGAAGATGTGAGATGTTTGAGTATTTCCACAGTTTAGATGTGAGTTCAGCTCTTGACACCCTAGAAAATTTAAGCTATGTGACATCATGGATCTACCTACGTTATCCAGGAAAGATTTAGGTCCAATCCCATTTCTCTTTGTTATCCCTTCCCCTACTCCCTGCCACTTGTCCCTTAAAAAAGGAGCTAGAAGGGGTAGAGCTGAAGGTCAACCCTACGAATTGGGACATCCCTTCAACAATCACATATGTCATCAGTAGTCAATAAAGAACAACTGAAAGAAATTTTAAATAAAACAAAAACAATAAATATATTAAAATAATATTAAACATAGGGCTCAGACAGGGAAAACCGGCAAAACTGCCAGTTGTATTAAAAAAACTAGAAAAAAATAAACTGTGCATCGTTGCTGTTTGTGAAGCTGAACTATCTCCCCTCACCACCGCGCTGCAGCGCGCTGCGTCTTTTTAACATATATGCCGGGACACTGGCCCAAAAGTAACGCGCCCACTGAGAATCCTCCGAACATCTCCATTAGCCAGCATTGCTCTTGATGCATTTCAGCCTGAAAAATCGGAGGTTTAGTGTGAGAGCATGAGAAGCCACTCAAATGCACGAGTCTCACGGCCGATGTGTGACAGTTGGCAGCCATGTAAAACAAATGCGGCGCACCGGCTCATCCAGGTTAAGAGCTTCAGCACGGTCTCCTGCTGCAACATGCTGCTGTCAGGTATGACGCAAGAGAAATCACTTCGCAAGAAACGAGAGCGTTCAGTCGAGACACTCTATAGCGAAACCTGTTGTCATACACAGTCTATGGTGAAGTAAGATAAGAAAATAAACAAAAAAACAAAAACTAATGAAAACTATCGCGGCCAGTAAACTTGTCACGCTCATTTTTTTCTTACCTGCCATTAATTGGGTTATTGCATATCGTGACAGGCCTATGTAGGACATAATGTAGAACTTTTGCAATTAAAATTCATTGTGTGCGGGCATACTCTCTTTTATTCCTGTGGCTTTTTTTGTGTGTGTGTGTGTGTGTGTTGCTCTGCACCTCAAAAAAGCATGAATGTTTGTTCAGGCTACTTTTTCTCAACCCACTGCCCTGCATGTTTTAGATGTTTATGTCCATAACACACGTGGCTGAAATAATTGGCTCATTCAAGCCCTGCAGAGAAGTTGACAAGGAACTCTGAATCAGGTGTGTTGGAGTTGGTAAACATTTAAAACAGCTGTGATTTTTCCGCGGCTGGAAGTGAGCAATTTGGTGTTTTTATAGCGTCGTTTCTACGTGTGTTTGGTGCAAAACTACAATTATTTATTTCACCCTTCATAGGAGCCCAGTCTGTGTTGTCGTCATCAAAAGAGTTTGCAAAGATATCCTGGTGCATGAAGCTAAAACACAAGCTTAAAATTGGTTCAGATGAGCTCATGTGATGTTCCTTAGCAAACACGATAAGAAAAGAAAGCAGCTATGAGAGTAATCGCACTTTAATTAATTTTCCAGATATCCCTGCACACACCCTGGTCTACAATGAGCTGGTTGGCCAACCACTTCCTGTTAAGGACAGCTAATGAGATGGATGTAAATATCAGCAATCTATATATATATACAAGGAAGTCTTGTTGAGCTGTAGCTGTAGTTTATGGAAACACACTAAGAGTGACATTTAAACTAATCTGTGTTAAAGTCACCCAGCTCCAGGTCCTGATCGTCCGTCAGGATCAGAATGATGTTCGGCCTGATGTTGCGTCTGTCTCTCTGGAGGCGGGGCTTCAGTCGCTGTCCGGATGGGAACTGGGCGTGGCCTAACGTCACAGCGACCAACAGGAAAAGGAGAAGTCGGCCTGCCATGACCTTTGACCCTCGGCCTCCCAAAACGGTCGACCAATCAGCTGCTTCCCCTGAAAAGTCTTAACTTCTGGGAGACAAAGACAAACAAAGAAACACCAGTTTACTGTGGGAATCAAACCAGTGAAACCAAGAAAACCTTTTATATTAAAAATGAAGTTTTTTATGGTTTTAATGTGATGTGTATTTGTCCTTAAATGTGGGCATCTCAGTTTCTGATGTTTAGCTCCCCCTTGTGGTGTCGGTCAGAATGAAAGATTCTGCTAACAGTTTCAGTCTTGCTTGATGTTTCTCTGACATAAACTTGATAAAAAGTTTAAATATTGAAGTTGTTAAAGTGTTTTATTTCTTTGATAAGTATGTGCTAGTGTGTGTGTGTGGTTCATAAAACATCCTTTAGCCCTGTAGAGAATGTTTTCACGGACTTATGTGTGCCAAGGCATTGATTTCAATGTGAATTAGAATCATGCTAACGTTCGCACATGCTGTACAACTGTGTGGCTTCTTGTCATGTCGTTTTGCACAAAGTGGCTGATTTGAACATGAACACTCTCTTAATTTTGCAGCTCAGGTCAGAGTGAAATGTGAGCGCTATTATGATAAACTGTATGATTTCCAGCTTAGTAGCTTCTTCCCAGACATCTGAGGTAAACAAATACAGTGATTAATGTTTGCAGTCCAAGATATATAACAGAAATAATTATTACAATTACAATTAGAGTAGGCCTACTGACTAAAATGTAGCCTACAGCGCTAGGCAACGATAAAAAATATTTAATTACACTCTAATATTTTCTGTGATTAATCACAATTAATCACATTATTACGTATAAAATTCAATAATAAATCAACATTGGTACATGGTGTAGTGTTATTTAGTTAATTTCCTCATGTAGAAATGTTCATCTCTTCATCATGTGTCTTGCTCCTGCTATTAAGCTAGCTGACCTGTTGTATCCTGGGAAAATGTTAGCCCTGCTAAATTTGGTATAAGCTAAACAAATTACATAGTTAAAATGTAGTTGGTATTTCTTATTGTGTATTTACATTATGCACAGTTTGGACTGGAAATGAGTGGATAAATAGAACAATTACGCAGATAATATGAACATTCATGTGTAGCTATAACTGTAGTAGTTATTTGCTGGAATGAATGCTTCTTAAACTTAGCTTTACATTTCTTTGTTATATACCCCCCCCCCCCACACACACACACACACACACACACTCCTAACCCACCTAACCCAGTCCTGGAACTCCAAACCTGTAAGCCTGAGGTTGCATTACTGTACTGTTTTAATTACATGTGGCAGTAATGAAAGTTATCCTTCCCAGAGAGGCCAGTGTGTTCTGACCGATACCCTATGGTGAACATCGCAACCTTCCTACCAACACCTAAACAGTTCTACGTGAAAATCACACTAATAATCTAACATATAAGAAGATAAGCATTCAGTCAGCTTCACGTCTTGTGAGGACAGAACAAACTTTCTGAGCTAATAAACAGAAGTTATGCAGGAAAAAAGAATATTTGTTGAAACTTTCTGCATGAACGTCCCCATTATTCTGCCTGTTGGTAAAACAGATAATCACAGGAGTTCAGTATCAGTGGAAGATCCTTTAGAGATCACAAACATGATACTGTGATCACTGCAGCATTGTGTTTGTTTACAGTGTGATGAAGATATATTTATAATGACGTACAGATATATATATATATATATATATATATAGAAATATTAAAAATATGAATGTGTCAGGATTTCAGTACCAATAATTACAGAAGAATGTGACAAAATGCTAAAACACCCAACTCTCACACACAGCGCAGTAATTAGCTGCAGTCTTTGTTTCTATGCTAATAACACCACAATCCTATCAGTCACACTGACACACAGCGCAGCAGGAGTGTGTGTGTGAGTAAACAGCAGGGTGTCTAATGCAAATGAGTCTCTAATCAAAACAGAAGTCTGCACACAGAGTGAGTGTGCATGTGATGAAGCTCTCATGTTAAAGTTGTCTGGTGACTCCAGCTGTTAATCAACTGGATTACACACAACCTGCAGCGAGGGGGAGGGGCAGAGAGACGTCACGCAAATCTGTTGTTTACAAACTCCAATAAGCACAAGATGATGTTCGGCTAGCCGCTAGCTTATAGCGAAGGTTATAGTGAAGTATTTAAAATGAAAAAATGAAGACAAAGTGGTCCCAAAGCACCTAAAAGGCGAAGGTTCTGCCCAATTACAGCCCTATTAATTAAATATAGTTTTATAAACTGAGTTAATGAGGCAGAGCAGTGAGCCCAGGGAGGAGTGTTAGCTAACGCCTTCCAGCACTGCAACCTTCAGCATTAAAGCAACATCTAAAAACTAAATGTCCAACACTTGTAGGAAAGTCAGTGGAATTTTTTTAAGAGAGAAAGAAAATGTTGAAATAAAGTGAATGTTATTTACAGTTATGCACGTGTGACATATGTATAAACTAAGAAAAAGGGTTTATAACAAACACGCTGATGGTGGAGGAGATCATGATAACATACTTTCTCAGAAAGACACTGGAACAGAGGCAGTGTGGTAGATGGTGGTGGTCTGTGTAACCATTACATAGGCACAGCTTCTTCTTTCATTGCTCCTGTTATGGGTCGCAAACTTTAAACCTAGAGTAAATGCTGCCATTAATAACAAAACAAGCTAAAAACATGTTAAGCTGTTAGTTGTGCACGTAAATATGTAAGAACATGATCATTGATAGATGTTGGACAGAACTGTGTGTTCTAATAACACACACACTCACAGGGGAGCTACTAAACAGTTTATTACTGCAACTATCACCACTTCATTGTTTTCAGGTTCTGGATGAACAACATGAAGCCGAGTGGTCCATCTGTTAGCTGCCTCCACTCCAACACGTGTTCTCCTGCCAGTGACCCAACGCTGCCACTAATCCCTTTCACTGTATTTATGTTATGTCATTCAGTCCTATTATAAAAGTGACCTAAAAACCAACCTGAACATTAACTGCAGGATTATTTCTCCATCTCTGTCTGGGTCACAGTGGCCTCTGAAAAGAACCAAATTGATGTCCAGAGGTCAAGTTATTTTCAGCACCAAAATGTCCAGGAGTTCAGAATGTACTCAAAGCACTAACCTTTTGTTCTTTACGAGGGAACTGAATCAACTGTGGAGCTCCAAGATATCAGAGTGGGCTTCATACAACAAAATCTGAGGAAAAACATCTAATTTAATCTTTAAAATCACAAATGAAATTCAATGTTCACCCAGTCTGCTGACAGAGCACCCATAAACAGATGCTACATGTCCAATCCAACATCAACTGAAGTTCAAAGAAATTTAGGGGGGAAAAAAAAACAAGGACATTGAAAAAAGGTGTTACGTCCCCGGCCTGAAGCCTGAGGATGTGTGTGTGAACTCTGCTGCTTGATGATGAGGAAATTGATTGATAGCTGTCACAGCTGAAGACAATCCCTAATAACCAGCGGGATTGGATGGATTCACCCACTTCCTGCCTGATGTTACCGCCCACGGCTGGGATTGGACGCGACCTGTGCCGTGCCTCTGCTACAGGGACCAATCAGGACGATGCCGGCCCTTAAGAAGGCGCAGCTGTCATTCTTCGCGGCGGCTGTGGTTCATTGACTCGCAGTGCGCCAGCCTGGGATTGTGTGAAAACGCTGGTTGTGACTCTGGTACCCTGAGGGTTTTTTCTAGTTGGATAAGCTTTGTATTCCCTTTTGTTTAGTTGTAGTTAGTGGAATTGGTAAGTGAGAAGAGACACTCCGTTGGAGTAGAGCTTTTGGTTGTTTGTATTTGATTTTGGTTTTCTCGTTAGGAGACTTTGACTAGTTTAGTTACCTTTTGCGTGCTCTGTACGAGACACTTTTTCTTTGTGAAGACTGTTGTTTTGTTAATCAACGTTAATTGTAAATCGTTAGCTTGTTACCTAAATTAAAGACACCTGTTGTTTCTTATTTTCTTTATTTTACCAGACTGGATATATTACCTGAACATAGGACACCTTTTGTTATTTCTTTTGTTTGTTTGTTTGAACCCTGGTTTGGTTAATAAATTATTGTAAATATTTATATATCCTCCTGTGGGTCTGGTTTATTTGTTTGTTATCGACTCCTGTTCCCCTAGCTTTGAAAAGGGGTCGTAACAAAAGGAAAATAATGACATGTTTTTAGCCATCACTGCAAGGAAAGGATTTTAAACTACTTAATCATTTTTCATCCATCCAGTATTGTAGTACTGCCTGAACCGACAGTGTACTTTTCATTTCACGTTTGCGTATCCAATCAGCTCCATTATGAATAACTGTTCTCGCACTTGCTTCTGTACTAGGCTGGTTACCAGAAGATTCCACTAGGGGGCGCATTGGAGAACTCTGACTGGATACAGCTGCTGAACTGGGGGAACCTGGCTACTGTTTACATTCCTAAGTAAAATTTGTTAAAACATTTCTTAAAACACGCTGGAATGAAACGTCCTAACCATGATGAGCTCACAGGAGAAGTGAAGAGTCATTACGATGCAGATATACTAATTAATCTTTGCCCCATTCCTCCCAAACTGGTGGATCGTCTTGTCATCATAACTTTCCATCATTTTTACTGGGTGACTTTCTCTCTGGTCTAACTGGTCCCTAAACTGCCCCCTACTGATTACTCACATATCGCAGCTTGTGAGCACCTTGCACTGATTCCTGAGGACAAGCGCTTAAATATTAAACAAACTAAACGAAGCAGCCAAGATAAACATGCATACGAGTAATTAGAAGGAAGTAAATTCTGTATTCTGGTGGCTGGATAAGTTATCCACCAGGAATACACAAGAAAATAAAAGGGAATTAAATCAATATCTGTGCCGTGTGGTGTAAGGAAGGGGGGGTATTTAATGTTCTTGTTACAGCTGCTCATCTCTACCATCAGACCAGACTATTAGATCCTAACAGGCTCATCCTCGCTGCCACATCGACAGAGGAACAACTAAAAGGTCCTCTAACTCTGATTAATGACACACATTAGCATCCGTTCTCCGAGTCAGCAGCAGTAAAATAAAGCTGTGCAGGTCATCGAACAGTTAACAGACTCTGGAGCATTTATTTCTGACGCTAACTACACTATGACATCTGTCCCGATATGCTTGAAGAGCTCAATTCACTGGTTGGATGTCAAAGGCTTTTCAGCACACGGGAAGTCCAGCTGGTTTTCAATATCTGACATTCATGGAGCTGGAAGATGAAGCTGCTACTGATTCCTTACACTCTCAGTTCAGGAGTTTGCAGTACATGATTGTGTTAAAGGAAATGTGATTTAAAAGCACCTCAAATTACGAAAAAAAATCTTAACTAATCATTTAAGCAAAAAAAAAACACAGTTTACCCTTGAAATTCTTGAAATAACCCTTGACATGATCTATAAATCTCATCAACCCGTATTGTATTCCCAATAGGCAAGGCAAGTTTATATGTAGAGCACTTTGGTTTACATAAAACACCAAGAACATTATAGATGGTGCAAAGCATTAAAAAGTAGTAAAGGCAGCAACAAATAGCAGTAAAATCACAATAAAATCAAAAGTGACATTAAAATGATTAAAAGATAAGTTAAACGTTACGGTGCAGATTTCATGCATAGATGCTGTTCTGGGATTTTTCAGAAGGGTTTAAAATCTATTCTGTGAGTAACTGGAAGCCAGTGTAGATATTAAAACTGGTGTGATGTGTTCAGATCTCTTAATCTTGGTTAAAACTCCAGCAGCAGCATCTGGATGAGCTGCAGATGTTTCATGCTCTTTTTAGGAAGTCCTACAGTAATCCAGCCTACTGGAGATAGATGCATGGATGAGCTTCTCTTGGTCTTTCTGGGAGACTAAACTTTTAATTCTGTTGATGTTTTTGAGCTGGTAAAAACGGTAAAGTAGAAACAAAAGAATCAGCAGCTCCAGCTGTTACACAAGCATGAACCGCTTTTTTAAAAATAATTTCCCAACAAGATCTAGTAAAGACTTAAACCGGCCTGCACCAGAGTTATATTTAGATCGGCTGTCTAACTGTTTGCAGTGAACAGACTCAGCGGTTTAAAGGAAATGCTCTGAATGGTTTGAATACCATTAGAATAATTTGGTGGAGTCTGAATGGGAGGAGGACCCTTCAGCAGGTCCAGCATCTGCTGGACAGGCTGGAGCCAGAGGATGGGGGGCATTTAAAGCTGTGCATTAATTAACACAGAGTCCTGTTAAACTGCCACATATGGCTGAAATGTTTCACTGTCAGAATATGTGGATGTATGCAGTACATTATAATGCTATATTAGGCCCTGCACGTGCAGTCATGCTCCCACAAGCAGCAACCACGACCGTGAACGCCCCAGGAATCATAAATTCTATCGTCTGTCATCGTGATGGGCCCTTTCTGGCTCTCATCCCTCGACTCGATCACATCTATCTGCTCATTAATATTCATGAGGGGGTGTGATGATGCAGCTGGCTGCCAAGTGACTCAAAATGAAATGTGGTGAATGTCAATAAAAGGCTACGGCAATAATGCAGCTCCAACTGTTCATCCATATTCATCAGAGTAACCAGCGGGGGGTGACTAAATACTGGAGAGGTGAAAGGTCACAGGTCGGCTCTGCTTTCACTTTGGAAAGTAGCTCAAAACAACTGAACACTGCTGCAGTTTCCATGGTAACAGATGTATATAGAGTTACAGATGTTTGCCTCTTGTTTAACAGTGAAGAACACTGAGCTTTAATGTGATGAAACCTGAGCTTTAAATAGACGCATCTTTTCTTTGAGAACAAACAAACTCAGAGCTTCTTTCACACACACAGAAGTCCTGATTCAGCCCTCAGCTTATCAGATTTCTCTTCCCAGCAGCCACACTCTGAGTTCTCCAGCTTTCTGAAGCTCTTTCAGTTTTTCTTCAGACTTTTGAAGCATTATTTTCACAAATTTGCTGTTCATTCCTAAAACTTCAGCACAGAAATGAAAAACCCTGCTGATACAGTTTTAAATGCACCTTCACGTTAATTTATTCTTAGAAAATGAGACCAACCTAAAGGGTTTTTAAAGGTGTTTTTTCTTTCACAAGATAACATTTACAACTTTTCCAGTCTTTACACTGAGTTAAGCTAAGCTAACATCATCAAAATTTAATTTAGTTTCAAAGTGTGCTTGAATGCAGACTCAGATTGTTTAACATCCTCTTAGAGAATTTTATCACTGAAAATATCTACGGACAACTTTTTTCCCCACAAAGTGTAAACTTTGGGTCGGATTGGTGTGGACAATTTCACATAAACAGTCCTAAACCTCGTGGGACGCGTTCCAGAAGAGTTGAAGCTGTAGCCGTATCGGCTGTATACAACGAATTTTATTGACAGTGGCATCAAACCTCTGGCCTGATGTGCAGATGAAGAGTAGGAGAACAAAAGTCACACGTTTCAGTGAACACCGTTTAAACCAGTTCCTCTTTTCACCTTAAACATTAACTGTGTCACATGAAGCGACATTGTTACAGAATTTGTAATAATTTTAAAACAAAAACTTAACATTCCAGCCGTGTGAATTCCCCAAAAGTATCTGAACAAGTTTGAGTCCTCCATCTGCCTCTGACGTCAACACGTTTATCCAAAGCAGCTGAGCCACATGCTGGAAAATCTTTAAGATGCGATAGCCTTTGTTGCCATGGTACCGGCCTCAGATGCTTCCCTAGTGATCCTTCCTCACTGCTGTGAAGCGGTGTAGGTAACCTGCTCTGAAGGAGTGGATGAACCTCTGCAGTCGTCCTGCAGTTTTAATTGTTGTGAACTCTGATCAGTTTTTCCATCGTGACATTCTCAGTGCTAGATTATAGAATTTCTTGGTACAATAATCACAACTATTATGTGTTAATTAATTTCCAACACCATAAATGTTGGAAACTGAACACTCATTATAGGTCTTTAACTTTTATTAATTTCTATATGTGTAACAAATAAAGAAATCCTACAGATTAACTCTGGATTTCTCTCAGAGAAAACAGATGGAAAAGGCTACAGGACCTCTACCTGGACTGGGGAGGCTTCTTTCTATAAAAACCCTTTTTAAAAAATTATAAAAATGGCTTTGAACATTTCTTTTCTACCAATGTAGAGAGTTTAGAAACCTAAAGAAAAACATCCAGCTAGCTTTGACTTCCACACAAATAATACTGGAAATAATACTGTCAAACTCACACACACAGCAGGCCAAGATGAAAAAAGCCGGACTGTTCAATGTTGATTAAAAACTTTTTAAAATGACCTTATTGCACTTCAATGTCAATGGCATCGTTTTAAGGAGGAGATTATAAAAGAGGAGAGCCAGATTTGTGGCCATGACATTTTGTGGAGCAGTGGCAGCAACATCTGTACAGAGAAACGTGGGTACGGAGTCGCAGCCGAATGGTGGAGAGTGATGCGAGCGCCTTTACAGATAAGAGTTTTTAAACAATGGTGTGTATGACGTGTAGGTCGGATTAATGCGACCTGGCCGTTCAGACTGAAGTCGCATGGCAAAATATCCGCTACGTATCAGATTTAGGACCACTTATCCAAGTGGCCTGGGTCGCATTAGAAAAAAAAAACGGATCTGTGTCGTTCAGACTGTCATGAAAAGATCAGATTCAGGTCGCATAGGGCAAAGGGTTGCATTTATTTCTTATGGATTTATGTGCATTTTTAGAGTAATTTTAAGAGAAAACATTTTCTACAGAAAAGCTAAAAATAATTTCCTAAGTTCTACGGTTTATGATGGCACTTCACATGTTGTGCAGCACTTTGGTCAACCATGTGTTGTGTTTTTAAAGTGCTATATAAATATGGTAAGGTATTCTCAACATTTTTTCTCACTTTCAATTTTCCTTAAAAATGTCCTTGTATCTGTGGTGGTGCTTCACGTGTCTTCGTACGTTGTATTCTTTCATTACAGCCTCACTGTCTCCACACATTATCAATTATAACCAGATAAATCTGAGAAAGAGTGAAAAGCTAAATATCTCCATCATTCTTAGAAAATCTAATCCCCTGAGGCTGCTTTTCATTATGACAACATGTGTCCTTGTTTCCTTCACTTCCAGCGAGGAAGTTAAATGGGTTTTCCTTCCGGTCAAACTGTGTTGTTCACATGGAGGTGCTGGATTTCTGGGTGTGTACTCCTCTAAGCTCATGTCTGCTCAATGAGCACTGCAGGGACTGGACAGAGGACGTGAGGACAGCAATTATATTAATGTAGTACAAATATGAGGTAACATTGTTGAGGATTGTGGAATTTAACTGAACAAGAAAGAACTGGTCATACAAGGAAGTCCATGATCATTATGGAAGGCTGAACAGTGAAGCTGTAATTCAGAGAACTAAAAATCCCTCCTTTTCCTCCTGAAACTGACTTCCATCACACGGCTGAACGCAGGAAGCATCCTCACAATGTAGATCTGACTTCACTGTTTTCTGGAACTAAATTTTCATCCATGACTCACAGGGAGTTCACCTTACCTCGCGATGTAGAGAAGTGGAAACAGGAAACTGTTCCTGGTTTCTGTTTTATCTTGTTGAGGACAAACAGAGTTCAGTACTCTGGAAGTTAGAAATGATGAGGACACATCTCTGGCCTCTCAGCTCCTGACCTGCAGCTCCCACCCAGGATCCACAGCTGCCCACATCATGGGAACTGATGCAAACCCAGACCAGAGACGACCTGATAACAAGCAGCATTTCTGGATCTTGCTCACGTTTGGCTTATTCTTTGCATGATAGAGCTTTAATCTGCATTTGTTGACCCACTTTGTCTCAAATTGATGAACCTCTGTTCATCTTTACATCTGAGAGACTCTCTGAAATGCTGTGTTTATACCCAGTCATGTTACCAACATGTTACCAATTAACCTAATTAGCTGTCAAATGCATCAGTTACTTGTCCAGCCTTTTGTTGCTCCTATTCCAACTTTTTACAGACGTGTTGCTGCCTTTAGATAAAAAATGAGCTCATATTTTCCATGAGAAGGTAAAATGTCTCAGTTCCAACATCTGATAAGTTCTTTTTCTTCTACTGGGGATAAAATATTAGTTGATGAGATTTGGAAATCATTGTATTCTGGTTTTATTTACGTTTTACACAACATCCCACCATTTTTGGAATTGGGGTTGTCACTGAATCACCCTCCTTTTTTTTTTTTTTTTTTTTTTTTAACCTGTCTTGTCTAGCATTGTTGCAAACAGAATGATTGTCTGGCTGCCGTCTGGTGCTGGGCAATTTTACTCTATCAAGCAGGGATTTATACTACA
>JBAFTA010000015.1:28514343-28525074 GCA_036919975.1 Melanotaenia parkinsoni
CTCAGCAGAGATTAAAAAAGAAGACGATGTCTCACTCTGTATTTTTTCCCCTCTTTGTGCATGTGCATTGTGCAACTCTCAGCAAAGATAGGATTAGAAGATGATGTCTCACTCTGTAGTTTTTATTTTGTTTTTCTTGCCGACAATAGTCGACGGCTAAATTCGTTGTCGACTATTTTTATTGTTGACTATTGTCGACAACGTCGACTAATCGTTGCAGCCCTAATGTCAATTCCACAGATTAATCTCTTTGTATTAACGTGTTAAGTTTGACAGAAGTAGTTTTTTACACTGGTATTGGTTTTGTAGTATCGGAGCACTTTTATGAATACGAGTACACTTACATGGTATTGGACCGTTACCTGATACTGATATCAGTATCAGTGAATCCCTAAAATAAGGGACATGAATGTGCACTGGCCCATCAAAGGTATAAAGGTTTGTTGAACTTAACAATGTGACTGATGGTGTTTCACAGGAGGGATCACGCAGTTTAAGAGGATGAAGACAAAGTGAAGGGTCTCCATTCCAGAGACCACATAAAGAAGTCTGGATTTTAAGCAGATTTTAACAACAGTTTGTAGATGTTCTGGAGATAAATAATTACAGCCTGCAGTTAGTTTGACTTCCCTGCTGCTGCAAAGATCAATATGGTTTAAACTGCTCCATGAAGAATTTACATTCATTAAAACTAAAATCTCTCCCTCTCCTTCCTTCCCTCTGTCTCTCCCCCTTCTTCCTCCTGGGCTCTTAGCGAAGGTCAGCTTCTCTGAAGCGGCAGTCTGTAACGATTACCACTGTCATCAATTCTGCCTCAGCGAGGGTGAGGAAGGGGAGGGCTTCATCATGCAACCGCACAAGGCAAGCAAACACTAATCAGAGCTGTTCTCAGATAAATAAAAAGTCCAGCTCAGCGACCTTCTGTCCAAATGAAACAAAGTGAAAAGGACAATTAAGTTGTGGGAGATTTATGAGGTGATTTATGTGACGCTGATGAAAAGTCACAGCCTTTACACAACCTTGGAGAAACTGTGGTGTATTTGCAACAAATTAGAGGCTGGAAAGATCTGCCAGCGCCCCCTGGAGGTGGGGCATTCATTATAGACAGAATCTGTACATTTAGGACGCAGAAAACAACTTTACGATAATGGATGAGTTTTCACAGCTGAATCAGAAGTGAAGCTGGAAATCTGGTTAAAAAGGTTTCCATCTTGATGACGGCCCTGGATGACGGGAAGTCAACACAGTCCCGAATACACCGTGTTCCAGCTTATTCTACTGTTGTGATCCAGGCCTGGAACCAGCAGTGTGGCTGCCAGGGGTCATTGTGAGTTTATGAGTTGTTTTTGCAAAAACAAGAGAGAATAGAAGGAGGAAGAAGCTGTCCTTGGCTTGAGCCATAAACATGTGCCTGTATGTACTAGTTACCACCAACGGGCCGACATATTGGTGGCCACCTAACTACGGTTGGGAGACCGGGAAGCCGTTTAGGAAAGACTACATATGCTGTTTTAGTTTAGTTTATTTCTCCTAAATAATCAATGGGAATGACAGTGAATGCAAATTTTAATCATCAAAAATTGTATAAGGTTATAAAATAATATGGATTTTATTAAACAAAATTTCAAATGAATACAAGATTTTATATCCAATCACTCTAATAACCACTGTTCCAGGGTGTAAAGTGGCAATGGCATAAGGGCGCCTCAGATGGTGACACAATGAGGTCCTGAGGATGCTAGCCGAGCTGTTGGAGAGATGCAGAGTGAAAGCTAACAGCGTAGCAGGTTCCCTTCGGTTGGCCTTGTTGTTCCTAAGGCCAGGAGAAAAGTGCCACGACCCTGCAGCTAGTTAATCTGGTGTTTCTACCTAAGATTACACAGACAACGCCAAGACCCCCAGGGGTGAATCACTTTGGAGAAAAGTGCTAAATGGGAGTAATGAAGCCGCTAGTTTAGTCATTTGTTTTAATGTACAGATATAGCTGAGATGGGTAGAAGTTTATTTAGTGTTAAATAATATTTCTTTCTAGTTGCTGGGTGCTCCAGCTCGGTGGGCGGGGCTCCAGCTGGATGGGCGGTGCAGAGAGACACAATCACCGCTATTAATGAGGTGGCCATGAAACTGCAGGAAATAAAGACCATCTTGACAGAAATTGGGACAACAATAAAAAAAGCATTGTTTAAGAATAAATAAATAAAAGGAAATCCTCCTCTTGTGTGTTTCCTTAACGTAGCATCACTTCTAGACCTCCAGAATCCAGTCTGGTCCCGCTCTGCTGGAATGAAGGACCAAAGCTACTTTTCCCACTGACTGCTACATGCTGGCAGCAGACTGGCACCTTATTTAGCTGCATGGATTTTATAACATCGAAGTTTTGTTTCACAGTGACAGAACATATTTTATTGGTTGAGGTTCTTATTAACATCATCCCCCTTTTCCTTAACCCCCCTTCGAATGTGCGTCTTTATTCATTTCTGAAAACAGCTTCAATATCTAACATGTGGTGTGAAAGGTAATAGTGGATCATGCACAAATGTCTCACATTTCACAACATTTCCTTGATTTTTTAATTTAGTTTCCCGTTTTCCCATATTATGTGCATACAATTTTGGGCCTGATAAATGAGGCCCAGGGCTGGGCTGTAACCATCCCATCCAGTGGAGGTAGGGTACAGGGGCTTCGTCAGCAGGTCAGCAATCCAGCTTCTCTGGGCAGCTGGATCAACTGGGGCAAACTTGCAGAAGGCCATCAAGGAGATGGCAGAGGAGGCAAAGAAAGGTAGCTATTGGTTCTAGCTATAGAGAAAAGACAGCATATGGGGTCCAACACCCCAGTAATGGCAGCCGCAAGGGCTGGCAGGGGACACAATGGGCACTATAGAAGGTGCGGCAGGAGCAGGAGCAACACCACTTGTATGATCGAATATAATTTTTTAAAGCTAAACTAAAACACTAAACGTAAAACTAAACTAAATGAAAAACAAAATAACATTTTTCCAGATCCAGTTCCGTATTACGACCAAGTCCTCCTCTGATATCACCATATCAACTCTCTCATCATTGAACCTGAAAGTCCATGGAAAGTTTCTGTTTGGATCCCATTAGGGAGACCACAATTTTATCCCAAAGTTCCTGTTTGGAGGTCTTCTGCCCCCCGCCTTCATAGATCTTCTCAACAGGGTTGAGGTCAGGGGATGATGGTGGCCCCACCATGCGTTTTTCTCCCTTCATACTCATAGCACCCAAAATTCTGCTGGCATTTCTGAGCATTGGAGGTAGCGTTGTCTTTACTGCAGAACGAACACATCTTCCTTTGTACCACGGCAGAAAATGGTCAATTAGAAACTGGACAGATTTATCAGAAACCACTCTAAAGGGTCCTTCCATCTCTCTCCCCTTTATTCCAGCCCAGAACATCACTCCACCACCACCTGCTAACATGGCAGTCTTGTTGGGACATATTGGCCATCCACCAACCATCCAGACCTCCATCCATCTGGGCCATCCAATGTAACACGGCACTCATCAACAGCAGTGTTGGGCATGTTAAAAAAGTAACAGCATAAAATAATGGAGTTACAGCATTATAAAAAGTAATTAATTACTCTGAAAAGTAACTATTGTTATGTTTTTTTAAAATGTTCAAATAAGTTCTCTTTGATGGAATTTCAAATTCATCTGCATGTTCATTTATTCACAATAAAAATGAATATTAGATCTGATTAATGAATGAAATGGAAACCCAACAGAATAATTTACAAACAGAAAAATCATGGACATTAATCTCAGGCTGCTGGAAGTCGCGTCTCCTTCTCAGGAGGAGCTTCACCTGATTCTACCTGCAGCCACCTGATTCTACAGCCACCATGAATAAAAGGAAGTTTCTGGTTATGATGAACATTTCTCATAACGTTCTTGTCTTTTATCTCTGAGAGGAAAAAGTGATGTCAGTGGTTCCAGATTGAAACTCTTCCTGTTTTCTCTGAACTCGCTGTTGCTGAGTCTTCTGGTCGTTAGTGTGTGGCTGCGCACCGACTGGGTCCACTCATTACTGTCAGCCGGGCGGTGACGCGATGAGAAGTGATGACCAGAAGTGGAGGAGGAAAGGGTTTCCCTGTGGAAAGAGGCTTTACCAAATAAAAGAGGCATATCACAAATATAACTAAAAAATAATAATAAAGCCATCATCTTATACGCATTTCTTTCAGGTCGTAGTCTGCAAAGTGCAACAGTGTCCATTGGAAGTCTGTTTAATTAACAAAGGACAATTAGTTGATTTTGGAACATACGGTAACTTTGCTGCCTAAAGAAGCTGAAAGAATAATAAAATCAAAAAGTTGTTTGATGAATCATATTAATGACAAATAAAGAGCCACACATCAACATTATCAGGTTGGAACATTTTCTAAGTTTCTCGGAAAACCGACTGATTTGTTTGTTCCACCATTGTGGTTAAAAGGGGCGTTCTCGGCAAACGAGCTTAGCGTTGACTATTTTCATGGTCGACTATTGTCGACAACGTCGACTAATCGTTGCAGCCCTATTTGGCACTGAAGGCTGTAAATTAGAACTGTCTTTTTGGTTACTTGACAAAAAAAGTATATTGAGATATATATTGTATATCGTGATTCAGGTAAAAAATATTGAGATATAAGATTTGGTTCATATTGTCCAGCTCTAGAATCCAGTCATATAATAGTGATGTACTGTCAGTAACGCTTTATCCTCAGCAACGGCGTTGTAATGATGGAAAGAGTAATTAGTTAGATTACCAAATCTATTACTAAAGAAAGTTGCACAGTTAGCAACGCTGTTTACTTTAACGCCATCACTGTTCATCAGTGAAGAAACTAGTTGAAAATTTGTCTTCATGTATTTCTGAGTCCACTGCAAACCCAGATGCAGCTTTATGTTCAACTGCAGCCTCTGGAGGAGGCTGATGGAGAGGATCACCAGCTCATTCCTGCTGCTGCTCATCAGCTGCTCTATGATTACGACATTTACTTACAAAGCCTAAAGTTTAGGCTTTGTAAGTACATTTTTAGGCCCTAAACACATATGGAATTGTGGTTGATTTGTCTTTGCCTACAGAAGGATGATTTTCTTTTCAAGGTCTTTACCGTTATATTTGGTTCAGGAAGTCAAAGTGAAGTTAAACAAACCAACAATTACAGCTTAAATAAATACTTAATCACTAATATTTGTAGGATGCATACCCATCCATGGGGTTGGAGCCGATCCCAGCAGCGTCCAACACATATGTGTCCATTAAAATTCAATATTCTGACAGGCATATAAAAGCACAAGCTGTTTCCTCTGAATCAGCTTTAGAAGCACTTCATTGTTTCCAGTCTGTTAACTCACAAAGTGGACTTCCTGTATGTTGGTCTGAGATCGGAAATTTGAATTCCAGCATTCCCAGTAGCAGTCAGGTGAGGCAGGGTACAGCCGGACAGGCCTGTCATGCCGAAGTGTGGAGCCGTATTCAAGCCTAAAAGTTCATTTTAGAACAAGTGACTTCATCATGAAAAGCTGTTTCCTCCAGACGGTGGCTTTCCCCACTGATCCCACCAGAGTGAACCAGCACAGGGGCTGAAGGGGAGTCTCAGGAATTTAGAGGAGGAAAATCACCACAGTGTCTCAGCTCCATTAAACCTCAGTGTTTCTGAAAATCTTGATGTCACATGGAGAAAAATCCTGATTCTCATTTTAACTCTCAGTAAAGCTGAATAGTAAATAAAGTAGAATTAATTCACATCAACAGAAACTAAAACAGTAAAAGCTTTATGAAAGTAGAGCTGCTGAACTGGTTTACATCAGCGGCCCAAGTCCTTCATGGACCAGTTCCTCCAGAGACCCTCTGAGGACAGAAGATGTGTGTGTGTTGTCATAAATTCTTCATTTCGGAGCACACGGAGCTGATGTGAACACACAGCTGTCTGAACGAGAATGAGTCTTCAGCAAGACAGCACATTAAAAAATGATGCTGGGTGGAACCTAAACGGCTTCAACAAAGCTGAGAGCGGAGCATGGACACACTGGACTGCTTCACTGACCGTGCACAAACTGTTACTGTCGAACAGAAGAGCTCCCGTTGTTCTTTACATTCTACATGTGAACCTGTTGACCCAGCCCAACACACACACACATGTTCACATGATTCATTCTTGAGCTCCTTCCTCCAGATTAAAGAGAAACTTTCAGACGCTCATAAAGCTGCTCAGAGCTGCATCTTTCGTAAATGTTCAGATGTGGCCAGTTTCCGGACAAGAGAAGAAGCCTGATAACTCCAAATTTAATTTATTTCAGAATAATTCAGCCCAACTCACAGTCAGTCAGCAGTAGTCAACCAGACGGAGGCATTAAGTTCCTTTTTACCCGTGTATTTAGTTGCTGTTAGGGCACCAAAAATCAGGGATGCACAGATAAATCAGCCTCATATCGACAGACTTCTCATTGAGCCAATCAGAAAGTAGGATCACAAGTAGGGGCCTGAAACTTTTTCATTTGTTCTATGTGCTTCATTTATTCTTCACAAACACATATACTGATATC
Source organism: Melanotaenia parkinsoni (assembly GCA_036919975.1). Classification (NCBI taxonomy): domain Eukaryota; kingdom Metazoa; phylum Chordata; class Actinopteri; order Atheriniformes; family Melanotaeniidae; genus Melanotaenia; species Melanotaenia parkinsoni. Next base: position 28,520,901 of record JBAFTA010000015.1, read on the forward strand.
TTCACAGCTTGACAAATCTTCCTTTACTATGACTCCAGAAGTACTGTGGCTGGGTTTCACCACTAATTTCCTGCATCAATTAGATTTCTATTAAATTTGATTTGATATCAATTCATTTACCTATACATGTACTTATGTAACGACACCAATTTCTCTTGAATATTAAAAACCATCCATCCATTTTCTATTTCACTTAGTCCTATTGAGGATTGCAGGGAGGGTGGAGTATATCCCAGCAATTAGCAGGCGAGAGGCAGGTCCACCCTGGACAGGTCGCCAGTCCATCGCGGATATTAAACACATTATTAGATAACTGCTTTTCTTAAACACTGACCCCATTTACGTGATCATCAAAATCAGATATCTGGGAGCAATTAGATTACTGTAATAATCTGATCTGACCTCATCAGACTGTTTAGTTTTTTAATCAAAGGACGAAGTATAAACCTGTTTTAGAGGAAATGTGACTTTAAATGACTTTTGCTGTCAGTGCATACGTGGGGAGTGGCATCACATCCTGTTGTTGAACAAAGCTGAGCCCACATTTCTTAGCGTTAGCTGCTAATGTGAGAGGTAATGAGCTGCTAAAGAGTTTACAGGTCAATGTAATCCAGTGGTGAAAGAAAAAAATCTGATTGAGGCATTATCCCAGTGAGAGAAGATGACTGGATGGAACCGACGCTGGTAACCTTTCATCTGTATAAACATGCCGAGCATCTGTAAGTCACGCAAGAGGAGGGTCACTGTTATCACCAAAAAAGAAAACAAATAAATATCTAGTTTTATTAATCAATAAATGATGGCTATGAAATGTGTGAGCAGAGGCCTAAAAATAAAGGCACAGGCCTCAAAAAGATGAAGAATGACACCAGCCATCCATTCTCTTCCACCTATCCGGGGTCGGGTCGCCTCATCACCTCATCTAGCTCCTCTGGATGTGGAGGAGCAGCAGTTCTACTCTGATCTCCTCCTGGATGAGCGAATTTCTCGCCCTATCTCTGAAGGGAGAGTTCAGATAAACTCATTTCGGCCACTTGTAAATGCAATCTTGATCTTTCGATTACTACCCACAGCTGGTGGTCATAGGTGAGGGTAGAGAGTAGATTGAGCGGTAAATTGAGAGCTTCGCCTTTTGGCTCCATCTTTCCCTCATTTATGAACAAGACCCCAAGATACTTGAACTCCTGCACTTGGGGCAGGATCTCATTCCCTACCCAGAGAAGACACTCTGCCCTTTTCCAGCTGAGAACCATGGTCTTACATTTGGAGTCAATTTCAAATAACAATATTTGAAAGTATTGTTAACTATGGTGTTGACCTTGGTTTTTAAAGGCTGGACGTGGACCATAATACTAGTTACTGAAAAATATGTTGAGCTAACAGAAACAACTTGCTGCACCACCTTAGCTGTAAACATGCTTTGGAGTACCAGGACTGTCTGAAGCTATGATTAGCACCCTCCACTTCCTCTGGTAAAACTGAAAAAGATGGAGGACATTCGAGTCAGATGACAAGTGTAGACGTATTTGCAAAACATATGGACTACAACAAAAAAAAAAGCAGGAGGTGATGGAGAATACCAACACTAGCACAATCAATACATTCAGAACTACTGGAAGGTCCCTTTCCTGTCTCTTTTCCTGTTTCCATCTTTCTGTAGTACCACTGTCTTGCATGTTTTAGGTGTTTTCCTTCTCCAACACACCTGATTGAGATTAATGGATCTCTTTAAGTTCGTTAAAAGCCTTTAATGAGCCTTTCATTTCAGCTAGGTGTGGTGGTTATGTGTAAAAAACATGCAGGGCAGTAGGCTGAGAAATACTGGATTCCACAGTTTGGTCCAAAGTTTTAGTCAAACTGAAGCAACGCGAACCAGAACAGCCGTGAAACGTGATGCATCGCTGCGTTCGGAAAGTTTCTGTTAGAACTCCAGCTGATGTTCGGTGGAAAGACATCCATGAATCCTGACAGCAGAGCTCCACACACACGTCACTCATTCAAACAGTTAAACACACACACACAATGAACATGTTTGGTGTGTCGGTTTGATTCCAGCTCAGCCGAGCAAAACGATGACATCATTGTCAGCTGATTCCACTCAGTCCAAGGTTGATACCATGGCAACGGCTGCCAGATGACCTTTGAACTCATTACAGCTTTCAGGACACACTCACACACACTCACACAGACTTTGTTTCTGTCACGTTTACTTTTTGTCACGTGATCGTCTCTTTCTGACACAGATTCATGTAGAAAACCAGCCGCTTGAAGCGTGCGAGGCGGCCGAGTGTGTGTGTTTGTCTTGTGTGTGTTGACGTCTGTCTGGCTCTGTGAGGACCAATGTGAGGACGCTTGGTCTCTTTCAGGGTTCAGACCTTGCTTCAGAGCTCAGGTTGCTAGTTAAACTCTTGAACGAACCTTCTTGTGGGCGACGTCTCCACAGCTGTGAGCAACAACCTTGGAGCAGAGAAACTCAGGAGAATATTGAAAAACAATAAATCAATGTGTCTGTGTGAGACTTGACCTTTCAAATTCATAAATCTTGCTTATAGCAAAACTTAAATCTGTAATTTTCTGTAGATTTGAGTTTAAATTAATCAGTGATCTCAGAAGCTGTTTATCTGCTATAATGTTGCTTCATTATGTAGGTAAAGTGCTGTTATCACAGTATCAACTCATTTAGCATCAAAATCACAAAGAAACAAGCTCTGGTTTTAGTTTCAGTTCTGGTTTCTCTACATTTAACCATACAAATTTTATTTATAAAGAACTTTATAAACAACCACTTTAAAACAGATAAAAACCCCAAACTTTTTTTAAGTTTAAAATTAACCCTAAAATGCAGGCAGCCAGTGGAGTGAACCGCAACTAACCATCATACACATGTGCAGAAGTGGAACACACCTGAGTTCAGCACCATGTGTGATTTCATACAATCACCATCCATTTTATCTGCTCCGGCTGTTCCCCTGCTTGTTAACACAAACATCTAATCAGCCAATCACATGGCAGCAACTCGATGCATTTAGTTATGGAGACATGGTGAAGACGACTTGCTCAAGTTCAAACTGAGCATCAGGATGAGGAAGAAATAGGATTTAAATGACTATGAAGATTGGCATCGTTGGTCTGAGTATTTTAGAATCTGCTGATCTACTGGGATTTTCACACACAACCATTTCTAGGGTTTACTTTCGCAGCATAATGCACCATGTCATAAAGCTCAGGGGCCTCATTTATCAAGCTGGCGTAGAAACAAAAACCTGCATAAGCCAAATATTGTGAATTTTTGAGATTTATAAAAGAATAACTTGACGAGAAAATATCCCTACCTCCACGGAAACTCTGACCATGGCGTACGCACAAAATCTGGGAAAACGGGAAACAGCTACACAAACGGTACAGAATAAAATCAAGGAAATGATGAGCTGGAGAGTCTGCAGCCAACATTTACCAGTCAGTAAAAAAAAATGCGAAAAGTAAACTTCGGTCATTTATTTTGAGATCCAGCAGGGTGGGGCAGACTGGAGCGTCTAAAAGTGATGCAGCGCTTATGAAACACACAAGAGGTGAATTTCCTTTATTTATTTATTCTTACTAGTGCTGGGCAACGATAAAAATTTTAATCGCGATTAATCGCATGACATGTTGCAATTAATCGCATTGTTACGTTCAGAATGTCTCTTTCCTTAAAAGAAGGCCTACAGATATATAAAGAAAATGCAGTAAATTTTGGTTTACACACACGACATCAGGGGTCTCCAACCTGCGACTCTGGAGCTGCAAGTGTCTCTCTGGACCTTCCCCAATGCCTCTAAATACGTGGCTACGTCATTAGGTTGGAAACCAGGGACTTTTTTTGCTTTTACATAACTTTCCTCAGTTATCTACATTCCTTAGAAAAAGGTCTGTCTATCCTCTTTTTAAAAAGGTTTTATGTTTTTCTTTATTTTAAAACCTAAAACTGTAAATAAAAATGTGGCGTTTGAAAAATAACAAATATTCTATGGTGGCTTTTCATTAAAAATATATATTAAGTTGCCTTTTTGAAAAGCCTCGTAATATTTGCGTCCTTAAAAGAGTGTTTTTTAGCTGGATGAGGGAAAAATGGCTCTTTGGATTGGAAAGGTTGCAGACCCCTGCACTAAACACATAAACAGGTTTAGCAGCAATT
>JBAFTA010000015.1:28529759-28548479 GCA_036919975.1 Melanotaenia parkinsoni
ATCCTGCATCCATCACAGCAGCATGGCTTCACAGGAGAAGAGTCCGGCTGCTGAACTGGCCTGCCTGCAGTCCAGACTTTTAACCAGTACACAACATCTGGAGCATCATGGAAGCAAAGATCCAGCAACCAATGGGACAACAATCCTCTCCTAAAACTCCTGCAACTGGTCTCTTCACTTCCCAAATGCTCACAGATGCTACACAGTGCCAAACATCACCCTGGAACTACTTTTTAGAAGTGTGGTGGAATTATTTATTGCGCCATTCCTGAATACGTTTGACTCTTTCGTGCTGTTAAAAGATAAGTTAAAGCATCAACTGCATCTTTTTTATTTATTTTTAAATCAGGCTTCTGCTACTGGAAAAGGATTCATGATGAGATCAGTCCCATCCAACTCTTCCCTGGTAGTTTTTAATAACTCAGATGTTGACAAAGGAGATGGGGGGGGGGGGGTCCTCCTCGGGTTTCATGTCTTCAGTTTGTTTCTAACTTATTTTATTTTCTCTTTCCATGTTAACATTCTTGTGTCGCTGCCTTGCCAGGAAAAATTCAAACATAGGATTTATTATTAAACTATAGAGAAAGCTGGGTGGAACAGCCTTCCTCTTCCTCTCCCTCCCTCCCTCATCGCACTCCCTTTCTCTCTTTTTCCTCCTCCCTCCTTCCTTCCTTCTCCTGACTGACCTGTGTTGCGCAGCTCCAACACACTCCCACGTGCTCTGCAAGCAGGAAGCAATAAAGACACAAACACATACACACACTTAAAAACACTGCTGCAAATGAGTGTGACAAGTGGAAGTACAACGTGGCCTCAAAAACTAACGCGCGCGCAAACACGTTAACAAAGCTGCCCGCACAAAGTCACACACACACACACACACACACACACACAGAGAGTGAAGTAGAGCATAACTGAGCAGTCTACACGCTCACACAAAAACACACGCACGTTAGTGTAGACGCTCGTGCACAGACCTCCTGCTGCGGCTGCGTCGCCTCCTTCAGGTCCTCCTGCTGTCAGCAGGTGTTCTCCTCTCAGACACCCGGAGCAGGAGAAGGAAGATGAAGGCGCAGATCAGACTCTCTCCACCATGCAACTCTTCGCTCCTTTCAGCAAATCCAAACTTGTGCTCGCGCTGGCATGTTTTTTGTCAGCTATGACTTCCTCCCTCTCCTCTTCTTCCTCTCAGTCTGACGGAGTCCCAGAGTTCCTCTGTGCAGCAGCCGCCGCGGCTGAAGACATCTGTTGCAACTCGTCCGCCTGCTTCTCCACTTTCACTCTCCCTCCTTTTCCTCCTCCTCTCAGGCGGAGAGAGAGGAGGGGGCGGGGCTCTGTCTTCCCTGTCAGCCAATAAAGAGGCCCAGAAATCCCTCTCTCCGACTGGGAGGGGAGGACCTGCAGTGGAGGGGACAAAATCAAGCACATACAGCAGAGCGAAATAAATTAAAGGGTTAACACGCGCAGAGGAGAGGTGGTCAGGAACATGGGAACCAAAAACGACTGAACAACTTAAGTTCTGATGACACCTTCGCGGTCAGAATTGAAGTTTAGATGTGCAGAACCTGGAGGTTCTAGAGGGGATCTGTGAGCAAAACTACCAAAGCATCTTCTGTTCCTGCAATTCAGCCAAGAAACTACCAAGTCACTGGTGCAATCCATTTCTTAAAAACGTTTAATAAGCAGTCGTATGTTAGTTTTTAGTATGATGTTTTTATGAGAAGATGTTTCAAAATACTGTGTAAAATCTAATTTCTGTGGCATTAAACTATTTAACTATGGTAATAAAATATGTCTACTTATGGGTGTTTACTACTTATGGGCACGTTTTAAACCAGAGGATTAAACAGGAAAAATCTACCAAATCTACTCTGGGAAACACCTGGTTTTCCCTTTGACAGTAATTTTCCGCACCCATTATGTATTAACTTACTTTAATCCAAATAAACAATCTATTGATCATATGTCAATGATGGTTTATTAACAAATTTGTTAGTTTAAAGCTTTTTTTACTGTAATTAAAACCCAGTCAGCTGAAATTTTTTTTTGTAAACGTTTAATATTTAATCCAGTTTAAACTACACAGACATTTACTTGTGTACATATAATTAGTTCTCTTGCCAGGATCAAGATGGCGGAAGCGTTGACATGTCGATGCAGCTTCTGCATATGTCTGGTGGCACTTGCCACCTCTGAAATCTGGATTGGACACCCTCTAAAACAGGAGAATGTAAGTGTCTTTCCAGATATGCATGAATTACCAATATCACTCCACCAGTTTGAAGAAAGTTTGAAAGTAGACATGAACAACCACATGCACAACCCCGCCCTACCACGGACAAAGTTTCTAGAGAAGTATGAAATAACCTGGCCAAAACAAACTTTTTTCTTCTTCTTTCCACCTTGGGAACAAGAATAAGTGAAGTTCTCTATTCTCACAAATTTTGTAGCAAGCCTTTGTTATCCTTTTAAATATTGACATTTGACATATTCCTAAGACATAACTGAGCAGTTTTTGAATCTGTAAATACAACTACTAACATTGTGACTAATTTAATGTTACCATGAAGCTACGTAGCATTGCTAATCTAGTTTTATGCTAGCATTAGATTAGTATTAAACTGATGTGGGAAAACCACGTTTTTAAGTTTTTAGTTACTGTATTTAGGGACTACACATCAACTCAGTTAATTAAGATTTTCAAATTGGAGCTGAAAATCAACTAGAAAAATATGTCAGTATCCAAGTTACTTAACACTGACTATGCTAGCGCTACATGATTCAGTTTCAAGATTCAAGGTTAGCTGTATTATACAAACAAAATAAATAAAATAGTCAACCAACATTAAGCCCAATGGCTATTCAGAGAAGAGTTTAAAATCTGTTTGTTCTAGGCCATAGCATCACAAATCTATATCCTGAGGGAAGCCACATTATGAAGGGGATGGCTCTGGTCTACCAGAACAGAGCGAGCCTTCCTAAGTGTCCTGGTCTACAAAAGGTCATCCAGGTTGTCTAACAAGGATCCCACAACCTTACTGCATTTAAACAGAAGGCTAGCTAGTAGCTACAGCATGAAAATGTGGAGAAATATACCCTGTAATCAGTTTGATTTTGTATTGGAAGATATAAGAATGAAGGGGAGATATTTCTGATTCTTTAGTAAAAAGGGGGACACAAATCTGGTCGAGACAGACCCAAGCCCCAGTATCAGCAGCCGGACTGCTCCCAACGTGGAACTAGCCACACAAGGATTCAGTCTACCACCACGAGACAGTAAATCCTGTCACCCTACCACTACCCTTCCTTCATTATTATGTGACCCCCTGATAAACTCTTACCGACTCATACTGGCCACACACTGCTGTGGGATGGCATCCCATTATTCAGCCAGCATCTGTTACCGGTCAGCCAATGTGGTTGTGTTGGTCATTCTGGATCCAACAGCAGCCCAAGATGCTCCTACAAGTGTCCAATGGAGTTGAGGTCAGGATTGCAACCATCATCTGGAGGTAGTCTCTGATTAACTCTACTTTGTGTTGTCAACTTGAAGGAAAGAGTTCAGTCCCAGACTGTAGAGATATGGGATTGCAATTGCTTGCAGAATCACATTTCCATATCTCTGTATTAGTGCAGCAATTAGCATAGTGTTGACAGAGATTTGGTAAGTCTTTTATGGGTGTATACTCACCTCTGCTGCTCATCACATAAATGGATTTTCATTATAAATATGGCTCAAATTAAAAGTGAAATAAACAGGCTTACCTGTTGTATCAGATTTGTTACCAAGAAGCATTGTTACAACAATCATCCACCAAAAACTCATTGACTGACTTTTTTTTAGATTACTGGAAAGAGATTGTAAATTTTTAGTTTAGATGAGCCACTGAAGTCTGAAATGTCATCACATTTGAAGGTGTCTTAAGCATAGCTTCCCTGTATTATAAATTGGACTAATGTGGATCCTCTAATGGATTTGTTATTATTGGATTATAACTGCACTACAGTGAATTTGATTTAACTAAACAGCATCTGTAAATGTGCTTTGAGATAATTTTGTCACAATTTGGACCTGTATAAATAAGACTGAATTTAGTTTAACTAAATCAATGTACAGTAATTTCATGCATTCATGGAATGTATTTTCAGCTGTAACTATATTATATTTGTTGGTTGCTGGTTTATTGCTGTTGGCAGGGATAATTTTTGATGTTGGCCTCAGTTTATTATGCATAATATTCTGTAATACAGACTATAAACTACCGTATATATCACCAAATATACATAATTGATGTCAGTGAAGAGAAATAGAAACTGACATAAACAGGTTTGTTATCTACATAATACATAAAGGCAGAAGATACAAGCTAAATCAGGAGTGATGGACAGCACAATGTTTCTGATTTTGGTTGAGAACATGCTGAAATTGACATATTTCTTCACAACCCTGATGTGATGTTGAATAACACATTATTATGCACATTAGTTTCTGTATTGAACTGCATCCACCCAAACAAGCACCGATTGCAGGAGCATCTGTTTAATACTCTTCAAAACAATAGAAATGAATTACCAATGAGAAGGTTAAATGTGCCAGGATAAAACATCTGTTCATAAACAACTGTTTTGAGAGCTACATTGGACACGTTGTTATTGCTTACATCCATGTATTTAATAAGCAAATACATTAAAACATATCTCTAACATGTTTACTGTATAGACTGATTCCATTGTGACTAGGTAAAAGGCTGGATTGGCAGAAAGGCGGACACAGATGCAGGCATAAGTAAAATGATTTTAAGCATCTCCGAGTGGCAACATGACCATACAAAGATCTAAGGAGTACAGAGGGATCCCGTGGCGTTCCCAGGCCAGCCGAGAGATTGTGGCTTACCTTATCGTGGTGGAGGAGTTTGTACATCCTGACGATCCTAACGGCTATGTTGTCGGGGGCTTCGTGCCCCTGGTAGGGTCACCCATGGCAAACAGGTGTCTAGGGGAGGCACCAGACGAAATGCAGCTCAAATCACTCCTATGATGATGACAAAGCAAGGACCAGGGTTTCCCTTGCCCGGACATAGGTCATAGGTCCCCCCTCTGGTCTCCCGTCTGGACCCAGGCCTAGAAGTGGGTCACGGAGGTGAGCCCATGGGGCCCGGTCGGGCTCAGCCCGAAAGGGTGACATAGGCCTCCCCTTCCGTGGTGGGCACACCACCTGCAGGAGGGGCGGAGTCCCCTGTCAGAGTTTCAACTCCCATCTCTGGCAGAGCTTCAGCCATGTTCCTGGTGAGGAGGGCGACATTAAGTCAGAGTGGGCCGTGTTCCGTGCCTCTATTGTGGAGGCTTCCAGCCGCAGCTGTGGCCGTAAGGCCATTGGTGCATGTTGTGGCGGTAACCCCCAAACTTGTTGGTGGACACCAGCAGTAAGGGATGCCGTCAAGCTGAAGAAAGAGTCCTATTGGACCTTTTTGGTCTGTGGGACTCCAGACGCAGCTGATGGGTATTGGTGGGCTAAGCGCAGCGCCGCTTCGAAAGTTGCTAAGGCAAAAACTCGGCCATGGGAGGAGTTTGGAGAGGCCATGGAGAGTGACTTCTGGGCGGCTTTGAGGATATTCTGCTCCACCATCTGGCGGCTCAGGAGGGGAAAGCAGTGCTCTGTCAACACTGTGTACAGTGGGGATGGGGGGCTGCTGACCTCAAATTGGGACGTTGTAAGGCGGTGGAGGGAATACTTTGAAGACCTTCTCAATCCCACCAACACGTCTTCCGATGAGGAAGCAGAGTCTGGGGTAGCTGGTGCTGGCTCTCCCATCTCTGGGGCTGAGGTCGCTGAGGTGGTTAAAAAGCTCCTCGGTGGCAAGGCCCCGGGGGTGGATGAGGTCCACCCAGAGTTCCTTAAGGCTCTGGATGCTGTAGGGCTGTCTTGGCTGACATGCCTCTGCAGCATCGCGTGGACATCAGAGACACTTCCCCTGGACTGACAGACTGGGGTGGTGGTTTCCCTCTTTAAAAAGGGGGACCGGAAGGGTGTGCTCCAACTACAGGGGGATCACACTCCTCAGCCTCCCTGGTAAGGGAGGATAGTCGAACTTTGGATTGAGGAGGAGCAGTGTGGTTTTCGTCCTGGTCATGGAACAGTGGACCAGCGGCCCTCTTCAGGGTCTTTGAGGAAGCATGGGAGTTTGCTCAACCAATCTACATGTGCTTTGTGGACTTGGAGAAGGCATTCGACCATGTCCCCCAGGGACTCCTGTGGGGTGTACTTTGGGAGTATGGAGTGCCGGACCTGCTTGTGCGAGCTGTCCGGTCCCTCTATGGCCGGTGTCAGAGCTTGGTCCGCATTGCCGGCAGTAAATCATAATCGTTTCCAGTGCGGGTTGGACTCCGCCAAGGCTGCCCTTTGTCACTGATTCTGTTCATAAATTTTATGGACAGAATTTCTAGGCGCAGCCAAGGTGTTGAGGGGATCCGGTTTGGTGGCCTCAGGATTGGGTCTCTGCTTTTTGCGGATGATGTGGTTCTGTTGGCTTCATCGGGACGTGATCTTCAGCTCTCACTGGAGCGATTCGCAGCCGAGTGTGAAGCGGCTGGGATGAGAATCAGCACCTCCAAGTCTGAGACCATGGTCCTCAGCCGGAAAAGGGTGGAGTGCTCTCTCCGGGTCTGCAATAGGGTCCTGCCCCAAGTGGAGGAGTTCACGTATCTTGGGGTCTTGTTCACGAGTGAGGGAAGGATGGAGTAGGAGAACGACATGTGGATTGGTGCAGCATCTGCAGTGATGCGGACGCTGCAACAACTTGTCATGGTGAAGAAGGAGCTGGGCCAAAAGGCAAAGCTCTCGATTTACCGGTCGATCTACGTTCCCACCCTCACCTATGGTTATGAGCTGTGGGTAGTGACCGAAAGAACAAGATCGCGAATATAAGCGGCTGAAATGAGTTTTCTCCGCAGGGTGGCTGGGCTCTCCCTTAGAGATAGGGTGAGAAGCTCAGTGATCCGGGAGAGGCTCAGAGTAGAGCCGCTTCTCCTCCACATCGAGAGGAGCCAGATGAGGTGGCTCGGGCATCTGGTTAGGATACCTCCTGGATGCCTCCCTGATGAGGTGTTCCAGGCATGTCCCACCAGAAAGAGGCCCCGAGGGAGACCCAGGACACGCTGAATTATCTAATAAAATATATTTTATTTTTTTTAATTAGCTAAAAAAAACTAATTAGCTTAAAAAACAACAACAAAAAAAACAATAAAAACTTTTAAAATTAGCCAGTTTAACAATTAGCCAAGTAACTATAAAGTAGCTTAAGAAAAACAACAATTAGATTGAGAAAAAAATATTTAGGAAAAAATAGAAATTAGCCACATACTGGTCAACCTGTCCTACTGGATGACTAATTCAGTTCCCAGAGTGAGCGCAACAATCCAATAACAGATCAGGCCACTGAGCATCCGAACTGGACCTCACTGGTCTGTTTTTGTCATATACAGCTGCAAATTTCAGCTGCACAGATAGTTTGACACATGAAATGAGGTAGAAAGAGATCTGGAGTGGGAGAAGAGAAGCGGGAGGAAAATGGGTGAGATGGAGAGAGAACAGAGAGGGAGGGAGGACGAAGAGGAGGTGGAGGGCAGATTGTAATGGAGCCATTGGCAGAGCTCCTGGTTGTTCATGGGTATTCATGTAGCTGGTGGTTTCAGTTAAATGGAGCGAACAGAGAGGAGGGAGAGGAGGAGAGAGGGTGCTGAGTTTCAGCTGAACAAGAAGTCTGCTTATGTCCTGACCACTGGGCACCATGCAAATACACACTCATATGTTAAACAGTGGATTTGAATCCATTTAATGGAATTAGACTTTAAATGTGTTTTCAAATGTCACAGCAACAGGTTCAACAGGTGAAAGCAGCTGCACAGACCTGCAGACAGCAGAGTCTCCAGCACAGCAGCTTCAAAAGGAGCCCATTCAAAGTCTTAAAATTTCCTGTCAGAAGATGCAAACACGTAATCAGACCCAGTAACTGTGCAGCACTGTGGGCACTTGGTTAAAATTTACCAGCAGAACTTGGAGCCACTTGGTGAAGCATCAAACGCAGGTGTTCTCACTTTGCTCCCATGAAAATTTAATGACTCATATCACTTTTATATGTGAGGAAAAAAGACTAAAGAGCCTCTAAAGAATGCAAAAACATGCGAAGATTGAAAGCGGCATTAACTGATGTGATTGGATCTGTGGATAGAAAAGAAAGTGACACTAGGGCAGACTATTTTCGTGAATTAATGCAGAATTTGGTTGGATTGTATATTGTGTATGAATGCAGATGCAGCTTAATCTCTCACCTGGTTTCTGTTTTCAAATTTGCATCCATAAAATCAGCCTTGAGTGTATAATGTGATCTTTCAGCTGCTCACCTGCTAATTTGTCTTGTCATCAGTTTACACATTGTATTTTAGATTATGTGATTGAAATGTGTCGTTGGCTTGCTCTGATGATAATGTGTGCACAGATTCCTCTACGTCCATGCAGCCGAGGTGACAGCTGGAATGTTGAGGACACTCACTGTTCATCCGTTGCTTTAGATACAAAAAATATCTCTCTCTATGCACTTTCTTGCATCATCATGCATCTGTTTCCATGGTGGTTAGCATCTCCTTGCCTGTCTCTTTTACATATTCAGATGCACGAGATGCAGAAATTGGATATGCAACACCATAGCCTTTCATGTAGGACAATTACACTGTCTATTTTTATATATTAAGGTTCGGATTTTCAAGTTTTTCTGCTGATACCTTTGTAATCAGAGGTTTCTTTGTGAAGATGATAGGAAGTTTTTCTCCAACCTACTTCACCAGCATTAGAAGAGACTGGATCACATCTTCATTATGTTTGAGGGGGACCTTCTCAAATAATCATAAGAGTCAGCTGACTGATAACTGCTGACTGATTGTTGTACTAACACATAAAATTTTTAGTTTGCATTAAAACAGTGGAACTCAGTTTGATTGGGTAGGGAATGCTGAAAAGTTTCTTTGGTTTGGTTTGCTTTCATACTGCACTTTACCCAAGTGGACCAAACCACCTGGACAATATTACGTACTTATACTGCCCACTGGAGGCGATATTCCCTGAAATGTTCACCAGACCTGAATCCAGTTCACCACCTCTGGCACAACATGTCTTATTCAATCCACCACCACCACGTTGAACCACAGACTGTCCAGGGGTTGACTGATGTCCTGATGCAGATAAGGGAGGAGATTCCTACAGGAGAACATCCGTTGTCTCATCAGAAGCAGGTCCATGGGCCTCATTTATTAAATTGTGCGTAACAAAGATGACTACAGGTTGGTCCATAGGGAAAACAGGAAATGCGAAGCACAAAAACTTCCAGATTTATAAGAATGTGCAGGCACATCCCACTCCTGTTTCTGTATTGGAAATTGAAATCGACTCTAAAGATGGCGCACGCAAGGGAGCGCCTGGCTCCGCCCTTATGGTGGCTATGAAAGGTCAGGTAAATGCTCATTATAAATATTCATCGATATAGTTTCCTTGATGGCTCAAGAGGGCAAAAGATTGAAGAAACAGATTAATAATATTATTATTATTAATAATAATAATAATTTTGGACCTTTTTTTTGGGGAGCTTAACAGAAAGTCTGTACCTTCTTCTAAACAAGTTGCTGTTTAATGTCCTTGACAGAGCTGAGAGCCTGGTGTGTTTTCACAGCTTCAAAATCTTTCAGCCATTAGCATCACACTCTGAACAGAGTCAGTAGTCTCTGTTTCAACGGGAAGAGTCCTGAAAGCACAGAGACACAGTCCTTGCTCATGTTTATAGTCGGCTGTGTTTTTCATCTGATGGTTTATTCTTCCCAGTGATTAGCATGTTATAAAAGCCATAAATCTTGTTCTGATTATTATTTTGGACCAGAACCCCACCCAGCTTAACAAACTGATACTGTCAGATCATGTAGGAAGCTCAGACTGCTGCATGTTGAGCAAATTTTAAAAGCAACATCCCAAACACTTTGTTCTGCTCTTGACCTGCAGAGCCACATACATCATAGAGCTGTGTGTGAATGGCTGGATCCAACAGGACAGCACAAACCCAGCACCACTCAGAAACAGGCCCACCTGACTAAACACACATGCACTAACACATGCACGCTTTTCCCTCCAGGGTCTCTGAGCAGTAAAGCGTCCTGGGAAAGCAGTTGTCCAGCTGCTGCAGCCTCCGGACATTTACAGAAAGAAAAATGGACATTAAATCAGTGATGGGCATCCAGTTATTTACTCAGCAGTGTGTTTTCTGTACAGTCAGCTTCTCTGCAACTGAACAACTGAAACACAGTAAGCAGTCAGCAAGAACGCACACACACACACGCAGAAAAATACCAGCACGTGACCTCTAATTACTCACACACGCACACACACACACACATATATATATATAAGGGCCATCAAGTGATTAAAATTTTTAATCAGGTTAATCACAACTGACAAATTAATTAATCATGATTAATCACCACTCACCACTATGCCTGAAATTTCCAAGTTTTTACTGCAAGCCGATGTTACAAATATTTAATGTTAACTGACCTTCCCTTGAGTAAACATCAGATGTCCAAGGGTCAGTAAATGCAGCATGTAATGTACTTCTATATGTTGTTCTGCATCATCTCTACAGTGTTCTAGATCACAATGCAGAATTCATACAGCGTCATATCACCAACCATCTATTCATATTGTGAATATTATGTGATAATATTATGTAATATTATGTGATATTATCACATAGTGATAATATCATTGGTTATATATTGGTTTAGTGATAATATCTGTCATTAAACCACCAGATGTTGACAAATGAAGCTAAACAGCTGATGTTGATGAAAAAAATCTGGCTAAAAACACAAAGGTTTTATTTGTGTATTTACACAAATGAGCTCTATTTACAGTTAGACCCAGAAAAGGTCCCCATTTTCCTGGTCAGTGCTCTTGCCTGGCCCCCCTTTCAAACTTTTTTAGACCCACCCCAGCATACTTGAAGTATAAATCTTTTCTACCAGCTGTCAGCTACTGTGTATGAGAAGGTCCAGCCAAAACAATACTTTTGGGTAAATATGTGCCGATATGAACCATGAACCGCTAGATTCCTCCTTCTCACCTGAACGATAAACAAAGTAAGCTGTTAGGAGACGGAGAGGAGGAGCAGACACAGAGAAAACCAGCAACCCACGAGATCAGCCACATTTGTGCACAATGCAGGAAAAACCCCAAATAAATAAATAAATAAATAATAATAATAAAAAAAAACAAGAACAAGTACAGAAAAATAATGTGGGTGTGGAACTCTCTCAGCATGAAAAAAGCAGGTGTTAAAACACCATCATCCTCCATGGGGGCGATGCCCATGTGTTGTTCCACAAATGTTCTTTTTATTCTCAAATCCATACAAACACTAAATCAGGGGCCTGCAACCTGCAGCTCTGGAGCCACAGTTGGCTCGGTGGTGGCGATGTCTTTAAATGGCAAATAAGTCGTGCACAGACAAATTAATCATAATCACTGCATATAGAGGAAATTCCTTCTCTGTATTTCACCCATCCTAAAAAGACTAGGACAGTGGGCTGCCAGGGGGAGCTGGTGGGGGGTAAGGGCCTTGCTCAGGGGCCCACAGTGGTTCATGTTTATAGCCAGTCCCGGTTCTTCATATCCAAGCCTGCCTCTCTAACCACTACGCTACCAGTCCCACTCTTAAGCCCCTTTGTAACCACAAATGAACTGGTGCCAGTAAGGTGCTGGTGCTTAACTGGTTCAGCTCTGCTTCCAAAGAATCTGCTGGGTTTTACACAGACGGAGCCAAGTCAGTGCTGTCATTACAAAATCTACAAATATTTTTACGCAGAGGAAGGATGGAGAAGTGCTCTGGCAGAGATTTAAACGTGGAATGGGATCAAAATAGGTTTTTTTTTTTACAACAACATGTTTGACTTTGACAGGGATTCTCTCTTTCTGCCCTGATTGGTGCAGAATGTGAACACATTCAGTCATTCTACAGTTATTTACCGCTGCTGTGGTGTGTGTAGCTTACACAGCTTGAGTGACTTTCAAAACAACGAGGCATCTTGTAAGCAGGTTTTCAGGTAATGCACCAGAACCTCAGTTTAAAGTGTTTTGGCTCAGCGCTTCAAACCCCAGAGTAGAAATAAAACTGGTTGAAGTTAGCTCAATGTGGCCTGATGGTAGAAGCATGTCTAATATCTTCCTCATGCAACACAGATTTCAGCAGCGGGAACATTTGGCCATGATCACACTGCCATCAAAGTACCTGCTTGTAAAAAGAATTGGCACTAAAGGAGAGCTACTGCTGCTGAAAAACTGATGCCAAGCGTTTCTGATTAGCTGTCAAGATGTGTTGAGTGGGAAGTGAGAATGTGGTGTAATACCAGTCAGTGATGTTCACATTCTGGACGGAGAAGACAAAGTGTTTAGGGGAGTAAGGAAAGAAGCCATCTGTGAAAGGATGACAGGATGGAGGGCTCAAATAAAAAACAGGTAAAATCCAGATGACAGTATTTGTTTGTCAAAGCAGAGATAACCAGTCTGAGGCACAAAATCCAAAAACAGGAGGAGGGTCAAAAGTTCAGCAGCAAGCAAAACGGGGACGTGTTCATCAATATGAAAACTGGGAATGAGCCAAGATCACGTACCCACCAGGAAAACAAGTTTCCGTCTCCGTTTTTCATGTGTGCCTAGATTAGTGAAATAAGAAAGGAGAAGAAGACATTGTAAAAGAAAACTTTACTAAAGATTTACATGTCATTCACCCGTAGGAGTGAAAACTCAACCATTTATAGGGCACTCATTGAAATACTCTGAAATTTAACATTTTCATGCTGAAAATGAAAAGAAACAAAGTGATGAAAAATAGTCACTTACATATTCAGGTAAAGAAAAATATAAAAAGTGTATATGGTACAAAAGGTTGAAAAACATAAACAAGTTTAATAAACATTAGTTTAAAAACACCCTAAAATATTATGAAACATTTAATAACATATATAAAACCATTTAAATACCTAGAAAATACTTAAAACATAAAATATTAGAAAATACTTAAAATATAAAATATTAGAAAACGTTAATAGAAACATGTGTCGGCAGGATCCATTTCTAAATTATCTTCCTCCTTTTCATCATCGTCACTAATGGTCGGATTGGCTGGAACAACAGCAACCTTCGTCATGTTTCCATAGAATAATTTAATCGAGATCTGCAAAAGAAATGTTAAATAAATATATTCATATTGATATTATAATGTTTAATATGTTATATTACTATAACCATGATCATGAACGATAATAAACTGTATACTTGGAAAGTACTGATAATAATGATATCATAAATAAAATAATGTTAAAAATAATAAAGCAAATTGGATATAAAATAACAAGTTTTAATAAACATGATACTAAAACCAAAACCCCTAAAACTAAAACTTCTGCAAGTGGGTTATATTTCTTAGTAAATCATTGTGAAATATCCCTTAAGTATTTGGCAAGATTGTGATATATTATCTGTAGTTATGTTTGTTTGATATAAAAAATCTGGTAAGTACCGTTTACTAGACTAAAAATAGTCACTTTGTTCTGTACCTGATGAGGGTGTATGTACGGTGTACATTTTAGGACATCCTCGTAGTCAGAGTCAGGTGTCAGGACAAAAGTCATCAGGTATCAGAAAAAAGGTGACTTTTTCTGACTCCGACAAGTTTTTTCCCCGACTCTAACGCTGACATCTGACAACTTTTTCCTGATCCCTAACTCCCCAAAAATTGGGACAAAAGAAGAATATAATGATTAACAAATACCCTCAACCCAGAAACAAAATGGAGCTATCACAGCAGCATGGCTTCACAGGAGAAAAGTCCGGCTGCTGAACTGGCCTGCCTGCAGTCCAGACCTTTCACCAATACAAAACTTCTGGAGCATCATGGAAGCAGAAATCCAGCAACCAAGATCCAGAACTGTAGAGCAGCTAGAATCCTGCATCAGAAAATTCTGTCTCCTCTCTCACTTGCTCCAATTTTTAGTGAATGTTTTCTCAAACGGGTGAGTCTGAGATATTTCCCTTTGTGACCTCGTGAAGTGAAATAACCACTACCCTCCGTGGTGGATACTTCCATGAAGCTGCTTTATACAGACGTGTTGCTGCCATCAGATTCACTCAGCTCATATTTTCCATGAAATGGAAAAAACAAAAATATGTTTATGTTCTACTGGGAATAAAATATGAGTTGTTGAGATTTGGAAATCATTGTATTCTGTTTTCATCTACATCCCAACTTTTTGGGATTTGAGGTTGTACTGAGAGCGAACTTGGAATAAATCACAGACCAGGTCCACATTCAATAATGCAGCTTTTCATTTTAGTTAGAAAACAGTTTGGACATAAATCCTGTTTACTGTGGAGTGTTGATTTTCTCTTTAGGCTCCCAAAAGGCCCTGATGCTGTCAATACCATCGACACCAAGACAAATGAGCCTGCGCTGTGGACTCCAACAGCTCTGCAGAGTGTCTTAAAATACCTGCTGTCTGCTTCAGTCCGCCAAGCTCCTGAATCAGGTTTATAAGCAGAGTTTTGTGGTGTTTGTACTGAAGGCAGGTACAGCGCTCACCCTGCAGGCTGAAGACATATCTTGACAGGAGGAATAGACTTTTGATGGCTACTTCTCTGTTTTCAGTCCTGCAGAGATGAGACTATTACATAATGATTCTGATCCAGGAGTGACCAGCTTACACATGCTGGTTCACAAATGGAAAATAAACTGAAATGAATGGAAAACCTTTTAAAGTAAACACACAGCAAATTTAACTTTGTCTTTATTCTCCATAAGTTGAGTAATTGATTGCACTAGTTTTTAGATTATCGTGCTCTGATTCCTTCCAGAGAGCAGCTAATTAACTGACTGCAAAGCTGCTTCCTCAGCTCAGCTTTAAGCACAAACTCACTCTTCCAGATTTGCTTCTAATCAATCATGTTGTTGTGATGTTAATTACCTCCATTTAAGGCTGCATGATGGCGGCTAAAATGCAAATCATGATTAATTGTCACATTTACTGCAGTGGAAAAACAAAACATATTGTGTCTTTTCTAATTTTTCCTTTGGAACAATAACGATAAAATTATTAAAGCTCTGAGTTATAAATTCAAAGAGGCCGTTTTATAATTTTAATTTTAGTCTTTTCTTTGTGTTAAAGCTTTTTGTGTTGCAAAGATTCTATTAAATTTGACTTTATTTATACAGTTAATTCATTTCAAGGTATTTTTACAGTCCAATTCTATCCAATTCATTGTAGTCCAGTTATAATCCAATTAACTTCCTGCGACTTTAGCTTTGGTTTGACTTGTATTAGAAGCTTCTACTAACTTTTCAGGGTTAGGAAGACAAAATCTCTTCCAACACCACCAAATGCCAGTGTGAGCGTTCCAGTTCCAGTTCCGTAGAATTTAGTGTTAATGTGCAGAAAGCCAAATATGTGATGTCCTCGCATGAGGACGCTAGGACTCAGGAATCCATCGACATTAGTCCAATTGGGCCCAGAAATATTTGGGCAGTACCATTTTCATGATTTGGGCTCTGCATGCCACCACACGGCCTGAAATAAAACAACTGAGATGTGAATGAAGGGCAGACTTTCAGCTCTAATTCAGGGGCTGAACAAAAATATTCTATTAAGCATTTGGAAATTGCAGCCATTTTGTTAATATAAAGTCTCCTTACTTCAGGGGCTCAAAAGCAATCGGACAATCAATGTTTCTGTAAATAAAATGTTTATTTTAATACTTTGTTGAGAATCATTTGCTGACAATGACTGCCTGAAGTCTGGAGCCCATGAACATCACCAGACACTGGCTTTCCTCCTTTGTGATCCATTGCTCGACCTTTGTGCAGCTGTCTTCGGTTGTTGCTTGTTTGTGGGTCTTTCTGCCCACCCCTCCTCTGGTCAGTAGGGCTGAGATCTGATCAATGACTACGGCCACGGCAGAATTTTCCACTTATTTGAATTAAAACTCCCGGGTTGTTTTGGGTCATTGTTTATCTGAACTGTGACATGACCTCCGGTAAACTTTGCTGAATCTGAGCAGCTCCCTGTTAAACTTAACTGCTATTCTTTATTATTTATTGATATTTTTCTTTTAAAAATGTTTCTAGCCAGTTTTACTCATAATTGCTGGACTGGACCGGAGTAACAACAGGAGAAAGAAGGTGGCCAGAGGAGAGAATGGAAGAGAAAAGATAGAAAAAGGAGGGTGAAACAAGAGGTAGACAACAACCTCAACAATCAGAAACGATCAGAAGCAGACCGAGAGGGTCTCATCACCAGGCAACCAGCAGCCACCACACAGCACAGAAGCAGGACAGCGATGCGCCTGCCCGGTGAGAGGCAGAGCAGGGCCACACCACCATAGAGTGCGGGGCCGGGGGACCAGGGGCAGCAGCCTGTCAGTCTGTTTCTTTTGGGTTTTTTTTTTTTCACTAAACTTTATTGAAACACAGTTGTGTGAACATTGACAGTGTGCATACTTGTGTTCTTGTGAAAGCCTGGATGTGTACTTGCTCCAGCCCTTTCATCAAGGATGTATCTACTGTGTCTTGTGTGGACAATTATCCCAGAATGCAGTGCGGCACAAATGAAATGTGGGTTTTGATAACTTCTAGGCAACATTTTGGTCTTTTATTTTCATATTTTAATGGTATCGTATCTGCCTCCTCAGTTTCTTTGCTTCTTCTTCAGCTTCCAGGTAGAGCATGCCAGCTGTTCCATACTTTTTCTGGATATTTTGTACAATATTTTGTGGAAATTTAAGTCTTTCTGCAGCAATGGCTTTGACGTTTTTAAGTATGCTAAAGTTTGTACCTCCAAGTTGGACTTCATATTCCGTTCTAACAAGTACAAAAATGCGTTCTGAGCTTACTTGGTACTGAGAAACGACTTTGGTCTGGCTTTGGTTTTTTACCTTCTCCAAGACAGAAGTTATGTTTATTGGAGGCATTTTGTTTTCTGTCTGTTAGCAACAAAATGTAATAAGTTATGGGCGGATTTTGATTAAATTTTTAGGAAATATGAAAAAAGGAGCAGGTGATTCCATTTTGGGAATGATTTGGATTACTGTCTGGATCCAGGAATTTTTTAAAGGATTCTTTACTATTAGGAAATATGAATAATGTTATTGGCAAAAAAAAAGAAAAAAAAAAGAGAGAAATGATAACGTCATGGTAGATGATAGACTAACAGCCAACCCAGATTGCAGATATTAGAGAAATTCAATAACTTTAAGACTATTATAGCCATTTACTTCATCTATGTGTGTAAGTTTTTCAACGATTCTAAATAAGATGTGCGATTCTATGTGGAAGTCCAGTCTTTATCAGAAAAAATGCTAGGACATTCTGGTGAATGAAGTTAAAACATAAGCTCAAGTAGAAAGAAATGTATGATTTTACAAGGAATTCTGAAATAACACATTTGCTACAGACAAACACACTTTGGTTTTACAATGAGGCAGATGTTACATCTCATGAATACAAGTATTTTTTCTTTTGTTTGCCATCCCTGTTAAATCTGTTTATGTTTATGTTCAGTTAACTTTAGATATATAAAAAAAATAAATGTCGGATTGCATTTGTTCCCTGCATATGTGTGTTGGTGGAGAAAAGCCATGCCGCTGCACTTCCTGAGTCTGAAATTCATAAAACTGAAATGCTGCCACTAATAAGATTGATTCACCTAGAGTGTTGTACAGCTCAGCTCAGAATGAGAAGTGGTGCTGAGAAGTCATCTTAGTGCAGACCGGCTACTGCTGCTGCAACACAATAACAGGAAAATACTGCAGATAGACATCTGAACACTGTGTGTGTGTCTGTGTGTGTGTGTGATGGTGATGAATGAGTCTTCTACCCGCCCTGCAGGGTAATTCATTTCTCAACCTGAACAACACTTAATGTCAGACTGAACAGGATTAATAGAGGACCTCAGCCAATGCACACACAGAAAATATACGGAAAACTACACTGACTGAGGCCGCTGCAGCCTCACAGTCATAGCTCAGGAGGGAAAAAGTGGAATTTTACGGGGTGTGAGGCAGAGATCCTGATGGACCACATTGAAAAACATAAAAATGTTTAATTGGTGGGCAGGCATGGACATTATTTGTGTCATAAGGGCAGAATAGTGGCAGCAGGTGGCAGATGTTGTCATCGCAGTGGTAGAAGGGAAGAGGAATCAGAGCGTGTGGCTGGATATCTCATTCGGTAGAGCATCCGACTGCTCTGCGGGAGATCGAAGTTCGAATCCCACAGGGGTGAACGGTAACACCTTCCAGTTGGGTCCTTAGGCAAGACGCTACAGCCTACAGTAAATTGTTTTGGAGGAAAAGCGTCAGCTAAATGACAGTAATGATGCTGGTAATGTAGTTATTTGTTTTAATGTATAAAATAAACATTGTACATATTTATTTTCTTGTGTATTATTTATTTTATACTTAAACATCTGAGATTGGTAGCAGTTTATTTAGTGTTAAAGGTCCCATATTATACACTTTATTCCCAATCTGAGACCATTCATTAATATCTAAATGAAATAGTTCCACCATGGTATGGACAAATCGACCCTCAGTTTGAGTGCAGCGGCTTCTCTTCACCTCCCTCTTTTTAGCAGCTT
>JBAFTA010000015.1:28596709-28606810 GCA_036919975.1 Melanotaenia parkinsoni
AATAACTGATAAATATTTTGTCTTACATGTTATAGTAACAAAATGTAGACACTGATTAAGGTCTTTATTTTCAGTTTCACAAAAAATAAAATTAATAGATGGAACTAGATATTTCAGAATAGTAAACCACACCAACCCGCCCCACAGTGAAGCGAAAATTCTTTGACCCGCCCCAACCCGACCCGCGGGTTGGGGGGCGGCCCGCGCATCACTAGTAGAGACAGCTTTATACCATGAAAAACAAAACCTGGTTTTATCCTGTAGAGGGCGTTATGAGCCATTTTTCTACACACAAAATCCCATTTTTAAAATAAATACCAATTTCATCAACAGTATATGTGGTTTATCACAATTAAGTAATTCTGTGTGGTTTACTGCTCAAAAAACATTTTTGAGTACACTACCCCTTTAATAGTAAAAAATTCGCAGACATGTTCACAGAAGTGTTGGGATTCATTACCATGGTAACCAAATATGGCGGTATGACTGACAGTCATGACTTGTGAGCATCGACAGTCATAAGAGAACAGGCTGGTATCATTTGCTCCAGAACTTGCAGAAGAGCTAGATGACGCTTCCAGCCCACAGAAAAAATTACAAAATGAGAGTTTCTTCACATCGCTTGAGTTTTCTTCACTGCTCCTCTAACTGTGCTCCCTTGCTATGAGGCATTCAATAATAGATGAAGGTTTTCTCTTGTAAGGCCACAACCTGAGCAGGCAGGATTGGACCAGCACAGTAGGAGGGAGTATTACATATGCACACACTCCTCAGAGTCAGCAGTAATGGCTCCCTCAGGGAACGGGCTCATCAATATCCCGGTGGATGCAGGGGAGGAGAGAAAAGATCAAAGGATGAACAATTAAAACTATGAATCAAGCACCAAACAGAAACTAAAGGAGTAGGTTCTGCTTCCTGACTGCAGATGATCTGGAGCTGAACTAATATCACCTCAGACTGGACTCAGGACCTCTTTCTCTCCACACTTAGAATGAAAAGAAAAAAAAAAGAGTCAAAAATAAGACAAGACTTTAAGGAGTAAAGAGTTTACACCCACACTGGATTTTTAAAGCTGGTTCTAATAAGTTGGAAAATGGTGAAATACCTGAAACTTTCATCTTTTCTTTTTGGCTTTCAAAATGAATCAGTCTTAGACTTCTTTGCCTTTGACAGGATGGGAATGTCCAAAAGGAGCTCGTGAGGAACAGAAACACATTTCAGCTCAACAGCACAGATTTAACAAGGTTAAACAAGTCAGTGTTAAAGTGTGAAACTTTGTTCCAGAATAAAATGGAAGAAGAGTAGAAAACACCGGGAAGTCAGGTAATGATTAAACATCATAACGAAAAACAATTGTTCTACATTTCTGTAGAAAGAATCCTCCTTCCTGAAGACCTTGGGTGGACACACAACTCCAAAAGCTGGCGTTAAAACAACCTCACATAGTTGTGTCTCCACCAGAACCAGTCTGACTAAGGGTCTGAGGAAGGACCAGATAAAGGCCATCTTACCCTCGTAGTGAACTTTTAACAGAGTCTTTATATGAAGAGAATAAACCTTAAAAGCGAATCAAAGCATGATGAGTAAAAATGTAAAAAAGTGTAATATAGTATCAGTGTAAATAGAATTTATAAATGAATATAGTAAAGGAAGTAATTATAGGTGTGATTATATTATATATAGAGCATAATAAGTAAAATTTCTTCCACAAAACTCCAAGCCACTTTTTTTTAAGTCTGGCTGTTTTTTTTTTAAATGTATGCAGAAATTCTACCCTTTTAATTCCAGTCAACATCCAGACATATTGTTTTCATGACAGCCTAAGCTGTCAGATTATGAGGCTGCATAAAGACCAACCAGTACAAGAAAACAGAATTTATTACTAAGATCTTTGTAAAAAAAAATAAAAAAAAATAAATAACACACAGATCAACAGTGACCAAGTCTTTTTTCATCTGACCATCATTCTCTCAAGTCTTGGTTTTCTGGAGAAAAATATTGTCATTGAAACAAACACAATAGAAACTATTTACATTTTTACACTTTTTTCCTGATTCTGTTTTTTTACCTGCTATCATTACATAACCAACTATATCTCAGCTGCCTTTTGGCACCACTGAGCAATCACAAACGCCTTGACTTTATTCCAGCCATAAAGGAGCATTATTTTTCTTTCTGCTCACTTGTTGATCTTTGGCTGCTCCTGATTGGTCATTACCATCAATTTAAGCTCTCTGATTGGTGGAAAGTTTGACAGGAAGTTGCTTCATTATAGCTTTTGGATCAGAATAAGTCTCTTAGTACCATAGTGGTGATAGTGATGACTGGACCCTGGGCTGTATGTTTTACACCTCTGGTTTACAATCTTTGATCACATTAGTTCTAATCAGAGCTCTGATGGATGTGGGTTGTTGGTATCTGTTATATCTGATAATTACTGGAATAACCTTTATGTTGAGGCTTTAAGAAGCAAAATAAAATTTCTTTGGGAGACATGGGAAATGTATATAAAATCAAGATGCCCCTCTCTCATTCACAAAAGATTGTTGAATGTCACTGTGTCAAAGACCGTCAAAGACCATAATCAGTGAATAATTAAAACAAATAAAAAATAAAAAAAAAAAGTGGGCAGGGGGATTTTATTACACAAATACACAAAGATCAATTTTAATGCTAGTTGTGTTGCACTTTGCCTTTACAAACAGTCCTTCCCGCAGGGGAGAAGTCTTCAAGCCACCCAGCTTAATCAGCCACCGGGACAAATCAGATGGCCCACCTACAAAAGGTGAAGCCGCTCGCCGCAGGCAGTTACACACGGCTGCAACAGTCAGCGGACCGCCAAGCTGCAAAGAAATAAAGTGGGTGTAAGCACCCAAAGGACTGCCAAGCCTCCTGCGCGGAAGAACGAGATGGTGGTGCTTACGCTTACGGATCAGCTGGGTTGCGTCAGCATGCAGCAAAACCAAGAAGGCACCAGAAGCCAAGGACACACACTGAGGGGCAAACACCTGCCCAGATATAAAGGTGTTCTGTCCCACCCAACAATTAGCGCCACATGAGCCACACCGGGGGGGATGCAAAGCGGGGGGGAGGAAATCCTACACCAACTCCAACATTCAACTAAGCTAAGTTTCAGTTTAGTTTGTTTCAGTTACCAACAAAAACATAAAAAATACATAAAAGATCTTCAGTGAAATCAAGAAAAGCAAGCCTTGTGCAGACTTCTCTTCACTCTTCACTTCAGGACTTCTAATCCTAAAAACAAAGAAAACCCGTTGATTACCTCAAAAATAAACTACTCAACTGTCCTAACCTGTAGGGCTGTTTTACTAAAGCAGAAGTAGCAATTAGCAGCCAATGACATAAAAATACTGAATGTTTCTTTGCTTAACAAAAGTGTTTTGTGGCTCATTTCCCTAAAAGTTTCACTGTAAAGGTTGGGGGGCATGTTGTGGGGGTGGTGGCATGGTGGGGGAGGGGAGGAGGGGGCGGCGTGACGTTTTTGTTGTCGATGAGAAGGGGACCCCTTGAGAAAAAGTTTGGGAACCATTGCCGTAAGTCTAGGTCGGCTGATGACATTGGGCCCACATGTGGCACACAACATACACGCCATAAGTAGCCCGGATTTGGCCCAAATGTGTCTTCTATCTGGGACCCAACCATCCACTTTCTCTCCACCCACAATGTCAACTTCATGCTGCATTCACTAAACCTCTGAAATGGGAAATGTATTTACTTTAAACTGTTTTATTAAATGACTTGAAAGACATGAAAGCTGGAGATGTTTCCTCCTGTCCTGGATTTTTTTTATATATAACTTTGCTAAATTAAAATGATGTAATTCTCTGTTTCCATATTGAAAACCACAGCATTAAACTCTGATTTGTTGGTGCTCCAGTGTTTCAGTTAATGTCATCAGATCAAGTCAGAAGCAGAATGTTTTCATGTTGTTGCTCTTCTCAAACGGTTGTTTTAAAGTAAAAACAATGTCACAGTCAGAGGGCAAACAGTATGGATAAGAATCCCGCTCTGATCATTTTTCCCTCAACAAGCATTTGACTTCTGTCGTGTTTCTATTTCATATCTGTTCAGATGAAAAATAGATGCTGGTCAAGATGTGTGTGCGTTTCTGTTTCTGACTCATATTTATCTTAGAGTGAGAACACTTCAAACTGTTCAGCTTCAAAGGCCTCCATCAGAAGTCGGCTTCAAATATTAATAACTGCAGCCATGCAGCTTGCCTTTTAATCAATATCTCTGACTCACACAAACACACACTGATCCACAAACACACACAGTTACAGCTCTGGTTTCAGCTTTCACAGAGCGCAACAAACCGACTCTCAGTCAGCGTTTATCTGCTTTCTGCTCCGTTTCTCCTGCAGCAGCGAGAACACGATTCTTGTTTTGGTTCTTTTATGTTCAGGAACACAAACAGGTCACTTACAGCTAATGTCGAGGCAGAGTTTGGGTTTCTTTTCTTTTTTCACCCTTTTCCAAGGTTGAAGTATATTTATTTTTACCTTAGAACATTTTATCAGTATCTCCTCCCAGCGTACCTGGCTGCATGTTTGGGACAAGCTACTTTTGTGAGCCAGTGTTTTCTGTTATGAACAACAATAAAACTAAGCTGCGCTCAAAGCTCACACACAAGCACTTAAAAGACATCCTGAAATGATCAGCTGCTCAGGATTTGATGCACTTGTAAAGGTTTCAGGAGCAGAGTAATCAGTGTGTGAGCCTAATTCCTGGAAAATCCTGCCTCAGAAACTTGTTGCACTCTTAAGTATACAGTTCTGAAAATTTAGATTTGCTGTGGTAATATTTTTAGAAATTGAACATCGTGCAATTAATGTACAAGATTTTGGTTCGGTTGTACCCTGATGTTCATGTACTACTACAACCTTCAGTCATTGTTGAATGTTTAAATGTAATACAAGGCAGGAGAAAACTTAATAGTTTTTATTATACTTTACTTAATAACTCCCACTTTTGTGTGTACCATAAGGTGGGTCAGATCAGGTTTTCATGCGTAGAAATATATGTACACGTACAATTTCTAAATCTATTAAAGTAATTGAATTACTAGTATTGAAGAAATCTAAGTTATTGAAGTCACAGTGTTAAATGCAGTTTTTTCCTTTTTTTTTTTTTGCTCCAGATTTCACTGATTAACTGGTCCATTGTCCGCCCATCCATAGTGATCTTGAACTTGAAATAAACATTTAACTGATAAACTAAGACAAAATATTATTTAAATTTCACTTATTTTTCACAACAAATGTATGTGGTGCATATATGGTTTGTAGAGGGATAGTTCATTAAATATAAAGATCTTTTAAAAAAAATCATTGTGTTTCTTTGCACAAAAAAAGAGGAACAATTTGGACTTTTCTTTGTTTAAGTTGTTATAATGTAATTTTAATGGTCAGCTCACCAGAGATCATATTCTGCTCTATACAGCCCCTGTACTAAAATGAGTTTGACACCACTGATATAAAGTTATTTAAATGTACATGTGTGTAGTAAATCTGACCACCTGAACTGATTCACCTCACAATACAAACTGAAATCAGATCTATTAAGTCAAAAAGATAAAAAAGGACAAGTTCTCCCCCTGCTGTGGAAACATTTTACATTTAAACATAAACTAAAACCTCACCTGGACAAATTGGGAACAACAGTAACCTTTATTAAAATATTAAAGGTGATATCTTCTATGTCATTTTTACATTTACCAAAATCAACCCAAGGTGCCAGATTGGACCCTCTGGTCGGCCGGTTTAAGCCCCTGGGACATATGTTTGACACCCCTGGTTTAGAATCAGACATTTATATCAAGAGATCCTTAAAGCGACTTTACTGAACTGTGGTAGATTTTCTCATTGTGTCACCCCCTTAACAACAGTTAATCCAGCATCCATCTTCATCCTGTTTCTTCTCTGAGATCTCTCCAGCCAGTAAAAGTCAGGCTGATGTTGACACTTGTCTCTTACTCTGTCACTTTCTCTCTTTTTTCCTCTTGTCCTTTGATAATGTCCTCTTTGGTTCTCTTTGCTTAATCGGTCATGGTGGATGTTAAAAGCAAGCATGTTGATATCCAGTTGCTGGTGTGTGACTCAGTGCCGTAAAGCAAAACACAACAATATCATGATGCTTTGGGCTGAAAAAAAAGTTGCAAGGTGCAGCCTCTCAGCCTCAGAACATCGCAGCTCAACGACGGCTTTGAGAATGTACATAATCAATGTCAGCGTGGCATCAAAACAGATCAGAGATATGGAGTTTTAACTTAGGTAATGTTGATTTAAACAATCTTTTAACTATTTTCACATTTTTAAAGACATGCAAAGCTAGAAGTTTCTGTTTGCAAATGACACCCAAACTTGGTCTGTTCTCAACTCAGCCGGTCAAAGTAATCAATTCAAATCAAACTTTATTTATAAAGCACTTTTTATGCTGGGGTAACACAAAGTGCTTTACATTAAAAAAAAAACAAAAAAATATGCATATTAAAAACAGAACAAGCCTTTACACACATCAAAACAGATTACATAACAAGAAATAGAAAAAAATAAAAGTCTTTTATACAGTTGCACACACACACACACACATGCAAACACACACACACAAAGCAAAGTATCAGTAGTTGTGGTTACTGCTCTGGAGGAAAACAGGGGGCGGGTTTTCCTCAGAAAGCTTTGTATCTGTCAGTAGGTGCGTTTCCATTACGCCTAGAGTTGCGCATAAGCTAAATATTACAATAAAAAAAGAATGGTAATGGAAACATCTATATTTCGAAAAAAAAAAAACTCAAATATCGCTAAAAGGTTTTTATGCTCTCATGAGGTGGCTTTTCAGAGGCATCGGTATAGAAATACATCGCAAAAGTGTAATGCCTTTACGCTTCACCGGAGGTGACGTAGCGGGTCACGTGACCAGCTCATTTCAAACAGAGATGGTGCAGTCTGAGTAGATTTAGGAGGAGATGGGAAATCTTTTTACAAATAATTAAAGAAAAATATATAACCGTCATCCTTGATAGCAAACAACGACGAAATGCAAGAGTTTTACAAAGATGTAGAAATCTCTATCCTCCTCAAAGTGGAGTCTCACGGGACGAGATTTTAAGAGAATTACAGCTAATGCTCTAAACACCATTCAATGGAAACACCAGCAAATCGCACTTGCACTTTATCGAAATGTTAGAAATTGCAATTTTATTTTGTGAAATACTGTAATGGAAATGCAGCTAATGATGTTGGCGTTGCTAATGTGCTCCACACTGCTGTGCTGTTAACAACAAATCTAATGATAAAAAAATTAACCAACAAACTGAGGCTAACTAAATCAGGTATTACCTGGGCTGTTTTTGTTGGTTGTACATCACTGATTACGTTATTATAAACTGAGTCAGATTTAATGATCAAACATTGTAAATCATTCACTGCTGCTCCTGTAAATGCAGGCGTGAACGTCTGATTCTTGGTGACTGCTCCTAAAGCTGCAGCAGATTCAGTTCTGCAGATTATGATGAAAAACTTTTCAGCTTCAGTGTTTTTTTCTAGATTTGTGCTGCTACATCTGAAGGAGGACCAACCATCTGAGTTTAGACTAAAATGATGTCATCTCTGAATCTCATGCTGGGAGTTTTCTTTGTAACACTAACAGACTTAACTTTTTTATTTTTCAAATTCCACAAAACTTACATTAGAGATGCAAAACTCAAGTTGAAGCAAGTTTCATGTAATGACAACAAATGTGGTGTCTAATTACAGATAGATTCACAGTTTCTGCTGCTGATCTGCCAGTGAAGGATTTTGTTTTAGTTTCCCACAGTTAAACCTAATCCTGGACTATAGTGCAGCCTTTAAAGCAAATAAAGTCAGACCCGTCTCAGTTCTGCAGCTCATGTTTGTTCCTAAATCACCTGAAAGCATTTCTTCACTTTATGAGACTTTATGATATGAGGCTTATGTTAAATCAGCCTGCCTGCATGCTGGAGTCCTCTGCATTTCCTCATTTGACTGTGACAGGAACATATCATTCCATGCTATTTTACTTAAACTAAAAGAAAGCCAAAAATCAGAATTAATGTGTGAAAACTGCATTAACATCATAATCCAGCAGCTTGTAGAAGCTCCCCCAGCAGAGGAAGTTAGAGTAATGGTTTTCTGGAAGATGTTATCAGTCTCTCTCATGGCTATGGAGGAATTCTGCTCCGCTCTTCTTTCCAGTGTTGCGGGGGAATGTTTTCATCCTGTATATAGTCTTTTTCTCTGTAGGATGATGTACTCCATATAATTTGGAAATAACCTTGCTAGACTGATGGGCAGCAAAAGATGATTCAGTGGGATCATTGCCGATGTCTTTCCTCCTTTGCACCATGTTAACACACACCTGACTGCTGAGGAAAAAATATTTTCTTAGTTTTTATTTAATAAATGATTTTGTGCTGTTTTATATGTTGTCACTGATTTGAGATTTCATCACATTTTAAGACCTGACCTTTTTTTGTTTTTTTTTTTGACCAACTAGTTCCCACTCCCCACCAGGCCCCCTGCCGCCCCCCCTTCCCCTTACCCCTCCCTTCGTCTCTACGGACACATCGTAATCCCAAGGGCACCTGCCAGGCACTGGATCGGCCCGACCCTGATGGCATGCCCAGGGAGACCAGGCACCCCCGAGGCCCAGGCAGGGTCTCCCCAGCTCAGAGGGAGGCAGTCCCCAGACCCCGAGGCCCCCGCCCCCCACCTGGCCCCCACCACAGCGACCGGGCCACCCAACCCAGGCCAGCCCCCCGACAGTCCTGGGCCCCCGGCTGACCCCTGGTCCACCCCCAGGGAGCACCAGCCCCCAGGCCACCAAGGTCCTGGATCGATGCGGGCACACAGTCTCCCACACAAAGACCAACCCGACCCAGAGAAACAGCCAGGGCCACTAGACCCCCAAGGTCCCCCACACGGCCCCACCCCTGACCCCCACGGAACTACTAGACCTCAGCACCCCTTCCTACTACGTGATGTGACTAATCAGTGGGTTCCAGGGAGACTGAGAGTTAATTAATTGATGTTTAATGGATGCCGATGTAGTCTCTAGACTGATGTGATCCAAATGGAGATTTCTGTACTGGTTAATATTTAGATTGTTTTTAGACTTCCAGTTCACTAAAATAGTTTTCTTTGCGATACATAAGGCCATGATGTATGCTTATGTGTGCTTTGTTAGTGTCCATATTGATGTCATTTAAGTTACCCAGTAAACAAAGTTTAGGACATGCAGGACTGTCACATCTAACCCATGTTGATAAATCCTCACAAACTTTGTTCCAGAACTTCTGGACAGGTGCACAGAGCCATAAAGTGTGTAGGTAATCATCTGCTGTGTTATCTGTGCACTGTGTGCAGATATCTGAGTAATTAAGACCCATCTTGAACATCCTTTGTCCTGTATAACGCGTTCTATGGAGGACTTTGTATTGTATGAGTTGTAAATTTGGGCTGTCTGTCATGTTAAAGGCATTAAGACATATTTGTAGCCAAAATGGTTGACTAGAATTGATGGATAAATCTTTCTCCCATTTTGAAGTAGGTAGGGAATTTGAATCATTTATTTTTTACATTAATCTTTATATGTTTGAAAGTAATTTTGTGGTACGGAGGTCCATGAAATCTGCCACCATTGGAGGAAGTTCCAGGTCTGTTCGGTGAAGGGGGAATTTTGTGTGTATTACGGTTTCCAGCTGTTGATATTCTAAGAATCTGTTGCTGTTAATCCCATATTGTGATGAGAGTGTATTAAAAGATGAAATGTTTCCGTTATGGATAATATGTGCAAAGTATTTAATTCCTTTGTTAATCCATTGGTGAAAATTTAGTATATTTTTGTTTAGTAGAATATCAGGATTGTTCCAGATGGGTGTGAGTTTACATGGTATTACCAAAAAGTTGTTGTTTTTTAAGAAATTCCCACCAGGCTGTCAGAGAAATGCTGATGTTGACACTTTTGAAGCACTTTTTTTAATAATTACACTCTAAGAATGGATTGGTTAGAAAAAGAACCAATTTAGTTGGTTAAGCCAATATTGGTTAGATTAACCAATAT
>JBAFTA010000015.1:28654488-28666506 GCA_036919975.1 Melanotaenia parkinsoni
AGAATGGGACAACATTCCTCTCCTAAAACTCCAGCAACTGGTCTCCTCACTTCCCAGATGTTTACAGACAGATGTTAGAAAAAGAGGAGATGCTACACGATGCTAAACATCACCCTGGAACTACCTTTTACAGATTCACTATCAGCTCATATTTTCCATGAAATGATAAAATGTCTCAGTTTCAACATCTGATATGTTGTTTATGTTCTACTGGGAGTGAAATATGGGTTAATGAGATTAGTAAATCATTATTTGCTCTTTTATTTATATTTCACAGCGTCCTGACTTTTTTAGAATTGAGTTTGTAGTTTACTGTTAAAACGTATAAATACCGCTGACGCTTTGATGCATCAGAACTAAAAGTTTAATATCAGACAAAATGTGAATCATTCTTCTGGTTTATCATATTTAACTGCTAGTACTTGTACCACTTGTAATGTAGTGATGCTGTTTGAGGTATGATTGTTTCCCAGCGTTTCCAGTTCTGATGTTTACTTCATCAGCAGGAGGATGTCGCCCTCTTGTGGTCAAACACATTACAGCTTTGTCACTGAAGTATCAGAGCTTCACACTTCGCAGGTAGAGTACATTCAGAGGTCTAAAGCCTTCTGAGCTTATTTTAGTAGGAGAAGTTATCTTCCAAGGCCCATGGTGTTGTCAGGGGAACATGGTAAACAACTGTAAACAACTGGCATGCACAAATATAAAATTTAACAAAAAGAATTAAAGGAAAAATAACACACACACACAAAATACAATGACAACTGAGCGACAAAAAGGGTTAGTAAATAATTAGTTAAATAATCAAGTGTTGATAGTAGCGTAGCGGAGGACACTGAGCACACGCTGGTGCAGGGGGTCAGGATGCGCTCATGATGTGGACCAGGGCTCTGCTCTTCTCAACTGGGCTTTCTTGGCCAGTGATGCAGCGTTGTTGGTCCAGGAGAGATCTTCTTCTTCTTCTCCTATGACAAGCACACCCAAACTTCTTTCTGCTCACCTCCCCACAGCAGCCGGTCAGAGGAGCTGCTGGTTCACTCCTGAAGTCCACACAATCTCCTTCAGAGAGACTGGTAGCACTGCACCACAAGGCCAGGTGGCTCACCTTGCTCCTGTAGTTTCTAGTGAAAACCTGGAAAAAATAACTGTAATAATAATATTAAAAAAAAACCTTTTCTGTTTCTTGTTTGTATTTTACTTTCATGCTTGTTTTATTTCTTTTGTTTCATAATATTAACTTCTTAAACCCTTTTTACTGATTATTTTCCTGCTAGTTTAGAAATAAAAAATATTTCCTATAAATTTTACTCAAAAACTAAATTAATTAGGTGTTCTCACCATGCAAAAGAACACCCGAACATTTTCCCCATCAGCTCATCAAAAAGCAGAAATGGTAAAAGAACTTCTGGTTTACTCGTGTGTGGGATTCGTAGCAGCTCTCCAGTTCTGCTTTGGGTCTTTGTGCTTTCATGAGAAGCATGATGCAGCCTCCACCGTGCTTCGCTGTAGCCACTGTGTTAACCGCTGATGAGAGCTGCTTTTCATCCGTCAACATGCTGCAACCCAAAAAGAAAAAGATAGAGGCTGATCTGAAAAACAACCACAGTGCTAACATGTGTGTTCAGATGAGCTGTATCTTATTTCTTCTATCCAATCACAGGACTTTTACAGGTTGACGTACTTCCAGCAAACAGCGTGGTGGTCATCAAAATGTTGTTCAGGAATATGTGAGATGTTATCCGAGTATTCCCAGAGTTTAGATTAGTGTTACTTTAAATGCTGTAGAAACGTTGATCTATGTGATGTTATGCATCTGTCTACATTATCCAGGAAAGATTTAATCTTTGAATCAGAGAAACACCCGTCAGTCCATTTCCTGATATCTGGAACTTTCTGCTGTTCAGACCAGCTTCAACACGGCCAAGCAGATGAAAACATGGAAAATCTTGGAAGTCTAGAAATTCCTGATGTGTGGATGAATGAAAACAGTTATGATCAATCCTGCATTCAGCATAAACAGAAAATGACTTTTTCCTTAAAGAAGCTTCTATACAATCTTTCACAAAACAAGAATTACAGCTCATAAAAAAGCTTCTGTTTAAAGACTAAACTAAGCAACTTATTATCACATTTCCTATCCAACAAGCTGATATCAGCAATTATTAGTGCGGGCAAAGACGGCGAGTTCAGGGGAAACATGCACTGGGCCCCTGGGTGCCTGACTTCAGCATCAGGGTAGGTGATGGCCCACATTAGGTGGCTGTCGGGGGGGACCTGCTCCTCATGGGCATTGGGGGGGGCCTCTGCCTTGGGGGAGTGGGGGTCGGTGCCTGGCGGGGTCGGCGGCAGCCGTCCCTGGCCTCCTGGCGTCTGTGCTCTGTGGTCGCAGTGCACTCTGGCTGAGGCCTTCCTCTGCCGCCCTCTAGCAGGATGTGTGGTCATCCTAGTGGGGGGTGTTGTAGAAAAATTACCAAGAGTCTGGAACGAGTAAATTTATATAAGATTTATTTACAGGAGAAGTATTAAATACAGAATTACTTGCAAGTAAATGAGAGTGGTCGTCCCGACTCGCGTGAAGTCGAGAGAGACTCTGAGGAGACAAGAGGAAAAACAATAGTTCTACATTTCTGTAGAAAGAATCCTTCTTCCTGAAGACCTTGGGTGGACACACAACTCCAAGAGCTAGCGTCAAAACAACCTCACATAGTTGTGTCTCCACCAAAACCAGTCTGACTAAGGGTCTGAGGAAGGACCAGATAAAGGCCATCTTACCCTCGTAGTGAACTTTTAACAGAGCTTGTATATGAAGAGAATAAACCTTAAAAGTGAATTAAAGCCTGATGAGTAAAAATGTAAAAAGTGTAATAAAGTAACAATCAGTTTAAATACAATTTATAAACGAGTTCAGTAAAGGAAGTAATTATAGATGTGATTATAATATTATATATAGAGCATAATAAGTTAAATTTCTTCCACAGGGGCTGGCTGGAATACGTGCTCTTGGGGGCGGCTGGTCTCCTGGGCCTTGGGGCCCCATGGCCTGGCTCTGATCTTTGTGGTTGCCTGGTTGCATTGTGCAATCACTGATCACTATTCATTGTTATTTACTACCCTGCACGCTGAGACGGTCGCTGTGTCGTCCTGTGGGTTAACCACCAGCAGCTACAGTCATGTTTCTGTTGTGACAGATTTTTTTTCTACAGCTTGTCTTCTTATAGGTGCTTCTGATGTTTGTCAGTTTCGTTTTGTTTTTTCTTGAAAATGTTGCAGGTGTTTGTTTCCTTACAGGTGTAGCAGCTGGTTGTCTGTTTTTATTCTGCTAAGATTAAAAAGTCTCTTCACTCTCTTTTTTCCGTTCTTTTGACTCTGAACTCAGGTTTAACATCAAGAATGTCACTACGACTTCTTTCTACCACCTGAAGAACATCACCAGGGTTCAATAGTTTCTCTCTCAAGCCGATGTAGAGACTCAGATCAATGCTTTCATCACCTGCAGGATTGATTATTGCAACGCTCTTCTTTCTGGTCTCCCAATGAAACTTTAGTAGCACTGCAGCTGCTGCAGCACGTCTGCTGACGGGGCCCAGAAAGAGCCATCCTGGAGCCTCTGCATCGGTTTCCAGTCGTTGAGCCCTCTTTTAGTTTTTATGCTCCTCGTTTGTGGAACAGTCGGCCAGAGGACCCGACAGCATCATGTTGAATTAGATGTTTATGAAATTCATTTAATTAAAATGTAATTTACTCTCCTTGTTTGATTTTAGATTATCTTGTGCTTATTTATTTTACTATTGTTTTGTTTAATTATGTACCTATTACTTATTACACATTAATTCAGCGTTGTTATTCAGATTTTATTGTTTTGTTGTTTTAACTCTTACATATACTTTTATACAAGCTTTTCCTATTTCTTCTTCTTCTTTTTCTTCTTCTTCTTATTATTATTGTTGTTGTTGTTGTTGTTGTTGTAGGTTTATTTGATCCTTTTTAAATTGAACTTCCCAGTGTTTTCTTTTTCCTTACTGGGATCCTCCACACCAGGGGCTATGTGTGCAGGTTTGCTGCTGCAGTGATCACCCTTGTCTCGG
Organism: Melanotaenia parkinsoni; assembly: GCA_036919975.1. Lineage (NCBI taxonomy): Eukaryota > Metazoa > Chordata > Actinopteri > Atheriniformes > Melanotaeniidae > Melanotaenia > Melanotaenia parkinsoni. The sequence goes on from JBAFTA010000015.1 coordinate 28,658,574, forward strand.
GGGTTGGTGCCGTCCTGCACTGCATCATAAAGGTTGTGGTGTGGGACCTGGCCAGCCATGATCTGGGTGGATCCTGTAGTGGTGGCCTCTGTGGTCATGGGTGGAGGAGCCCTTGATGAGGACGGATCCCTCAGAGATAGCTTTCTCATAGCAGCATTAAGCCGGATATTGGGGATTGAGGTTTGTCTGTGGGGTTAGTGGTTGGGTTGGTAGGTGGGGGTGCTCTCTGTGATTTACCTGTGTGAGAGAAAATAACTGGATGTGTGTTTTTGTTTTTAATTTGGTTGAGTTATATGCTTAGGTATATGAAAGCTTATCTTTCATTTAGTTTGTTGTTGATTTTTAGTTGTTATTGTTGTGTAAAGCACTTTGTGTTGCTCTTTTGTATGAAAAGTGCTATATAAATAAAAAATTTAGTGATTGATATGGTTTAGGTAAAGCCTGATTAGCCCTTGTTTGCACATGTAGTCGGTGACAACATGTTATTATCAATGTATTCCATGAAGGCCTCATGAATTGGGGGACCATTCCTCCCAATCACGCCCCTCCAGGTCTTGCTGTCATTGAAGTCCCCCAGCAGAACGAGGGAGTCCCCGTAAGGAGTGCTCTCCAATACCCCCTCCAAGGACTCCAGAAAGGGTGGGTACTCTGAACTGCTGTTTGGTGCATAAGCACAAACAACAGTCAGGACCCGTTCCCCCACCTGAAGGCGGAGGTAGGCTACCCTTTTGTCCATAAGGGTAAACCCCAATGTACAGGCACCAAGTCGGGGGGCAATGAGCATGCCCACACCTGCTCGGCACCTCTCAACGGGAGCAACTGCAGAATGAAAAACGGTCCAGCCCCTCTCAAGGACAGTGGTTCCAGATCCCAAGCTGCGCATTGAGGTGAGTCCAACTATATCTAGCTGGAACCGTTCAACCTCACGGACCAGCTCAGGCTCCTTCCCCGCCAGAGAGATGACATTCCATCTCCCTAGAGCTAGCTTCTGCAGCCGAGGATCAAACCGTCAGGGTCCCCGCCTCCCAGCCACCCAGTTCACACTGCACCCGACCCCTATGGCCCCTCCTGCAGGTGGTGTGCCCACGGGAGGAGGGGTCCATTGCACCCTTTTGGGCTGAGCCCGACCGAGCCCCATGGGCAAAGGCCCGACCACCAAGTGCTCACCTCCGTGCCCCACCTCCAGGCCTGGCTCCAGAGGGGGGCCCCGTGACCCATGTCCGGGCAAGGGAAACCCTGGTCATTGCTTTGTCATCATCATAGGGGTGATTTGAGCCATGCTTCGTCTGGTCCCTCCCCTAGACACCTGTTTGCCATGGGTGACTGTTTGTTGGAGACAGCAATTCCGATTGTTGCTGACTTCTTCCAGCAGCATTTTTCCAGCCTTCCTGAATACTGATATTCCTCATTATAAATTTGAGCCATTCCAATTTATTCAAAGGCCTTAACTCATTTAGCATCTCGACTTCTCTAATTAAGGTTAATATTTTATCACAGAACATGTTATGATTTATAAAAGACTGTTGAATTTCCAGGGGGATATTTTAGGTGTTGGTTGGTTGCTTGATGAGACAGAAAGAGTAATAGCACACAATGGTCAGTAAGAGAAGGGTAAACCTTTTTTAAAACTCATCTTTGACTTTCATCCCAGTATGAGACTCTGTTCCAGTTTTAGCGTGCTGTGGTTTGTTTTATTGGTTTTATTTGTTTTTAATCTGTTTCTTTTAAAATTGCTTGTTTTTAAACTGTTTAAAAACAATGAACAATTATTTTATTATTTATTTCCCTTTTGATTCTTGTATTTTCTGTGTTACTTTGTCCATTTATGTACAGCACTTTGTTTCAACGGTGGTTGTTTTAAAGGGCTTTACAAATAAAACTGAGTTAATAACAAAATCCTCCAAATTCACTCATGTTACTAATCAAGATGCACTGGTGTCACGCCCTCACCTGGTCAGGCCAAGCCTGTCCTGCCATTGGTCTGTCTCAGTAAGATCATTTATCTAAGTTCTTTGTAATAAACATCTGTTAACCTACCATTGTGTCCGAGGGCTCCAACTGGCTTCCCGTTTATCATTTTAACTTATCGAGCCCTATGTTACCAAGCACCTGATTATATCAGAGACCTTCTACAGTCCTGCATTCCCAGCAGGTCCCGGAGATCACGTGATCAAGGTCTGCTGGTTGTTAAACCAAGACGGTTGAAAACCAAAGGCAACAGAGCCTTCATAGCAGTGGCTCCTTCCCTCTGGAATCCCCTTCCTCTCAGTCGGAGATCTACAGACTCTGTGATCTCTTTTAAAAAGCAGCTAAAAATGCATCTTTTTAAACTTGCTTCTATTCAGTTTTATATTCTGTTATTTTGTGTTCCACTGTTAAGTGCTATATAAATATTTATTTTACTTCAACAGCTTAGTGAGGAATCAAAACAAATGTAGACATTACTGATCTGAGGTCATCTTTAATGTCACAAACAGCCTCAAACATCAGCCCATCATCATCATCATCATCATCATCAATAAATTAAGACATTACTAAAAAAAGTTAAAGGGAAAACTTTAACTTCATATAACAAAAAGAAAAGAGAATAAATGTCACACATGAATGAACCGACTGAATGTTCCAGAAACTGATTTACTGCAGTTTGTTCTATGACATGGAAACTTCATCGGAGAAACGTTCAACATTCCTGGTCGGACTTTGACATGAGCCGAGCGTTAGTCTCTGGTCTCCAAAAGCCAACCAGGCAAACGCTTCGTATCTCTTAAAAAACCTGAAAATCACAGGGCTTCTGGACCAAACAGTCACGGCTCTGACCTAACGTGGACTTTGACCATTCTTTTTAAGGACATCAGCTGGAGTTGACAAAGATTTAACAGTTCTATGAACATAAAACCATCTGATTCAAAACTCAACCTGCAGGAAAACAGGAAAAAATAAACGCTGAAGGTGTCAAACAGAAAGCTGGAATGTTGACGTCTCCGTTCACAAACAGGAATGCGTCCAGCGTTCGTCCGTCGTTCTGCTGCTGACCCATAATGCACTGCACCACTTGTTTAACATCAGAGGAAGCAAGAAAAACTCCAATGGATTCACAAACAACCAGAAATAAGGCTTTGCCCTTTGTTTTGCCTGACAGGTCTAACTCTAACACCTGGGTTCTGTGATGGGCGGTTTGAGAGTGGTGCTGTTCAGGTCTGGTCTGAATTGAATCTGAAGCTCTGTAATTGGATATTTGTTACTGAAACATTTAATAAATATTTAATAAACCAAAACAGGTCTGATGGTGTTAAAGTTGCTTATTTTATCCAAACAGCTTCAGCTGGACTGGGTTATAGGATGGAAGCATGCAGCAGACTGAAGCTGATCCTAAATGCTACAGATCTATGAGCAGAATGATGAAAATCATCACGTTCTCCAGGTTCCCGAGTTCATCAGTTTCAACAAGAAACAAAGTAAAAAAAAAAAGATTACTGACGTCTCAGGATCCAACAGTATGAGACGACATGCAGGTGGACCAAAGATGTTTAGACTTGTATCAGCCTGATAGGCAAAACTCAGGGCTACAGTCGACGATCACACAACACAAACAGGAAGACAAACACAAACTGTGGTCAGCAGCTGCATCCTCATCCAGGCGTCACTTCCTGCTGCTGTCACAGGATGAGTGGCAGGTGTGAGGCAGCCAATCAGAGAAGCCGCAGACGTCACATGACAGGGCGGCCGGTTTGGTCACCTCCTGCTGTCCAGCCTTCAAGTGCGCCTCCTCTTGGCTCCTCCTGGACTTGCTGGGTTGGAAGAAGATAGCAGCTTCTCAGCTGCTCGGCTCCTCTTCCTCTTCTCTGCCTCCTTGCCTCCGCCTCCTCCTCCTCCTCCACTACCACCTCCTCCTCCCGCTGCTCCTTCACTCCCCACCTTCTCCTTCTCTCGCTCTCTCTCTTTGTCCCGATTGCTGCTCGTTCGCTCCGACATCTTCACAGAGGAGTTACTTCCTGAAAAGAAATAAGACTTTGTTTGTTACCTGAGCAGTGAAATGAAGAACAAAGCTTGCTGATCGCCAAAGAAACAGTTTTTAATCCATTTCCTTCAAAACAACGTCCGTTTCACACTTTAAGACGACACACGACTTAAATTTAAAAGTGTGCAATGTTGGGACGGAGTTAATGACAGAGTAATCTGTTATTATTCTTTATAAGAATAAAGCCTCTTTACACACTAGCATTATGTTATTCTTGTTCTAAAAGTAATTCTGTAGATTTTTTCCCTGTCTGAAGCTCTAATAAACGCTAATAAATAGTGCGTGCTGTGATAAACACATGAAATCAGATGCTAACAAGCTACAAGGAGGAACAACCACAAGCCAGTTGATTTCCAGCTGTCAGTAATCTTTAGCTAGCAAGCGTTAGCTAAACCAGCAGGAAGTGGGTAAACACCACCGATCATAGGAGTTGGATAATATTCTTTAATTAATAAATCAATTTTCCTGCAATGATTGTATACTGAGACAGAGACAGCCATCTAATTAAATGCCTCTGTGGAGGTTTGAGTGTAGCACAACTAAACCACCCCAAGTGAAACAACATCTCCTAGCGGGTCGGACGGAAGGAAGGAGGACAGGTGGACTCGTACCTTCTTCATGCGTTGCTGGAGGATCTCTCTCCATCCTGAACTCCTCCTTGGTCTCCTCCTCTGAGCCCAGCTTCCCTGCAAGTGCAACAGTTTTCCATCAGTCATTTACTGTACACCCACTTCTGATCGTCTTGTCGTTACAGCACCGCAACCAAACTGCAGCATGTGCACGGCCCAGGTTGCTCGGCAACATCTATCAAAACAGGAACAGTTTGATTGCTTTTGTTTTTTAAGAATTTGAGTCTTGTGGCCTTTATTTAACAGTAGCTTGATGGAAAGGGGGTTAGAGAGAGCAGAGAGACATCCTGGGCCAGGACTCCAACCTGGGCTGGTTGCACCAAGGAGCTTCTTCTTCACCTTCCAACCAATCAGATCTCTCACAGTACTGCTTGTATTCGCATGACGTCACATTAGCTGTCTGTAACAAGAAGTGGTGGTGAACCAGCTCAGTGTAGACCAGTGTGGGACCGTGTTCTTGGTCTCTGGAAAATGTACCTTTGCTGCTTTTGATTGTTCAAATCAATCAAATAATGACCCTGATGGAGGCTCCTTCAGCGCTCCTGGTGGGGTCAAAGAAACAGAGCGAGCCGAGAATTTAATTGAAAAAATGTTGAGCAAAGCGTCTTGTGAACCTTCATAAGATCTTTCTGATGAAGACAGACTGGGCTCCTATGAAGAATCTAGACCATGATGGAGTCGTGGTTTGTTTACACCAAACATACGTAGCAACGATGCTGTAAAAACTCCAAAAGTGGTACTTCCAGGAGCAGAAACAAGGCAGGATTCATCATAAATGGTCTTAATCCTGACTGCTTTCATCCATACACACACGGAGAAGTTCCAGACTTTCCATGTTTTCATCTGCTTGGTCTGAAGATGATTCCAGATATCAGGAAATAAACCGACAGGCGTTTCTCTGATTCAGAGATTAAATCGGTCCTTGACAACATAGAAGGATCTACGACATCATGTAGTTAAACTTTTTAAGGTATCTAGAGCTGGGGTCTTCGGTGTTTTTCAGGCCAATGAGATGGAGCAGGAACCATCGTAAATCCAAACTTCAGATAATATCGATATCCCACAATTACAAAGCCAAGTAGAATTCCTCCGCATTCAGCTAAAATCAAAGCCAACATATTTACTAATAACATGGAGCATAAAATGGTAAACGGGCTTCTGGTGAAGGACATTTCTGATCATTAGCCAGTCTTACTTTCTTTCTGTTTTTCTCTCTCTTTTTTATTTAGTCATTCCTATAAGAAGTAAATCATGTCTTTTTCATGCATTTACCTTGTTTATTTTATAAAAGTATCTTCTTTTAAAATAACATTGGAGCATGTGTCCTTGTGTCTTGGACCTTAGTCAGCTGGTGACTGAATGTGCTCTCAGCCAGTCATGGGGATGCATTTAATATGCAACCTTGTGACTGTCATAGCAGCAGTAGGGACGGGTCCTGAAGGGACTGGTTTGGGTCAATGAATGAACTGGTGCTCAGCTTCTATATGTCACTGAATGTGTGCATTTCTGATTGGAAGATCACATCCTCCGCCTCCAATTTTCATTCACCACAACATGTTGGATTCAGGTTTACATGGATTTAAACTTGTGGAGAAAAAAGTGTGTGGGTGGGAGGTGAATAACAATACTGATACTGAATACTGAATAACAGTAAAAAGTGTGTTCATGCTGCAGCGTGGCCACACACACAGGCTGCATCACAGAGCCATGTCCTCACCTTCTTTAACTTCCTGGATGATGTCGACAGGCAGAGAGAAGCTCTTCTCCGTGTTCGGGAATGGCAGGATCTCTGATTCATGCTGGATCACACAAACAGCTCCGTCACACAAACACCTTCAGAAGCGACTATTTGTGTGTTTGTGTGTGTCCTCACCAGGGCCTGCATGTCGTACATGGTTCCAAGGTGGTCCCAGATGACGGAGGATGAGACCTGCCGGCCGATGTTCTGACTGAACTTGTCTCTGATGCAGATCATGTGAAAGTGACGGTTCACTCCTATACACACACACACACACACACACACACACACACACACAGCGCATGCACTGTCACACCAACTACACACTGTATCACAAACTTACTTTGAATTACCAGATAATAAAACCCTGAGGAAGTTTCCACTTCCACAGACAATGTCAGCTGTGATCTGCAGCTGAGTTCAGAAACTTCCATCAACCAGGAGACTGATGATGATTCAAGATTCAAAATCTTGTCATTTTGCAAGCATAACAAATTTTTGAGGAGTCTCTCGGCGTAGCACACATAAATAAGGAAATAGAACAGGCACACATAAGTAAAAAAATATCTTTTATATATTGTATATCTTTAAGAACATCTCTATATTTACAGAAAATGAGAGAACTCCCAGCAGACAGTAATAGTTACAGGGTGGATAACTTGCGTCCTGGTGCAAGTCCGGAGGTCTGTGTGTGCGTTCATCTGAGAAGGTGTGAATCTTCAGTGTTTGTGGTCCCGTGTGAGGGGATGTAACTGCAGGGGGCTATCGCTGTCACAGCTCTGGGGACGAAGCTGTCTTTGAGTCTTTTGTGATGGAAGCGGTACAAACAGTGCATTGCCTTGGTGGTGATGAGGATCATCATCCACTCGTATTCTGTCAACACTTACACGTTTCCATCACGTGTGCATTATTCGTATAATAATGGACAATCGGTTGTTTTTGTTTCTATTTCAAAATTTATTTAGACAACAATTAAGCACGAAAGATCACAATAAAATATTTGAAAAGGGCAACACGGTCCATTAATCTGCTGCTCTGTGGGGGATCGTACAGCAAACTTTTCTTCTAAGCATATCCCCTTTTGTAAGAGCAAATAGTTTTGTACATTTCTTAAAGTCTACAGATATCTCTGAGCTCGGGATGAAACACTGGATTCAACTGAGAAGTCGTTAGCAGTTAGCATGCTAACTCTAGCGGCTAACATGCTAACATTAAAAGGCAGACGCTTACCTACGGGTTTATGTCCAATCATTGCGTGGAACAAACACACCTCCACCTCGTGGCTCCACACCACCGAGTCCTCCCCTGAAGCCAGCCCCGAGTCTGGAGGCTTCTCGTCATTCTGGCTCAGCGTCACATCTGCTTCCCCCATCTTAAACAACAAAGTATAAAGTGGGAAGAAATAAAGAACCAACTCCAGGAACGGGTACTGCTAATCTCCCACTGCACCGGAAACCGGCCGGGAGTGCGTTAACACTTCCGGGTAATGTAACGGTGATAAGATTTCGCAAGTCAACATATAGTGTAAAAATAAATAAATGAGAGAGA
>JBAFTA010000015.1:28697646-28708474 GCA_036919975.1 Melanotaenia parkinsoni
CATGTTTTTTAATTGCATTACAGGAAATAAAGAACTTTTTCACAATATTCTAATTTTCTGAGACAGTCCTGTAGGTGGCAGCGCACCCACCTGGAGGCTGCCATGTTGCACCGCCATCTTTGAATATGGTTGTCGAAAGGGGACAAACTTGTTAGCCTTATGCGTTTTACCTGCAAGTCCCTGCTGTTTCACAGGGAAGGGGGCGGGGGTGGTGTAAACAAGCCAAGTCAACCATTCAGCATGCCAGTTTACATTGAAATGGAGGATCATTGATACTCTTTGCCCCGCGAGACGAAGGAAAAGATAGCAAGAAAAAGAAAAAATAACCGGGAGTTTATGAACGTGTACATCAGTGGAGAATTTTCCAGATGGAGGCAATTGATGAAGGAGAGGGACTTCAACACTGATGCGGAGGTTTCAGGCTTTCTGCTGGATGGGTGAGTTAATTCAATCTAACAGTGAAGTTTATTTTTGCGTATGTTAGAAACAGGGCAGGGTAGCATTTACTGGTGCTTGCGGGTGAAACGCGGCAGAAATTGCTACTTTGTTAGCCTACAGAAGAACAGCTCCACTGCAGCAGTTTTCAGTTGTTGTTACTCTTCACAGAAGTCATACCAGTAGGAGACCGTGCGCTTCTTTCAGTCGTATTTTCCGAGAGCTTTTCCTCGTGTTTCATAATTTATTTTTAGCTGATTTGTCAATGGGGGTGGGGGTAGTTATCCTCCTTCTAGTCAGACAAAATAGACCAAAGTAATACCAGTTTCTTGTTGTGATTTAATCACTAGAACGGCAAGCATTCTGACTCAAAGTATCTCTTAGATAATAATTATTTCGAATCAATACGTTGCCCACCTCCCTTGATAAATCAACTTAAATACACGGTATTAAACACAGAGTAATGTTACAGCACGGGATCTTCCTCTTGCAGTGCCGACAGGTCCACTGCCTCTACTTTGACTCCCTCCAACTCTTTCTCTCCCTCTTTCTCTTCCTTCATCAGATGATCTCTGAGTCTGCAAGTCCCAAAAAATTATTTCACACAGTAACATTAGCTATTAGCAGTAGCTTGGTACCAAATACATGAAAGGCATGCTTGTAACTCATCAGCATTATATAAAAAAAAAAAAGAACATAATTATGTATTCTGTACCTCATCACCCGACGGGACACTTAAATTTCACATTTATGACACTCCGCGGCATCCATAGGTGTAATAACGCTCTTAAATGGTGAGGTTCCAGTAGAGCACTACTCAGTTGCTTGTAATGTACTAGCGCACCACTAGATGGGAGTAATTCTTACACACAGGGTCTTTAAAGTTCAAGATAAAAACTTTATTTAGCAATAAAACACAAAATCATGACAAGTTTTCAAATTTCCTGACAAATTCCAACTATTTATACCAGGTTCTGTTCAGAAACAAACAAACCTGACGTGGAAGACGAGAGGAGAAAAAAAAGGAATAGTAACAGAAAAAGATTTACCTTTAAAGAAAAAGCCTAAAACGTGTTTAATTAAAAATCAACCTGAGGCATTGGTTTTCTTTCGTTCTGAGCAACGTTTAGTTTTCACCGCGGAGCCCGAGTCTGTCGGAGGTTTGGAGGTGTCAGCAGAAACAGCAGCTGAGTCGGTGGTTCAATTCCCTGACTGTAGCTGCTTAGTGACACACTGGATCCAACATTTGAAAAATAATATTTCTTTTCTTTTTTTTGGCAGAAATGCAGAAATTTTATTCTCAACCCACCTGAAGGTCAGAACAAGGTGTAAAGTCCAGAGTGATCCGTTTTTACCTGGAAATTCATCTGTACCTGTTTAAACCAGACGAAGCTGCCTTTAAACATACTGGCTCATGGTTTGTGTTAAAAGAGACCAGGCTGATGAGAGCAGATAAACAGGAAGTGACTGAATTTAAACCAGATCATCACAGATCAGGCAGGAAGGACCAGACGATCACAAAGACACCGAGGAGGCTCAAGAGGGGCGTGGCCTGAAGGTGTAGGGCGGAGCCTTTTAGTCTCACCTCCACTGGAAAATGGTCACTGAGCTCCAACACCTGCAGACAGAAGCAACCAGATTAAAACAGATTGGGATGCACTGGAAACAAAACACTTTTATTTCACTGGAAACGGTACAAAGCACCAGCCTCGTTTCATTTGGTGATAAACATCCAGTTTTACATTTTAGTCCCACAACAGATGTGGAAATTCAGGAAAAGTGATGATTTGGTCTAGAAGCAGTGTCCATGAAAGTCTCTGAGGACCAAAGATGTTCAGAGGATCCAGTTCGTCTCGAAAAGTTAGAAAATCATCAAACAGTTTAAAAACAAAATTCTTAAAGGAAGACTGAAGCATTTCCATATTCCTCCTCTACAGTCAGAGCATCATGAAACAGTCTGGAGGAATTTCAGTGTGTACAGTACAAGCGAGCAGAGGCCTGTACGACAAAGCTGGATTTCTCTTATCGAGGTAACTTCAGGGTTAATCTAGAGTTTTCAGGCCTATGATTCACTTCTTACCAGGTATTAATTTTGTCATGAATTTAAAAATTAACAGTCGACAATTTTCTGCCAGCATTTCTTCCTGGCTGTTGCTTTGGCAACAGTGTTGATTTTAGCCTGGATGATGCGTTTACATTCTTCATATTTACTGAGGAATAATGGTCTGCTCCTCCGTGGTGAAGTAGCTGCCCCGCACGGTTTCTCAATGTCTGCGATTAGTCAGACGTTGCAAACTCCGCCCCTTGTATGTGAGCGAACTCTGATCTGGATGGAAGACCCTGGTTGAATTACTGAGCTGATAACCAGCTTCGTCCTATAGATCCTGAATGTCTGGGTAAATTAACCCAGGTAACAGAGAGCTATCCGAGTATGTTAATCACGCTTCATCGTACAGACCTCAGGTTTAATCTGATCCCTCAGACAGACCTGCATCATCCATCACCAGCACGTTGAACCACATGAACAAGAATCCCCATGGAAACCAGAGTTACAGTGTTGTGTTGAACAGAGAACTAACGTTACTGGTAACGTTACCACTAACGTCACTGGTTAGTTTCGAAGCTGAAGTTATTTTCTCAGACAGAAACTCTGTTGCTGTTTTGCTACGGGAGCCTTTGTGTTTTGTTATTAAATAAAGAAGAAAAAGAAAATCCTGATTCACTCTGTCTATTCTATTTTTTTTTTCTTCTAATTTATTTATTTGAAAATGGACAAAAGTACAAGTTTCCAAGAGGAAAAATGTAAATGTGCTACAGAGTTAAGGCGGGTTTATACGGTGGCATCTGCATCACCGCTGTAGGGGCCACCTCTTTCAGAGCCGATGTGCACCCCTGCTACGCAGACGGTCAGCAGAAGTACTCACTTATGACTGGTCAATTACGATTTACGAGTTTCCGGATTTCTGGATTCTCTTGCTGAATTTGTGTGGTAACCACCATTTTAAAAATCAAGCTAATGAGAGGCTGACTGAATTATTTCTTAATTTTCTTCCACAAGCTAATAAAGACACTGAAACATACTGGACGCCATTGTTGTTTGTAAAACAGAAAATTTGTAGTGGAATTGAATTGAACCATCAAAAGAACTCTGACCTGAGGAGTTCACCGAGCGATACCACCTCTGCTGCCACCTTCAGATTAGGAGGAAAAACTGCAACCCGGCACCAAAACGACGCGCACCCCCTACGCTCGAGTGCAAGAGCAAACTCACCAGCGTCAGCAACGCTGTAGCCGACCGCACGCAGACGCCGTGCGAGTATAAATCTGCCGTTAGTCTAGCAGCTAATTTGCATCTGACTGCCCCATCACAGGTCACAGCAACACATAACAACATGGTACAAACAATAAAAGATAAAGTGTAAACAAGTGACAGTTAATATTGTATATTGTGATCAGGTTGTCCTAATCATGTCACTGAGCATGTGCAGCTCTCTCAGCTTCTCTGAAGTTTTGTTGAACGACAATAAAATTAATCTTAAATTTTTCTTCAGATGTCAGTAAAATCCCTACAATCTGTTAGCGCCACACGTAACTCCAACCAACTAATTCACTCAGCAAGTGATGCAGTGGCATCATTTATTACTTTTAAAAGTATTAATCCTGTAAATGTAATTACTTTCTTTAAAAAGGAACGATACCAAAACTGTTGTTGAAAATAATCTGCAGTTGTAGAACGATGGAAACTTGGTTTGTTACCAAAAAAATAAATAAAAAATAAATAAGATTGATATGAAATAAATTTAAGTAAAAACAAAATAAAAAATAACACTTAAAGTGGACCACAGTGTGATCAGACTTTGTGGTGAAGACAAGTGAAGCAGGATGGTGGTCTTACCCTTTTCATGCTCGTCTTAAAACTTCTGCCAAAGTTGAAGACTTTTCCAGAGAACGGCACAATCTCTTTCAGGAAGGATTGTCCATGGACCACAATCCTATAAGAAAATAAATACATGAAAATAAAACTGGATATTTTCTCCCTCTTCATTGAGCCATTTTAACACACCTGTCATATGCACAGTTGGTCGCATCGGTGACGGTGGTGTCCTCTCTGTCTCCGATCAGCCAGGAGAAATTGGGGTCTGTATAAAGTCGGATGTCTTTCCGGTCTTGTCGGGTCACGTATGCGCAGCTGGCGTGGAAATCACCCAGGAACATCACGTTCTGCACACCACAGACACACATATTTCTGTCGGATCAACTGAACTGAATGTTTGATGCACAGAGATGATTCAGAGTATCTCTGTTTCTTTTGGCTGAAAGAGCCGGTCATCCTGTCCACACATGAACAACATTAATCCGAAAATCTTTACTCTGGAGGAAGTTTTCCTAAAGGTCCAGTTTTTGTGCCTAAAAATCCAGTTTACACGTGGACAGAAGTGCCAACATAGAGGAAAATCTGCATTTGTCAGACTACCTGTGTCCATGGACAGTCACAAGGATGTGACGAGGAAGGATCAATTACACTAAAGCCCCGTTTCCACCACCGGGTGCGAGGCGGGTCGGGACGCTTTTTTTCTTTTTGTCTTTCCATACACAAAAACTGGTAATGGTACCCCAATAGCCAACCTATCCTACACTTGGATCCTTCCATTGGGGTACCAATCTAACCCATCTGACCCAAAAGGGTGGAGCTTGACACACTGCAATTAGTTGATTGGTTGAAAAAAATAACTTCCTGTGCGACCTGGCATAAAAACAAAAAGCCTCTCAGGTAAGGTTACAGTTGGCTGTTGGTACGCTACAAGATTAGTTTAAAAACCATATCCGCACTCTAAACGATCTGCACCCGTTGATGGAAACAAGGCTTGGATGAGATACCTACTGTCCTAAAGTCTCAAAAGTCAGCCTGAAGAATGAGCAAAGGAAGGGCCAAGCGGTCGTCAGTCCTTTACTTACAAGTTTTTCAGACTAAACACCACAAGGTAGGCTGCAGGTAGGCTCATTACTTCCTCCAGTAAAAAAACAGCTTTGGACTTAAAGTTTTTTTAGTAAGAAAACATGTAAAGGTAAATTATTTGGGAAATAGACTGAAACTCCTTACAGTGTTATTCCACTTTGTGCCGACTTCCTCAAAGACATCGTAGAGCCAGTCGATCTCCTGGACAGCCTTTGCCGGGTCAGTGTGGAGAGGAACCAAAATAAACTCATTGATATCTGGAGGGCAGAAAGGAGGAAAGTAAAGCAGAAGAGCAGGGAAAACACTGCAAAAAGAGCTATCTTAATATTAGGAAAAACATTTAACTGCAGATGAGTCACACTATAATTAAGTGAAATAATGGTAAGATGTTCTAAAATATGGAAAACATTTAGGCTTTAGACAAATGAGGAATGTCTTAAAACAAGTAAGGAACAACAATAATGGCCACTGGGTCAGATTTATATAGAGCTTTAAATTAATTCCTTTATTCATGCTCCATGCTCGTGGTGGTAAATCCTATGTGTAGCCACAGCTCCTGGGGTAGGGTGATAGAAACGTGGCGGCGTCACATCTATCCTACATATACATACACATTTAGGACAGATTGACTGGAAGGAAGCAGGGGGCAAACTGCCTACTTTCCTGTTACGGGACAACCTGCTCTACCACTGCCACCCTGTGCTGTGTAAAGTGGTACTGCAACAAGTTTTCATGATCTCAAACAGTGTCTCAGTGATACGATTTAACATAATACGAGTCTAAGTATAAAAGACACATATTCTCAAATGATCATCGGTGTTTGTCCTGCTTTCATCCACTGACTTGTGTTGTTGCTTTGGAACTGGACGACAAATGGCTCTCTGACGAATGAGTTCTTCTTCGTATACTGATGTTGACCCGTCACGTTTACTGTGTTCTTCCTGTTCAGAGAGGAAGGGAGATTTACTTCAGTTGGTTAGTGTCTTTCTCTGTTAGCTGACCAGATGTTGTGGCCAAATTAAAACCCACGTGGGAGGGAAATATCTGTTTTGATTATTGGCCAAATGAGTTGTAATATTTAGGCATATGGGATATAGGCCAAAAGTCCAATATTGTCCATTCCTAATTGAGTGAGTGAAATGTTCTCAAACTTGCTTGTAAACTCGGTTTGTTACGAGAGGATTCCAGAAGGGGGCGCTTTAGAGAAGTCAGATCAGACAGAGTTGCCAATCCATAGGGCGTCAATAGAAAAGGTTAGCATTTGGCAATGATACATAACACGCAGGTCATTTCAGATTTGGCCAACAAGCTTGTCTTCAAAACTTTCCGTACTTTTGACTGCTGTCGACCCTGTCACCTTATTTTTGGTCAAACTGGTCCCTACACTGCCCTTACCGGTTACTCACATACTGAGTTGAGCTCATTTTAATTTGAGTTAATGTTTTACCGTCATCCACTAGGATGTCTTAGCAATCTTAGCAAGGAGGACATAGAATGGACTCCTATGAGGAATGTAGTCCATGATAGTCATTGCTTGTTTACAACAAACACGTAAAGCAATGCTATAAAAACGGCAGAAGTGGTACTTCCAGGAGCAAACACAATGCAAGATTTATCATGAAGGGTCTTATCTCAACTGTTTTCATCCACCAAAATGTTCCTGGGAAGTTTGGTTGTGCAGAAGCTGGTCTGATGCATCAGATAGTTCCAGATATCAAGAACTGAACCGACGGGTGTTTCTCTGATTTAAAGATTAAATCTTTCCTGGATAATGTAGAAGGATCTATATCAGGGAAATTCAACTAAAATTTAAGGACGTACAGTTGGAGAAAAACTTTTGGAGCCAAAGTCTGATTTTATAAACACTTGGGGTAAAACCTTAACTAAAAACTGTCTCCTCCTCATGTTGTTAAAGGACAGATGTGCATTAGCCTCACGGATAAGACAGCTTTTCGAGAGGCTGCATGATGATCCCTGCAATACACTCTCTTTTATAGTGTTTATCGTGTATATTTGACATATTTCCTATTTATTCATGGGTATTGTCACTGTTGCTCTGTCAAGTGAAGTTGTGTGCTCATTGTGGGTAGGGGACCGTTAGTTTGAAAGGCTGTGGAAACCAAGGAACCAGGACTGTCTACACGACTAGTTCATGAAAAAAAAGAAAAAAATGCACTGTTGTGTTCACGTTTCCTGTTCTGCATCCATGGGTTATTGCCTGATTGTGGACAGCTGTAAGACAATCAGGAGTGCTTCATTAGAGTAACAGGGCAAGCTCAAATAAGCAACTACACACAAGAAAAAACCCGCGACTGACTATATTTGGAAGCAACTTCACAGAAAAAAAAGCCCAAAGTTGCTTCTAACAGGGGGATCCGGACCGCGGTCGGCTTGTTAGTGACCTCTGATCTTTGACATCACGTCAGTTACGTTTTCTGAGATATCTAGAGATGAACTCTGATCTGAACTGTGGAAATACTCTCACATGACGTCTCACATCTTCATTGGATAACATTAACCATTTTGTATTGTTTGACCACCACGTTGTTTGGTGGAGGTATGTGAGGCTGCAAAAGTCACATGATTGAATACAAGCAATAACCTGTTATTTGGAATCTGATAAAGGCTAAATATCACTCTGCAACAGTTTGGGCTAAACTTTGGTAAGTAACTGGATCTTATGTATTTATCAACCATCTCGGCCACAATAACAGTGTTTACTTTTAATTTTTTACCTGTTCAGGACATTAATAGTCTGTTCCCTGCAGGGATTGTATTTACTTCTTTTCCCATCCAAATCTGTCAGTTGTGCTAAAAGTTAGTCAGTTTCTGTTTTTGTGACCCAAACGAGGACCTTCAGAGCTGCAACCCTCTTACCTGTAGATGAACACATACTGCTGCATGTCATCAGGAGATTTTCCCAGACTTTTACTGGACACTGACTGGTACCGATATTCGTCATACCTTAACACAGAGAGAGAAAGGGTAAATTATTAAAACACAGCAGAGAAATGGTACCAGTTAACTGCTGTAAAAACATCCCCCTGATCTCAGGAATATAAAAACTACACAAGCACACCAAAACCTGCTTACATGTTTAATATTCCTGCTACCATTTTTCTCTCATAATCAAGTCATGACATTCTCATTACTACAAGCTAGCAGTTCATGCATGTGGAAGGTAAAGTCTTCATCCTATATGTTTGTTGATAGCTTACATTTACAGAGCATTTTATAAGGAACATCAGTGGTCGGTCTTTCGTTGATCCCAGTTCATCTGGAGATGTTGTAAATTATTTACTATGAGGTATTATTCACTCATTTACAATGAGGCTTATACAACTATTTACAAGTCACAGACAGTCTCACATGTCTCACATCTGCTGCATGTGTCCGAGGTTTTGTTTTTATTGCAGCTTCTCTGCACCTGGAACTGCTGTAGGTGGTCCACCTTGTTCCACCTGCCCTGGTGCCTGTTTTTCCTCCATAAACTTCGCTCGAAGTTCCTCTGCCAGCTGCTGCAGAAACTTTATTTCAGCTATTTGGGTGACATTGCACTTCTCGAAGAAGACCAAAATCCAATGCCTCCGCATACCATGCTTTACAGAAACGCAAAATCTTGTGCAGTCACAATGAGTTGCTGTAAACCTGTTTTACACTCTTAATCGTATTTGTCATTTTATTAGGCATTTTATACAATGCCGGCATTTAATATTCTGATGCTAACATATATTACGAAATAAATATTGCTTGTAGCAGAGTTATTTTGCTAATCTTTTCTTCTACTAGGCATCTTCTCTGATTGGTCCTCATTATTTCATTTCAAGGTTCAATAAAGAAATCCAGAACCAGCAGACCAGAGTTGTGGTCTGGAAGGAAAATCAGCCTTCCTGGGAAAGTCTATGCTAGGGGGCAGGAGAGAAAAGCACCGCAGACAGTCAAACATCAAACCTTCAGAAAGACCTGTGTGGTTTTCATCATGGCTGAGTGCTAAACCGTCTTTTTAACCACACAATAACATTACGGTTTGTGGGGGTTTGCCTGAGCAGTCTATGTGGACTGTGTCCCTTGTGGAGTACATTTGGAGCAGCGGATGGTTACCAGACCCTTTGCAACTCCACTGTGATCCTTTTACAACTGGAATCAGAACTCTAAAGATCAAACTCGCTTCTGGTCATTGTTGAGCTGCCCTTTGTTGGAACTTTTGTTAATAAACTTTTTTGCAGATGATATGATCCTATTTATCTCATCAAATGGAAACCTCCAGAAGGTACTATGAACATTGTGTTTTGTAAATGTGTGAAGAAACCAGGAACTAGCACATACAAATCTAAAGCCACGGTCTTCAGAAAAGAATTGCCGACTTCAGTTTGTGAGTGAGTTGATGCCACAAGAGGAGGGGTTTAATAATCTTGGGGCTATGTTCTCAGATACTTGCAGATAGATTTGTGCCATTTATACCAGACTGCAGTGGTGAAGAGAGAGTTGGGCAGAAAGGCAAAACTATTCATTCACCAGTCCAGCGGTCTGCAACCTCTGGACCTTCCACAATGGCTCTTAATACATAGCTTAAAATGATAAAGAACTAACTAATATTTTAAAATAAAGACATAATAATAAATGCAGGGTTTTTTTGTTTGTTTGTTTGTTTTTTTTAGCATTTTTTTTCCTTTTTAATGGAAAAATTGCATTAAATTTCCACAACATAAAAACATTAAAAGTACCAGTAATATTTTCAAAACTTTTTTTCTTGTTATTGGGTTGAAAACTATGTGGTTTTTAAAAAGAAAGTTTCCACAAAAGTCTACATCCTAAGTTTGTCTATGCTCTTTTTGCAAAAGTTTTGATTTTCTTTATTTTAAAAACTAAAAATAGAAATAAAAATGTGGTTCTTCAACAAGAACAACAAATTTCCTATAGTAGATATTTATAAAAATTTCTAAGTTGTCTTTTTTCAAAAGGTCTCGTAACATTTGCTGCTCAAAACAAGTTTTATTTAGCTGGGCTGAGAGAAAAATGGCTCTTAGGATTGTAAAGATTGCAGACCCCTGCACCAGTTGATCCACATTCCAACCCTGACCTGAGCCATTCATGAGAAAGGAGCTCAGAGTAGAGTCATTTCACACACTGTCCCAAAGGTTTTGGGATTGGAGTTGGATTCAGATGTTTCTGAACCTGAATGGGACACAGGAACATCATTTTCATTCCTGCACAAAGTTACCTGTTGAGCGTATCGACCACAGTTTTGATGGCTGTGCCATCTGGATCCACAACATGCTGCAGAAGACAGATATCACAGCGAGATACAACCTGCACACAGAGAGAAATATAAACTGTCAAAGCTGCCATATGTGTTCTATTTTCTTTACTATATTCAGTTTATTCTCATCTACAGCTCATTCAGGCAGAAATCAAACATATTTATTTTGCACCCTA
>JBAFTA010000015.1:28708484-28732926 GCA_036919975.1 Melanotaenia parkinsoni
GAACGTACTTCTCCCCTCCACTACCCCTCTCCTCTCTTGTTTTTTATTTGTATTCCCGTGAAGGTGTGTGTGTGTGTGTGTGTGTGTGTGTGTGTGTGTGTCCTGCCTTTGTCAGGGTATGTAGCACCAGGTAGTTTTTTGCTTTGCTTGGGGTAAAGTTCTGCACATTGTAGGCGCAGATCCTAAATCCTGCTGATCTGCTGATGAAGAGGCTGAGGACAGAGAGGAGGAGGAGGATGGGAAGATGGGAAGAGCACCACTTCATGGCTGGATCTGTGGAGATAATGAAAAGCAGAAAAAATAAATACAAATACAGCAATGTAGTGAGGAACATTTTGGCTTCCAAATGAGGGCTCTTAAAAAGCCTGAAAATGAATCTGCACAGTTTTTGCAGGTGACTACTTCCTGTGTCAGGCCTGGAACGAACCCACTTCAATAAGTTGATGACAAAAAATACTGGTCTCCAAAAGCAGTGATGTTCAGAAGGGAAGCAACTATTTCTATAAGAAATGAAGAATTCTTCAAAGAACAGCTCTGCTATCATCCCAAACACCCCAAAATACTGTCCCAAAGTCACCCTGACTTCACTCTTTTGTACATTTTCTATTTGTACTCTGTGTTCAGATGCTAAACCCTAAATGGACTGAAAGCACCTTGTAACTTTTGAAACTTAATGTGTGTTTCTGACTCATTTTGATGGCGCAGCGACATTTATTATGTAAATTACTGGAGCTGACGAGGCTGAGAAACCACACTTCTGCTTCTGGGCTGTCATCTTAGAGCAGCATTTAGCTTTATGCGTAACAACTGGAAAGCAATGCCCGGCCATGTGAATGGATTCATTAAAGAATCCCAAGAGGTTTTATCAAAGAAAGCCAAGAAAAAAAAAAGAGAGAAAGTGACAGAGCACAGGATAAGACAAGAGATCAGACTGACTTTTAATGGCTGAAGAGAGCTCAGAAAAGAGATCGTTGCTGCCCCGTAAATGGACCAAATTATGCATGTAAATGACGCAAAAGACAGATGAAATGCTCCATATTCATCTTTTGCATAGAGCATATTTGGGCCTTAATTCAGCATCCGCTGTCTCTTCTCTTATATCTCTCTAAACAGTAAAAGTCCTCTCTTCCTTCGATAATTTCTTTGATAAATCTGCCACGATGCACAAAACATTCAGTGTGTTGATAATCAGTTGCTAGCATGTGATGCGATGTGTAAAGTGAAACTCCTGTAATGTTTTGCAAAGTATGGTTTCTCAGCCTCGGGATTAGACAGTTTGCACACAGTTTGTCGCTTTGCATCTGTAAACAGATGTTTGCAAAAGAACTTGAGTTTATCTTTCCAAATACAAAATATTTTTACACTCATGCTACACATTTCCAAATTTAAATTTCTCCATTTTTTCACAGGCAGGTAAATCTTGATTTACAAACTTGAATTAAATTGAAAACATTCACTTATAACCACAAAATCCTTATGACTCTGCATTAAGCCCATAGCAGTAGAGAACTGAAGCTTGAATGTTGCTTACTTTTATAAAAGTTTGGATTAAATCTCTTATTGAATGTAGTCAAAGATAATAACACGTCAGTGTGCCCAGAAAGAGTCTCCAACATGTTACGGTAAAGCATGTTTATCTTTGCCTGCATTACTAGACATTAATATCTGACTGTAAACCAGGACGGATCACCTAGCGGCAGCTTCACGTGCACGCGTTTCAACTCCAGTCTGGATGCAGAGGTCGGCGTCTGCTGCAGAAAGTCTCTGGAAAGTCATTTAAAAAACTAAAACAAAAAGTTACTTGAGGCGTCTAAATACTAACACGCTACAATTACAATGAGTTGGCACACATAAAGGTTTCCAGCCTTTTCTTTACTTACACAGGTGCACGTGCCTTAAAAATTAGGTGCACCACTCCGATTTTACATGCACAAACTTGGATATGATATTTTGAGCCCTGTAAATAAAACTTAAAGACCTGTATGAAGTGCTGATGTGGTTTTACACAGTTTTCACAGAATGCGTTAAAATTACCATCATTGTTATAATCATGATTATTTCTCTGAAAATAATCGTACCAGTAAAATCTTCACCAGGTGAGACGTGTTAATAGTCCGGGAGAGGTCAGAGGAAATGTGGATGCAAGGGAAGGTAATGCTGTCCACACGCTCCACCGCCTCTCCGTGTCTGCAGAGAGGAGCGTGCTCAGTGTTCTGAATTTCCTGAATGTCTTTTACTTCCGAAATCAGGGTGTTTCACTTCAAACATTAACTCTAAGTCTGGGCAGGGAAGAAACATAATAGGCTGCGGTGTGTGAAGGTAGTGGCAACATGTGACTGCAAAGCCGAGAGGTTTAACTGGTGTGTGCATGTTCAGACTTGAATGGCTGCAGGTGAAACGACAATAAAGATGGCAGAAACTGTTTATTCTCAATGGATCTTTTTTTCAGTTTTTTTTATTTAGAAAGAGACAAATGAATAATAAACTTAATAATAAATTAAAAAAGGGATAAACGCTCATTAATGAGCAAAAGTACAAATCATAAATGTAAATGTGCTACAGAGTTAACCTAGCAGCTCATTTGCATCTGATTGGCCCTTGGCAAGTCACCACAAAACATAAGGTACAAACAATAAAGGTAAAGGGCAAACCATCCAGTAAATATGGTTTATATATAAAATCCTGTTTTTTTTCTGCTCTCTGATCTTCATACTGATTTAGATTCAGTGGAAAAACATCAAGTACAGACCTGAACTTTAAGAATATTTAGAGTGACTCAGTTAAACACTTCATCATTTGTGTTTTTTGGCTCAGCCTTTAATTCATTTATGAAAAAGTCGTCAGTGATGAGGTTTGAAAATGTGACTTCACATGAGTCTAGGTGTCACATGGGGCCGGTTGTTCAAAAGATTTTATCCGGATATAAGTTATTCAGATTTGGTAATCCATTTTTTAAAACTTTTATCCCGGTTGTTTATCCAGGATTGGATCACATGATCCAAGCGGATTTCGGAATCCGGATTTCAGTTTTGAACAACCCATTTTCAAGATTTGATCCTATCTGATAACCGAAATCCGACAGGATTACGTTTGAACAACCGGCCCAAGAGGATAAAATTATTTGGTCATTATCACACGTGTCCCATTCACACAGTATTAAACGGCTGGCTTTCTATTTCGGCTACAGAGGTCATGAAAACGTGATCTATGGAAGCCAGGAGCAGCTGTGCTTGATTATTATTCTTTTTAAATTCTCTCAAGTAAACACAGTTTTTCTTCTCCAGACAAAATATTTTAATTTATTTTTTAAGGCTCTTGTTTGTGTTATTGACTTAGGTTCAAATCTAAGTAATTTATGGTTATTTATTACCAGAAAAACATTGTTAAAAAAATGCGAGCATGGCCGCTTTCGGCTTCTGTAGGATCCAGCAGAGCTGATTTACATCCACCGTTTATTAAACACATTTAAAAATCTATGAAACTCAGACTGATGAATGAAAACAGAGTTTCTATGATGTTGGAAGCTATAAAATGTTTGTATTTCAGCACAATACGGAGGAATGAATTGCGTTGTGCCTGCTGGGAAAAGAAAGATGAAGAGGACTGGATCAGGACTCTGAATCAGGACTTTGCAACAGCAAATAGTTTTATTCTGTTTGCAGAAGTTTGACGCAAAAGTCAGAGAAACAAAAGGCCTACATCGAGAAGGAAAAGACAAAACAAGCGTTAATATACTGAAGATGGGTGTTTAAACTGTTTCCAGTATTTGTCACACACATTAACTGGAGTGGTTTTCATACTTTCTTTGTGGCAGACCAAGTCAAACAGAGCTGCTGCCAGCTGCTACCAGAAATAAGGAAGCTGTGGTGCAGAGTTAAAATGAAGTTATCGTCAGTCTCCATCAGCCCCTCCCAGTCCTTCAGGTTGTAGAACCAGTCCAGCAACTTCGCTCTACAACAACACCTCTTCATCTGTATGCACTGTTTAACAACTGAAACTTTTCTTGGAAAGAGAATCAGATTTTCAGGAAATTTCATCCTTCAGGCGCCACAGTTCAGATCTTTCATTAACCTTTTCAGGCTTTTGTCTATGTTGTTGTTTTAGGTTCAACTCTAAGTAATTCATGGGTAGTTTTAAACATCTTATACAAGCAGATTTAGGTTTGACAGATAGGGATCAGGACATGGTGGCTCCTCAAGGCCCTCCCCCAACATTTTACAGATCTAATGTTGGCGGCATCCAGGAGTCTTGTTCATCTATGGAGTTTTGCCCCCCCACCTACCGAAACTGAAGCTGCATAACTCAGTCACACACATTTTGTAACTAATGTACAAATTCTTGTCTCTTTATTAGATTTTGAAGCTTGTTTCATATGTAAGTTGTAACACAAAGTTGTTTAGTTATTAATATAATTCCCTCATGTCCTTCCAGCCACCAGGCCACCACTTGAGGTGAGTGACGAGGACAGGTCTGTATTCAATCATCTTCATGACATTTCTGCATTGTGCATTCAATGTTCTTTATTTAGATCTGCTTGCTACAGCCAAATATTTAATCATAGTTATATATATATATATATATATATATATATATGAAACATTATAAAATGTAATAGTACTGCAGTCAATATTCTTTGTTGAATTAACTTATATTCTTCACTAGGAGCCTCTGGTAAATGAGGCTGAGGCCTCCTCTCTAGCAGCTTCTACAGGTGCCCGTTGTGGCTGCAAAAGTTTTCTCAGCACATCTTAGCAAATGCAAATTTAACACATCACTTTAAATTTTATAGCAGCAGCATTATCTAGCTGTAGCCTACCCTTACAGCAAACAAACGGTTGCGTAAATACTGCATTGCAAATACATTGAGAACATTTTTAGGTTGTATTAAACCTTTATGTCATTTTGCCATTATGACATGTGTTTTGTTTTTTTTTGTTTTTTTTTGCATAATATAGGTGCTACTGTAATTATTTTGTCATTCAGATATTGTTGTTACGGTGCAATAGCATCTATCTTAGTTAGCATTAGCCCACTGTCGATATTAAAAGTTGACACGTGCTGCCTTAATGTTCGGCAACTCAGACGTACCTCTGGGCTCGTTTTTCCACCTCCTTCTTACGTTTTCTGTAAGTAGCATCTAACAGCCTGGATTGTCTTTTCATTATAAACTTAGTTAAGGATCATCTTGTTGGCAACACACAACAAGGTGACATCACCCATCAGTATTATCATTACGAACCTGGATGTGCCTCCCTCCACTCTCTCACCTGCCAGCAGCTCAGACGAGGAGGTCTTCATCACAGAATATTGTAGCTTCTTTTCATTTTCATAATTTCTTTTGTCTAGTTATTTACAAGGAGATGGAATAAAAATCCAATGAGTGTTTTTTTTTTTTTTTTTTAAACAATTTTGCACCCCTTCCAACAGATGGTGCCCTAGGCAACCGCCTAGGTCGCCTATGCTCAGAACCGTCCCTGCCTTTATCGCTGTTTCCTTTACAGTATTTCATAAAATAAAAGCGATATTTTTAAGATTTCGGTAAAGTGTTATTGCGATTTGCAGGTGTTTCCATTGAATGGTGTTTAGCGCATTAGCCGTTATTTTCGTAAAATCTTGTCCCGCAAGACACCACTTTGAGGAGGATAGAGATTTCTAAATCTTTGTAAAACTCTTGCATTTCGCCGTTGTTTGCTATCAAGGATGGCGATTATATTTTTTTCTTTAATTATTTGTAAAAAGATTTTCGTCCCCTCCTGCGTCTACTCAGGCTGCGCCATCTCTATTTGAAATGAACTGGTCACGTGACCCGCTACGTCACGTCCGTTGAAGCGTAAACGCGAGAAAAGTATTTCCATTAAATTTTTGCGATATACTTCTATATCGCCACGTCTCACACGCCACCTCAGGAGAGCATAAAAACTTTTAGCGATATTTGAGAGATTTTTCGAAATGTAGGTGTTTCCATTACTGTTTTTTTTATTGCGATATTTAGCTTTTGAGCAGTTCTAAGGGATAACGGAAACGCACCTTATGATGGCAACATGTCTCCCAACTTCCTTCAAGCATAAATGTGCTTAAAAATGCTCGTAGATCTTTACTGTAAATATCTGAGTCCTGTACAATGAAGGTGGATTTCTTCTTATCCAGGTAACTTTAGGGTTAACGTGGCCTTTTCAGTGCAACAGAGCTGACTCACTACTTACCGGGGTTAATCACCATGGTAACTTATGTTGAACGGCTAACCTTTTCCAGAGGAGATTATGTTCTGGATAAGAGATTGCGTATTAAAGCACCACCTCCTGACCTGTCAGTTCTCTTGGAAAATGGTTGTCCATTATTAGAACATCTTGTCCACGTAGGTGTGCAGATTGTGACAGGACCACTTAGGAGAGAAAGAGTTTTTAGGGGTAGATGCATCCTTGTGATGAAGAAATAAAGCCTCGACACTGAGCACAAGAATGTTTATGTTCTTGACTTGTTTAGCTCCACCAGGGTTGCATCTGAAATAATAATGAGTTAATAATAATGGTAGCACATGGCAGACCTGCAAGACCATGGATTTATGGAAAGCACAACTACTTGTGCTGTCGTGGTGAGGAAGTAGTATTCCAACACAGATGTGCTCACATGGGTGCTGAGCCTCTAAAGAACTCACTGAGAATGCAGACCTTCGCCAACCCAGTTTAATCTTTTTTTATGTGAACGCGCACTGATATAGATCGAAAACCCTGGTTGAATTATCAAGCTGATAACCAACTTTGTGGTACCGTTTATCCAGATCCTGAACCTCCGAGTAAGTTAACCCAGGTAACACAGAGATATCCGGGTATGTTAATCCCGCTTCGTCGTACAGGCCCCTGACCGCTGTCAGATGTTTTTATCCTCAGGAAAACAGCAGCATCATTTTCTGCAGATAACTGCTTCATGGTTAGGCCCACCACATTCACACACACCGGCTGCCACAACAAGATCACATTTAAAAATAGTGCTGCCAGCGTTACTTGATTTCACAATTAATCCAGGTATTAAACTTAAAAGATTATGTCTGATCCGCGAAACTCAAAAACAAAGTTACAACATCTGTGTGTTACTGTAGATGAGGTGTGTTAGTGGGAGAATATAAGTCATCCTGTAAGGTGATATTGTGGAGGATGGCTTACCAGCCTGTAAAGCAGGACATAAAACAGGAGATCCAGCCAATGTTTCACCTCCTGCAGGAAAACCAGCAGCTTTGTGGTACTAAGTAAAGAGAATGTGCAGTAAGTGGGTTAACTGATGCTAATGTTTAACCAACACAACAGTGACATTAAATGTTATTGTAATTTTATGTATGGCTAAGGTTGGGCTTAGTGTGCAATATGATGAATTCAGCTGTATTAACTGAACGTTACATTATACACATATGAAAAGCAGGAAAAGTCTTTAACACATATTTACGTTCAAACATGAGCAACTCAGCGTGAGGCCGATCCCTGGTCTGTAGAAGAAAGCGTATTTAATTCCTGACATATTTTGTTTCATTGTTTCCACTTTTCCAGTATTATTATTATTGTGTCAAACAGCAGTTATTCTGCTAAAGGACAGATGGAAGTCAACGCTGGATGTTTTTCACCACTTTTTAATTCTCCACTCGGGTTTTGAAATAATGTTCTAAACCACTTTTACAATTTAGTTTCCAGAAAGAAACCTCCCAAGTCCAGGTAGAAGTCCTGTAACCCTTTCTATCGGTTTTCTCTGAGAGAAATCCAGAGTTAAAATGTAGGATTTATTTATTCTTTACGAAACAGAGGAGATTTAGTTGGAATGACACTTCCTGCTTACTTTACTTTGTTGTTGAATTATTTTGTTTTCTTGGCATCAAACTACTTTATTATTTACCAATAAGGAATGCTGATGTGGTTTTACACTTTTATAGTGTTGGAAATTAATCAACACATAACAATCGTGATCATTATCGAACCTAGAAAACTATAATTGTGACATCCATAGCGCCCGCAAGGAGGAAGCGATGATTTCGTTGGCCAGCGTCATGTCTGGCATCTTATTGGCTGGATGAATTCTAACTAAATCCTCTCGCTTACTTTTTTTCTTTTTTAATAGGAATTAATTGTTTGCACTGTGACCCCATTTATTCATTTTGGGACGTGGTTTCAGGAGTTTTTGTTTTCACAAAATGCCAGTTCCATGTCAATGAAACTTTTAAATAATAAAAAAATGTAAGCGGATACAACTAAATTCTTCTGAGTGGACATGGCCTTACTTTGAACTATTGTAGACTCTGTATAGAGAAACCTTGTGGACCACAGGTTGGGAACAACTGCTTTACACAATCACACATGAGCTAATCAGAGGCAATGTGTGAGTCAGTGTCTTACTCACATGTTTGACTACACAGCCAACCACCAACCCTCAACTGCCTCCTGAGCCCCCCAGTAGCTCAGGTTAAAATCTGAGTTGGAAAGTTAACACCATGCTAGAAATTCTTCTGTTACTTCAAATGCAGCTGCAACATCAGTTTTTTACAACAACACGGAGCTTGTATCAGAGGAACGAAGGACAGCATGAAGAACTGAGGAGGAGTTTCAACTCCTGAAGTAAACAATCTGTTGAACACACCTAAACAGTAAAAGCTGTCTCCATGTTTTCACTCTCAACAGGAAACAGAGAAAATAGAATTCAAGTGTGTGTGAATAAATTTCACCATCAACACACACATGAAAGAACACACAGTTTCATTACACACACACACCCTTTTATCTAGGCATTCTTAGTTTTTAAAAAACAAACAACCAAACAAATAGAAAAAACAAAAAACCACTGAGGACACACACTAAGCCACCAGCAGTTGATACTGGTCCCAGTAACTCGCAGTAAACAGTGCTGGTTGTGGTTCTCCTACCTGTTCAGGTGAGTTGAGGGGGTGACCAAACACACGTCTGCAGCTGAAACTACAAGTTTCCCCTTTGAGGGTGGAGGCTCTGAACCTGCTGAGGTGTAGTTGTACACTCCTCCCTGCTGCCTCCTTTTCCTGGTTGTCAGGTTGGCCACGCCCTCCTGAAACGTTGCATTCAGTGCCTGTGGGAACAATGAGAGGTTTGGACTCCAAAGACAGATCCCAGTGTGTTCCTCTACGGTGCAGATTCCAGGAATTTGGAATTTGGATGATGAAACAGGCACTAACATCTCATGTGAGATCATCTTATGTGTCATACTGCAGCTTTGTGATGTATTTGTACTATAATAGATCAGATCAAAAGTGCTCCGTGTAAACAAAACTAGTGTTACTGACTAAACGCAACAGTGATGGAAAAAAAAAAAAAACAACTTGTGGTTTTTCTATGAAAACATGAAAAGGTGGTGATGGCAGCCATTCTTTTTTTGACATTTGTTCTGTGCATTATTATTGAGTAAGAAGCTTTAATGGAAAAATTGTCCTTATCTCCAAATAGTAAAGAATCCTTTACAAATTTCCTGGATCCAAATGGTGATCTGGATCACCCCCAAAATGTAATTACTTACTCCATTTCTGACATTTTGTGAAAATTTTATCAAAATCTGTCCATCTGTCCAGCTTTTTTAATTATGTTGCTAAGAGACAGACCGACGCCGGCAAAAACAAGATCAAGGACAGGTGGAAATGATTCTGTCTCTATATGATAATATGATGAAAAACGGACTAATTTGTAAAATAAATCTTTAATATGATGATCTGATGATAACTTTTGGTTGTCTCCAGATGTAAAACCATTGAATCAGTGATTGAATGTCTCCACATCAAAGTTTCAGGTTCTTGAAGCCCAAGGCAGAAGGGATGCTTTACTTGGACGACAAACAGAGTGAAGAACACCAGGCAGTTGACGTTGCCTCTCATTCACCATTTTCTGGCTGTCATGATGCGTTTAAAGGTAATAATTAGGGCTGTCAAATGATTAAAAGTTTTAATTAGTTTAATTGTCACGTAGAAATTAATTAATCAGAATAATCAGGTTACAAATTGATCGTGATTAATCACCATTCGCGACTATGCCTGAAATCTGCCTGTTTTTACTGTGTTGTATCAACAGAACGAACCAATGCTACAAATATTTACTGTTTACTGACCTTCCCTTGGGTAAGCGTCAGATGTCCCAGGATCACTAAATGCTGCGTGTAATGTACTTCCATGTGTTGTTCTAAATCATCTCTACCATGTTCTAGATCAGATTTCAGAATTTAAACTTTTAACTCTGATGAAACTGATGATCTGGCTGATCTTTTCCATCTCGCGTCTATATGTCCTGCTGTCATAACAAAGAAATGACGGGTGTATGGGGCGTGTCATGCCGCGCATGTGTAAATTGTGTTAAAAATATGAATTAATTAATTACATAAATTAGTTACCATTATTAACGTGTTAGTATTAATCCATGTTGATCAGTTTGGTAAAAAATTTAATTCTGAAGTAACTCAGTATTTTCGGTAAATTATATTTATGGAAAAAGTGAAGCATGGTGTCATTCTTTTTTTTTTTCTTTTTTTTTTTTTTGTGGCTGACAGGTTTGATATTTCTTTGTCACTGATGTGGAGGACCTTCACCACCTGGTTGTCATGGAGACTGAACTTGTCCCAGTAGAGAGATCATCAAACAAATTTTGCCTCCTTTGTTCAAGGATTTTCCTTGATTGATTGTACTGAGATCTTCATTGAGTGCTCTCCATCCCTGGTGGCACAGAACCTGACATTCTCAAACTGTAAACATCAACCACCTGGGAAGTTCCTGGTCACCCCCACAGTCAAGGTTGGGTTGGGAGAACATCGGACCACCATATCACCAGCGAGTGGGGTTTTCTGAATCTAGTGGAGGAGGAAGACCTGGTCCTGGCTGATTCACCATCCATCAGTTAGCCAAGAAGAAGGCTGACCTAAAGCAGGCTCAGCGGCAGGATTTAATTTTTGTAAGAGCTGTAGTAATTTTAGGTGGATCTTAACTGAACGCATTAATATCGTTAATATAATGCTAATTTCAATGTAAACAATACCCAAGCTGAACTTTCTTCCCCTTCCATGGATTGTGAAGATTGCGAGTATAAGAAGAGAGATTTGGTAAACTTGATTAATAGTAGAGTAGCGGCACATTGATTCCCCGATCGTCTCATTTGGATCAGTTTATTCTTTAAAGGAACCAAATAAAACAGGAAGAAATGTTCAGATCCACTTCCTACCTTGCCAACATTGTTTAGTTACTGTGTTTTTTCAGTTTTCAGTACAAAATGCAACAAATTGAAAATTTGCACGGTTGAGATTCACATTTAAGGGAGCACAAAGATTTGTGGTGTGCATGATCATATACAGTATGGGTCAGTCCAGGACAAATTTTCAGGGCCAAATTTTTTGTCCCAGTCCGCCCCTGCCTAAAGGGTAAACTATTGATCACAATTTACCCTCACAGAGATACACACTTCCATTCCTGAGAAACTGGTGATGATGTAATAGTGCTCAGGTCTGCTTGAGATCTCATTTTAGGGGTTAAAGCAAGTTTCGATATTTCTAATAAAAACTTCTGTCCCATAGAAATCTGATCAGTCAATAATATGATTATTACTGGTTTGTGACGATAAATTTCACAATTAAATTTCAGTTTTAGTTGTATTGTGTGTTACTGGGGAGTCAGTTTGTGTCCTGTAGTGACCCTGCCTGGGTCCTCCAGCCAGAATGTGAGCCTCCTCCCCTTCCCGGCAGACCTCCAGAGACCACAACACCAACAACCTTCCCCCAGGCAGGCTGCCGGAGTTTGCATTAAACAGGGACAGTACCAAAAGGACAGAGGAAGCGATGACAGTGAGCGAGTAAATTGAGGCGATGAGGAGAACTAGAGGTATAAAAATTTAGAGAGCAGAAAAAAAGAGTCACTGAAGCTGAAAGGATTCACTGTGACGAGGTCTCCAGTTGGTCTCTCAGTGTCTTTCAGTCCATCCTGTTGTATTTCTTTCCTTTCTCGAATGATGCAGCTTCCTCTTCACCTACTCCTTCCTCCTACATACATGTTCGTGTTCACATCTCTTATTTACCTTCTTCCCTCCTCACCTGCATGTCTTCATCCTTGACGACATCACGCCATCCCTGATATTAGCCATATTTAGGTTCAGCCAATCTCTGGTTCTTATCCCAGTTGCTAGAAGATGAGAGGGAGGACATGGAACGGGTTGAAAACAAAAGAAAATTATTACCCAAAATTTTTCTTTGTTTTTCCAAAAAGGTTTATTTTTACCAACTGGTAGTTTGGTAGTGAAGCTGAAAGGCTTCAAACTTTCCTTCCTGATTAATCTTATAGTCGGTTTGGCTTGGTGACCATTATCCATCCCTTTAGTCCTGCTGTTATAGACCGAGGCTGCTGGGGGATGTCCCATGATGCACTGGGCTCCTCTCTGCTCTCTTTACTTTCCATGTAAAAATATCTGACATTGTTGTAATTACTCTTCTTCATTCTCTTCTCATGTAGCTCAGGGTGGAGGATCAAATCAGAGAGAAGATTTGATGCAATATGTGCAGATCAGCAGGAAAGCCCTAAGAAGGTTTTCACATGTTGCCATGGTAACATGGAAAACATGAGCAATGCTTTTTGTGATAAATTGTATTTCGATACCTGACATAAACAAGGTATTTTTAAGTATAAAAAGATGGAGAGCAGCAGGTTGATCAAAAGAAACATTTCTACCTGCTCCATCCCCCTGACCTATTTAAACTGTGAAAAATAGTCAACAACAGTTTAAAAGAGAAGAGAGAGAGAGAAATATGTTCTTAAAATTAATACTGGAATATTTCCGCATTCCCATGAGTCTTTGCGGCTCTAAGGGACTACTGTAATTGCAATTCAAGACCACTAGGGGGCCACAGCACTTTTTATTTGTATTTTTACAGTTTTAAGAGAGAAGCAGATCTATCAGGATGTAATGTAAAACACTGTTCTATGATAAAAACAGTTTTCAAGAAGAGAAAGTATGTCCATCTGATAATTGATTTCCTCAGGATATCAAAGTATGTATCATGATTACTGTTTTGGATGTGTAGTCAACACAGAGAACGTGCAGGTCACGCTGCTGCTTCAAATCAAAAATTCAAATTTGGATCAGAGTGCTTGATATCTGGAAAGCTGTTTTTCTTTTTTTTTTTTTTTTTTGGATTAGGAAACAAACAAAAACAAAAGAAAAGAAAATGGATTTGTAATCTTTACTTTAAAATAATAATAATAAAAAAACAAAAACAAAACTGCCTGAATTTACACGGACCCATCAGACTATGGCCGGGAAGTGACCTACATGTGCAGAGGAAGACATGACAAGAAATTGTGGTGGGTATCCCTGCTTATGCCCCAATGTGGCACCAATGTCAGTTCACGCCTCCGCATCATCCATTAATTTATGATAATGGACACCTCAAAGGGCATTATCTCGTTATTAATATTAATATTTAAAAAATTATTGTTGCGTTAATGTTGTTTTTTATTGTTAAAACTGTAAGTTTTTCATAAGAAGCGGCTGAGTGGACAATTTCGTTGACACGTTGCCAAGGTAATGGCTTTAACACGGAACCTACAGCTCAGTCATCTGCAGAATGTTACATGACACCAACATTTCAGAGGGCGGGTGCAGCTCTTACAGTTTGTGTGTGTCCAGAGGATGATGCCACATTTTGTTTCAAACAGTCAAAGTCCACAGATAGTTTCCTACATCGTTCAATAAGCCTGCAGGCTGCTTTCATAGCAATGCCCCGTCACAGATGGGATCTGACGTGTCTCCAGCGGCGACTCTTCACTGGTTCTAACAAAGAACCTGCAGCTCGGTCCACTGAATGATATACTAAAGTTTGTTGTTATTGACCTTTGATGTTGTTACACATTGCACCTTTAAGCATTACATTATAAATACTAAAATGCAAACAGATGGCAAATCCGAACACATACATAGCTCAACAACAGTGTTAAAACAGAGTCAGTAAGTTACACAAGTCTCTGTGTTTTTAAATATAGGTATGTACGTATGTGCCATATGTTAGTCTTAGTGTGTGAGTGTATTAAGGTCTTCCTAAGTCAGTGGAGCTCCACTCATCTGCATTAATTTAAATTATATAATCATGTCCAGCTCTGCACCTTCCCCTCACTCTTGTGAAATCAACCTGAATTCTTCGTGAGGAGCAACAGTAACCGACCGAAACAATCAGCAGTTCAGTCGTTCATCCAGACAAATGAATGAAGTCATTTCTCTTCAGTCTCTGAAAGTCTCTTATTATTGCGTTGAAAGGGATTTTTGGAACTTGACTTTACTTTAATGATTTCAAAGATTATGTCAGACACAGTGGGTGAGATTTTCCTCTGGAAATATATAAATAGTAGAAGAGGGTCTTTTCTTTGAAAGGTGATTGTGTTCATTCTTACACTCACATGTCAGCAACTCAATACATTTAGTCATGTAGACATGGTGAAGACAACTTGCTGAACTTCAAATTGAGCACCAGGATAATAAAAGAAAGGGAACTAAGTGACTTTCAACGTGACATGGTTGTTTATTTGTTTATTTAAAAGGATCCCCATTAGCTGACGCCAAGACGTCTAGTCTTCCTGGAGTCCAGACTATAAACTGTCAAAGAACAAGCATTACATTAAAATAAATAAATGAACAAACAAATAAATAAATAAAAATACAAGAATAATAGAAAAAATAAGAGAAGTACAAAAAAATTACAAGTAAAAGTACATAAAATTACACATAGAAAAAAGAATAAAGGATAATACACAAAGAAAAATACTATATATAATATATAATATAATTATAATATATATATATATTTATTCTTCCGTGAAAAGAGATGACATGCATATATATAGTCAGTTTGTATCAGTTTTTTTGTGGTGATCTTAACTAACACTGTTAGTGGAGATAGCAGGTGGGCCAGATGGTTGAGGCAACCTGGTTGCTGCTGGGCCTGGTGGCTGCTGCTGGGCCTGGTTGCTGCTGGGCCTGGTGGCTGCTGGTGGGCCTGGTTGCTGCTGGTGGGCCTGGTTGCTGCTGCTGGGCCTGGTGGCTGCTGGCTGCTGGTGGGCCTGGTTGCTGCTGGTGGGCCTGGTTGCTGCTGGGCCTGCTGGCTGCTGGTGGGCCTGGTTGCTGCTGGGCCTGCTGGCTGCTGGTGGGCCTGGTTGCTGCTGGTGGGCCTGGTTGCTGCTGGTGGGCCTGGTTGCTGCTGGGCCTGGTGGCTGCTGGGCCTGGTGGCTGCTGGTGGGCCTGGTGGCTACTAGTGGCTACTGGATCTGATGATGGTGGTCATACCGAGCTTCAGTGTACTACCAAGATGGCGATGGTGGGAACGCCCAACAAGCTTCACTTTTGCTCCTCAGAAACCTACGGGTGATGTCACGGAGGCTCAGTCCATCTTTTCTACACAGTTTATGGGTGGAGTGGGAGATTCTCATCATGGATGCAGCCGACAAACCTGCAGCAACTGTGATGCTGTCATATCAATATGGAGCAAAACCTCTGACAAAGGTTTCCAACACCTTGCTGAATCTATGTCAACAAGAACTGAGTAAGTTCTGAAGGTA
The DNA here is from genome assembly GCA_036919975.1 of Melanotaenia parkinsoni. Classification (NCBI taxonomy): domain Eukaryota; kingdom Metazoa; phylum Chordata; class Actinopteri; order Atheriniformes; family Melanotaeniidae; genus Melanotaenia; species Melanotaenia parkinsoni. Next base: position 28,724,056 of record JBAFTA010000015.1, read on the forward strand.
AAATTGGGTCCAACACGGTATTAGAAGGTGGACCTGTGTCGATGGTGAAGGATGCTTAATTTTTGAACATCATTTGTAGAATTGCAGCATTGTTTAGCCACTATTAACTAGAAATAATTGAATAAAAGAGCAAAATCACATCAGTTTAGGTTCTTTCTAACAGTTTTCATTCATTTTCTACTTTGACATACAGTCTGGAGACGTCTTATTTAATGTGGTGGTTCATAGTCAGAGGGGCCAACCAGGACGTTTTGGTTCATTCCCGATGGAGCACTCAACATTTGGGTCAGCATCAATGGAAAATAAAAAGAGCCAACATTGACTAAAATTACTCTGTTTAATCTGCTCAGTCAGCACATGTTTCACGTTCTAAACCTGGTTTCTACCACCTGAAGCAATTATACCTCCCAGTTTGTCAAAGGTTAGGTCAGGACTAATGTTTAATTCACACTAATAAATTATTGAAGGGCTGGAAAGCTCAGCTGTAAAAACTTAAAAGTGCTGAAGTGAAACAGCTTAAAAGTGATGGATTTTTCAACAGAGTGAAATGGGGACAGAGTATGTTGTCTAAGGACAAGAACGAGATGATGCTTCTGGTTATTGTTATGAGATGTCTTGTCAGCAGGTTGCCACGTTAAAATGTCAAATCACCAGCCATAGGATGTTTTTCAAATGTAAATTAAAGTGAAAAAATTGAACAATATCTTTAAACCTTTTGCAGCATGAGCTGCACGTGCAGTAAAATAATCTCTTTGTCAAAAGTTTTTACAGCCTGTGAGCAGCAGATAAGAAAATCCTGAATCTCAGTCAGGAGGACTGCAGAAAGGATAAAGATGGACTCTCCATGAAAGATTCAGAGGTTTTACGAAGCAGACTGCATTCACCGGGGGAGAGGGGAGAACAGCTCTGGTTCTCATTCTAAGAAAAAGACTACAACAAACAATTCTTGTTTTCAAAACTCTCTACACTAATAAAAACGTTGTTCTGAACATTTATACTTCTGCTGACACATTGTCCTCAACGTAACTTTAACTCTTTCATTCGTAAATTAAAAAAACAGCGCCACATTTTTTTTTTACAATATTTTACATCTACAGACATGTACAATGATGCTTTTATGTTTATCAGTGGTAAATGGTAATTTGTACTTATACAGCGCTTTTCCAGACCTACTAATGTCCAAGGAAATGGTTCACTTACAGAAATACCATCCTTACCCATGCACATACATGGGTGTCCACTGTTCACAATAACTATTAAAGGATCAAAGAGACAAAATGCAACTATTACTGACATCTAGTGGTCAAGTTGGAGATAGCAACCATCTCCAGTGCAATCCAAATGCATTTATATTAGCAGGCTAAATCTGAATGGAGAAGAAAACAAGCAATTTTACAATCAACTCCTGCCTTTCACGGTGGTAACATAGTACTCATCCTTGCTTAGGGAGTCATTGTAAAAATACATATACACGGTTTTATTTAAATAGTTTCCTCTGTCATCCATGTAAATTAAATACATGCATGATATGAACTCTGCGGCACCTCACAGCTTCCTGTCTGTCTGTCATCATTATCAGACAACATGGAGTGCTATTATATATAAACAAATGTTGCTGAAATGACTGGTCACATGATCACTAGAGGGCGCTTAACAACAAAATGATGAGAAGTAAAAAGCTGGTGAGCATGCTGCATGTGGAGAGGACAGACTCAAACTGCAGCATCACAGCACACGGGGATGCTGAACCACTCTGTATATCACATTTTAGATGCCTAAAAAGCCAAATCACACAGACAGACACGTGATGTCAACACACGCACACACATGATCAGCATCAGGGAAAGCTGGAGGTGGGGGAGTGAGAATGAAGAGAAAAAAAGAGATGGTTAAAGGAAAAAAAAAACAGACGCACAAAAATAAGGAAAAGGCAGAGGGAGAGGAGGAAAAAAAAACCCTGAATGGATGCTTGAACGCGCTCTGCTCTCAGCCAATCAGAGCCTCAAATTCCCCTCCTCCTGCATCCGGGCTCTGTGATTGGCCAGTGGGAGCAGAGATGCAGGGAGCCAGGGGAGAATAAAGAAGAAGCAGCAGAAGAAGAAACTGTCAGATGAAGACGGCTGTTTTTCACACTTCCACTGCTCTCTCTTCCTCTCTCAGTTTGTCAGCAGCTTTTCTGCCTCGCTCGCCCCTGTCCGTGTGTTTTGCTTGCCCATGCTGCTTCCTGAGGAGAGAGAGGGCTTTATTTAACACGATGGACCTGCAACCCACCGACCACAGCTGCTGCAGCTGCTGTTTACCCCGCGGCATCATGGGAGCTGAAGTCTCCTGGGCGGCGCAGGAGGACAGCTGATCAGCCGAGGATTGTGGGTCAGCAGAGTTCGGAGTTGTGAGCTGGTGGGCAGACGAGGCTCAACAAACTCACTCTCTTGTTCTGACTCTTCTTTCCTCTCTGCTGCAGTTTCTCTCATTCTTCCTCTATCCCTCCTTTCCTTCATTCTCTTCCTCTCAGCTTTTCACCATTCATCTTCCCATTTCTCTCCTCCGTCTCCCTCCTGACGCGCACCTGTCTGAGGAGGAAGAAGGATGGGTTGTCGTCTTACTCGGAACAAGGTGAGTGAGCTTGTGCAGGTGTGTTGGGGTTACACAAGGGGCAAGAGGAAGATATACAGCACAACAGAGGAGGAGAGGATGGATAAATGTGATGTGAGTGTTGTTGCCCACATGACCTGTTCCTGTTAGACTGCTATAGACATGTAGGCACAGAGATAAACACACAAATCACTTTAACACCAGATAGCACCAGGAAACCTGGACCAAAGCCGAGGAAGAAACTTTGATGAACGCAGTTACAGTAAAGAGGATGAGGAAGCAATGGATGTCTCATTTTAAATATATGAAAACAGCTTTTTCTCATGGATTTTTTCAGCAGTTAATTATAAAAACAAATCATTTATTCATTACTAGCTGTACCGTTATTGTACAAGAATACAACGAAATTCTGTCTGGCAGCATTTCTTATAGCAGCTACAATGTCTTGAGAAAAAGAAAAGCTATGTAAGTAATAATGGTTCCACCAGCAGTCTCCTCACAATTATTAGGAAGAGCCTGTGCTTAAGTCTGGTGGTGAAGGCATGCATGACTCTGAGTCTGCCAGAGGGACGGCTGGTGAACAGGGAGTGCCCTGGGTGGGCGGGGTCATGCCAGATCTTTGTGGCCCGTCAGAGGAGATCGCTCAAATAGATCTCCTCTAGGCGTGGGAGTTGGGAACCAATGATCCACTGAGTAGTCTTGATGACCTGCTGAAGTTGTTTCATCTTGGATGCAGTGCAGTTGGCGTACCACACTGTACATCTATACGTCAGGATACTCTCTGTTGTGCAGTGGTAAAAGTTTTCAGCAGGGATGGAGGGAGTTTGTTCCTCCTCAGTGTTCTCTGGAAAAGAGTTGCTGCTGGGGCTTTTTAATAGTGTGGGTGGTATTAGCAGTCCAAGAAAGTTGAAGTTTGTGACCCGCTCCACTACTTCTCCATCGATGTTCAGGTCTGCGTGGAGTGGTCCTCACCTTCCTGAAGTCAGTGATGATTTCTTTTGTCTTCTTGACCTGGCCATCAGTGCTTGGACCTCCTGTCTGTATGGTGTCTCGTTATCATTGCTGATCAGCCCCATAACAGTTGTATCGTCTGCAAATTTGATGAGTGTATTAGAGCCATGGGTGGCAACGCAATCACAAGTGTACAGAATGGACTCAGAACACAGCCCTGAGGAACACCAGCACTGAGAATGATGGTCGAGGATGTGGAGGTGCCCATCCTGACATGCTGAGGTCTGTTAGTCTGGAAGTTCTTGATCTACAGATAGAGGGAAGTTCCAAGTCACAGTTGTTTGTTGATCAGTCAGCTGGGGCTGATAGAGATAAATGCTGAGCTGAAGTTAACCAACATCATCCTGATATCTGTTTGGAGGCTGTCAGTGCGGCTGAGAGCACTGCGGAGGGCGATGGAGATTAGTGATGGGATGTTCGGCTCTTTTTAGAGAGCCAAATCTTTTGCCTCGACTCCCAAAGTAGAGCCGGCTCTTTTGGCTCCCGATCAGATCTTAATTTAGAATCTTTTGAAGCCCTATAATTTCCTTTAACTTCACAAAAATTAATAGTTTGTATTGTGAAAACCCTTTTGTGTTCAGCATTTTTAACAAGACGCCTTTCAATTGCTTCCTTTTGTGCATTTATTCTGATACAAAACTACTTATTTTTGTTCAATATTTCAGCAAAACTCTTTTATCCGGTTTCTCCCCTCTGCGAGTAGGGTTTGAAGCCCTGCCACTGACTCCACATGCCTTTAACTAGAATAATGGAATAAGTTTATTGAACTTTCAGATTTCTGTGATCTTTGTAACAGAATATAAAATGTTATTTAAACTGCACTGATTGCCATTAATCTGGTGGCTTCCATCTACCTTCCATCTTTATGTGCTAACAACGGGTGGAGGACTTTATGTACCCCAGGGTCTTGTTCACAAGAGGAACAGCAAGGCTGATTCTGATAGCATCTACAGTGATGTGTAAACTTTGATATAGCTGTTGATTTACTTACATATCCTTGTTTTAATGCTCATCTTTGGTTATAAGTTTCCTGTGAAGGACATCTGGACTCACCCTGAGGGGATGAGGAGCTTTGTCTTCCAGGACAGATTCAGATTAGACTCACTAAGCTGTAAGTGAGTTAACTGTAAGCCAGGTGAGGTACTCTGGGCATCTGGCTAGGATCCTTTCCAGATGCTAGCTGAGGTGTTTCAGACATGTCCCAGTGAGAATAAAGTTACTGGTGTGCCTGGTAATGCCTCTGAGGAAGTGGTTGGTGAGAAGGAGGTCTTTTTGCAGAAAATAGATGACTCTAGTAGAACATACAGAGTTTTGTGGTGCTTCAGCAGGGATGGTGGATGATTTTCAGGTCATGTAAGCGGGCTCATCACATGTCCTGATGAGCAGCTGCCAAATAGCTTCCAAGCTACCATCAGAGCATCTTCACTTACAAGAATCTCCTGAAGATTAATCTTTTTAGACATAACCTCATCTCCCCTCAACCTAAACACCCTGACACACTTGTATTAGATATCCACCCAGCATTTTTTTTTTGCTTCATCTGTCCTGGAGAAGAGACCAGAGTGGACTTTAACTGGACCTCTGATGGACATTGTCCTGGGTGAACCATCGACCAGAATCACATCTTTGCACTCTGCATCACATTTTCTTCAAGAATCAGCTTAGGTTTGGCTGCTTTCATTATCCCCTCAGGTCTAATCAGTCTGTCTGCCCCTGCTGCCGAGAAGCAGCCCCACACCATGATGCTGCCTCCACCATGCTTCACTGTATGTTTCCAGGAGATGAACTCAGTTTTTCTGGAGTCAAATTTTTGTTTCATCAATTCAGTAAAGTTTGAACTCCAGGCGGTCATCTGTTCTTTAGACCAGAAAAATCTGACTGATGTCCATCCTCTGTGTCAGAGGTCTCCTGGGCTTCAGGGTTGTCGGTTCTTTACTTGGTTTCAGAACTTGGCTGGTTTCGTTCATTCATCATAGTTTGATCATTCAGTCCAGAGAAAGTACATCTATTTCCACTGCTCTCAGTTTAAACCATTAACCACGGATGCATGATGCTTACATAAGAACTGTTAGCAGGTTTAAGATACAACCTCCCAGAACAGCTGACAAGTGCACTTTTTTTAGTACTAAATGACCTGACTAATTAGAATTAAGTTGCAGCTTTGTCATCTTTTTTGTAGTTTCCTGGCAGCTGCCAACAATACTGAAGACGTCGAATGAGACATTAGCTGGTAGAAATCCATTTAAATAACCTCATTATGACAGAGCACTGCCTCACAGAGCTGCTCAGTCTGGTTTCTGTCAGCCTCATTCAGACTGTGAAGTACTCACAGGCACATGAGTAATTTGTTATTTGAAGGAACATCAACTCTTTTTGTTTTTGATATTCAGAAAACTGATTTGTTTCCAGCTGAGAACCAAAACAGAATAATTTGACTGTTTCAGCAGGTTTTATTGCTCGGCATTCGGAGTGACTGGAGTTTTGACAACTTACCTTCACTACATCCCATACATACAAACAGTTTTTGATGGAATATTTAAACAAAAGCTATATGTAGGCTAGACATAGTTGATGTAGGAGACAGACTGTTTATAGGGAAGGTTCTTTTTATCCCTCGCAGCAAATGAGAACATTTTAAATATTATTATTTATATAATTATTTTTAAGGAAAAAATGCCAATTATTCAGCCTTTAATTGAAACAGAGACTTCAGTGCCTGGCTGCTGCATAGCTGCGCTCTAAATGAAGCCTGAGCAGGACGTTGAACAGATGAAGAAGCTTCAGCATCACTGGAAGCTTTTATTGGAAAGTGGTTCTTTGCTGCTTGTTTCTCCTGGATTCTTAGTAGTGCTGCTGCGCCTCTCCGCTTGTTGTGGTACGAAGCCACATCTCGTCAGTTCTGACCTTGTAGTCCATCCATGTTTTCACTTAGCGCCATGTCTCCTGGCTGAACGCTTCGATGATCAAAAGGCTCCACTTCGACGCGCTCTTTAACCATTCAGAGCAGAACAGTCTGCAGGATGAGTGTTTTCTGGCTTGTGTTTGTCTGGAATGTGCGATTATCTAGCATGCTGAAGGAGGTTCTACCCTTGCTGCACTGATGTGGTGGGGCATGTCAGCAAACACCTTATCAGATGGCAACATGCAGAAACACACATAGATCAGATCAAGGCATCTGAAGCAGCAGAGCATGAACATAAGCAGAGACAGACAAACAGGTCATAACTCCATCTGATGGCTGCTGAGGTGACCTGAAGTGTACATGACATGTAATACAGGATGTTCACAGTCAGTCACTGCACATATCAGTCCACCCGTAACGCTGCTTTCTGTAGGTCCGACAGCGAATGAGGACCCACAGAAACACACTGAAAGGAACGGATGTGTACAAGCTTAAAGTCAGTCTATTTAGATTTCCTGCTAACTGAGGAGTCCATGAACATAACACAGAAGTGACACTGGAGGCTCTGACTCCAGAAACTAAAACACTCACCACAGGTCCCAGATGGGGGCTGGAGTCTGGGACCTGCACTCCAGTCACAGTTAAGTTGCATATAAAGTGACTTCAGACTCTACACAGACTCATTAGGAAACTACTTTAAATTTAATTCAAACTGTTTTAGTGATAGTGACCCATGAAGGCCTAGAAAGACAATTTCGTCCTCCTCCTCCTCCAGTGACCTGTCAATCACCTGAGTTGGCACCTAGGGTGTCCAATCAGATTTCAGAGTTGGCTGGCGCCACCCTGGCCACCTCTTTAGTTTTGCCCATAATTCAGTGGTGGTGTAATTCTCAGTATTTTTGTTTGAAATGACCATCCTTAATCCAAACCTTGTGTCTCTGGCTTGTGTCCCAGTTTCACTTAAACCAGCTTCGTAGGTTCTGCACCATCCTCCTGAAAAGCATGTGAAGCTGCAGCTGTGGAGGATCGATGTTTCCAGGCTGCTGTTTAAACTCAGATGAATCAGAGCTGAGCTTTTCAGTTCTCTGCCAGGTGGAGGCTAAAGTTTTGCCACTCAGCGGCTCAACGGGGATATTCGATGGTGACGGCTAAAGATACGAGTAAATGTTGGCTGCGTCTGTGCTAACAGTGTTGCAGAGTGAAGGGCCACACTGTTGATCTGTCTGAGCTGAGGGCTGCAGAGATTGACAGTTTGACATAAATGGGTGGTGGTGCATGCAGGGCTCACGGCTCTGTGCTGCCAGTGGTGGTGGAGTACAGCATACCCATTAGAGCTCCATTACTGCTGAAAACAGTGCAAACAGAAGAATTTCTGTGGCTTATTTCTGCAGATTTTCTGTGATTGTGTGATGTGCGCCAACAGAGCCAGTCTGCACACCCTCTGCGTAATCCAGCATGAAAATAAAGCAAACATTTCCGTTCCAGAACATTCAGTGGTTTCATTCAGTCATTTTATAAAAGCTGACATGTACTCTTTGTGTGCACAGTACAAAAGAAAATGTGACTCACTCTCCACTTTACACAAATCACACAGCTCCCAATCTCTCCACTTTACACAAATCACACAGCTCACAATCTATTTTCCTCCTGTTTATTTCTGAATCTGCACAACAGATGTTTCTCAGAATGTTCTTCACTTTCTCCAGCAACACATTTTCTAACCTTTTCCTTCCTTTCCTTTTCACTTCAAGCCATTTATATATCAGTTGCAGCAGCCCATAGTTGAGGTAAGCTCTCCTTTACACTACCAGTCAAAGGTCTGGGATCACACTCCCATTAAATCCAGTGGGAAAATTATCCCAAACGTTTTGACTGGTAGCATAGATCTGTTCAGGAGTGACATTGGTGGACTTCTGCATGGAGAGGGTTGGTTTTGTGGCTTGTTTAAAGGACATAATAACATGAGTTAGTTGCTGTTCGGTCTGTGGCTCTTGTGTAACGTTTGGTCTCGGTGGGATCTCAATGCTTTACAGAATCACAAACGGTTTTAATCTACATTCAAAGATTAAATAAAAATATTAAATGTTATTATTGGTACGAATGTTTAAAAGAACCAAGGTTTGTGTTAAAAGGGTCTAAGATGTCCGCTGGAGACTCTGAATCTGGGCTCATGTCTACTCAAGTGTGTTGGGCGTGATATCGACACCAGTGCTGTCACAATCTGGCTTTCTATCACTGGCTTCCATTTGTGTTTAGATGTGAATAATAAGGTGAACAGTAAAGAAAAATATGGATGGATGGTTGGATGGATGGATGGATGGATGGATGGATGGATGGATGGATGGATGGATGGATGGATGGATGGA
>JBAFTA010000015.1:28809027-28823893 GCA_036919975.1 Melanotaenia parkinsoni
ATTTCTAAATATCTGTAATGCCTTTGTTTTATGTAAAGCACTTTGAATTGTCCTGTACATGAAATGTGCTATACAAACTATAAACTGCCTTGCTTTGCCTAAAGCCAGGTGGGTGGTTGGTGGAGGATGGGGGACTGAATGCAGTGCTGTGGCATTCAGGGCACTTTCAGTGTGGTGTTTTAATATATCTAAGAGGACAAGTTTTGACCAGGTCTTTCTGTTCAGTGTTTGTCCAGGTATATAGATGGATTTGCACACACACAGGCAAATGAAACCTCTGTCTTTATGCAGAACCAATGTGATCTTTCAGCACTCTGCTTTCCATGTCCTGCACTGAGCTTCATGCATTATGACCAAGACATAAACATGGGTCGTCAAAGCCATCGGTCCAAAACATGGACCTCATCTTTGCTTTGTCTGATTAAGGTGTTTGAGCAAAAGTGTGAGTGTTGAACCCTCTCTTGGGAAAGAAGCCCATCCGAGACTATGAGGAGGAAGAGTCACCCAAACTTTCTCTGCAGATTTGCACAAACTCACAGTTAGTCTGTCTTCTCTGCACTATCTGCATCCTCTCCCTCCATCTCCTGTCACATCTTGAAACACGACACCGGCTGTAAGAGAATCTAATATTAAGCGAGTGTGGGGAAAGAAATTGCAACACAAATCCAATGTAACATATTTGAGGCTGAGATAGAGTAAAATCTAGGACGGGTTTGAAGTTCCGGCCAAATGCACTTTTTAACTCTCAAAAAGAGGAGATGTCCGGGTAAAGAGGGCGTTGGGTCACTCTATTTTTCTGTCTGTAAAATCTTTCCTGTTTTCGCAGATTAAACGAAAAAAAAAAGGAAACAAATGATGTGTCTTTATGACAGGCTGCTGGTAAAGAGCCTAAAGATCCAGTTTAAACCGCTTTTATAGCAGTACCCATAACAGACAACTTGCTAAGTTGTCTGTTATGTGTCGACACATCACAGGTTCATTCCTTGAGTTAGGAGCCTTTTTTCTGCCTGAATGACTGCCAGGTCAGAGTTAAATTGTCTGAAAATGAGGTGGAAAGCAGAAAAGGTCAGAGAAAAACTTTGAAAGACCCTCAGAAAGCTGGAGAACTGCTGATCAAAACCATTTCAAATCATTACATCAGAGACAGAGGTGAAGGAATGAGGACTCTCAGGATTGTCTTTGCACGATCCTCTTTTTGGTATTTGAAAGAATCAGGAAAAGAAATTCACATGTATTTTAATTTTTTGGGATAAAATTAAGGACACATACCAATCTTTGTGTCAGCAAATCAGATTTTATCATCACAGGTTAAGATAAAGTAGGTCAAAGGATGAGCAGAAGTAGGTGCAAAAGGGTTGTTAATTAAAAAGAAAACATTTTTATCAGCAATTATTCCACAAAAAGACAATTTAATGATTAAATAAGTCAAAGTTAAAAGTCTCAGTGTTCCCCTGTCTGTATCTTTGCAGCTGTATTTGCAGGACAACGTTGCCTCTGTTGGCATCACTCTTCTCTCTGTGTGTTCATGTCAGATGGAGATGATGTAACTGCTCTGCAGGTATCTTACCAGAGGCATCATGGCCGAGGCACTGGGGGAAACCTGTCCTCTGTAGTGGTTATGAAGCTCCACCAGCAGCTCCTCCTCTTCTTCACTCAGGGCGCTCCAAGCTCCAGGAACCAGCAGGGCCCCCAGTAGCATCCACACCCAGAGAGGAGCCTCTCTCTTCGGCCAGAAACCAAAGGATTCCATCCTCAGGTTGGACCTCCAGGAGGAGGCTCCATCCTGGGTAGTCCGTGGGGTCGAGCCTCCCTGGAGCTCCGAGAGGCTCCTCCGTTGCATGATGGGAAATGAAGTCCTGAAGGATGGATCCTGAAGTGGTTAGCCCAAAGTGTGTGTATGTGTGTGATGGACGGGTCTATGTTTACGTGTGTGTGTGTACAATAGACCACTTGTGTTTGAATGTGTGTCTGAGAGTCAGTAAAAATGTGTGTGATCGCTCCTCAGTGCCTCTCAGCTCTGCTGATCTCTCTGTTTCTGAGCCTGCTTTAAGCAAGCGAGGATCCTCCCACAAACACACTCACACAGACTTCTGTCTTTCTGAGGACTCCCCTCACTAAACTTAACCAGCAATCCAGCCTGAACTTTAACTACAAACAAAGTTTGGACCCCGAGCAGAGTCTGTTCAGCAAGAAAGTACCATATCTAATTTTTAAAGAATCACCACAAAAACAGATACACAACCACACACACACACACACACACACACACACCCACACACACACACACACACACACACACACCCACACTTCACACTCTGCACCGACTGGTACGATAACAAACTCCCCAATCCTCTGACGGCCCTTATTCTCCATGCTTGCCTCCTCTTAGACCTCGCCTCCATCTCTTCTCCTTTGTTTTCTGTCTGAACAGAACCAGAAACTCTTTTCTTCTGACTGGCACTTAATAATTCACCTTGCTCCATTTCTCATTTAAACTTTCAGCGCTTGTTGTCCTCAATATGTTGATAATTAAAATTTGTTACTGACATGTGAAAACTCCTAATTGGACTAGAAATCTGTGTTTACTACCTTACTGACCTACAGAAGTCACCATTGTTTTATTCGTGCAGTATTCTGGCACGATGATGAATCAGGGCCTCTTCTGAACACAAGACAGATGCTAGATTTTCTTTTCACCTTGAACTGAGGATCTACAGAAGCGAGTCAAAAGGAAAGACCAGCTTAAAAAAGGAGAACGTAATGGGAGAAATTCTGTGGACGGACACAACTTCTTCAGAACCATCAGACCAACCTGAACCATCCGATTGAGCCTATTTTAAGTGATTTGTTCATCATTGTTTTCTGTGTCAATGTACTTGGGTTCAAAATGAAAAGACTGAATAGTAATATACGCTGTATGGGGGCCGAGACTGTAGCAACCACACGGTGGTGCGTTCACAGACGTGTAGGAGACAGAGATGTCTCTTCAACCTGGCAGAACGGAGAAACTGATCTGCCCAACTTTCACCAGATGAAGCCACTTTCCACAGACCATGTTTTACCACTCGAGGCTGAAGTTAAAGTGCGTAATGAACAGAATGTCTGCTTAAGGTTGAATTTGTTTATTAATCACGTGCTGATAGTGACTCGCTTGAAATTTGTTGGAGCAAATTTTCCTGGTTAGCTAGTTTTCATTATAGTAATCAGAATAACAGTTTAGGAAGAGTTTAGATATGCAACATGTTCAGAGGTGCCTCAGATTAAAGGAGAAGCTGGACCAGTTCTAGGGCCTCATTTATCAAGTTGGCGTATGTACAAAAACTTCTTTTGGGATTTATATAAACCAAACTTGGTGAGAGAACGTCCCTACCTCTACGGCAACTCTGACCCTGGTGTACACACCAAATCTGGAGAAACGGGAAATGCCAGCGCCAACGGCACAGAATAAGATCAAGGAAATGGTGTGAAATCTGAGACATTTGTGCACAATTATTCCCTAAATATTACCTTTCACAAAACATGTTTTATATTAATGCTGTTTGCCAAAATAAATAATGAGGCACATTCGAGACTGATCCTCCTGGGATCTGGGAGTACATGCTCACATACTCAAAAAAAAAACAAAAGAAACAAAATCAGGGTTTACAACAGAAACAGAGATGTATGTTATTAATAAGAACCTCAACTTGTAAAATGTTCAGTCACTGTAAAATAAAACTTACATGCTATAAAATACTTTCACACTAAATAATAAGGTGGACAGTCTGCTGCCAACATGTGCCAGACAAAATAAGTCCAGAGGCCTCCGAAGTCTGAAGTAGAATTTGTGTAAAGGCAGAACATGGACAGTCCAACTTTAAGATGAGAACAGATTGTAAGCAGGAATATCTTTTACACCAGCTTTCTTGTGATGTCTTTAAAAGAAATTCCAACCAAATTGTGAGAAGATAAGAGTTAAATTCTCTCTTACTAACAATAAAATATGTGATGAAAGGTGAGGAAGCACTGAGTCACTGAACAGCTGATCCTGATACAGTTTGTGACTCAACATTTGTTTCCTGTCTGATGTAAAGATCCTCCGCTTATTAAATCACTTCTTATGAGTCTCCCTTGTTGTTGATGTTCACTCCCTGACCTACGTACATGTTTTCTTTTCTCAGAGAGGAAATCATTCTGTCAGTCTGATTTATGGGAAGATGCATTTTTAACCAGGTAGTTCAGGTGCCTAAACCAAAAGAAACAAAAACTGGGCATAAAAACAATAATAACCAGACTGAAAGCATTGCGTTGGCTGGGAAATAAACTCAGGTCTCAGGGGTTGGACACTGAAGACAGCTACACAGAGGTCTAAACATCTTTTCAAAGTTTACCATAAACCACACTGTGCAGCTGCATCTGTTCAATCAGCAGGTAAAAAAAAAAACTGTGTGAAGATCAACACAGATTCTAGTGTCATATTAATGATGTTAACAGGACATGGTTCGGTTTTTACAAATGGTAAATGGTCTGTACTTATGCAGCGCTTTTATCCAAAGCGCTATATAAGTAGCTTTACATATACGTCACATTCATCCATTCACACACACATTCACACACTGATGGCGGGAGCTGCCATGCACGGCGCTAACCACGACCCATCAGGAGCAAGTAGGGGTTTGGTGTCTTGCTCAGGGAGACCTTGACATGAGCTCTACGGGCCGGGATCGAACCGGCAACCCTTAGGTTACAGGACGACCACTCTACCCATTGAGCCATGCCGCCCCCCAATGCTACGTTCTCATTGGCTGTTTGGAAAGGTGGGCTGGAGCTACAGCCTACGTTGGATTCTTTAGGCTACCTTTGTTTGAATTAAAGTAATGAAACTACTTTCTTAGGGTTAAGGAAAATTTTGGATTTTGGGAGTGGTAGCGAAGTGGTTACAGAGGTGGGTCCGGTGGGTCTGGAGAACCCGGGTTTGGGTCCCTGCCGTGCCAACAGAGGTTCATGGCAGCTTTCTTCTCTCTAGTGCATCTAGAGATGAGTCAAATTTCCCAGTTAGGATTAATAAAGTAAAAATGATTTTTATGACATTTATGACCCGTGAACTGGTTGTGTTCACGGGTTAAACAGCAGATCTTAAATTTAGTTCTTTTATGTTTTCCTGAACTAAATCATCTTGTTGAAAGTGAGAAGAGGATTTTTAACCATCGTTCATCAACGTTAAGAGTGAGTCAGCAGATTTCAGATTTTATTTATTGTCTATCTGTTATTGGCTGGGGGCTGATAGTCGGATACTTTTGGGTCAAAATTCGTTAGGCTGCTTCTGTGTAGGTGTTCATGGAAAATATACAGCAATAAAAAAGATTTCTATTTATATTATTTAGCCTACACATTAGTCCAGATGTCAAACACTGATACAGCATTTTGCTTCTTTACCAGAAAATCCATTAATTCTGGACCTGACTGCATCATTAAGATTGAAAACCTGGTTGAGATAACATCTCCAGAAGAGCAGCAGACAAGACACGATAAATTTATCACTGTACTGGAGTATAGATGTTTATTTAGTAGTTTTTCCCCTTGTGTATTCTGCTTTGCTTCTTGCTTCCTGTTAGTCAGCACACCTGGTTTGATTCGCTTCACCTGCTCCCTTTTAGCTCCTCAGTGTATTTTTACCCCTGGATTTCAGTTTTCCTTTGTCAGATCATTTGTTGTGTTTCCCGTTTCGTCTGTGTAAGCGTTAAACCTGTGTTATCATTAAACCCTGCACCTGTCCGCCTCCCGCCTCTTCGTCCTCCAGTTGGGTCCTTACATCCCATTCTCTGTGACATTACACTTTTTGGAAGTATTTAATATGTCTGCTCTCTGATTCCTACTAACTCACAACATAATTTTAATTCTTTTAAGGAGGTAAAGATTAGTTGAATGCATGATTGTATGCAGGCCAGTCTGGGTCAAAATGCCAGGGCTTATTTTTTTCCCCAGTCTGCCTCTGTCCATCTTTCCAGTTAAGAGACTCTCTCTGTTACTGACCTGTTACCAATTAGCATAATTAGCTGTTAAATGCTCCTGCAGTTGTTTTTCTATTTGTACCAAATGACTTTTGCTCATGTTCCAACTTTTTACAAATGTGTTGCTGCTTTCAGATTCAAAATGAGTTAATATATACAGTATATATATCTATATCTATATATATCTATATCTATATAGCTATAGATATATATATATATATATATATATATGTGTGTGTGTGTTTTACATGTTTGACATTTTCTAAATCATTGAATCCTGTTTTCTATTTACTTTTTAAAGAGTGCTACAGCTTTTTGGGAATTGGGGTTGTACATATTGTTGCAGAAAGTTTCATGAACTTTTACAGAAATCTGGTAATGTGTCAAAACAGACCAGATCTGGGAAAACCCCAGGGTTGCTGTTTTGACCCAGAACCGAGGAGGTGGTCTCCAGAGCAATGTGAAGAACGGGTTGAAAAATTATACTAAAACTTTCAAAGTGCTGTTCAAACTGCATGTGACAGTCATTAGTGATTTCAGTGCTCAGACACCTGGGTTTTGTTTTGCTTGGATCAGCTGTCTGTAACCATGGAATATATCCACAGATGTTCTCGTGGAACAAACACTGGTTGCTTATGTCCATAAATAATCAGAACATTTTATATATTACCAACTTTTACTTTAATGCTTACAACCTTATATACGTTTCAGTCTGTCAGAGTGCTCTGACACTGGTGTTTATTATGTAATAAACACAATGAGTAGCAGGCAAACAGAGCTGGTGATGGTTTGATGCCGAGTGATTCCGGTGATTTCAGTTAAAAAAACACCATCATATGCTGTAACATTAGCATCATGTGCTGACCTTACATGATTCAAACACCGTCAGACGTGCATCACTTCTGCTTGCGTCATTTTTCTGTTAATGGTGTTTTTTTATCATTACACCACTGCTGCTGACAGAAACTCCCTCATTTAGCTGGTAGATGGACATGAAGAGGTGACACAAGCTGGGCAGCCTCCGTGCTATGCGATGCTTTTTCACAAGGGTGTTACTCTTATTGTTGTTGTTGCTGTTGCCAGGCAACCTTCAAAGAATGGCATCAGAAGCAGAACCACATGAGAATCTGACATCTGTGGGGAGAAAGAACTTCACATAGAGGGAGGGGTCTCATCTGCCACATCTGTAAGTAACAAGTTCCACCAAGCAGGAAAAGGCCCTGAGGACGGTTAGCTGGGGCCCAGCAACGCCTTGATGCTGTGTCACATCTGAGGGAGGTGAACAAACTGCCTCCGGCAATCATTAATTAAAGGAAAGTTTCGAATAACTCGTCAGGAAATGAACGTAACGTCCTCTGAATGGTGGAAAGATTCAGCCAGCAGCATCCAGTCTGCAGCTGATGGTGCAAACTTTCCCTGAAGCCGTGTTTTCATTCCATTAGCCAAGTACATCACATCATAACACACACCCAGCTGTACCCACAGGCTCACATTTCACTGTACGCTACAACACATTCTTCTGTGTGTGTGTGCTGCAGGAAGCAGAGGGCTGAATGTATGAAACTGGATCCTGTGGGGTCACCGCTTGCAACATAACACCAACCTCATGTTGACCGTCTGCAGGGAGACACGGCACATGTGTGTCCTGACCTCTCTGCTGCTCACACACACGCGTGGTGTGTGTATGCGTTGAATGATTCATTCATAAGTGTTCAGCTGATACGACCATAGCAGCAGGAGATTCATCTTCGATGTTACGGTGTCGTGGTGAAGGTTTGATGAGGTTCAGGGAAGGATCAGGGTTTGAGAAGTCAGAGGACATGTAATAAACGGGTTGTTGGGGTTCTAGTTAAAGAATAATGGTCCCAGTCAAGGTAACGACCATCTCTTTGAAACAGGAAATGAACAGCCACCTCCTGTGTTCAAGTCCAGGGTCTTGTTGACACATCCACCTGCCCCATCATCCTCTTCATCAGCAAAAGGGAACATTGAGTCGTAACCTCAGAGCGGAAACTGCTGATGTGTTTGGATTACAGCTGCTGTGAGATCTGTTCATTCATTGTACAACTAGATTATCAAAACCTTCCTGTAGCAAAGTCGTTCAGTCAGGGTTCGCCCGGCACAGCAAACACGACTCGGTTCTGCTTAGTCAAATATTTATTAGCTGGTCGCAAAGCGAAGACTTCTCTCCACTTTGCCTTCTTCTTCCGCTGAGGCCTCAGCACACTACTGTAGAGTTCTTGATTGAACATGCATTACAGCTGTGCCAGTCTGCTTCACCTGCTGATCCCTGAACCACAGTCTCACCTGTCCTCCCCACAGCCGAGCTGCAGCCACGCCCACCACCACACCTCTAAAACCCGAGAGGCAAAAAAAACAAACTTATTATTTTGTGATGGATGGTTATTGTGGACGGTGTTAAATTGGGTTAATTTAACACTGTCCATTGTGTTAGTGTTAAATTTTTTTTTGGGTTTTAATCAAAATGATGAAACTGTCATTCAGTTTTAGTCTTAAAGACACATTACAGAACTGAGAGAGATTCTCTGGGATCCCCTTATCGACGGCCTCCTACCTGTACCGTGAGATCTCTCCAGCCAGCTAAGACAGTCTTGACTTTGGTCTTATATCTTACTCTTTCCCTTTTGCTCTATTTTTTCTCTCTTTGTTCGATAATGACTTCTTGCATTTCTTTGCTGAATCAGCCACAGAGTGAGTTGAAAATGGCCGGTGTGTTTATATCCGTTTGCTAGCGTGTGACGCAGTGTGTAAAACGAAATTCGGCTACAACGTCGCACAGCATCCTGCAAGAAAAAGCTGTATCCAATCCAGTGCACTTTATTTATGAAGCACATTTAAAAACACACTGTTGCCAGTGTACTGTACATATAAAATTTAACTGTTGAAACAGAGACGTTCCACACACAGCCATAAAATCTGCACTCCAAAAAATATTAAAGACTTGAGAAACAAATTATGCAAACATATCTGAAATATACACAAGGAATCTAAAAACTATGAAATATTGTAAAAGAAATTAAGAGATTAAAATGCATTAAAAGAAATAGATGAAGACAGGCTACCATAAAGAAGATACACAAAGAGAAATTAAAAGGCTAGAACACATTAAAAGTCAAACGGAAATCACAGAAGATTTAATATGATGCAGTTATACTTTATGATCTGTGGTAGGCCTCGTGACGCTGCCGGACAGCGACGGGTCCAGAAATGGACATAACAGATGTCATTGTTCCATCAAACGAGTCAGAAACAGCTTTAAAGTCCAAAAAGTTACACAATACATAAGTTACCCAATATTAATCTGAATCATGTGAGTCTGAATCCCATTTCTACCCCTTGGCCTTCCCCCTCCGTTTTGCATGTTTACTTTAGGGAAAGGGCTATCTTGATTCTCTTTTGGATGAAGGGAAGAGCTAAGGAAGAAAGCCACGCCACCATCCAAACAAAGACAGCCCAGGACCGCATTCAAACTTCAAAAACTTCCCGACAAACACCAAATACATTGTCAAAAATGGAGACAAGGAAGGCAGGACATCCATAAGTGTACATTCAGCACCAATAAGGATGTAAAAATTATTTTTAAATTTTTGTTCCCTCCTGTGGCCATCTTTTGTCAAAATCGCTAACTTAGCGCTAACGGCTAATCAATAACATTGATTAATGTTATTGACGTTGGCTAGTTTGCTAATGTTGCTAACGATCGTCAGCATAGCTTCTTCAGTGAGTATCATAACATTATAACTAGGGGTGAGACTCTAT
Source organism: Melanotaenia parkinsoni (assembly GCA_036919975.1). Lineage (NCBI taxonomy): Eukaryota > Metazoa > Chordata > Actinopteri > Atheriniformes > Melanotaeniidae > Melanotaenia > Melanotaenia parkinsoni. The sequence continues at coordinate 28,818,798 of JBAFTA010000015.1, forward strand.
TTTAAAAAATTGTTAATTAAATAGAGGCTTTGTCTGGAAAATGACCTAAAGTTGAAGTTCCATTTTTAAGAACTATGATTGTTCTCTAATTAAGAGTCTACAACATGTTACAGTACAAGTACAAGTGTACAACTGATGTTGTTGTCCACACCCTTCATTAATAGATACGGGGTGGGATCAGCCAGTCGAGCCAGTCGGTCGTGGAGGTAAACGTCTCCTGCTCTGACTGCAGCTGTGAGCGCTGATGTAGTCGTTTTAATGTTGACAGTACTTTTACGCAAATATTTTATTCTTTTTTTATTGAATCCCTTTTAATTTTTCTTTTATCTGCATGGCTCCCTTTAGCCAAAAAACAAGAACAGACTGACTGTGTGGGAATATTGCAGGGATCTCTCTGAATGACCTCTCAGCCCTGTACCACACCAGATTCCTGAACAAGGCCCGTTCAGTCCTTGCGGATCATAGTCACCCCTTGTCTCAAGATTTCCTGCTACTTCCATCAGGGCACAGGTCCATCCTGCCAAGAAGCAAGACTAATAGGCATAAATATTCTTTTGTCTCTGCAGCCATCACCCTGTTAAATAAGCTGAATAAGTTGCTCTATTTCTCTGTTTTAATTTTATTTTTTATCTATATATCACAGTCCTTTTAGATGTGTTTTGCTGTTTGTGTGATTGTGTACTGACTGACTGTTTCACTGTTTGCTGAACAACAAATTACCCTCACAGGATAATAAAGATTCCTTGATAGACAGGGGAGGGGCGGAAGTAAACGTGCTTTCATGTCAGTTTCCAATAACACCAGAAAAAGTCACTAGATCCCGGCAACACTAACCTTTTCAGATCAATCCCTCACCGTACAGGCCTTAATTGACTCAGGAGCAGAGCTAGTACAACCCATAACAGCCAAGGCCTTGGATGGTCGCACCCTCACCCAAGTAATGCACACCACTACACCCATAAAATTAAAACTCTCTGGAAACCACACTGAAGTAATCGAGTTCAAGTTGATTTCAGCCCCTGAATCCCCGTTGGTGCTCGGTCATCCCTGGTTGTCACTACACAACCCTCACATCAACTGGGCCTCCCGAACCATCATGGGTTGGAGTGAGGAATGTCACCAGTCCTGCCTTCGATCAGCCGTACTCCCAGCCAACACAGACTCCAGTAGACCAGAAGCCCCGGATCTGACCTTAGTCCTGACCGATTACCATGACCTAGCCGAGGTCTTCAGTAAACTCAAAGCTTCCTCTCTGCCTCCCCACAGACCCTAAGACTGCGCCATAGAGCTCCTGCCCGGTGCCCCGCTGCCGAACAGTAGGCTGTATAAATCGATAGTTGTTTCTTTGAAATAGAGTCACTAGATGGGTCTGAAAACTTGCTAAATACAGCACCAAAGTAGCTAAATAAGCAACACTGATTTAGCCGAGCTCTGATGTGTGTCTCAGTTTAACCTGTGTACCAGAAACCATGCACTGACAAATGTTCCACGTTGTTTGGAAGGCAAACTGCAATTTAATGTGTTAATTTATTTAATTAATTAATCGGAATTAACACGTTAAAGTTCCACCCCTAATTATAACGTAACATAAAACATCAAATAACACAACACAACGTAACATAACGTCTCCTCTCGTGTTTTTCATCATATTGAAGAAAACCAAAAAAAAAAACGCCCGCCTCCCAGGCATTTAAAACAATACAGCATCTTTGTTTGTTGTCATCTTTTTGTTGCCATTCAGTTGTCATAGATACCTGTCGCTTTTCCTGACATAGCAAATAGTGACAACTTTTGATGACATAAAGTAGAGGTATGTCATTTCCTAGAGGAAAGTTTTTACTTTTCCCCCCTACCACTTTGTTTTAAGAGGTCTTTAGGACTGTCTTACTCTCTTCGGATAACAAGCTGACTAGCACCTGTCCTTTTAAAAAGACCCAGTAGCCTATTGTTTTTTAACTTGCAGCCTCCACTGTCGGGAGTGTTGTGTAACTTACTCTGACTACTTCAACCAGAAGCTGAAATTTTGGCTATGGTATCTGAAAAGAAGGGAGGACAAAATGTATTCGTCACGGGAATAAAAAAAAAAGAATGACCAGATGAATCGGACATCAAAAACAGAGGAGAAGTAAATCACCCCCACCCCCCCCAGCTGATCGCACCCTAGGATTATCATTTACAAGCTCTCTGACAACAGACTGTAATACACAACACGAATGCAGAGGATGGCCAAAAGGCTTATGCTTGGTTTACATCAGAAGACCATCAGAAAACTACCAGCTCACGTCTAAAGACAAATGTTTAGAGTTTTAAGTCTCAGACTGAGATTTTACAAAGACTGTGAATCACTATTTACAAGACTACAACTACTGTAGACTCTTTTAGCATTTTTTTTGTGATATGTTGGACAGTTGATGTGGAACAGGGCTGATCTGCCCACAGCAAAGCAAACAAGGGGAGAGTTTCCCTCCAGGATCTATAAGGAGTTACACATCATCATTATTAAGTGTGGCTCTGCATCTTCACCAGGTGTCACACCGACTCATCAGAATCTGGAGAGATGAATGAGTTTTCTTTTTTTCTCTCATTTGTTGGATCATTATACTGTAACATAAATGATCCACAGCAGACATTTACGTCTTGATAACCATCTGCTCCTCTCTCTGGACGGTCCACAGACAATGTTTCATCACCGCTTCTTCTTCTTTATTTTTATCCATTTCTGCTGGTGTTCTGACTGTCGGGATTCCTGTTTCTGGTTTTGTCAGAGCTCATCTATTGGTTGTTTATTGTGTTACGTCACTGCATCTTGCAATAATTTGATATTGTCACAGACCCAAGATTAGGGAAAGTCTGACATGAAACAGCGCAGATTACCGCCTTAAACCTAACGATCGAGGTAAGTAAGACTCCTAAGATTTCCCAAAGACTTCTGTTTTTAGTCTGTGACTGTTAAAATCGTTTGGTGTGAGCTCAGCATTAGTCTGTATACATATCCTGACTACCAGAGAAAAAAAAAATTGTTTAATCAATATTTTTTTTTAATTTCCCCGACTGTTTGAAGGATAATGAGAAAACTCTGACAATGAAACTCGTTCTTCTTAATTGAAAAATACAGAACAAAATTCAGGAGGGGGCAATATAGGCTATGCTTTTGGTTGTAATTAAGTAGAAGAAGTAGTTATCTTATCAGAAAACCAAACAGGATGAGAACAAAAAACAGCTGTGGTGAACATGCACAAGAGGAAAAGAGACAGCTGTTTATGAGGAACTCCTTTCATTTCTGGGAATATCTGGGATATTATATCATACCTGGGAAGACATTGGTCAGTCAGTAAGTTTATCGTTTGTTGGCTCTTACACGAAACAGCTAGTGACTCATTTTAAAGTCAGATTCATAGAGTTTTGCCATTACTACATTTTATTGACTTTTTTCTTTTTTTAGATGTAAACCCATCTGAAGCTTAAAATAACAGGAAATTCACAACTTTTCAGAGATTAACTTCATCAACAGTGTTGTGTTTTTATAAACATAAGTTAGATTTAGGAGTTTAAGCTTTTAATGTGCTTGTAGATCTTGAATGAAGTTGTCCGGTTTTATTCAAAATAGAGCACAATTTCATACTACGAGTAAACATTACAGGAAACAAGTGAAAGGACCAGACAGACAGCAGAGTTTTAGTGAATGGCATCCTGTAAGTTTCCAGAAATGTGAGAGCTGCAGGGTGGAGTTGAACCATCTGTTCTTCTATTCTGCAGTCTGCTCCAGCTGGAAGGGGGAGCTGAGCCTAAAACAAGTTTAGTCTCGAGTGTGATGGGATGACTCAGGTTGATGATGCAAAAGTCTCAAAGCACAAAAAGTCAAATCAATCAGAGGGAGAGACATTCATCCCGATTGTTTTCACAGGTTTGTGCTGCAGGGGGAGGACTGGTGCTGAAGGTGTTGACACCGGGAATGTTCAGACATGTCTTGCAGGCACCGGCAGGAAAACACATAGTTTTTCCTTCATTTGCATTTTGGACTTCAAAGGAGTAGTGCACCTTAAAAAGTGTTTTTGAGCTGTAAACAACATAGTATTACTACATAGTATTACCCACAGGGTAAAACCGGGTTTTGTTTTTCATTACACAGAGATAAACTTGGTGTTCCTCTATGTCACAAGAAAATTTTAAAAACCTCACAACCACCCCCCTTCAGATGCAAAAAAGGCAGGTCTTCGCCTTGCAGACATAGAAACCACGTCCACCGACGCATATGTACGGATGTAAACTTATCTGATGTAGATTCACTAGTTTCTGACTTTTGGACTTTTACAGAACATTTGAGAAAATATTGCTGCAAAGGGGCGGATTTGTGCTTCTGAGGGGTGTAAAAGTAACAACGGACTTTATTCTTTACCTGCTGATCCTCATCTGGCGACAGACAGCAGCTCAAATCGTAGCAGCAACACTTCCTGCAGCTGCCACAGCTTACCGCGATTCGCCACAGCTTTCCAGAGCTGCTGTAAAATACAGAAAACTAAACACAGCATAAGCTGCCACAAAATCAGCCATTTTAAATCACAGCAGCCACAAAAAAAGAGAAAAAAGAACAAACCAAAACAAAATTAAATCCAGGAGGGACTGACAGATCATTCCTGCCAAAACACGACACTGACTGTTAATTCATTACTTCTAATTTAATGATTTAGTTCTAATTCATCCATGTGGACAAACGTTTATACTTGACATTTTCAGGTGATTACTGGTCTGTCGTGTCAGTAACTACCATGCTGACATGTCACAGGTAAATACTGTCTTTAATATAAGAGGTTTCTGAGAGGGTAACAGTCCCAGTTTTACCAGGACTAAGAGATCTGAACAGCAGTTTTGAAATCTTTACGTTGGCTTCCAGTCACAGAATAGATTTTAAATCCTTCTGATCGTTTACAAATCCCAGAACAATTTGGGCCCAGAATACATCTGCGATGTGTTCAGAGAATATAAACCTAGCAGAGCTCTTAGATCCTCTCTGACTCTCTTTCAGCTAGTCCAGACCAGAGTCCAGACTAAACATGGAGAAGCAGCATTTAGCTGTTATGCTGCAAACAAGTGGAACA
>JBAFTA010000015.1:28824129-28841825 GCA_036919975.1 Melanotaenia parkinsoni
TCTGTAAATTAAATCTAATATGAAATATATAAATGTGTGTGTAGTACTGTCTACTGCAGATTACCACTCCTGTGTGGATGTAGATGCAGCCACCACACAGTCTGAATTTTATTCAGACTCATTTGCCTGATTACAGTTTAAATGATCATTTTCAGTTTTAGGCTGCAGTTTGGTTGCATTTAGGTAGTAAAACCCACGGTTTAGGTTAGATTTGTGGTTTTAAACAGATACAATCTAAACAATGTTTTTCAGGTGATCTCCCCCCAAATAATCACATCTCACTTGTTATTTTTAATGGCTGTACGGCAGATTCTAAAAAACCCCTTTAGATAGTTTGTTTGACATCTCAGTCAATAACATTTATTTTCCCATCGGCTGCGTATTTTAAATCTTTAATAAACGACTGATCAGCAGAGGTGTCTCAGTCTATGTGTGAACGTGCATCTACACGAATCCCCTGGAAACAAATGCTTCTCATCTCACACCGATATGAAGCTGCAGTACCAGTGCCACGTGTCAAGACAGCAACATCTGCAGACTGTGTTTTACAGTAAAATCTCTTCACTAAAACCTTTTCCTGACATCAAGACAAGAGGAGCAACCCGCCTACGTTAACCTCTCTGAAAACTCTGCTGGGTTCTTAGCTAAGAACACAAGATACGAAGACTTTCATGAATGCCTCAATTTTTGGAAAATGTTCAGAAGTAGGACTTATGAACAAATTTGATTGTAAAAAAGGTTGGTGGATGAGAGTCATTGTCCTTAACAGCCAATTCCCCGAGTCATGCTTCTGTAGCAGCATAAAAAGAAAGTTTGTCCTTTGTGAGCTACTGTAGGAAGATGTAGGCGGACCTGTTCATTCTTAGGTCATACAAATGTCAATGCAGATAAACCATAGATGCTTAGAGAAGCTTACTTTGTAATAATTTAGTCTTACGTTGTTACTGTTACACACCATCACTATGGAAAATGATAAAAACAATAATGCTTACGTCTTATAATTTCCTTCAGTTTGCAGCTCAGTGGCATCTAAACACTGAATAAGACGTGTTTCAGGCCAAGCTCGTGTTTCATAAGCATATATCTGTTGTTGAACTTTCTTTGGTGAAGTACTTGTGTGCAGTTCAGACTTGTGGACAGTTTACTGTGAGGATCCAACTCCATGTTCAGGCTGGGAAGGAGCTTCAGCATGAACACCAGTCAAATGTAATGTGAGACCCTGATGCAGGTGTTGCACTAAATGGTGTCAGACTGACGAGATCCACAGAGAAAGGGGCCAACTAGGAGGAGACCAGTTAGGATTACTCCTTATTTTCTTTTGTTCTGCAACGTCTGAGAAATCTTTGCATGTCCACTAAAAGTGTGTTTCTGGTAGGAGAGTTTCAGCAATGCAGGGGAAAACATATACAAGACGAGAATAGATGGAGTGAAATGTGGAGAAATGAGATAATGCTGCAGAGAAGTTGCAGATTCTTCTGGAATTCCCCTTCAGTCACAGATTGGTGCTGATGTGAAACCAGGCTGATGTTAAAGCCTCCATACCTCCCAGCTGCTCTCTGACTGTCACTGACAGCGTCTGGCAGTGGTCCTAACGCGGAGGTGTTCCTATCTCTGTGAGGACACTTATTAACAGGATCATCTTCAGGACCCCTCACATGAAACCGATTATAACCCGAACCCCTGAAAAAAAAAAAAAAGCTGTAGAAAAGTGCCACCTGTTTCAGATATGATCCTATTTTATTGTTGGACAGTGAGGTCTCCACCATGATCCCCTAGAACCGGTCCTCATGAATATAGATACACAAATATACACACACAGATCCATACATCATGTGAATAGTATGTGAATGTGTGTGCTGAGCCCAGCCCATGTGGTTCTGTTGTCATTGACTGGTTGATAATGGCTAACAGATGGGTTTGTGTGTTGGGTGTGTGTGTGTGTGTGTGGGTGTGAGTGTGTGTGTGTGTGTGTGTTTGTTGGGTGTGGACCCTTTCAGTCCATGTTTATGATTAATTTGGAGATCTTGAGCCAAATCTCTCACACATGCAACATTATATAACATTTGAGGAGACCTCTCTTTACCATCACCTTCATCATCATCATCATCATCCTCATCAGCACCTGGACCTGTCAACAATGCGTCTGCTCCTTCATGATGTCAAGGGCACGTGGTATAGTTACCTCTCCAGGTAACTATAGCAACCTGGAGCCTCTTTTACTGAAATCATGAACTGGTGTTTGACTCACAGTAAAATTTAACTAGTTGGCTTTACTAAAAACATTTTTTGACTGAGTGAGTTTAATAAGCTGGAACAATAGAGTTTGTAGAAGTTAAATGAAGCTGAGTTTGCTGTAAGTACGTGAGGATGCGGAAGAAACTTGATGAATTCAACATAAATGAGAAGAGAATCTTTTTTTATTTCCACCCTATATGATGATTCGTAGTCCAACTTCTTTAAAGTAAGTGATAAAGAGAAAATAGTTGTTGCTTTGCAGCAGGAAGTTGGTGTGGACGTAGTTTTAGCAGAAATGTCAGACCACCTACCTGGATAATGAGCTTTAAGCACAGTGTAACTGGAGAGCAGTCACATGACAATGCCAACATTAATTGTAAATCCTTCATCAATCATCATTCTAACAGGTAAACTGGATCTTTATGTCTATACACCAGAGGTGTTCACAAGTCCTATTTTGCAAGTCCAAGTCAAGTCTCAAGTCGCTTTAGTTGTAATGAGAACTCTGCCATGCGACGCTTACCATCTGGTCTGTTATAATGCCTTTGTCCACCAGCATTTACTACCAGCGCTGACCCTCAGCTGAAACAGACGCATGTGCTGTCCCTCTCCTCCGGACTCTTAACTGAATTCAGAACACTTGTAGACCCTGCAGATGAGCATGGAAATGTATTAATATTAGTAAATATGTTCTTTACATAACTTATCCAAGAGTTTTAAACGTAAACCAAAATCCATCAGACAAATTTAAAATACTAATACTGCAGTTCATAGCATTTATCCCTGAATGTGGAGAGACCCAATACGCTGCAGTGCTGGATCCCTTCCCCCGCAGCTGTTACATCCACACCAGATTCACTCAGGTCTACACCCTTTGCACTCTACAGATGGCAGATCATCTACACCTGTTCCAGTCAATCACTCCCCGGGCTTCTATTACCCACACCTGTGTCCTATTAAGTCACCCCACTACACCAGCACCAAGTTCACGCTTTGTCGGTCCTCATTTGCTCAAGCTTGGACTCTTCCTCTCACTCTTCCTGGAACCGTGGTTTTTGGATTTTTGTCTAGTCCTGCATCGCTAAGGACACTAAAACAACGCCTTCTGTTTGTTTATGTTCAATAAAGCATGATAAACTATCTATTGTTTCCAAGAGGGGTCCTTGCATAACAGCAGCTGGGCCAGTTTCAGCAAGCAGGTTATTTCAAAACTCTGAGAATGTTAACCCTGAGCTGAAGAAAACTCTGGGTTTTATTATGACCGTAATTTTCCCCATATTGATCAATATTTATTTATCATGATATATTATTCAAGAATGTTGCCAGTTTGAAATGTAACCTGATGAGATGTTACCTGAAGAAAACAAAAGATTTACTAGCTGAACTTAAGAGGTTATTTTAACATAAAATTATATAGTGTAAAAGACAACACTGTAAACATACAAACAAATGTTTGTAGCGGTAGGTACAACAAAACAAAACAGTAAACAAACAGGTCACAATTAAGGCCCTGAGACATTTAAAGACTCACCTGCAACATAAAATAAAAGTGAATAAAAATAACTGTACAGTAGACTGACTTTAAATATCAAAATGTTGGAGGTAGAAATCTGAATAAATGCTTGACTGCTAAATGTACATGTTCACCAGTCTTTATACGTTTTTCAGTTCTTTTTTTTACAAAACCTGTCGAACACTCCAAAATGTAAACGAACATGCTTTGTTTTAGCTAGAGCACATCATTCAGGTAACCCTAAAAGATTCACCGCCAGAAGAACAAGTTGGTCCACAGCATCTGGCTTCAAAGCTGCCCAGTAGCAGGACACCATGCTAAAAGCGCTCTGACGGTTAGCTGGTGGGCGATTCAGGGATCAACCTGTACTTTGGGAGTTTCTCTTGAGGTGCACACAGCCATGTAAGGTGGCCAGGAAGTGCAAAACAATAAAAAAAAAGTTGCATAGAGTGAATCTGTTGTTATTAGAAGTGAACAGCATTGTGGGAAATCCTGTCATCACCCTTTTTTATGTCCTCATTTCCATTTATTGAACTCGATTGTGTTAATTTATTCAACATTTTGCTCTTTATTTGACTTATTTAAGATTTATATTATGAACATCTAGATTAAAATTAAGTTTATTCCATAAATACGTTCTGTTAAACCCAAAGTGACTTTCTACATTCTGGTGTAACAGGTTGCACATGTCATACAAACAATGGCAGCACTGGTTACACCCGTGACATTTCTCCGAGCACATCTGGACAGAGGTTTTCTTCTGCAGATGTTGCAGAGCTGCAAAATTGGAGGATCATGGGAGCTCCTGCACAATTCCTGCAGAAACACCTGCAGCGATATCAGGCCAGTCTTGTCAGGCCTCCGAAATGAGAACTGTAAACCAATAACTCAGCAGGATGTGGGGACATGCTCACTAACGTCACTGAGGACACGCTGGGAGGAGAAACAGTAAAACCCTGCACTTTCTTCACACTTCATAGTTAATGGACAAAGACAAACAGAAGACCGTCAGCTCATTCTGTCTGGAAAAAGGTTTGGAATAAATAATCTCACTGCAAAGACGTCAGCAGATTCTCAACGTCTCACAAAATGAGCCAAAGCCCGGATTGGGAGTGGTATGGAAACGCAGACATCAGCTTCTGCTACACAATCCAGAACGGCTGGGATGGGGTAATTCAGGGTTACTAGTGAGGTTAACTGAGTGAATGTTGATGTTATTTAAAAGCAGATGATACCAACAGGTGACTCAGGTCTACATTTTGATTGTGGAAGGGAATTGTTTCACTCAGTTAATTAAAAATTTAAGTCTTACCCAACAAAAGATCAAAGTTAATTAATATTATTTGATTATGTTAAAAGACCTTTACCTGTGCGATATAGACCAATGAGCAGTCAACGTCACACTTGTTGTGTTTACACTGATCTCTGGTTTCAGATCCAGAAAGAACATTTTAAAACCTGAGGGTGGAGCCAAACTGGGCCCAATTTTCCATCTTGGAGACTTCATCTGATCTAAACCCTCTAACTTTGTTCTGTTTCACTTTATCAGTTTCGCAGAATAATAAAGAACCAGACCAGTATATACTATAAGAAGACCAACAAACAGCTGACATGATTACTGATCACTGTGTGTGTGCTGGAAGTTTAATTTCAGTGATATGACAGAGAGAAAATTCTTGAGCCTGTAAACCAGGAAAGCTGAACTGCTTTCTGTCATCTGCTCCTTGACCAACCAGTTTTATAATAAAACCCATTTGATTTTTTACCGATTCACTAAGGCCACTTGGTGATAAAGAATCTTTTGCGCCACATGATTGTGTCAGAAGTGGGATACGAACCCACATTTTCATTTGGAGATGTACTCTTTGGATATGTGAAAACTGGGACCTTTCATTCATTCTCTGTACCACTGTGTCCATTACCGGTCGCGGGTAAGCTAGAGCTTAACCCAGCATATAGCAGGTGGGAGGGAGGGTACAGGACAGGTCACCAGTCCACCACAGGGCCAACACAGAAAGAGACTAATTCAAATTCAAATTCGGCGGTGGGTGGAGTAGGGGGTGTAGTTACACTTTAAGGTTAGCTAAATTATTTGACGTCTGCAGGTCATCAACATCTATTTATCTGGTAATATCAGCTGTTTTTTGGAAACAGTAAAATTGAAATAAAACCTAAGTTGGATCCTAAGGCACTGATCAGACAGTCAGAGCTGTCTTACTTTTAGAGACAGTCCCATAATGATCACTAATACCTGGACCTCAAACCATCACTAAGCCGGTGTAACAGCTCTTAATATTCATCTTAGATAGAATTAAAAGTCAGTTCAGTGGATCTTTATAATCCAAGGAGAGGCAATAAATCCCATCTGACTGACTTCACTCCTGCAGGAAGCAAAGCAGCTGAGGCAACACCACGTTAATACTGAATGTGGAGAGGTGTCATACTGGACTTACAGTTTCCATGTTTAAAAAGTGACGTGACGAACATCTGAAAATCAGGATTAAGTGAAAAGGGCTGTAGAAAAATGGTAAAAATGGCAGCTTAGATGTTATAAAGATGGCTGCTGCACCCACCTGTGGGCACATTTTGGTCTCCAGGTTGCTTTGCTATGGGCAGGCTGGCTGGGGTGTCTCAGTACTCTCAGACAGACAGATAGAGACCCTCAGGGGGTTTCTGCTGGGGGGTGGATGATTCTCAGGCTTGTGGGACTTCTTTACTCGACTCATGCTCGGGCAGGGGAGGCTGGTAGGTCATCGTGCCTGGGTACTTGAGGCTTGTGCCTGTGGGTAGGGCCTCCTTCTTGTGTCATACATTTGCTGTGCTGTCCTGTGGGTTTAATGACTAGCAACTCCTAGCAACTAGTTTTATTTCCGTACACTTGCTGTTGTTGTTAGTGTTTTTGTGCTCCTGATGGTTCTCTGCTTTGTTTTCTTACAGAGGCCATACTGTAGTGTAATTTCTGCTAAGATTCTGTTTTGATGTGGCAACTTATTTGGGCTTTGCTTTTAACACACAGTTGTTTGTTTAATGTGTCTTTCTTGACTCTTCTTCTTCCTTTGTTCCCTCTGTCAGATATATGTATTTAATTAAGCAATAAATAAACAAACAAAAAAGCATAACACAACTAAAACCTCCTGTAACAAAGTCTTCTTAAGAAGTGGTTAATTATTGTTGAGTTATTGTTCTCAGTGTCAACGAGAAGAACAATCACAGCAACAGTTAGCATTACCATGCTCCACCGGCTGCATAGCGGCTAACTCCAGGCTGCAATGCATGATGGGTAATGTTACTGTACTGGTCACCTCTGTACGTTAATTTTAGGTTTACTATTTGGCAAATTTGTTGTGTGCACCAAAGTGAATGAAACATTATTATTATAGCAACAATATACCCAATAAGCCTCATTCCAACTAAATCTCCTCCACTCCGTAAAGAAAAAAGAAACCCTACATGTGGATTTTTCCAGGTTACAGGACCTCTACCTGGACGGGGGAGGCTTCTTTCTAGAAACTACATTATAAACATGATTTTCAACATTTCTTTTTGAAGCTTGACAGATAATTTAAAAACAAATGGCATCTAGCTAGCTTATACATTTCCAGCTCCCCTTTAGCAGAATAGCTGCTGTTTGACAAAAATAATACTGGAAGAGTGGAAACTAGAAGCACTGAGAGGGCAGATGTCCACCAAGCCATGGCCTTTTTTTTTTTTTTGCCATAGACTGTGGACATTATATTTGAGTTAGAAGCTCTAATGGCAAAATGATCCATGCCACCCCATAGTAAAGAATCCTTTAAAAAATTCCTGGATTCAAACGGTAATCCAGATCACCCATAAAATGGAATCACTGGTTCCTTATTGCATTTCTGAGTTGTACTAAAAATGGATGCAAAATCCATCTGTAATTTTTTTTAATAATGCTGCTAACACACAAGCCAACGCCGCTGAATACATGCCCTTCCCCTTGGAAGAGTAATAAAAATTAAGAAACAAGACCTGATATCTGGAATTAAGTACAGTTTACTCTACATCACTGCATACTGATGATAAAAAAGACATCAACCTTATCGAGTCGATCATGTTTGAACAGCCAAACAATCCGTCAAAAGAAGTTTGAAGCAGTACATTTTAGCATACAAAGCTGGTGCTTATCCTGCATTTGGCTACTAGCCGAGAGGCAGGGTACACCTGAACAGGTCGCCACTGCAGTTTCCTCCTCTTCATGTCATGCTGTACAAGCTGATGAGGCTTCCTCCACCATGACACCTTGATCACTTTTCTTTAGCCAAAAAAAACCCGACAAAGACTTAATCCCTCTGTTTGGCTGGAATAACTTTATCTGCCGTACTTCCCTACTCGACACGCCTCTTCTGCAGCTCATGCATGGAAGAAAACAAAGAAACACAAGCGGTAACACGTGATGTTGTGTAACTTCGTTTCCATTCTGTGCCCAAGTTGGGCTGATCTGCAGATACAGTCCAGACATAATCTTTATGAGAAGTGATTGAGGGATCTCATGAGTAATTATTTCATTAATTATACCACGGTATGCAGTACATACTGTATATATATATATATATATATATATATATATATCCGATCTTACAAATTATTAGTTTTAGCCTGGAACTAAACAATGACTTTGTTGATACAGCATATTTATGAAAAAGCTGTTCTATTTTCGTCCCTGATGGAGGAACATGTACAAGAGTAACAAGCGTCAAATATAAAAACAAAACTATAAAGTTATCAGATGTGTCAGTCAGCTGTAGGACAATAATTACATTAATAAATACATTAATAATATTTTTCAGTTTTGAGACCACAGTATTGCATTATGGGATACTGTATGCAATATAGACTGGTCTAACGCATTCTGGGAAACTTTCCCACCATTCCCATTCCGGGATCCCATCCAGGTACTTTTCACATACTGCAGGTTTTGTGATAATTCACATGCTGCAGCCTACAAGCTAAAAATAGTAACTCTCTGTACAACTGACTCAATTACAGTCTGGTATATTCTGAAGGTAACCCCCAGTGGCCATCAGTGGCATTGCACCTTAAGATACAAATTTATTGGCTTCACATCTCAGACCAGGTGGCTGCATCCATCTTGTATGTGGAATAAATGGTGTCATTTCTCATAGCAGCTAAAATCAGATATGAAGGCAGTTAGTTTTAACTGGTTATTCTTAGTTAATCAATTTTTAGAATGAGAGCACTCAAAATGTCAAAGTACTACCAGGATGGAAGGAGGGCGGTGTGGTTATTAAGTTTTAAAGACTTGTTTGGAATAAACACAAGAACACACTCATGATGGAGTCATCAACACAGACAGATCCAGAAACACACCCTGAAAGGAGGAAAGATGGAGTGAAGAGAAAAAACGACAGAGGCCAGAGAAGAAGAAAATTGTTAGAATAACAAGTATACAATAATGAGAGAAATGTAAATGAGAAAATGAAGGGAAAAGACCGGAGGAAAATGTGTGAGAAGCAAAACAAAGAAAGAGAAGGGAAAAAAACAGGAAAGAAAAAGGAGAAGAAGAAAGATGATGAAGAACAAATATTTTAAGAGACAAAGGAGAATCAAGGCAGGAAGGGAATGAGGAGGAATGGTGGAGCAATGAAAAGGTCAAGTAAAAGTGAAGAACCCCACCCATCCAAAGAGGGTGGGGAGGGGGTGATGCAAAAAAATGGGGGAGCACAAAAGAGGAAGAACAGAGAGTAATGAGACTGAATAAAAAGATTTAAAGATAAGAGAGGAACCAAACAAACAAAGTTGTGATGACATCCAGAGACTGTCGTGTTGAGTCTGATTCTTCTGCAGCTGGTCTACGTTTAACATGTAAACTGTGGGGAAAACAAAGACTTCTCTGGAGTTATTTCATACTTTCAGTCATAATTTCTGATCAAATGATCTTTTCCTGGTGGTTCTGATGCTGAGTGGTTTCATCAATCATCCTGAAGTTAACAGCTCAGAACTGGATGCATTTAGATGGAATCATATTAATTATTTGGGAATAACACGACTAGGTTTTGGAGATGTGGAGAAACCACTTAAAGACTGCAAAAAAGAATAAAACCTTAATTTACTGATGAGCTTACAAAGTACAAACAAGAATACTAACAATACAGTTTCCTGTTCTTAGCTGGCAGGAGGAACACGGTGTGTCTTCTGCTGCTGGAGCCCATCTGCTTCAAGGTTGGACGTGTTGTGTGTTCAGAGATGATGTTCTGCAGACCTTGGTAGGAACCAGTGCTGGTTGGACTTCCTGTTGTCTTTCTACCATCTCCAACCAGTCTGCCCATTCTCCTCTGACCTCTGACATCAACCAGACATTCTGGTCCAGACAACTGCTGCTCGCTGGATATTTTCTCTTCTTCAGAACATTCTCTGTAAACCCTAGAGATAGCTGTTTGTGAGAATCCCAGTAAATACTCAGACCAGCAACCATGCCATGTCCCTTAAATCCCCTTTCTTCCTCATTCTGATGTTCAGTTTGAACTTCAGCAAGTCGTCTTCACCATGTCTACATGCCTGCGTGTGTCGAGTTGCTGCCATGTGATTGGCTGATTTGAATTTCACTATAGTTTAATGACTATTTTTTGCTTGTTCATGTTACTTTTATTTATTTTTCTATATAAATAAAGAGGTATTTTATCATTTTTCCTAGAATGAAAGAAGTATTAACAGTATGTCAAACTGAATTAAACATTTATTATAAAGAAATGCTGGTGGCATCAGTTTAGATAAGCTTTATTCATCCCTAGAGGAAATTTCTATATATAAAACTATATAGTGCAACATGATAAAAAACCTTACAGAAATAAACAAACCTTAAAACATGTTTCAGTACAAAACCTACAGGTGTACAGCTGACTGCTGCAGGAAGAAAAGACCTTCTGAAAGCCCTAGCTCTTTTAAGCAACTTATGGATCCTGTTTTTGTCATCTACACACTTTTCTAGGCAGCTACCTATGCTTTATCATTATATTTATTAACAGTAGTTTTGTTTTTATTGACCCAGGGTTTGAGCTACAGCTTGCAGAATGTTGATTAATCAAGTCTGTGGAGTTCAATTGCTGCCACCTAGTGGCCAATTTAAACAATTACAACCACATAACAAGTGGCTTACAGTCAAAATGTTCATAAATCATTTAACTTTAATCCAGGGTTATAATAATCCAGTTATAAAAGTTCTGTTCATGGGTTTGCTGTTCCTTAAAGTTTAGTTTCCTGTTTGTTAGTTTTCGCTAAGCTTTGCTGGCTCTGGCTGTGTGGGGACTCCTCTGCCCATGTTACACAGACCAAATGTCTGTTTTGCATTTTCATTTGAATTTTTTTTTTTTTTAAATCTGTGTTGTTTTCATTGGTTGTTTTAGTGAAACGATTTGTCCTCAATTGCTCTCACAGTTCAAACACAGGATCAAACACTGCTTAATTGCTTTTTCTTCTTACTGGTCTCTTCAGTCTTCCGTTCTCAGACAACTGAGTGAAAACACATTTAAAATCTCATGTTTAATAAATAAAAACACATAAAAATTTTAAGTTACAGCTCAGTGTTCCTGACCCCCTTCATGTTATTGGTAAATCAGTCTCATGACTTTAAAACTGAGATATAGCAACTCCAAGTCAAGTTTTTAATCATCCTGAGGGCTGATTTAAAGTCCCCTTGGCAAAAGAAGTCAGCTTTTACGCCTCAAAATGTCTCTTATGTCTTATAAGACACATTATCAGCCACCAAAGCTGTAACCAGATCAGAGGAAGTGAACACGACTACTTGCCGAGTTTGTGCAGCCAATTTGCATGCTGCATGAATCAGATGACTTAAGAAGCTACGAGAAGTTAGCTGGAGGTTAGTAAGGGGTGTAAATCACAAATATTCAAGGAAAATGATGGAGTTTGCTCACAGAGATGTTCATGTTATTTTTTGCAAGTCCAAGTCAAGTCTCAAGTCACTTTTATTTGTAAAGAGTAATCTGCTCTCTGGTCTGCTTTTCTAAACTTGAATGTAGAGGGGCTGGACAAAACCAGCAACCTAAGTGAAACTCTCCGAGGGGGGGACGCTCTCCGTGTTTTTCTCTTTCGACTGCAGTTCTGATTTGAAACACTAGGTGTCAGTGCTACTTATTTTGCCTTTAATGGTAGCGTTTAATACACTACGCTATAATACGCTAGAATTAATTAAATAAAAGTGACAACCTTAGACATAAGATCAAACAGGTAATCAGGAATAAAAGACAAATTGTTCACAAATTCCAAATTGCAGGTCCAAGTCAAGTCTAGTGTCAAGTGTCAAGTCAATGTGTAACCATGTCCATGTCCCAGACTTGACTCCCCATGTCTGTTGTCACCATTTGTATCAAAGATCGGTGAGTGAGCAGCTGCTAAAGCATGAGTCTAGACAGGCTAGGAGCTAACAGCTAGCAACCACATAGTCATTTCTGGGTCGGGTCCAAGCAGCTAGAAATATCTTAATTAGCGTAAAGGCCTCTACTAGCCTCAGCTAACTTCTCATAGCTTCCCATGTCATGGGGTAGATGTGGGCTGGGCTAGATTAGCATATCCACAGGTCCACATTCACTGAATGAGGAGAAGGTGTGGAGTCATACAAAAAGCTTCATGGCTTAAAAATTTTCTGTCGAGTGCATAAAAAAAAACAAAAACAAAACATATTTAACATTTTCTAACTTCATTTTTTCCCATGATGGTGAAAGAAGTCCTGACTCTTCATCCACTGAGGGGCTGCGTCCCGGCCTCCAATCAGTCCCTGAATGAAACCCATGAGAGCCGCGGGTTCGGTCTCAGGTGTTGTCGGTGAAAACTTGTCCATGGATGGCGAGTCGAGCACTGAATGGCTGGACAGGGCAGGAAAGCAGGGGGGGCGTCCTCTTCTCTCCCGGCTTCAGAGCAATGCTGTCTGACTGGGCGTGGGGAGGGTCCTGAGTCTCTTTGGCTGGACGTTTTGATTGGCCACTGGTTTTTGCTCTGGGCTTTGATAGGCTGAGCAGGATATCCCAGAGCTCCTGGCGGTCCTGGGCATGACGACTGCAGCAGTAGAGCGCCGCCGGGTCCAGAGGATGAGCCTCCGTGTTGAAGATGAATGCTCCAGCACCTAAAACACACTGCCCCGCGTCACCGCCCTCCTCCCAGGACCCGTCCCCCTCCATCCCTCCGCCGTGCAGGAAGTGGGCAGGGTCAAAGAGCAGGTAAAGATACTTGACTGTTTCTGCGAGGAAGAAGGACTCCATCCTGTTGTCCAGCTGGTGGTCTCTCAGGTCTTTAACCTGCAGGAGCAGCAGCGACACATTCAGAGGGTTTTCTGGAAGATCGGCATGCGACATCAAGTCAGACCACCTGACCGTCACACTTACGCTGGCGTAGCCGCACGGCGTCTTGGCGATCCTCTCTATGGACTCCAGAGCGTCAAGGCCCAGCTGCAGGTAGGTGTGGTCACCTGTTGCCCTGAACAGGTACATGGCGCTCTCAATCAGCTCTGAAACACACACACCCACACACAGAAGCTGGAAGGTAAGAGATATGTGTTTGTCACCAAACTCATTACAAACTACTTCAGCTAAAATTAAGTTGAAATTATTTAAATCCAAACCAGGAGGTTCATGCTTTTCAGAAACAGCTCCTTAGATCAAGGTCTGTAACTTCAACATTATTCACGATACACAACTCTGCCAGGCCATATGTTTGACACCCCAGCTTCAAGTTGCTATGACAATTTGTACTTTACTGTCATGATATCAAACTTTATTATCAAACAAATCAAACATCGCATGTCTAAAGTCTCAGGAAGCATCGCCCACCGCTACCCCGGATTTTGTGTGAATTACAGCGAGGTGAGGTCTGACCAACCAGTCAGCAGCCGTTACACATTTTAAAGCTAAAACGGGGTGAAACAAAGCCGGGTCCTGGGTTGACGGTCCTACCTGGTCTCAGCGGGTATCCTTCTCTCTTATCCACAGTGTAACCCTGAGGAATGCTGTAAAACTCTGGTAGACCACCAAACTGCCTCCACACTGAGTAATAGTTCTGGAAAGTTCTCACAGCGCTGTCCAGGTCCCCCAGCAGAGACTAAAAAAAAAAAAAACATGGTTTGATTTTTAGGGTTTATGTACCTGCCAGCAGCCGTCTGGGTGTTTTACCTGCAGGCCAGGCCAAAAGGCCTCCAGACTCTGGAAAACCGGCATGGAGACGGTTCCTTTATGCATCTGCACCCACAGGTACCAGTCGTCGAAGCGAGTGTAGTTCTGAATGGCCCGATCATACGCTGAGGAAACATCACACATCAGATGGAGTAAAGCTGGTTTCTGTTTCAGGTGCGAGAACATGAGAAGAACCAGCAGCTTTACCCTGGAACATGCTGAGCAGCTCTTCGTCCTGCAGCATGATCGCTCCCTTCACCAGGTACTCGAAGTACGAGTCCACTCCGGCCCCGATGCCGGCATCCTGAGCCACCCACTTCTTGGACAGGATGTCGATGTGGTTCCCCACCTGAGCAGACGAGCAAACAGAGCTCAAACAGGAAGCACGCGACAGCGGGGGGTATGTTTACAGAACCGAAGGCAGGAAGTTACCAGTCCGATGTCGGACCTGGTCTTCCACAGCGACCTCAGGGCTCGGCGAGCAGTGTTCTCGAACGTCGGGTCTCCAGTCAGTCGACTCAGGGTGGCAAATTCCAAGATGAAGGTTCCCACACCGGCGGTGCAGGTTACAGGCGTCTCGGTGGGACTGACGCCGTGCAGCAGGTTCACCGTGCCGTACGGCATCTCGGAGGGAGTCTGGAACGCTGGAAACATCCAAACGTGTTATCGTGACACAGAGACCAGAACCAGATTCCTCTCCAATGGTCCTGCATTCCTCCTCCAAAATGGAGAGACAGGTTCAAACGTAAGATGAGGAGAGGGGATCAGGTCTGAAACAACCATCTCCATCAGTACACAGCAGGGTATTCAGCTAGAGGTCCAGGTGGGGAAACATGTGGTTGTATCAACACCTGCATGTAATCAGTACCTGTGTAATCAAATGAATTCAGCACAATTAAAATCATTTATTTATACATAATGTTTGACTGCTGATCTGTATAATGTTCCCTCGCTCAGTAAATAAAAATAAATGCTCAGATTGTAATACTTGGTTATATTTTTAACAGTGTTAGCTCTGCTATGAATGTTTAAAACGCAGAAGGGACAAAGAATCATCAGGCAGATATCAGCCAGGTCTGTTGCATTAGATACACGACTCAATTCAGCATTCACGCAACATCCCAGTCTACTGCGTGAGTAGCGGGTGGCCTGCTCGCAGCTACGATACTGGCCAATTACAACGGGTTGCGTGCCAAGCCATCCCATTATACGAGGCAGTCTCCCAGCCTCAGAAATAAACTGTGATCACATCCAGGGTTTAGGGCTCAGCAGGATGACAGTCCTCTTACTTACTTACTTTGATAACTGTGGCTTTATTTCTGAGAATTTTCTGAAGTGTAAAACTCCACCCTGAACACACACATGTCCAAAATATGAGCAAAGGATGAGGAACACATGCTCAACTTGACCTGGTCTGCTGGTGAAATTATGATGGATTATAGTTAAAATATGTCCATGTATCGTTTCATCGCTGCCGCCATGACTCATCTATGAATGAATAAACTGTGTGAGCTGCATGTCTGGTGGTGGGCGTGGCCAACGTGCAGCAGCATTGCTGACTGACAGATTGCGCTCACAATAGACAGAAATGTTGTGTTTTTAATGTTTTTGAATTGAAAAATTTCATCTCGTCAACGAAATCTCACAAACGTCTCGTCATGTTTTCATCATCAGAGAGCCATTTTTAGCTCGTCATCATCATGTCAAAAAGGTTCGTCATCTAAATAAATTTGGTATTGTCATCGTTGATGAAAACAACACTGGTGTGTGTGTGTGTTTTCATACCAGGCAGCAGTTTCCTGGCGGCGTCCTCAGCCATCCTCAGCAGCGGTCCTGAACAGGGCCAACCAGGCTCCAGCTCCATCCCTGCCCTCCCCGACAACAGGTGGGCTGACAGCAGACCTCCCACCACTAAACACACAAAGAAACACACACACACACACATGACCCTGACCGGAAAAATCCCCTCAGGATCAGAGACACAGACCTGTTTTTACCTCTAATGTTGGTTTCAAACACAGACGCGTTGACGTCGATGTCAAAGTCCACGGTGTCCTGGAGGAGCGACGCCACGCGCTGGAACTCCGTTCGGTTTCCTACAACCTTCACAGGAGCATCACATTTTCATTTTGCTTTCATCACATCTGAACGTTGCAGTGAAAATAAAAGCCACTTCTTCACATCTAACACGTTTTCCTCAAATCTAAAAACCTGTTCTCAGCTCGTACCAGCAGAGTGTCGAGAGCGTCGATCAGAGTCAGAGAGAAGCTGGAGAGAAAACAGGAAAAGTTTACGTTTGCTCCTTTATAAAGCTCAAAACATGAAGCAGATTTACAGAATCTGTTCAACATTTTGCAATTTAAATTAACGGCAATAAAATGGGAAATTGTAATCAAGCCATTTCAGCAAAAATAAAAAAAAAAAAGTTAAACTGAATAAAAACGTCCATGATGACGGCTGTGATATCACCTCACCTGCCCCAGGTGTCCTGTCCATCACAGGTGAGTGGGCGGAGCTCATCGTAGGGGAAGGCGTTGTCTAGGTAACTGTTGTAGGCGTGGTAGAACATGGATTTGATGCGCTGTCTGAGACATGAAGCAGGTTAAAGTGTTACCAGGAAAAAATATATAAACACTGTTTTACACACCTGATAAAAAATTTGATTTTCCTTCACGCAGAATGAAGCCAAAAAAAAAAAAAAAAACGCTTTTTGAGTCTCAACCATTTCATTTAATTCAATATTCATACATGTTTACATTTTAGACTGCAACATACCCCCCCCCCCCCTTAAAAATAAATAAAAAATAAAAAATAAAGGGTGAAGGTAGGGGTACTGGACTAGCTGGCCTGCAGTACTGACCTGAAACTACCACAACCCCATACTACTGGAAACCAGAGGACGTGCTTGCAGGAAGAATGAGACCAAATAACATCTGAAACTCTTCATCTCTGGTATCCTCAATGTTATAAAGTCTTGGAAGTTTTGGGAATAGAAATGGGAACGCTACAGAAAGGGAAAAGATTTACTAAACCAACTTTTTCTGGAAAATGCTGCAGGTCTAAAACGTGAAAATAAACCTTTTTTTTTCCACATCCCCCCATTTTTATGATAGTTGTAAATACATAAAAAGTTTTAAGCATAAAAAAATAATAATTGAAAAATACTTCAAATTTACTTTAACTTAATTCAGAAAGGACTCATTTTTTATTTGATTTATTTCGAACATATAGATATGAATAAATAATCACAAAAATGAAAGGCAACACAAAAATTAAATGATGAAAGATGGTCTTGTGCTCAAAGAACAACGACAAACAAACTAGTATTCAGACTTGTGCTGTTACCTGACAGTACCCATCTCCTCGTCGGTGAAGTGACGAGTCGCCGCATCCTGCAGCAGCCAAACCAACAGCGCCGCGCAGACGGGAGCGCGCATGGAGGCAGAACGGAGAGCCAGACAGAAGGACAGGTGGACACCGGGACTAAAGAATACGATAACAGTCAAAAACAGTTAAGAAAATCCAGAAAACATAAGGGTTTCTGCTTTTGTTGTGTAGCTGCTAGGAACCAGGAAGTGGACATACTGCGCATGCGTCAAATCGGTGTGCTGACGGTTGTTACAACGCATCATTTCATTGGACGCCGCTGGTCGCTGCGATTTGCCAACACAGCCGGACGTCTTTATTTCTTTAAATCCGGCATTAGGGGAAAATAAAATAAAATAAAATAAAATAAAATAAAATAAAATAAAATAAAATAAAATAAAATAAAATAAAATAAAATA
>JBAFTA010000015.1:28850725-28863064 GCA_036919975.1 Melanotaenia parkinsoni
AGGCTTTTAATAATACAAAGTGTAAATCACAGAATATAAGGGCTATGCATGGCTATGTATATAAATTTTCCATTACACTCTCCAGAGGAATCTCCCCTCTCGTGCGCTGTTCATTTACATGTACAAGCCAACTTATTTTGATGAATTTGCTGAACTGCTGTGAAATTTGTGTTGTCATTGTTGGTGATTTCAACATTCATGCTGATAACCCAGAATACAGAGGAACCAAAGAATTGTGTTCTTGATAACTTCGGTCTAATTTCATTAGTATGAATGAAATGAATTTTATTAGTGTGTGTGTGAGACAAATTTCACTCGAAAAGGAGGTAATTTCAGTTGAAATGGAAATCACGTAGAAAAAAAAGAGGGCATTTTCAAAACAAACTGAAAAACCCAACAACCTGCCTTTTAGATCCTATTCACACAGCACTTTTAGAAACATTTTGTGGTTTCTTTGAGCGTGAGCTTTTAAACATAACTTCTCTCTTCAGACGGGCATTTCCCCTACTGCCTTTAAAACGGGGGTGTTAGGCCCCTTCTGAAGAGGAATTTACACAACATTTCACAACATTCTTGATAATTACCTGCCTGTATCCAACCAACCATTTCTTAGTAAAATAATAGAAAGAGTTGATTTTATTCAGTTAAATGAGTTGCTGAATAAAAACAATATCTCTGAGAAATATCAATCTAGTTTTAGGACAAACCACAGTACCGAGACGGCCATTTTTAAGATTGTTAATGACCTCAGGTGTAACTTGGACTCTAAAAAACATTCTGTCCTGGTTCTACTGGATCTTTAAGACCTGCAGGATAGTAGGCCTTGAAGACCAGGGTTCGGGACCACTGCAGTAGATCACCAGATTTTATTGTACAGATTGGAAAGTCTGTTTGGCCTCTCAGGTACTTTTCTTAAATAGTTTTACTCCTATCTCATAGATCGACAATTTTTCATAGGAAAAGCAAGGCAGGTTTATTTGTATAGCACAATTCAACGACAGTGATTCAAAGTGCTTTAGAATAAATAAAATAAGAAGCATGATTTAAAATTAAAAACAAGAGAGAAAGAAGAAAAGACAGAACATTAAATAAAAACAGTATTAAACATGATCACGTTTACAAATTCAAGCTTTAAAGAAACAGCGCAGATTTGGACTTTTATGTATACTAAGTTTCTAAATGTATATTATAACATGTATAATAAGTATGGATACGTGCTCCTCAAGGACCCATAAAGTCAGTTGTGGGGTGTCCTTTTCGACTCTGAGCTGGATTTAATTCCACATATTAGAAAATGTCTCAAACAGGATTTATCATATTAAAAACATCGCCAGAGTCCGCCCATTCCTCTCTCTTGTCAGCACTAAGGTGCTGATGCATGCTTTTATTTGTAGTTTTTGTAGCTTTCTGGTCTTCCCAAAAAAGACTATTATAAATCTAATTACTCCAGGATATGCTCTGATGAGGACCAGAGGTTGGGAACACATTAGACAGTTTTAGAATCGCTGCATTGGCTCTCTGTGCGTTTCAGGATTGATTTTTGAGGTTCTTTTAGTTGTTTATAAATATGTAAATGGTCTCGAGCCATCTTATTTATCAGACCTCTTTTAGGATTATGAACCCTTGCAGACCCTAAGGTCCTCTGGTACCAACCTTTTGGTCGCTTCCAGTCAGAACCAAAACCTTTGGAGAGGCCTCCTTCACCCACTACGGCCCTTGGCTGTGGAACCGCCTGCCAGAAAACATCAGGGCTGCAGAGACTGTTGATGTTAAAACAAAACAAACAAAAAATGTGCAAAAAAATGTGAAAGATTATGATCAGGTGGGTGTTTTTAAAAGTTGTGTGTTTTTAAATAGAGCACTTTGTGCTTTTTTTTTGACATTAATAAAATTTGATTTGATACGACCATGTCTTTGTGACTAAGTGTATTGAGTTGCTGACATGTGATTGGCTGATTGGATATTTGTGATAACAAGCAGGTGATCAGTTGGAGCTGGTGAAGGGAACAATGAGGATGATAATATGCTTAACAAGACTAGATTTGAGAGCTGAGACCAGGATTTTGTACAGCTTTGTGCTTTGATTGTTAGACAAAACAGCTGCACCCTTACAATTTGGCCATTGTGTGAATATATCTGGAGCCAGTCAGCTGATCCTCAGCTCTGAGGAACACGTCACCTTCCCAGGTGCAGGCGCCTTGAGGCAAATCAGTCATTTGTCATTTAAAACCTGTTTTGAGTTGTACATAAGTGGCTGTATGTGTCAGAATAAACATTCTTCATCTATAATGTAAATCGCTTCCAATTTTGCATGTTGTTGAGAGTAAGAAGAAGAATATCTGCAGTCACAGACTGAAGGAGCAGAACAGAGGAGGATCAAGGATGGAGAAGGTTCTGTTCATCGTTGCTGCTTCAGGTTTGTGGTTTTAATGATCAGCAAGCCTGGATTTTTCTTCTTTCATTGCTGTAGTTGATACATATGCAAACTTTGCTTTAACAAGTTATTTTATGTTTATTTTAATTATGAAAGTTATTTTTCTTTAACTGCCACAAACAACTAATTTTTTAAAAATGTAATGTAGAACATGATCACACTGAACTTGATGTTTATTCGGTATGTCTCTGCAGCCCTGTCTGCTGCCTCCCCTGCCATTAAAGGTCGGAACTATTTCGTTAATGAGGCAAAAACCTGGACTGAAGCTCGGAGTTACTGCACAGAAAAATACACAGACTTGGTTACTGTAAGCAGCACGGAGGATGTGGGGATCCTGAATGGCATGACAGAAACAAAGAATACGGTAAGCTGCAGAAACAGCAGAATTAAACCACTTTTCTAGTCTCCTTTATGTTTAAAGCATTTGTAAATATTATAAAGGCCTCGTATGGAAGGAAACATTTTATTTACTCGGCTTTAACCTGTTAGTTTTCATTTGATGCTTCTTTCTACAACTCCACATTCCAGAGATGTTGTACTTCTTAATCAGATATAAAATATAGATAAGTTATTTCAAGTTACTTTTCAGATGAATATTTAATATAGAAAAACAGATGAGTGTGGGCTCAATATGAACATAAGACATATGCACATAATTTTAAAGTTTGCATCTGTAAATCAAGCTGTAAAAATAATCTGACTGAAACATTCAAGCTTGCAAATGTGCCCTGTTCACAGATGCCAAGCACAAAGCTGTGTGCGAAACTTTGAAGTTGTGGTTTGTGAATTATGTCCATATCTTTTTACTTCTATCTGATTGGATGGTTACAAATCAAATTAACCAATCAGACAGCAGACGGCTTCCCGACTTCCCATGCCGCTGCAGGCTCTTAAAGGGGAGTAGAGTTTTAACGTAAACAAAGGCGTGAGTATGTCTGTTACTAATACGGCAGCGGCTAGCCTGCAATCCAAATGCCATTTTAACAGTTACTGCGGCGCATGGAGAGCGACTGGGTGGAGGAGAAAGGGATGGTTTGCAGAGAGAAAGACAGTCTGAAGCACCTGCTGCTGGAGTCTCGGAGTGAATAATATCGGTTTATGTTCGAATGCGATGTCTGTCACTAATAAACAGTCTTTGCACTCATGTTGCGTGCTTTGAGTGTCCCAGTCGGAGTTAAATAAAAAGAACAGCAGCAGAGTGGATGCAGCACGAGCTCTGAGCGACGTCTCCGTGTGTGTTCCAGTTACTACATAAGGTTCACTCCATATGTGTGAGGGATGTCTACATCAACAGAGACGTCTGGGAGGAAGCTCCCAAATGGAAAGAGAGAGAGCGAGAGAGAAAAGAAAGCCAACGGTTTATCACATTCATTTTAAAGCTTCACACTCCACTGAATCATTTCATTTCGTCTGATAATGTTACAAACTTCATGACATTCATTTTGTCACAGAAACTGTCGGTCCCAGTGTCATCTAATAAACCACTGTGGTCACCCATCTTAAAAATAGATCTACTCCCCTTTAAAAGCCTGCAGTGGTGCAGAAGGATGGGGAGCTGTCTGCTCTCTGATTGGATAGTTTGATTTGTCACCATCCAAACAGATAGAAGTGTAAAGATATGGACAAAATTCGCAGCCACAACTTCAGAGTCTCGCACGCAGTTTTGTGCTTTGCCTCTGTGAAAATGGTTTTCACAAAAGAACTTTTTTTTTTCCACAAATACAAATCTCTTTTACAACCATGCAGATCTTTTTCTGCACATTTGCAAACTTGAATTTTTCAGGCAGATTGTTTCAACATCTATATCAGGCGTAAATGGGCCTTAAGACTCCACATAAACACAAAAATTTCACAAATGATAATATGGTTGAAGTCACAGCATTTATGAGATTCAGAGGTATACTGAGCAATTAAGAAGAATATAAATAGAAATACGTCAAAAGATTGTCTTGAAATGCTCGAAATGTTTAAATTTTGGACAAGTTAAAATATTTCATATCACTTCTGAGACTAAAGAAACCCCTCCCTTGGTTTCAGCAACCCTGGATCGGTTTGTCTAATGGCACACTAAACTGGACCTGGTCCATGGCAGACAAAGATTTCTACACACAATATGAGGCTGGGTTTGCAAACTGGGCACCTGATGTGCCGGACTACACCAACAGTGAAGTTCAGTGTGCAGAGATGAATAACGCCGGCCAGTGGAACCCTGCATCTTGTGAAAATCCCCGTATATCAGTCTGCTCTAAAGTCAATGGTGAGGATTTTCACTAAAGTAGAAAGTAGAAAAAATCTTTTAAAACTCATTAAACAATTTCTATGATTTGTCAATCAGTGTTCAACGTAAGAGTTTAAGAAAGCAGATGTTCAACAAATAAATGTACAAGTTTTAATGTATGAGTCAACACATTTCTTCATTTTCAGGCTCAGACGTGTCATTTTTCCTCATCAACACTGAAAAGTCGTGGACTGACGCTCAGAGCCTCTGCAGAGAGTCTTACACAGACCTGGCCAGTGTGAGAAACGTAACAGAGAATGAGAAAATAAGCAATATGATACCCGAAGGACAGTCAGCCTGGATCGGTCTTTTCAGATACCCATGGAAGTGGGTGGATGGGAGCAACTTCTCATTTAGCTACTGGGGAGTCAATGATCCAGGTCGTGCGAATGATAACTGTGTAGCGGCAGACTTTGCAGCTTCTTCTGGAAAATGGAAGATCTTTAACTGTAGCGAGACAAGAACATTTATTTGCTACAAAGGTAAGCCGTGATTTATTTACTGTTTATTTTTCATTTTCTGTCACATAGAATAACCAGAAGAATAACTAATACTATAAAAAGCTACCATGGTTGTGTTCAGCTGATCACTTAACACCACCATCTTAATTTAGCATGGTATCATGTTAGCATGGTAACATTGACAAGAACATTTAATGTAGAGCTGAGTAATGGTGGAAGTTTATTTCAAGAATAAATGATAAAATATTTGGTCTATTGAATATTTTAAGAATCATAAATGAACAGAACTGTGCAGGAGTCCTGATCCAGTCGTCATTTCGTTATCTGTGATTTTGTTGTAATATGTATGTAATGGGGGGGTTGGGGGGGTGCTATGTTGTAGAGGCAGATTCATGAGAAAATATCCCAACAAAGGCAGCCTTCAAGGATTTTAAATTTTTGATAAAATTCAGACACACATTGGTTCCACATCTCACATCAGGTGAAATTATTTAAAAACCCTTAATGCCTCTTGCTCTTCCCTTAGCAGGGAGGCTGCATGGGTCCAAGCCTGTTGTCAGGATGGCACTGGCCCACCCTGGACCCCCACCATTTCTTTATTTTTATCAGTGAAAACAGCAAAGATCAGACAGTTTGACGGACAGAAAACAGGATTTTAGCAGCAGAACGGTGAATCCCAAAGAGCTGTTAGCAGGAAACTTGGAATATTTCACACAGTGTTGTAAAAAATTTACCATGTTAATGTTTATGTAAAAAAATATCTGTGACGTTGAGATGTTTACTTGCTTATAGAGACAAATTATATTAATGAAGATTCATTTATCTGGACACCCTCAGTATCTGAACCAGTCCAATCCATCTAGGTTTTGTAGAAACCTTTTAACCTGGATCTTAAGTCTGAACTGACCAACAGACCTGCATTCACCATGCTAAAGATTAAACCAAGAAATAAATCAAAGATTAAAAGTAAAGAACAAAAAGGCAAAACAAATAAACAAAAGAAAAGACAAAACAAAGAGACTATGACAAGTAAAAATTATTTACTTCCATGAATGCCATGTAATGTAAAAATAAACTGTAACATCCAAATATAGTGAAGGAATTACTGAGAGGTTTCATATCAGCCACATTCACCTGCAGAGGATGGCTGTCTAAAGTAAACAATCAGTCACTTTATTATTATTTTTTTTTTTATCTTTAAAGCACCATTTACAAAACAAGTGGTGAGACTGAGGCTGACGAGACCTTCTGTGGATCTAAATGACCCTACCATGCTGGACGCACTGCTGACTCAGGTACACCATGTCCTGGAATAACATATGAACTAAGGGTTTACACTGTCTCTACAATCATGATCCTGGTTGGCCTCAGACATGACCGATCAGTTGACTGGACCTGCAGTCATCTTGATAAAGCATCTGGACAGAGTGACTCAAAGTTTTCTTCTCTAATTCTGATTCCTAAAGTGTTTCAGAGGTATAAAAAATAAATAAAAGAAATCCACTAATGTTCTTCATATTTTCTTTTCCTAAACCTAAATGAGAAATTGTAACATGAACTTTTATCAGTTTTTTTTTTTTAGTCAAGCTAAATCTTGACATTCTGGTCCAATTGTTGGTGGTAATCCATTAAATTGTTGCACGCACACGCACACTGACAAAACAAATACAGCATCATGGCTGATTGTGTGTGTGTGTGTGTGTGTATATATATATATATATGTGTGTGTGTGTGTGTGTATGTATGTATGAGTTACCAGTTAACCTAACATGCATGTCTTTGTCTGTTGGTGGATTTATTGTTATATTTGGTTCAGGAATTCAATCATGTTTCTTGTCTCAGTTCAAACAGAACCTGGTGGCTCAGGGACTGGGTGGAGACATCAAACTGAGCTGGAGAAAACAGTCCGATGGAAAAACCTTCCACAAGGAAAGAAGGCAGGACACCACCTCAGGGAACGACGGAATCTAACAGGGAAGATGTTTCTCTGTTGATCTCAGTTGAGAACTAGATTAATATAGTTGTTGTGAAGAATTGTTTGTGTAGAAGTCCTTCTTGGACGGAAACTGATATTTTTTGAGGTGCTGTCTAGATGGGGTAGGACTCTGTTAGATATGCAGTTTTTAAACGTTAATGGAGGAGTAAGCACTGCTGATTGAACACTGCATTCAGGTGATGAATCCCTGTTGGTGAAATGAATCAGTTTGTAGAGATTTATGAATATTCTTACATGTCCTCAGACTATTTTATCTCAAAAGATGACAGTTTATGATGATCTAAGGTCAGAATTCATACCTCTATAAACGTCACAAAAACAGGAAGTGATGTCATTTTTTAATTTAGGTTTTGATGCGTGAACTGTAAAGTTATAGATATAGTTTTGGGGTTGATTCATTTCATGTGATGAAAAATATCTGTAATATCTCATAAAAGTGAATAGAAATGTTCTGGTGATGCTTTCACTTTGTCAAGAACAACAGATGTTTAGATGTGAATGTTTTGTTCTTTATCTTCAAATCATTGTAATAGTTTTAGATGGATGACCAAATAAAACAATTAATCCAGATTTATCTCCCTTGGTGGTTGGAAAATGTGTTTTGTGTAATTGTGGACACCTGAACAGGATCAACCTGAGGAAACATTTAAAATATGAAAACTTTGTGTTAAACATGTAGACGTGTTCATTTCAGGCAGACTCTGTATAAAAGTCTGATCCACAAAAACAAGGTGAGAGCAGCCTCTGGAAGTTAGAGAAGATGGTTATTAATTCTAATTAACTGTGTTCAACCTAAATGGTTGATGAGAAAGGAATTCAGATGAATTCAATTCAGTTTTATTGGTACAACACCAATTCACAACAAAAGTCATCAAGGCTGCTAAACATCCAATAGAAAAACAATCCATTTAACTCAAATCCATTTTGATCCACATTAATCTGCTTTGTTATAATTGTGATTATATAAAGCTAATTTATAAAACATAAAATAACAGTAAAAGTACCAAGTAACAAGCCAAAGTATACCCCACAATTTCAGCTCATATTGAAAGCCAGGGAAAAGAGATGTGATTTCAATGTGGCCTTAAATTGATATCCAGACTGAGGAAGACTGTTCCATAGTCTGGGTGCCGCCACAGAAAAAGCTTTGTCTTTGTAAGAGTCCTCAGCTGGAAGAGACTGGTCTTGATCACAATACTAATGTGCTTATGATTTTTTTTTTTTTTTTAATGAATTTTAAACAGAGGATCAACTATCACACCCAGATTTTTAACAAGAGGACAGCAGTTTTGTTTTTATTTAGGTAGGAGAAGTTTGACCTCAACCATGTCTGAACCTCACTAAGACAATCCTGAAGAGTATTTACTGAGGATTGGCTATCATCAGTGGTTACAGGCAGATAAATCTGCATGTCATCAGCAAAGCAGCGGAAGAGGACGTTGTGCTTTTTAAAAATAGAACCCAGGGGAAGCTTATACAGGGCAAAGACAACAAGTGCTGATATAGAGCCCTGGGGTACACCATACTTCAGAGGAGACACAGAGGAGGACTATTGTCCTAAAACTACAGTAAAAGACAGAAACCGGCTAAGTGCTGAACCTGTTATGCCTACAAGAGTCTCCAGGCATGTCAGAAGGATGCTGTAATCCACAGTGTCAAAAGCTACATATAGGTCTAAAAGCAATAGAACTGCCGAGTTCCCAACATCAATAGTTAAATCCACATTTTAATGAAAATTCAGTTTCATTAAAAACTTTTAAAAGAGCCGTTTCAGTACTGTGACACAATTTGAAACCAACCGATAATACCTTTTCTAGTTTTTCGACATGGTCCATCAGGATCTCAGTCTCACATTCCAAAAAATACTCTTCTTTGCTCTTTTTCCCTGCTGAGCCATCATGGAAATGTTATTGATGAATATTTATTATAGGCGTTTACCTGACCTTTTATAGCCACCATGTGGGCATGATGAGGCGCTCCCTCACATGTGTCATCTTTAGAGTTGATTTTGATTTATAAACAGAAACAGGTGTGGGACATGCGTGCACACTTATAAATCTGGAAGCTTTGTGCGCGAAATTTCCTTTTTTCCCTACGTACGCCACCTGTAGTCACCTTTGCTTTGCACAGTTTTATAATGAGGCCCCTAGACTGGCGTAGATAAGCTGTGTCCCAATTCATGGTCTACGCACTTCAAAGTGCAGGTTCATTGGCTACATACGTCATAGTGGTGCGCCAAGCACTGTCCCATTTAAAAGGTGCAACCCGCACTATGTTTGGCCTGTATTGAAGGCTACTGGTGATGGATCCTTCGCGCCTCTTTCCTACCAGAATTCATTTTTCACTGGAAGACAGCAGGTTGGCAGCAAAGCTCCAAAGACTAAAATTTTCATTTACCTCACTGTAGTAGAAATGTGACAAAACTAAATAAATAAACAAAATATGTTTGTGTAACCGTGGCATTAAAATCGTGTAATATTTGATGTTTGTAGAGTTTTTAAAGGGTTATGAAGAGTGTGTACCAGCTGGGAAAGAAGAGCTTCAGGTCTTTTTTTTTTTTTTTTACATTATTCAGTTAAAAGGCAAAATGAAACCAACTTGGTCTGTGTTAACGTTCACTGAAGTGTTCTATGATATGTAAAACTTAGGAATTTCAGAGGTTTAAATGATTCAACATCCTATGTTGCTGCCATGTGAAAATTCTTGTCGGCTAGGTAGGCTGTCCATCTCATGAACGGTAAGTGGCTTCTGAGTGCACAGACTACATAGGACACTCTGTAGCCTACGTAGTCTGTGCACTCCAAAATGTGTAAATCTGAATTGGGACACAGCAGCTGACCAGAATTTCCCATAGCAGCAACGCAGGACGTTGAATCACTTAAACCTCTGACATTCCTAAGTTTGCATATTATAGGACTCTTCAGTGAACACTGACTGAGTAATATTGTGAAAACCAAAATAAAAATATAAAATAAATAAAAATAAATAAATAGATAAAATAACTGAATCGGATGCTCTGTTGCTTTCCAGCAGGTTAGCTGTGTCCCAATTCACAGTCTACGCACTTCGGTTACATACAGTATGTCATCGTGGTGCAGCAAGCACTGTCCTATTTCAAAGTCTCCTCCGAATCCACCCTACAAACCTGAACTTCGTTTGGCATGTAACCAAAACTGCTGGGGATGTATCGTTCACAGCCTCGTTTCTCCCAAAAATTCATGGCGGTTAATGAGCATCAGTCGAGTGCCAGAGAATACATTTTTAAGTTTAAGTATTTTGTTTACCTCACTTTAGTAGAAACGTAAAAAAACCAAATACATGAAAAAAAAAAGATTTTTTTTAAACTGCTGTATTAAAATATTGTAATACTTGATATTTGTGGATTTTTAAGGGGTTAATAAAGTGTCTACTGGCTAGAAAACAACAGATAACTGAGATATATTTAAAAACAAGACTAAAAGATATGACATATGTGGTGTTGAAGAAGACCTTAAAAATGCACAAGTAATAAAGAATAGTCACTTCTACCCACAGTATTAAAATAGGCAGTTACTAATTTCCCACTATCCTAATTAACCAGGTACTGTTCCACACTAATTTCTTTTTACCTTTCTCTTTAGGTTCTTTTCCTTTGTATTCATTGATGGAGTACAGTAAAAATGCTACTACTTCTCTCAGTTGACCATTTATTAATTAAATGTTATGAGAAATATGCAACAGATCTGGTTTCTGTACTGCTAGCCCCAACAACAGACACGCAAGAGTCCTGCTGTTCGCCACTCAACTATCGGCAACATACAGAATATCAAGTTTAGTTTCTATAGTTTGGTGTAGTGTATATTAAAGTTTCATTTATATAGTGTTGTCTCATGAAAAGATATAATAAAATATTTCAGAAAAATGTGAGGGGTGTACTCACTTCTGTGAGATACTATATGTCCCATTTCTGTTCCATTTATTTAATCAGAATCATCCTGGACAAAATGGGCCTCCAGAACAAGGAGACTCCAGCCTAAACTAAATGGGACAACCTAAAATAAAAATATTAAGTATATACTGTATATCATTATGTACCATATCTTTTGCCTTTGCTTTTTGCCCAATAAAAACACATGTATGCAATTATACATGTGTTTTATTATGAGTAATGTCTTTCTGCTAAAGAAAGTACCCATGGACTGGAGAGGGTGAGGCAGGAAAACCCACTGCTGCAACTTGGCCCTAGATTGTCCTCATGTACGAGATGTTGGGACAGAGGCCGTCCAGCAACCCCGCTGTCCTAATTGCCTCCACTGGGGAGGACAGACCAAGGTTCAGCAGTGGGTTGTCAGTTGGTGGACGAAATCAGGGAGGAACCAGAGGCACAGAGAGCCAGAAGGAAGAGAAGAGTTTCTGATGAGCTTGTGGACCTCATAGGAGAAGACGTGGGGCTGCAGAGGGAGGCAGAGGAGAGGCATACAGCAGAGAGCAGGGAGAGACTGGATAGGCTGTTCTCCTTCCTGGAGAAATTTGTAAATAAATAAATGATTTCATGCAAGAAATGTTTTTAAATGTTTTATTTGCATAAATAAAATAAAAAAAACAGTAAAAAATATATAATATATGCCATGTTACTGTCATAAAGGGACAGAAATAAGCAGCAGGAATCGTCATTAATTCTTTGCAACTCCAGCTATTTATTTTATTTAGAATGTGGCATGTGTTAGATAATCAGCACCCAACAGGTTCAAGAAATTCACAACAGGAACAGACGTGCACTGAGTGTTCCCACATTCGCCCCACATGATGCTATATGGGGATCAGATGTTCCACAGGAACATAAGCACTGGACTGCAGGGCAAAAAGTAGCTCTTGCTTTCTTTCCCTGGACAGGTGTGGCTAAAAATATCCTGCGCATAGAAACCATAGACTATCGCTTCAAGACTTTTGTCAACTTGTCCATTGACATTAATGAAGGTCAGAACAAACAGCTGGACGCTCTCCGTCTCATGGTTCTCCAGAACCGGATGGTTCTGGACATGTTGACCGCTTCCCAGGGCGGAGTTTGTGTAATGATTAACACCACCTGTTGTACCTTCATCCCAGATGAAGTTCATGGACATGTCGAACAAGCAATGACGGCTTTACGTAATCTCCGAGATGGGATGGCTAGAGATGGAGTCCCACAATC
>JBAFTA010000015.1:28912610-28934001 GCA_036919975.1 Melanotaenia parkinsoni
AGACAGACAGACAGACAGACAGACAGACAGACAGACAGACAGATAGATAGATAGATAGATAGATAGATAGATAGAAAGTCAGATATGATGTGTATTCACGCTGAAAGGGGTTTCTTTCATGCAATTTAGTTTCAGTCAATCTATTAGCCTTTAAAGAGAAAAGGTACCATAGTAAAACCAAGATGCTGTGAAAGCTGAACAAACCTAAAAATGGAGATTGAGGTCATTTTCTTATTTCAACCATTTTAAAGTCAGATAAGAAGTTTTAAGTATACCTGCTTCACTCAAAACTCCTCACTTATAGATGTTTTGTTTGCCATCCATGAACCCAGTTTCTAATGCCCATGGTAGCCGTAGCTTTATCATCATTAATGTTTATTTAGCCAAAAGTGCAGTCAAGTACAGCACACCTCCAGAGTCAGTTCTGAGGCTTCATCTAAGCTATGGGTCAGGGGTTTTGGTCCTGCAAACCTCCTTGGGTCAAACAGAATTGCTCTGGTACTGGTTTGAAAAAGGGTGTTTACCTGTTGGTTGAGATGGGGAAGCAAACTAAGAAGTCACATGGCTATGTACTGCTACATGTAAATGATGGATGGACAGGATTCATGTAAGAAATACAGGATGGGTGATGTCTTCATTGGCCCACATTTGACCTTGACTGAAGCCTTTGACTCAGGATGAACATGTCTATCAGCCATGATGCAAATCTGTGTTTTCATAGGGCCCATGGTCCTGTCCTGCTCTCGCAGCACCTGCTGTACCCAGTGTTTCCCTGTCCTGGCTCTTTTCCCATTGGCCTGCTTGTTTTAGACATTTCCCAAATTGATGGCATATTACTAAACCTGTTGAAGTAGTCCCTTTTTTTAAATCAGGTCTGTTGGAGCAGGGAAACTGCGGGGCAGTGGTTCCGGAGGAGTGGGGTTGAGAAATATTGTATTAAACCAATTTATGACATTTGGGCCATATCTGGCCAATAGAACACACACTGTAACCCAAATTAGGCCCATTTTCTGACCTTTGGGCTGGAAATGGTCCACTAGCTTTTGCTATAAAGCAAGAATGACCAACTCCGGTCCTCAAGGGCCAGTATCCTGCAGGTACTGGCTGTGTGCCTGGAGCAACACTCCTGATTCTAATGACTGGGTCATTAACAGACTTGTGCAGAATTTGAAGACAAGCTGTTGGAGATCCATTTTATTTGAATCAGGTATTGCAGTAGAGAAATACCTGCAGGGCCTCAAGGACCAGAGTTGGTGATTCCTGCTATAAAGTAACCCAGATTGGACCTGAATGTGCCTGCTGTGTGGGATGCTCAGGTAGTGGTTAGAGCGCGTGGAGTGGAGCATCTTCTTGCACATATAGGATCTTTGGAGTCATTTGCAGCCACAGCTCGCGGCAGCAGATCGTGGTGACAGAGAGGGACGGAGTGTGGTGTGGATTATTCTTATTTCACAGAGGACCAGCTGCAGCCAGAGGTGAGGCTTCAAACATGTCACGAGCTTCTGCATGGTGCGTATCCGTTAACGCGTGACAGACGTTTTCGTGTTTGCGTTTAGTATGTGTGTTCGTTCAGCGCGTGAACGTCCGCAGACATCAGGAAATCAACTTGATCCATCACCTGTTTTTTGATTTATTTATTTTTTATGTACTCCTTGTTCTTTGGTCCCGAATTTAATTTATATTCGCTAACTAAACATTTGTGTATTTTCCACGACTTCCACCTAACGCGCGAGCGCTCGTGCGGGCATCTTTAATTGGCGATGACGGTTAATTGGGTTTCCTGTCACGCAGAGCGGCCAGAATGGGATGAGAACGTTAAGTGTGGTCGGGATGCTGCTGACATGTGGGAGCAGCAGCAGAGCAGGTGTATCGATCCGCTCCGTTATTCCTCTGATTGGACGTGAGAGGCCTGACGCAGCCTCCGTGCGAGTTTAGTGGGGATCTCACGCAGTGGAATGAAGCCTGAAATATGAAACGCCTCTTTATGCTGACCCTGTCATTTCTGATTTAATTACTGGACATTTTAATGATAGTGTGTAGGTCATGATCACGACTTCATTCTGTTTTCTAAGCAGAGGTTAACACAAGCAACACAGAACCGTCTCTGTGCGGTTCTTCTGTTCATAAACAATTTGATTAATGAAGGTAAAATATCATTAATAATGGTACAATTCTTTGCCAATGTGCTACCTTTTTGGTAAAATTGGAGATAAACAAAGAAGTGAACAGACCCAAAGTGCCTCAGACTACTCTGGCTGCTGGACATGGGTTAGAAAATAACTTTATTTATATAGTAGTTTTAAAGCAACACTATCAGTTTCCAACTGTAAATCTCTGAGCTTCTGATTTGTTTTGATGTCACACTGATATTCATTATGTACATTCCTGGATTAGTTTTGTTTATAAACTTTTCTTGGCAGGATTTCTAGAATCAAATATTTAAGGATTACCACCTAAGTGTGGTCATTATTATTATTATTATTATTATTATTATTATCTTCGCCCATTGACAAGCTTTATGTGTTCCCCGTGGCCCCACATGGGGACCATGAACTTCCTCCCTCATTTTAACAATGTGTATCATTCTGCTTAATCTGAAGTGAAAATACATTTTATCTGGGAG
This sequence comes from Melanotaenia parkinsoni, assembly GCA_036919975.1. Classification (NCBI taxonomy): domain Eukaryota; kingdom Metazoa; phylum Chordata; class Actinopteri; order Atheriniformes; family Melanotaeniidae; genus Melanotaenia; species Melanotaenia parkinsoni. Next base: position 28,915,234 of record JBAFTA010000015.1, read on the forward strand.
ATGACTGCCGGATTTAAAGCTCCTGGAGGCTGGAGGGAGGATGCCCCATGATTTTACCAGCTGTTCATATTGTGACTCTGAATCTTGGATTTCCCAAACCATCTGGTGATACTGTACCATGAGATGGATTCTATTGTAGCTGTGTAAAAAAATTAACATTATGTTTTTACAATCAGAAATAAATGGGCCCTACACACACGTGGTGGCAACATGCGTCTTCAAGCTTAAGTCACCGTCAGTGTGAACGCCAGGATATCTGTAGGAGGTCACCTGTTTAATGGTATTATACATACAGTATACGGAAACAGTGCTCCAGTCACCAGCTGGATCCAGCAGCATCTCAACAGTTTTGCTAGTGTTGATGTGAAGTTTATAGTTTTCAAGCCAATCCTCAAACCTTTTCCAGTCATCTGGACCAAAAGAATGTGTGGCTGAAATGAATTAAAAGCAGAGCTGAAATCAATCAACAGTCTTTGGTTTTTCAAGGTGCTTTAGGATAAAATACATTAATGTTGACGTATCGCTCACGTCCACTGCTGTGGTAACATGAGAGAGGCGAGAAATAAAACATCTTTACATGAATAATCTGCATCACCAAGTGGAAATATTTCCAACAAGTTTAAAAAGGTCCATAGAAGGTAAGTTGGGGGTTTTGGGTGCAGCATGTGGAGCTTGATGTGCTAGTAGGGGTATCGGTTCTGGTTTAGACTGGATCCTTGTGTGGCTGCTGGGATCTGCTGATACTGGGGCTGGGGTCTGTCTCGACCGAAACTGTTTCCTTCCCCAGAATATTCTTAAAATTTAAAGAATTTTAACAGTTCATGGATCCACATCCATACATGAGCTGCGTGACATGAAGCATCTTGATCAGATCAAGCGTCCAGTCAGACTAAAACTGCGTCGTGTGATCGCCTCAGCTTATCCGATGTGCATCAATCAGAAAGAATTTTCAATCCGATCGTGAAGGTGGATTTAAACCGTTTCACGATCAGCTCAGCTCATTTCTTCACTTTGTCCCACCATACCTGCACCTGAATCCCGTCTCTCCGTGTTGCTCCGTCAGCCTGGTGTGTACCATGACTAAACTCTCACCAACTTGCTTCGTTTTCTTGAAAGATGCATCACGTATTAATCACCTGCCAAAGTGGCTAGTACATTCTTTTTTCTACCCACCAAACAGAATTTTAACCCGAGTGGGTGTGTGTTGATCTGAACCCTGCACGTGGAGTTAGGTGACGGATTGAGTTTCGGGGAAGGCTGGGAAGATGGCGGCAGCAAAACAGAACCGGACTATGGCAGAAACTAAGGGTTAAGCAATATTGCCATTTTGATGGTTGAAAGGCTCAAAGTTAAGAAAAATCTTCATCTTCTTCCAAATAAGCACCAATTGCACATATTTAAAAGTATTGCATCATATTAAATGAGTCCATCATGCACCCACACAGCCTATCTGATGGCTTTGTCCATGTAAAGACGTCAGCTGGAATCTCTCATCACACAGATTTCAAGTTGATGTATGAAATACTGGTCCATGTAAACGTAGCTACTGATTCAGTTAGTAACGTCACACTGTAAAAAGTAATGCTTTTTAAGGTGTTTCTGCTGTAAGAAAGAAAATTTGGATTTTTTAATCCATTTTCTTTGTTCGAACAAGCAAAATGTCTGATTTCAGTCTGATTTGGGAAATGTGGATTTTCAAAGGTGTGTGTGTGTGTGTGTGTGTGTGTGTGTGTGTGTGTGTGTGTGTGTGTGTGTGTGTGTGTGTGTGTGTGTGTGTGTAACTCTGATAAAGTCTGACTGACTCAAAGAACAGATTGTTTTTCACTCCAGTGTACTCAGAAAGAACATTTAGTTTCGAGTTTGTGTTAAATCAGCTGCGATTTCGTCACATATTGATCTCTGGTCCCTGAATGGAATCGAATCCAAATGGCAGCAGAATTTGTGAAACGAGTCTTCAGCCACAGAGCTGATGGGATATCGTGTCGTGGTGGAACTGGTGACTTGCAGCTCTGGAAGCTGCAGATCTAACCGAACATACTGTGTGATGCTGCTGCCTGTGCAGTAAACTAGTTCCTCTCCTGGATGTGTTTCTGCATTTGTCACCGTTTGAAGGTTCGTGTTCCTCACTGCTCTCAACACACACTCTCTTCCCCTCTTCCTGTCCTCCTTCTCTACCTCCTCTATCCATCTATCCAGCCTGTCTGGACTCACCACCTCCTCCTCTTCTTTTTACAGCAGCGTAGCGGGGGGGCACCTAATATTCCACCAGTAATAACGGGAGCAGCATCCGTTCTGCTGCTCCATCCGTGCTGGTGTGGACGGAGAAGGGGGATCATCAGTGCTGCGGCAGCGGATCGTTCAGCTGTCACACGCAGAGGAATGATAATTAGCAAGAGATTGACTCGGCAGCAAGAAGAAAAAGAGGAGGAGAGGAGCCTGGCCTGCAGCAGAGGAGAGAGCAGAGGAATACATGAAGGCAGAAAGAATGAGGGATTGGGCTGATGACAATCTGATCAGAAGAAGAAGAGAGGAACGCCGTTGAGTGGCAGCAGCAGTTTTGTGTCATCTCTATTTTCTTGGGGGAGATGATGGTGACAGCAGCAGCAGCAGCAGCTAAGGAGGAGAGAGAGGGATAAATTGGGATCAATAATCCTCTATCCTCCTTTTTCTCCCCCCCTTCCTCCTCCACCTTCATCCCTCCATCACCTCTGCAGGAGCCGCTGAAACCTGTGAGACTCTGCTGCCTGGTTTTTATGCTGTGAGCTTTTTCCTGAATGCTGCATCGTGTCTGCGTGTGCTCATATACGTGTCATGTGTGTGTAACTGTTGGCTATTTAGGCCACAAGGGCTGCTATGGTGTGTGTGTATGTGTGTGTATATGTGTTAACTATGTATGTGCCTAAATGAAAGGAGGCTGATGAAATGAGCTGATTTGCGTGTAAAATATGTGTGGGGTGTGTGTGTGTGTGTGTGTGTGTAAGACAAATAAAATAGTGCTGCTACTGTTAAATTAGATTGAAATTATAAGAACAATGAGGAAAATATAGCCGTTCAAAACGCCTACACTCTGAATTCTGCAGGAGTGCATATAAAAAAGGAAGAATTCAGATTTATTTGAATTGGAAATAAGAAAATGTCATTATGCCATGATGAAACGTTACATAACGACGGTTTGAGCTTTAAAATTGATTCACAGTAAGACACAATATCACACACTTAATTAGACAATATTGCACATATTATTGTCATACACAAAGCTCCACAAACTACAGTTACAAAAGAACACACATCATGAAATGCTGTAAGCAAGACTTCTTTTTACTATGGCAGCAACGCTTCTCAGAAAAGCTGGAAAATCACGTGGGCCTAGACGTAAACAGCTGGAGAAAGAGGCTGCGGATAACTATGTTAGACAGATCAGCCTCATCATTCGATATAAAATGAGCACCTCAGAGAGGCAGAGTGTCTAAAAACCATGGTGCCATTTTAATTATGTTCCTCAACATAAAGTTATAGAAACCTTAAATATTTCATCTAGTTTTATAAATTTTATCAAAAGATTCAGAGAATCTGGAGTTCTCTGTATGCTAGGGACATAGCAGAAGATGGATTCTGGATTCTTGTGATCTTGGGGTCCTTAAGCAGCACTGCATTAAAAGCAGACATGATTCTCTGCTGGAAATCACTGCATGGACTCAGAAAGACCTCCAAAAATCACTGTCTGTGAATACAGTTCATCCTGAATCAACAAATGCAGGTTAAATCTCTGTTATGCAAAGATAAAGCCACATGTGAACATGAATGTGAAATGCTGCGTGCACTCCGCACCGAGGATAGTTTAAAATGGTCTGAGGCGAAGTACAAGAGGCGTCTCTTTCAGGGAAGGCCTTGCAGATTTCAGCAAGACAATGTTGAACCATCCTGCATCCATTACAACAGCATGGCTTCACAGGAGAAGAGTCAGGCTGCTGAACTGGCCGGCCTGCAGTCCAGACCTTTTATTTAACACAAAATGTGATAAAGAAGGAGAAACAAGGTGTAAACACATCATTTTTCCAGCCTGTTCTCATTTGTGGGACATCAAATGACCGATTGGTTTAAACCTCCTGCAGTCTCTGTGTTGCACATATGATGTTCTCTGTTGGTGGGACGCAAAGATCACTCTGATATGAGATGCTGACAGCAAACACATCAATCATGTTTGAATTTACAATGAACAAAAGACAAAGTCCTCATCAGTCTAGAGAGAGAGAGAGAGAGAGAGAGAGAGAGAGAGACAGAGAGAGACAGAGTGAAGCTGAATGACTGAGAAACATAAAACCCAACTTATAAGACAGCCTCTACTATGCTACAAGAGAGCTGCTAGGCTTTCCGTGTAATTTTAGGCTAAAATTTATTTGAATAGTCAACGTGGACATCTTCTCGGTTGATGTATGGGATGAACTGTAAAGTACACTTAATTTAATACAACAAAAAAGAAAAATGGGCGTCTCATTTGCTCTGGCTCTTTTCCTTAGGGCTTTTACCATAAACTGGAAACACACTGAGATGGAAGAATAAAGTCTGATTACTTTTGTTGACTTTTACCAGGAAGTCCTGGTGATGTCCAATATGTCTTTTGGAAGAGAAAATATTTGTAGCAGAGCAGTTTCTGTCTCATAATGGTGGGAGCTCTAGTCTGCAGTAAAGACCAAGTCAACAGTAGGATGCAGCAGCGTTTGGTATAATTGTTGCCAGCCTCTCAATGTAGATACCAACCCGATCCAAACTTAGAGGCAGCCGAGGACGTCAAATCCAGTCGTCACCAGCCTAGGCAAGCTAACATCTGGGACTACAGAGCTAGCGCTGATGTTTTATGTTTGTTTATTTTGGATCATTCTTGTTCTCTGTGTCCTATGTGGTGCTCCATGTCTTTTTATTGCCCCTTGGGGACAAGTAAAGCAAAATGAATTTGAAGATCAAAAAAAAACAGAGCGTTAGAGGTCAAAATTGCCAGCAGAACAAGTAGTCAGCTTTTCTTTTGCCACCAACAACCACTCTGTTAGCGATACAGGCTAATTATAGATCAGACCAGTAGTTGTCTTCAGGATGGATGTTAGGGCTGCAGAATTCCTGCAACATGCGATAACACTGACCTGAGATTTGGAATAGTTGCAATCAGGTAACAGTCACATGAGCTTACACCCATGTTTAAGGAGTGGGAGAAAAGCCAAACCACTGCATCTGTCAACATACCAGAGATTTTATTTTCTACTTCAGGTTGCTTCCATTTGTGGGCCTTCTTGTGCAGTAACAGTATATTTCCCTTTTAGTTTCACACAGCTGTGGCAGTTAAAAGGGAAACATCATTTTTAATGTCCAACACATACTACCTTAATATGATGCAAAATAAATGTTAGTGTTGGAGCCAAAAGACAACCATGCCATGCTGCACAGGAACACACGGAGCTGGTGTAAAGCCGAACTGAAAATTAGAACGGACAGTGTTTGTATAGGTCCTGCTAATTTAGTCTGGGTTGTCTGTAGTGTGTTTGCCCTCATTTCTTCGTATTTCTCTTCCCAGCAACCACAGTTTGTTTTAATATTTAAAAATGGTCTTGATCAAAAGACTTCCAGCTTTCTGACAGTCTTTGAAATTTTTTTCTTTGGACATTTTCTGTTTAGTCCTTTGTACCTCACCATTTTCAGTTTTACTAAATTCTGACCTATGAATCATTCAGGCATGAAAAAGGCTCCTAACTGAAGGTATAAACCAGTGTTGGGTCGACACATAACGGGCAAGTTGGCAAAGAACCAGTTCTAAGTTGGATCTTTTGATTCTTTGTTACCGTTTCTGCATTTTCTAGCTTTACTGGACACTCAGATATCAAACTCCTGAACAGCTTTTTCCCCCGGCCGTCAAGGCTACCAGTCTAAAACATGAAGCTGGTCTTCAGTTCGTCTTATTAAGGTGTTAAACTGAGTGTGGGGAATGAAACGCAACACAAATCAGATGTAATTTGAGGCTGAACCTCAAAACCTTGAGGCGCAAAACCTCAGACGATTTTGAAATTCCGGCCGGATGTGCTCGGGCTCGGTGCCTGCCAATGACGTCACACTAGGGCAACACCACTGGGACAAACCCCATGTCATAAGAATCAGATCTGCTCGAGGCTCCCTAATTATCAATAGATATTAACACATATTGGCAATGTAAGCTTCTTTCTCCGTGTGTATAAATTCAAGTATATTGATTTTATTTATGGTGTACAGTGTATCTAAAAATGCATCTTCCTACTGATGCACATATTAATAAAAAAGGCCTAAAGTCAAAACATTTAACATGAAACTCCACAATATATAATTAAAGAACCTCATTAAAAGTTAACTATATCAGCTATGGTTGTAAATGTCATGTTTTCTTTTAAAATGTTGAAAGCGTCGACAAATCAATCACTGATTTAAAAAAAGAAAAGAGCACATCTTTTTTCAGTTCAAATTTTATTTACATCAAAACACAAACACTGGAGAAATGAGCTGGTACAAATGTCAAAGCAGAGAGGATGGCAGCATCTGCTCCTCTCAACTCGCAGGTCGGGCAGCACCACCAAGCGAAGCCTTCCCTGGTAGTTGTAATACAGCTGCTCATCTAATGCAGCAGGAAAAAACACACTCATTTAGAATGTGTGTATAATAACTGGTTCTGTTATGAATAAATGAAGCTCCAGAAACACAAAGGCATATATTGAATAGGAGTTAACATTAGCGTTAAGTCACACTGTTACTTTTAATTTGGTATTTTTATAAGCTTTTAGAATGGTGATGTTTCTGCTCTCTGAACTTTGGGTGATGGTAAGTCTGTGGTAATCAGTCCCTTTCGATTGGTAACAATGGATTTCTTTGTAAAAATCATCCATGTTTCCTATGTTGAACTACAAAACCCACAAAAGCTACTTCCATATTTTGGCCAGCCACAGTCTTCTACGTAATCACGCCAACATTTAGCGACACATATACTGGGACATCGTCGGCAGGCGCAAGGTCCCGAGCACATCTGGTACCTACACCAAGTAAATGATGATGTTTGGTAGGGGGTGGCTGTCAAGAAGCCATTCTTAAAAAAATGAGGGGTGGCTGAAGGCTTTTGCATAGTACTGTATTTACTCACAACTATAAACATGATAATTTTTGATAAATTCACAATGCGTAAATATTTAAACTACGGACATCAACCGGAAGTTCATCATCTTAAAAAAAGATAGGCTACTTTCCACACGGTTACTTTTTTTATTTAACAATGTAAATGCCTGTATTACCTGAATCCCTCTTCCCTTTGCTTTGTTTAAGCAGAGATAACGTTGATGAAAGCTAAACAGTTTTATAAAAGCATAGTTTTAGCCTTTGTTTCTGTGTGGCTTTACATGTGGTGTAGGCAGAAAGTCCTGGCATGAAGCTGCAGAGCTTCGTATGCAGAGAGGGCGAGAGACCCTGACAGGGACAGCAGGAGAGAGAGGGAGGCAGAGAGGAATGGTGGTCAGTTAGGGAGTTATGAATAATTGAATGTGTGTAATAGGAAAAGATATAAAAATTTAAACAGTTTGGCCACTTTGCAATAGAGATACTACCCTGTGTGTATAGGTGCGTGTGTGTGTGTGTTGTGTGCGTGTCTATTGAGAGTGATTGTGTAGTATCCTCTGCTGAAACTCCTACAGCAAGGACTTTGCCAGATAGTGACTCAAGCTGGACAAGTGTGTGCCCTGTTTGAAGGTCTCAATAGGTGCATTTCCTTTACACCCAGAATAGCGCAAAAACTAAATATCACAATTAAAAAACGGTAATGGAAACACTTTTTCGCATTTAGATGTCCCTGCACGTGACGTAAGGAGTCACGCGACCAGTTCATTTAAAAAAAAGATGGCGTGGTATGAGTAGATGCAGGAGGAGACGGAAATCTTTTTACAACCAATTAAAGAAAAAATATAACTCTGATGGCAAACAACAGCGAAATGCAGAGTTTTACAAAGAATTAGAAATATCCTTCCTCCTCACAGTGGAGTCTCGTAGGATGAGATTTTAATGACTAATGCACTAAACACCATTCAATGGAAACACCTGCAAATCGCAACTGCACTTTGTCGATATTTTAGAAATATCGCTTTTATTTTGCGAAATACTGTGATGTAAATGCAACTTGTGACTACATTACTCAGATATAATTTTTGAGGATGTCAGTAAATTTGGTTTGAAAGTAGATGAAAGAGTAGAAAGTAGATGATCTGTAATTTCTAGTGTGTAGGTTTGAATGACATCTAGTGGTATAAATTACAAATGGCAACAAAGTGAATCCATCCAAACTAAAGCAGCCATCACACATAAAAGCAAAAGGGTTTTCCATGTCTGGTGTCTGGTGATCTTTCAGTAGGTGGTGACCACCAATGGTTTGAGGTGGATTTGGATATTAATTGCTGCTTGTAATGTAAAAAAACAACAAAAAGTCTTATTTTCATGCAATTCTTATTTTCCAAGAGCATTTTTACTATATTGCTTATAATCTCCTCCACATCTCGATTGCAGCCAATTAATTAAATGCTCTAACACAAAAATGAAAAATTTTGTCTCCTATGGAACGGACAGGACTGAAAAAGCACCACCCAGTCATTTTAACTGGCCCCGTCTAAACGATTGGTTGGTGATATGTCTATCAAATTCAACTGCCATTTGTTCCTCCCCCCTCAACCCCTCTGTGCTTACCCCTCTTTGTACATGAATCTCAGGCATTGGACGAACTGCAATGTTAGTAATATTGTACTGTTTGTTTTTACCGGGTTAAGTTTGCTAAGTAAAAAAGCTGGGGACACATTACACGACTTTTTGCCAGATTTTCCCCTCAATTTCCAGCTGCGCGTAGTCGGCACTAGTTTGCACTAGTTGGGCTGTTGGCATCACAAGTTGGTGCAGAAATATTGGCGTCGGAAGGTTCACGCCTGTGTCGTCCATTCATTTATGAAAATGGACACCTCGTAGGGCATTATCCCTTACTTAACTACTCATAAGTGCTTTTAGATATTAAAAATTATTCAAATGTCAACACATTCAGAAGATTCATGCTTTTGACTGGTATTTCTAACTTTAATAGTTTTCAAGTTAAGCATTTAAAGAAAGAAAAACAAAGCATTAAAATAACTGGACAATCCTTCAGTTGAGATTATCTTGAATCATAAGACGTTTTATTCTTTTTAAAACTGGATGTCGTGCCAAACTGGGCCAAAATGGTCATTTTGGAAACCTTTCCTGAACTGTCTGTACTAATATTTATTTATATATTCTTCTTCATCTTATCAGAGTTTATCTTTACCGAGATAATGCTCACATACACGTACTACAATCTGATTAAGGTTTAGAGCTACAACTACATCATTTCAATGCAGTTTAACATGTTAAAAAATGAACACATTTAATCCCATTTTGCATTCCAAACAACACTAAACTTATTACTTACTTATTACACTTTTGATTTTACTATTATCATCTCACAAAACTCATCTGTTTGGATGTTATTTAATCTTGAAATCCGCTTGGTCCAAACCTGCTGTTTGCGACTGATTTTGTTGCCGTTCCAGGGCAGCTGCAGCCTCCCTCCACAGATCTGGCATAGATGTGGACATGATGGAGCTCTTCTCACTGTTTCTGACAATCTGTGGTACTAACACAACTTTCAAGCTCTACTCTTCTCTCATGTTCCAGCGTCAGATATGCACACCGCCCTCTACCGTATTAGATGCGTAGCTAGGTCAGACTGGGCCCGAAGAATTACAAGAGCGGCCACTGACGTTACTGTCCTGCTAAATAGAGCAGACTCTGAGAACACCGCAAGAAAACCTTATAGTCATAATACAGTTTAGTAAGCTTTATAATAAAGCATTTCAGGATGTCTGGTAATATCTTTTCTCCTTGATTGTCCACATTCAAGCAGGAATTCATTTAAATGAAACAAAGCTTCATTACTTGGAGGACCGTGGAGATGTTGCTTAACCACCAACCTTGTATTTGTGCTGCCAGTTTTATCTGAATAGAAACAAATTTTGGGTCCCAAATGTGAGAGTTCGTGTTTAGCTTTAGTAGGCATGTTGAAGCTGTAAAGGTAGGTAGGGTAGGGTCTCTGACCAAATCTTGGGGCCAGGTAAAGAATCTTTGGGACCTCTTGGATAGTTCCCCTCTCGTTCGCGCAGCTCTGACGATCTTTTCTTTGTCTTCAAACCGGAATAATTTGCGCAGGATTGCCTTTGGTTTTGTGTTTTCCTGTGTACCTGTTCTACCTGCAGATGGACAATTATTCGTACTCTTTTAACAGGTCAGTGGTACCGTTTTTTAAGTTTGATCCTTCAATTTTTTTTCAGGGATGTTAACAATTCTCAGGTTATTTCTTTGTGAACAATTTTTTCTTAATAACCCACTTTCTGTAAAAGGTCTTTAGTTAATGACTCCAGTGTCTTGTAGTTGTCTGAAAATGGAGCTAGCGCGTCCTCCACGTCGGAAATGCACTTCTTGGTGTGGTTTACACTGGTGGCAAGGCTGAATAACTCGGGTTCAGTCCTGGTAGTTGCGGCTTGAATTGTTGTTGTTGTTGCAGATGTTCCTTTATTCTTTGCTGGAAGAACCAAGTTCAAACATAATCTTTGTGCCTTTGATGGTGCACCAGAAGCAGCAATCTCGCTTTCATCTTCTGCTGCTGTGCCTGCAGCAGAACCGTCCTGATGTTGTGATGAGCTGGCACTAGCTTCTTTTTCATTGCTAGCTTGCAGCTGTAATTGTTTTGTTTAAGTCTCCCTCTACTAGCCATGATCTTAATTAAAGTAAAGCTGTTAAGTATATAAGTTTGGTGTCCTCAAATCCCAATAAGACTTTTAAGAACTAAAACTGGACAGCCAACTCGAGACACGTCTTACCCCAAGGCGGCCATCTTTATTCTAAGTTCAGGAGTAATTAATAATCCATTTGTACATAAAGCTGCTTTTATATGATTTGAATCTTGGCATGTTATTATTTACAAGGAAGTTATCACTTTAAAAATGAGAAAAAACAGGTTTCATTGTTCATCTTTACTATTATTGTTATTATTATTTATAATACCTCTGGCATTATGTTTGTTATTTTTCCTCGTCTATGTTTCACTGTTGTCTGTCTCTGCAGTCTAATGACCTTTTTGTGGGCAGTTTTGGGTGTTTACATTTGAAGTAGGGCTAATTAGCACCTCATTTCAAGAGATTTGTATTCGCCAAGCGAAGAGAAAAGATATGAATAATTTTGTGGTCTATGAACATGTTTGTGAATTTGGGGGTTTTTGTGAAAAACTTACTAAGTACAACTTGACTACAAATTTATGAAGATTCGTAAGAAGATATTAGTGAATGAGGCCCAATTTTTAGATTTTAGTAATAGAAGTGAAAATCAAGATGAAGAACAGTTTGGATAGTGCTGGTATTGATAAGTGGGATTCCTCTAAAAAGTCAATGATCGACCACCATGTTGTTAAATGTTTCCTAAATACAGACACTCCTGCGTGTATTGATCTGTTAACATAACTGCATGTAGTTCAGACCTGATGTAGGCCACTTAGACCAAGAAGCTTCTTCAGATATGATTCTGACACATTCAGAAGTACATGTTTGAAAGGGGTTCAGCCGGCTGATACAGATGTTGATAAGCATTTAAAGCATCCAAATGTTGGTTGTGTTTGGTGTTTCAGAGATATGGCAAAGAGCTGCATGGTCAATAAGCTGCTCTGTAGTTTTTGAGTTGTACATCCGTATTAGACTGGAATCTGAGAGGTTTGCAAGAATGAAAGTGGAAAGTAGGAAAGTGAAAGAGAGGTGGATGAAGACAGACGGGATAGTGATGAAGTGTAGGAGGGGAGGCTGATGGTGTGTGATGGTTTTCTTGTTTCTGATGGCTGAGATGGAGCATGTCATTGGTATTTATGGGCTGAGGGACCTCACACTCCCTGCAACCACAGAGTGAGAGAGACGAGAGGGGTGTAGATAGAAGAGAGAACAGCAGATGGAAGAAGAGAAAGAGAGAAAGGAGAGATCAGTGAGACAGAACAGGGTGAAGCTGAAAGGGAGAACAGAGAAAGACAGATGAAAGAAGGTATAGAAACAGGGGTTTGCTTTAGAAACAAAAGTGAAAGTACCATGAGTGATATTTCTCGTTGACTCTGCTTATCTGTCTTTTCTTTCTTCTCTTTTCATGTAACCATGGAAGAAGAATCTGGTTCCATCCAAAGGGATAATCATAGCGGGGAATCCCACATACTTCCTTATTACCATGAAGAAGAACAACATCTGACATGATATTTAACCTCTGGATATTTCCTCCACAATCAGATCCACGGCAGGATGATCAGTTGAGTCTTGCTCATGGACACACGGACCAGGAGAAGATGACGTTTTCCTCTCGCATGTTCAGCAGAAGATGACTTTTGATCGACGTAGCATTTTTTTTGTTTGTTTTTTTTTGATGATGGAAACAGTCTGAACTCTCTTATCTCTGCTTCTCTTCTTTACTTTGGCATTTTCCAGACTGTTTAAGTTGGACAATTATGGCAGGGATTTTGACTGATTATATTATGAGGCTCTGCAGGGAAGCAGGTGAATAACCAGACGGTGGTGCATACTGCATTTCTGCTGCGGCACAAAATATTCCTTGTATAAGGAGATCTGGACACTGGACACAGCAATGAGACAATACGATATCTCCGACCAAGAGGGACAGATGCATCCTCTGCCAGCTACTGTTTCCAGACCTGCCTCTTGGAAAGTGATGTTGTGAATGGAGTGCGTAAAGACGATGCAGCTAATTCACTGACAAACACACTGTTCTGACTGCTGCTTTGAATCCCACAATCTGTTTCTATAAATTATTTTTTATGCTTTAAACTATTATGGGTCTGAACTCGTACGGGAGCACCTGACCGGCCCAGGGGATGGTCATCAGCTCAGTAAGACTTCCTAATTGGAGCACTCAAGGACGTGATCCATCTTAATTTTCAAATCAGAACTTGAGAAAGAAAAAGTCCTCTCCCCCCCACTTACCTCTGGTGGGGGGGAGGGTGAAGGACACTTTTGATTTTAAAGTGTAGGACTAAGGGTCTTGCGGTGTAGTTTATAGATAATAGACGTTAGGTTGTAGACTAGAGGGTGGAGTCTGCATTAAGATAGCTCTACTCTGTGTCTGTACATGTTTTTCTCTCTTTGTTAAGCTAGTTTCAGCCTTCAGCCTTTCGGCTCATTTGCCTGTATCACCACTCTACATCCGCCAGTGTTCTAGCACATTGAGCTATTACTTGGCTCTGCACCAGCTTTTGCACCTGTGATTCAAGCAGAAGATTAGCATTTAGCTTCTGTGTGCTAGCTGGCAGTGCACCTCCTGAATCTACGTAGTTGTAACAACCAGCATAGTTTAAGCTCTTTTTAGCATAAGTTTTTTTTGACGTCTGTTCATTTTCCAGGTTGATATTCAGTCAGAGGTTGCCTAGCCATTAGCCTGTGCACTCTCAGATTAGCTTATCATGGATGCTAATCAAGGCTCAGGCCAAGGCAATGCTGAAAGCCCTAACAGGGCTGTGGAGTACCTTCTTGAACTCAACAACATCATTGAGAGCCAGCAGAAGCTTCTGGAAACCCAGCGACGTAGAATCGAGGAGCTGGAGGTCCAACTAGACCGGCTCAGCCAGGAAAACAAGGACCTGCGTTTGGATCGTCAACCTGTCGCTCCTCCTCCGCCTGCTCCTCCCCCTGAGCCTCCTCTCCCACCTCCTCCCCCGCCGCCTCCTCCAACTCAGACCGCATCAACATCCATTTCTACCAAGAATCCCCACCACCACAACAGCCAGCACCAAGCTCCTCCTCAGCCTCTCTCCTCCATCCCCCTGCACCACAGCCACCATGTCCAGCATCATCAGCAGCACCACCACTCCTACAACAGCACCACCACAACCGCTATCCCAGTTCCTGCTCCGAATTCAGCCAACCCAACCTCCATCTCTGTCCCGACCCAAATCCCAACTCCAGTCTCCTCTTCGTCCCCGGCTCCACCTCCTCCTCCCCCTCCGATCCCACCAAGAGATCAGCCGCGGGCACACAGCCGCCTGACCCGAGTGCCCTCCACCAGCACTGGCACCAGCACCAACTTTGTGGAGAAGGAGAAGGAGAGACTTGAGCGCCTACACAGAGCCAACGCTGCCAATAGCCACCATGCGAACACCCTCCACCACCACCACAAATCGTAAGTTCTAGTGGGTTTTTATTCCAATTGAAGCCAAAGGTAGCGCGAGAGGACGGCAAACCAGACCTACTGACTCGTAATATCTGAGCTGTTGACTTTTCAAAATATTTAATTGGAAACAAATGACACAGGATGCCATATTAAAGATTCACTTAAGAAACCTTGTAAATGCTCCTCCATCTCCTCTGGTGTGCATTGAAGGACTTCCACTAAGAACAAGTTTAGTCAATTTGGATTTCTAATGAAATATTTTAAAAAAACGTGATTTTATTGAATGTCTTTGGCACATAGGTAATATGGCATCCTGCCACTACATTTTCTAACAAAATCAAACTTCACTGACAGCTTGTCATTATATTGTCTGGTTTTCTAAAACTCGAGTGAATCTTTGACTCTGATTTCTACTAACTCTGCTGCTTCTCTCACAGGTTCTGTGCAAGCATAAAGATGCTGTATGTACCTTCCTGCTAAATTAGACCCTGAAACATCTTTTTTGCTTCATCATTGCTGGCTTAAACAAAAACAACAAAAAGATGCAAGCAGCATATGTTGTTTTGTTCTGCGTAAATGACTGAAAGACGTAGGAGAGGTGACTTGCCAAAGTTGACCACTAGTGTTTGTTTCCCGAGGAGGCAGGTGATGCTCCTGCGCCTACTACCTGACTGAGAGAGTGTGATTGTTTGGTGCACAGAACTGCTAAATCATCAATCAATAATTCATCCTTTTATCAGCTAATAGGGCTACAGAGTGGAAGGTTGCATTGGGACTTTGTAAATTGCATCAGAGCAGGAGTATGTGAGACTCCAGAGACGGATGAACTAAATAACTACAGCAACACTGATTACTGATGGAGCAGAGAACTAGTGGTGTTATGTAACAGATACATTTGCTAAGAAACAAACGTTCTTGATATTCAAAAGAAGCTTTCTGTTAAGAGCGAGCAAAGTTGTGTACAGTTTGTATCACCATGGTAACCACTTTACAGGTCATTCAGTGGCCTCATGTTTTGTTTCATCCCCTTTTTTTTTTTTTTCTTTGCTTTGAATACTCTTTTACTCAGAACTGTTTTTGCTGGCTTGACTTTGGTTTGTTGCCTGGCAACACTATCTTAGAAGCATCCTATCAGGTAGTGTTGAGATCTGTGGACGCTCGCTGCTATTTGGAGCAGACATCTTTGTGCACAGGGCTTAGAGGTGCCGTAGGGCTGCAGTTGTCCCATGTCTCCTCCAGGCAGTTCCCTTTTAACTGGTAAAACTGAACCCATATTTTTAGGAAGCACTTGTTATGGCAGTCCCTGTTGCTATGCAACAGTAGAAAACCTATTTGAAGGAGAACACTCACCAACAGCTGAAATGGTTTTAACCTCGGTCCGTGCTCAGAGCACTCGGGGCTTTGCTAAGCTCACACCAATGTTTGGAAAATAGAGCATCACTGCAGACACATGCAGAAAAAGACGCTCCCGATAGAGCTGCAGAAATGAAGGCTGAGGAAACGCAGCGATGACTCATGGAGACAGATCAAATAGTACTATCACTCTGGAGCGCTGAAATGTGCAGCCAAAAAGTAAGGCAGATTGTGCAGGGTGGTACACAAAGTGTGACTCAGACTTCCAGATCGGGATTCATTTAAGGCATCTTGTGGCATCAAAGTCCTGACTCATGAAATGTTCAGGTACAGCTGAAATCGTGAGAGAAAGGTGACCTCCAGCTCACAAATGATGTAACAGGCCCAGAACAAAGATGAGGTCTGACAAGGCTGATTTGTTATGAAATCACACAACACAAACGGCTGCTCGCTGCCTCTTCAACCAACTGAGCACAAGCCAAAAAATCCCACACTGCACTGGGGCTGATTATGGCATGCAGGCATGACAGTATGGTGCAGAGCTGCCCACACTGCTTTCTGAGTAATTTCATACAGGGCATGATGCAGAAAAATGCAAAACACCCTCACACACGTTTATTTAGCTGTACATGAAGCTGAAGCAGGAAAAACACGAGTGCACATAGATGCAATAAAGGATCCAGATTGTAATGAAGTTGCTCAAACATTTGCCATCGGGCAGCTTCTCAAACTTCTGTCACATATTAATTTTCTCTACTTTAGTGCCAGTGGAGACACACTGTCTATGTCGTCAAGCTGCAAGGCCTCAGCCATAAAAATATGATTACTGTCATTTTCTTTAGGTAAAGTTGCAGGGATCTCGTCAGAGTTTGTACGATTACAAAGGGCTCTAACTTAAGCTGACATTGTTTCCTCTGGTATTAATGTAATGTCTTTGACATGCTTTGATCAAAATTTTACAAAGACAGAGTACTACAGCTCCCTTTTCAGCCATGATTGTACAGCTATGTTCAGAGCAGCCAGTGAGCCACTCCACTCCACCCCTCTCATAGATTGGATACACCTCTGAGATCAATCACTTTGCACTACCATGTAAAACTTCAATTTAACACAAAACAGAAAACAGAAAACACAAGCTATGGAAGACACATCTATTAAGTTTTTAGCGGTATGCTGCTCTGACATGGCTTTGGTCTGAAGAACAGCTCTGTATGTTTGAATCTGTTGTGAGAGATGAGCTTTCAACACTTGCTTACTGAGCGTTCAGCTAACCTACAGCATCATCAGTTTCTTCAGTCTTGTGCTGATGTTTTGTCTTAATAGGACTGTAAAGTCAGGTTCAACTAATTCCCTCAAAATTTGAAAATCTTCAACAGTGATGAAAGCATTTCTGTAGCTATCATCTTTGAGATAAGGTCCACTCAAATATTAAACATACTTCTTCTGGTGATAAAGGTGGCCATTGCTGATTTGTGGATGGAACTTTTGTTGCTTGCTTTGCTCTCGTTGTCGTGGTAACCGTATGACAGCTTTGCCTGGCAGAGGTTGCACTGGACCTCATTTTCATTTATTATCTTAAAGGGGTTCTACTCAGAACTTTTTTTTTATTTAGCTCTGTATGTTTTTTTTTTATACGTGAACCCCATTGCCATCAAACCTCACAGCCTGACACACGTTGAACCAGAGCCTAAAAAACAGAGAACTGTTATTCTGTTGTTTTTTCTTTCACTTTGCAACCGGCTTGGTGAAGTGACACCACCTTGTAATGGGAAAGTTGCATATCAAAGTAATAGTTGCACAAACAAGTTGATTTTTTACAAGTAAATGACACAGGGCCGAGCTTGAGATCTCACATTAGCACACACTAATCTGCTAGAGTCATGCATGCCTGGCCAATGATAAACATATCAGATTCACGAGCACTGGGCTTCATTGTTACTCTGTTCTTTCTATCTTTATGTTTTTTTTTTAAGATTGTGGAGGCTAACTTTAACAAATGCTGCCCATATAGGTGATTTTTCTTTTACCAGCATTTACAAGTTTGTTTGTGAGCTGTTGTGCTTTCTAAAGCTTCATCATGATGTGAAGGTGTGAGTGGAAATAAAGATGTTGGAAAGTTGGAAATATCTACTCTGAGCTGGTACTGTGATGTAACTGTACCCTGCAGATCTGATTGTCTCAGTGAATCACATTATTTCATTCCAAGGAGGCACCAAACTAAGTGACAGGGATGTGTAATTTTCCCTTCACTTTGATTTTCTCCATAATAATTATTATAGCAGTAATAATGATAATAATCCCTTTAAGATACAACTGTGATTGTGAGGCGGTCGGACTAATCTTTTTAAAAAAAAAACAATTGTTACATTCCATTGACTCAAGAGGAGAAGACTGATGGAAGACAGTTATGGTAATGACCAGGGAGAATGGTGTTATTTCTGCAGTGTGGGAGTGGAGGAATCAGAGGAGTCAGATCTGTAGGAAAAAAAGGGAATTAAAAGAGAATGCATCATTTTGTCCGATATACCCTTTTTTTATTTTTTAGTGTATTCTTCTTTCTTCCTCCTGCAGTTAACCCAAGAAATTAGTCTGCATACATTACCAAGTTAAAGGTGTGTGGTTATGAGGCCGTTGAATCGAGTTCCTGGCATTAATAAGAAGTCTGTTAATTCCATTCTGCTGTCATTGTGATTGAATCTTTGCTGATTTTAGCTTTTGTTCATCCACTAACAAACATTGCTTCTCAGTTAAGAGGCGGGAAGAGAATGTACGTTGCTCATGCACGCTGGTTTTCCTGAAGTTGTTTTTGGTAAATGATTCTTTAAGAGTGTAAATGGAGCCATTGGTGAATTAACTAGTGTCACAATAGTATTGTTCCACATGGCAGAGTTTGTGGATCAGGTCTGTTCCAGCACAGACCTGGATTTGGATCTGAGGAGGGCTTCTTTAGTTGTTGTTGAGTAGTTTTGGGGATTGGTAGAGGGGATTAGGTGTGGCCTGTAGCTATGTTTGGGTAGATGGTAAATATGTCAGAGAATTGTTGTAACCAAAGGTTCCAAGCAGGACAAAGATTTAGGGCTGGACAATTATAGAAAAAATAATAATCACGATTATTTTGATAGATATTGAAATCACGATTATTATACACAATTATTCACTGAT
>JBAFTA010000015.1:28940375-28952331 GCA_036919975.1 Melanotaenia parkinsoni
CTCTTCTTAGGCAGACCAGAGAGCAGGGCATTACAGTAATCTAATCTACTAGAAATAAAAGCATGCATCAGCACCTCATGTGCTCTGTGTTCTGTTCCTCATTAGTTCACCTGGTCTGATCACCCATTGACTTCACCTGCTCCTGATTATTCCCACTCTGTATAAAAACCCCATGGTTTTCAGTTGTGGTTGTCAGATCCTTCTGCCTCCTGCCTGATTCTACCTGCATTTGGGTCCTCGCCTCTGCCACCGTTCGTGACAGTAGCATAACCTCAGTGACATAACGCCAGACCAAAGTGTTCCGAAAGCTTACAAGGGGGTATATTTATTTTTTCTCCTTTTCCTTCGGTGGTGTGTCGCCCTATCACCCTTATGGACAAACCGTCTATGCTTGGACCTGGGCTCTTCAAGTTGGACGTTTCCATTAAGTAACATTATTAGCCAGCAGGGTACAAATTTTAATTGCCATACAGATGATACTCAGATATACTTCTCCGTGAAGCCTGATGCAACCGATAAGTTTGTTAAATTAGAAAGAATTCTCAAATACATAAAGAACTTGGATATCTTTAAAAACCAATTCTATTGATATTTAATCACTTTACTAAACTAGCTGTTGTGTTTTTATTTTCTTAGAATGATCCATTTTTATCGACTTGCTATGGGGTCCACAAACATGGCAGCTCCCTTTTTTCACTATGGTGTCTCTGAAGGGACAAACGTAAAGCTTTGAAACTGCAGAACTGGCTTCATGTGATAGGTGCTAGAGCACTGTTTGGGATAAGTAACACCTTAAAAGGACCATTAGAGTCGGTACACATGTATACTATGTTGAAGTAGTTACCTGTGGTTCAGCCATTGTTGCATCTGAGGCCATTCCATCCACTAACATGATGAAAACACAACTGGAAGAGTTTTAGCTATTGATGACCATCCGTTCACATCTGTGCTTGGCCATCTTTATCTCTAGATTCTTCTTAAACAGTGTACCTTTAAGCCTTTAAGATCACAGGTAACGTTTTACTGTGTGAAATTAATTTTGAACATAAATTCCACCCAATAACTTTTGAAACTCTGACTACATGAAAGCAGGCAGTGCCTTGCCTGAGAGCTCACATTGCCGCGCACTAAGCTGTGATAAAAAATACTCCACTGGCATTTTCATTCTTAAATACTTGCATATCTTTCGTTTCTGTAATTATAATTCATTTGCTTGTATTAAAAACAATAAGAGACTTTAAAAGTTGTAAGTTTTATGCATTTCTATCTCAAATGTCCCAAACTGGAGCTTCTTGTCATCCATCTTTTTCAATTTACAGAAAGTCCGAATTTGGCACAATGTTGGTTTGATTTTAATTTCAGATACCGGCCATCCCCCTCCTACCTGCTCCCTGACCCTCTTTCTGTAAACAGCCGCTGACATCTCATCCTCTGTGTGCTGATGATGATGACAGAGGTGTAAATGAGCTCAGTCAGCAGTGCTGCAGCTCCAGGTGTGTGTTTTCACCCCATTGCTCATCAGATCATCGTCCTGGGAGCAGAGTCTTGCCAAGTGGTCGATGCTCAGCTGGAGTCTGCAGAGTGTTTGATTCGTAAACAAAACCATGACGTTTGTGTCACAGCAACAAACAAACAAAACCTTTTGTGTCCACAGATTCTGATGGTGAATTCTTGCCTCTCCTGTGATGCTGGTGTGTGTGTGTGTGTGAGCTGAAAGTCTAAACTCATTTATTAATCACAGGTGAATTGAAAGCACCTCATCAGCACTGACTGTTTCCTAATAGTCCTGAGCTAAACATGTTTCCAGCACCACTCTGCAGCAGTGTAAGCAGGGCAGGCAGGAGGCCCAGCGAAGATGAACGCATGGGCTTTTTTTAATGAGGTCACTTCACACAAGACACAAGGTGCTATATATGTACACTCTCAGCAAACTCTCAGATGTGCTGCAGCCTCTGATTTTCACAGCTCCTGGTCAGCAGATGTAGTCGTGTAACTTAAATTTATCTTGTTGTAAATGTCGCTAAAGTTGCTGCAGCTACCTGCATCGATGTGTTATTGACGAGCCTCACTGTTCCTGGAAGCTGTGAATCCATCTACCTCCAAACGCAGAAGCCTGACTGTGATAACGGTGATAATCTCAACCTCCACTTTAGATGTATTTAACGCCTTCAAGATGCTGCCAGATGAAATGTCTCCAGATCTATATGTTGGGACCTATCAAGGCCATAGATCAGCAGTTTATTGATTGCTCATCAATTGCTCTTAATCCATGGCTGCGTCAGCGACATGACTCACAACATGACGCATGTAAGAAACTTTCATTAAGTGTTGTGGTGTTCAGGCCTCCATCTTGGATTTACACAATTGAAATTTGTAGTTTAAAAAAGAGGAACATTTCTATGAACTGGTCTCAGCAGCAGCTTCAGTTGCAGAATAAACCCAACAGAAGAAATTTGCGAAAACATTAAAGGGCTCACTGATTTTTGGAAATTTTCCTTGGATTTAAAGTGGATTTGGGGGATTTTCTATCATTTCATCAAGACAGCCTGTCTTCCCTTTGAAAGTTTTTAAGTCTGTTTTGCACATCTGCAGTCTCGCTCTTTCGGTCACAACCCACGGCTCATGACCAGAGACAGGCAAGGCAGGTTTATTTATATAGCAGATTTCATGTACAAAGCCATTCAAGGTGCGTTACATGAAACACTAAAAACATTATAGCAGGGTGCAGAAGAAGCATTAAAAAGTACATTAAAGACAACAGGTCCGTAGTGTAGGGTAGGAACATAGATTGACCAGTAAATCAAAAGCTTGATTTTGCTCAGCTCCTTCTTCACCATAACAGACCGATGCAGAGGCCACATCACTGCAGACGTCACATTGATCTCTTGCTCCATTCTTCTCACTACTGTAAATAAAATCCTGAAATGCTTCTGCACTTGGGGTAGGACCTCATCCACCGTTCTCCTTTGTTTCTGTATTGCATTCTTTGCTGTTATTACTCAAGGAAGCCGTTTCACTTCTATGAAGTTACACTATTACGCAGCCGAAGCTTCTGGCTATCAAGCTGGCACGCCACCGACCTGGTAAGGGTATGGTTCATTGTAGAAACGCAACACAAACTGGTTTACCCCACTAGATTCACTGGCTGATTCAAAGGACTCTGGGTTGTTTGGACTTTCTGGTTCTCTTCGGTTTTAAATGCATTAAATTACACTTTGAGACATGTCAGGTAATCTTTTTAGAGTTAGAAATTGTAATTGCATTACATCATTTCTTAAATCACCTGCACTGCAGTTTAAACACAGCCGGTCACATAAACTGTAAATCCCATGACAACACTTGTCCCCTCTGGCTCACCGTACTCACCCTGTAACTCACTCAGTCCTGTTAGACAGCAGAGTTAGATGATATCATTCTTGTTTATTGATAGTGTAACCATTCATCTGACCTGCCTATTAGCACATACACACACACACACACACACACACACAACATGTCACTTAATAAATCACATGTGCCCCCACCCCCCCACCCCTTCCGGTGTGTCTGTGATATTTGGGAACACGGAAACAAGACATGGTGGTGAAGGTGGGTTGTAGGGGTAGTGGTGGTGGGAGGAGGAGGAGTGAATGCTGTGTTGTCATGGCAACAGCCTCTGAGGAAGGAGGAGGAGAGGGACAGAGAAAGTGCTTGTAAGTTGATGGCGGCAGATACACTCGCCCTCAGCACATTTAGGATTTTGCCTGTAAGGTCCCACAAAAGTCCAGGAACACCGAGTCTGCAGGAAACAGGAAGCGGGAAATGGTGGTGTAAAATTCACAGTGGCTTTCTCCCACCAGTCATTCATACTTTCTACTTTAAAGCCAAACAAAGTGAAGAATGTGTAGGTGTACTGATGTGTAGTAATCTGAGATAGAAGGTACATCTTTGATTTACAACCAAGATGAACAACAAATGACAAATTACGCTTTGTCAATATTTACTGAATAAAGTCTGAACTAAAATTCAGAAGAAGTCCATGTAATGACTGAGCAGCTTGAAGCTCCTCCAGCTGCAGTAAGATGAAGTAATGGTTCACTGACATTTTCAGTCTCTCTCAAGGTTGTGGAGGAATTTTGTTCTTCTCTTCAATGTTACTTTAGTTCAGTGAGGGTTGCAGCATTGGTTTCTGCAGCTCCCTGCCCACAGCATTTCAATCAGGTTCAGGTCTGGGCTTTGACTGGATCATGTCAGCAGCCTGATTCTTTTCTTTTCCAGCCTTTCTGTGGTAGATCTGCTGCATGAACCAGTTTCAGCCAAACTTTAGCGTCCAGACAGATGGACTGACTCTAGAATACTTTGCTATCCCGAGGAGTTCATGGTCCACTCAATGACCTCCAGGTCTTGTACTGTAGCTGCAGAACAAGCCCAGATCATCATCCCTCCACCACCGTGCTGACAGTTGGTATGAGGTGTTTGTGCTGATGTGCAAGATCAGAGTCTTTCTCCTGTAACCCTTCCAAGCTAGCCAAACTTGTTCAATCTTTTTCTAACTGCTTGTCATGAACTTTAACATTTCTCTTGCTAACTGAGGCCTGGAGAGTCTGAGATGTAGCTCTTGGAGTTTTTTCACAGTTTCTCTGTGTTACATTGTCTGATCTTGGGCTGAACTTACTGGGAACGACCACTCCTGGGAAGACTGGCAGAATTGTGAAGAATCTTTTTCTCTGTAGAATCTCAGCAACAATCTCAGGTTGAAGTGATATTGTACAATATGTTGTGTGCTGCTGTTAATCTGAGGTTGCATTAGTTTAATTCTAAGATTAAAACACAATATCTAAATGGATTTATATAAATTTACTAAAATACCACATTCTGCTCTCATCCAGCTTAGTTTATGTTCACCTGAATGTAAAATGTTGTAATGTGTCTTTTGTAAATGTTTAGCTCCATAGACACACATTAATCAGTGTGAAGTTGTGCTGTAGAGGCAGATTTTTGGCAACTCATCTTACAGCACACAGATGGCACACAGAAAGTTCTGGCAGCAAGCTGATGTCAAGATGTGAGATGTCAGTCCAGCTGTAAGCCGAGCAGCAGATTTAAAGGCAATGATGCAAACGTTAAGTTGATCCAAAGAAGAAATGTGAAGCAACTATAAATCTTTCATGCCTGTCTATGTTGTGACTGGTTAGTCAGCATCAGACTTCTACATTAAGCAGACTGTCATGGATTGAGGAAAAATTAGATGAGTCAAATGAGGAAAGTCGGACTCAAACAGGCTTGATTTTATTGTGAGCAAAACTTAGTGACGCCAGGACATGAACTAAGCTTTCACAGGACCAGCTAAGGCCTTTCTGTGTTCACACTTCTCCTATTTTCTTCCACATGGCTCACTTTTGCCATAACTGTTCATATGTTCAGAATTAATGCAACAGTTATTGTATTATACATCGATGATTAATCAGGCTTTCCAACAACATATAAAACAACACTAATTGTATTATTGAAGGTGAGTAAATTATCTACCAAACACAAATTTCATTTCTCTTTGTGCTAAAAATATAAACAAAGGTTATAAACTCAAACTGCTGCAAAGCACTGTGGTGCTGCTGCTATGGTTTGGTGTTCTTTACTGCTTCTGGGAGGAGCAGCTAGCAAGTCAGTAGTTCTTTTCACACCCGGCCAAAGGTCGGTGGATCGACTCTAGGCTTTCCCTGACTACGTGTCGAAGTGTCCTTGGGCAAGACACCAAACCCAACGTTGCCTCCCGATGTGCCTATCGGGGTGTATGAATGGTGCATGTGATATGTACAGTAAAGCGCTGTGAATGGTCAAGTTGACTTGTATGAGTACAAGTCCATTTACATTTACATATATGTATCGACCACATATGGTGTAGCTGTGCTGCCATCCAGGGATTCACCGTGGCGTTGCAGACCAATTCGGATGTTGATGCCGAAATCTTCCTTTGGCCATGTTCCATTAAAGACAGATTCATTTTCTAGTTTGCCTTGTTGACCTGATACACCGTTGTAAACCCTCTGAATATAACTGAAAATCCACTAAAAAACTTAATTTGTCAGGAAAGTGAGGAACCCAGGACATGCTGGAAGGACTGTGGCCCTTAGCTGACCTGAGAACGCCTCAGGATCCCCCCAGAAAGACTGGAAGAGGTTGAGGGAAGTCTGTGTTTAAGCTGGTGCCCCTGAAGATAAGTAGTAGAAGATGGATGGATATTTTAAGAGATTAATCACTAAATCTTTTTTTTTTTTTTACCGCTTATCTGGGGTGGTGTTCCAAGAGCAGCAGCCTAACCAGGCAGGACGAGACTTCTTTCTCCCCAGCCACTTCTTAAGCTCTCTTTGGAGAATTTCAAGGTTTTTCCAGGCAGTCAACAGAATCCACTGTGTGGTGTTTCTTCCTCAGGGCCTCCTCCTAGTGGGACATGCCCAGAAAACCTCCCCAGGGAGGCGTCCAGGAGGCATCCTGACCAGATGCTCGAGACACCGGATCTGGCTCCTCTAGATGTGGAGGAGCAGCTGTTCTAGTCTGAGCTCCTCCTGGATGACCAAGTTTCTCATCCAATCTCTAAGAGAGAGTCCAGACACCCTGAGGAGGAAACTCATTTAAACAGCTTGTATTTATGATCTCGTTCTTTCAGACACTATCCACAGCTGGTGACCAAGGTGAAGGTAGGAATGTAGGTCGTAGGGCTGGGTTTAAAATATCTATTCATAAAACATGGAGATCATTTCCTTTGTTTTTTTAATATGTCCTCTTTTCCGGTAACATGACCCTACTGTCATGTGACTTACTGAGGCTCAGCGAGATCTTAGCATATAAACACACAGGTGGTGTCGCCTCCATCCAAAATCAGCTTCTCTGGCCGAGATGATGTCGCATTCAGATGTTTTCATTCACCAGTGTGGATTACATTCAGCTGTGAAGTCTTTTGCAGCGTATTACCGCTCACATTAGAAGCTAACACTTAGACCACGGGCGCCGCCGCCTTCCACAACAGGAAGTGATGTCACCACACGCGCATGTACATTTCCTCTAGAACAGGTTTACACTTCTTCTTTTTATCAAAAAGTAAACAGTCTGATGCTATTTATCTAATTTACATGACGGCATGTCATGGCTGCTCTCTGTGTCCACGGCAGTCAGTACACACACAGACACGTGCGCGCACATACTGGTTTCTGTGAGAGGACAGAGTGCACGTGTCAGAAAAAACGTCAACCAGCTGAAAATCAGACAGAAATATGAAAGTTTTCTAATTTCTCTCAGGGAGGTGAAGACGGAAGCATTTTGCTCCAGTGAGGAGCAGATGGAGGATTTCTCCTGCTCCGGAGTAACTCCAATAGCATCACGGTCGTCAAGGAAACGTGCACAGCTGAACAAGCTGAATCTACGCCATTCTAGGACTTTCTGAGTCGTATTACAGCTTTAAATGGATCCAGTATTCTTCGTAGGTTTTATTAACATCAACACGTTATCTGAGATCTGAACTTTAAGAATATTTAGAGCGACTCCACTAAGTGAGACACTTTCATCAGGACATTTAAAACGTTTCTCTTTTTTCTGTCCTGTGTTTTTTTTTTCCGCCCATCACAGCATTTCTGACTCTGAATCTGGGGAAACACGTTGTTGTTCTGGTATTTCAGAAATGTATGTAGATGTTTCAGATCAGATTATTACAGTAATCTGATTTTGTCAAGTAAATGCACTCAGTGTATATTTTGTGTCTTGTGCTCGTCCTGCTTTACTGTTGGTGTTGTATTGCTGCTGGTACCCAAATTTCCCTGAGGGCTCTCTGAAGGGATTAATAAAGTATTTCTATTCTATTCTATTCTATTCTAAAAGTTATCTAAGAATGTCTTTAATAGGTGGCGTTACACAATTTACACAATTAGCTGTACATGAATCAGTACCAGATCGGATCGGATTTAATCGAAATAAGCTTTTGTGAATCAGATCGATTTAGGAAATTAGTGACGATAAGCAGCACTAGTAGATCGACCAGTAAATCCAGAGCTTCTTCTTTCAGCTCAGCTCCTTCTTCACCACGACAGACCGATGCAGAGTCCGCATCACGCTGCACCGATCCGCCTGTAGACCTCCCTCTCCATCCTTCCCTCACTCCTGAACAAGACCCCAAAACATACTTGAGCTCCATCACTTGGGGGAAGGAATCTCATTCCTAATCCAGGGTGGATACTCCACCCTTTTCCCGCTGAAGGCCATGGTCTAGGACAGGGATTACCAAAACCAAACCTTGGGCCAATGTCTTGCAGATTTTTCAATGTATCCCTGCTCCAACATATCTGACTGAAATTAAATGGATCCAAATGCTTATGAAGTTTTGCAAAATGACTTATTAATTTGAGTCTGGTATGTTGAAGCAGGGAAACATTAAAAACCTGCAGATACTGGCCCAAGAGGTCCAGATTTTGATTTGAATTTGGAGGGGCTGGTCCTCATTCCAGTGAGAGTCGGAGATCGCAACCTGATCTTTTTAAAATATTCTAAATTTAATGTCGTCTTAGGTTGTTATGTCAGAGTGGAAGTCAAATATAGGCCTTATATCTACAGTTATGAAGTTTTAAAAGTACTTTGAGTCATGATTTATACCTGTTTAGGCATCTTTTAAAAACTATTCTTTCACTGGAGAATCTTGAAGTTTTCTGAAAAGACTGGCAGAACTGTGGATGTTCATCAGCCCGTTTGTCTCACCCTCAGAGGAAACTAAAATCCCTTTCACAGGGTTAAACCTTCTGCAATGTCTTTGCTCTCATGTTTATCATCAATATTTGAGTTTAACAGATTCCTTTACATGCAACTTCTTTGATGGCTTGTTTCTTCGACACAGACATTATTTTTCTCAGGGCCACACTTCACACTAACAGTCTTTACTGTTCCTTCGTCTGATCATTTTTATGTACCAGTTCACCCTGCCGTGCCAGTGCCCTTTGTTCCATTAAATATAATTCTTTATGTCCTCTTGACTGCCGCCTCTTCACCTGCATTTGGCTTCTTCATCCTCCACACGCCTTCACAGTGTGTCCATTTTAAAACAAATTATTTTGCCACAGTAGATCTCAATACTGCAGCATCTCATCAGCATAAAGTTTCCACATGTTAGTTATGACAGAATCTAGTAAAGAACATAGTAAGCTGAGGTTTGGGCTTTATGTGTTGGTTCAGTGATACTTGAATTCTGCTAAAATCTCTCCAGAACCACCGTGCTAGCATTTGTGTTTTAACTAGCTTTTAATTGTTAATGTGAGTTAATACTTTCATACATTCACTGAAGTGATTTAATCCAACATAACTAAGTTCCTGTATTTCTTAATCAATTTCTGATTCAGAGTGTTTTCTTTAAAACTGTTCTCATATGGCGTTAAATTCTACTGACTGGTTTGTTCTTATGAGTCTTTTAAGTTAAACCGAGGATTATAGTTTTGATCACTGGCTGAAGGAACATTGTGACAATAAAAATGCCTTTAAGAAACAAACATTCAGTCTTTCTGAAAACTGCTGTTCACTTATTATAAAGTGAGAAATCCAAGTGTGAAGATGCAGTCCAGAAAATGGACCAGAATGTTCTGCAGCAGACGAACAGGTCTGGGTGTGATTCTCACTTTGCACTCCCACATCGCTCCTGGTCTGTCGGCCGCCCCACACATCACAGCACGCCTGGTCCCGCTCAGCAAGCGTCCTGGGTAATGAAGAGCAGAGGGAGAGGAGGCCAGCTGAGAGAGGGGAGTTACTGAAGAACAACCTCTCACTTATTTCTCAAGCATGCTAGATAATCTCCCCCGAAACTGAAGAACAATGTGACTCTTTCCCAGCATGCATAGTGACGGTCCTCTTGGGCTTTGCAGCAGATTGGTTACTTCCCATGTCATCAGACATTTTCACCAGCGACAGAGAAGCTGCTGCACTGCTGGCCTCAATATGCACACACAGGAGCTCATGTGCACACATTGCATGGCCTCGTTTTCCTCACCTTCCTTCACCTGCAGCACCCACTCAGAGTGACACTCAGAGCTTCATGACACTGCAACCTTGTAGGCCTTCAGCGTGGGTAACTTTAAAGATGTGTTGTGGTTCAAGTAATCTGTTCACAAAGAAACAAAAATTAAGTCAAATCGTCAAACAGTAAAACAAAGTAAACAAAACCAAACTTTTGCACGATAAATAAATGGACTTAAACAAAAAAGCACACATACAGTCTTCAGGATGGGAAAAATATGATCATTCTGATGGTTGTTATCGTCATTATTTTTATCATCTGCTCAAATCAAGAACCAAACAAAACAGAATGCTCTAAATAAATGAAAAACAGCATTCAGGCCAACTAAAGGTTTAAGAAAATAAAATGAATTTATAACAAAAACAAAACAGAAGCAGCACCGACAACTAAACAAGATAACAAACAAAACTCAAAGTAGACAGAACTGGCCCAAATCTCCAGATAAGTAACAATAACCATAACTGTACAAACACTAACACCCAAACTAGCCAGTCTCACAAAGCAAGCTGTTAGCTAGAACACAGCTGCTGACTGAAGCCATGCTGCGCCCTTTTATCTGTGGAGCGAGGAAGCAGCAGTAGCGATTGGTCCAGAGGGCAGCGAACCAGGGAGCAGCTGAGGAAGGTGTGATGGAGTGGAGTAATTCCCAGCCAGGTGATGAGAACTGGTGTTTTGCATACAAAATAGAATAATAGGTGCAGCAGGTGACAGCCGTAATCAAAAGACTGACCGCAGATGGGACACAGTACCTGATTTCTGGTGTGACGCCTCTGTTCTTCGATCAGCACACATCTTTATCATCTCCTGTGCAGGAACGTTGATTTGTTGCAGATAAAAACTAGACTTTGAAATACAGAAAACATGTCTTGGGAAATTCATTTGTAGTGGCGGACATGCTGCAGTCTTCATCCTAAACATTAGATGTCACTACTCAGAAAATAGACCTTTTTCATTACATATATTTTTACTTGAAATAATAGTACAAGCTTAGGTGTTGCATTAAGAACTGCATCCCACTTCTGCACCAGTCCATGCTCTTTAGCTGCTTTCATGTTTGGAGGACTTGATGAAGTCATGAGGATGAGAACCCTCGACCACAAACTTAACTCAATGCATAGAAAAAAGCAACAATTTTCTATCTGGTGTGACAGTCCCTCCTGTCAGAGTTGACGATTATAGAGCTATGAATTAAACATAACACATTGTTTACTAACCATTGTTTACAGACATCTTTCATGAGCTTTGTGTTACTAAGGAGGAACCAGGGATGAATTTCAAGACTGTAAATGAACAAATTCTGATCATAAAAGAACGTTATTGGTTTTTACTTGTTACCTATTTTATTTTACCTGGATAAAAAAGTAAACCATTTTTTTCCAAGACATTATAAACCATCCCCTATGACAATGGTTGCTAACATGTTTTAATGTCAATCCACCAAAAATCACCAGTTATTTACACATCTTTACACAACCAAGTCCACTTTCCTTTTAGAAAATAAATCTATCTATAAGGGTGAAATGTGTTTTTGTGACAGACTCTAATGAGTCTTTATTGTTACTGTTAAAATTTCTAAAGTCTCTGAACGGTACAACTTGTTGAATGGATCTGTGTGTCCTTTGGGTGGCTGTATCTCAGGAGGAAGAGCAGCGAAAGCCAGTGTATCGATTCTGGGATCTGATGCAGCTCCACGTTTTGCTCTTATGAGGTGAAAACAGTTATCCTGCATTAACCAACAGAAAGTCCAGTTTTCTTTCCATTTTTTGTCTTCTCTCCTTCTTCAGTAGTTTTTCCTGCAGCGCTGCTTCTGGCTAGGACGGGAATATGTTAATTAAAAGGTATGTTTTGTTGGACTAGTGGTTCAAATCAAATCAAATCAAATCAAATTTATTTGTATAGCCCTATATCACAACAAGTTGTCTCAGAGGACTGTAC
>JBAFTA010000015.1:28967309-28980106 GCA_036919975.1 Melanotaenia parkinsoni
CAAGCTGGATGCTCCCTCTCCTCTTTAGTCTGCAGGACACGCTGTCCATGCTTTCCAGAAAGAATTTCACATTTTCATCCATCTGACTACAGAACAGTGGATTTCAGAATGAACTGTTTTCACTAGAGTTCGTCCGGAGTCCATGCAGGGATTTCCAGTAGAGAATCATGTCTGGTTTTAATGTAGTGCTGCCTCAGGACCCCAAGATCACCAGCATCCAGTCTGACCTTGAGTCTTGTTCCATGCATACAGAGATTCCCCCTGATTCTCTGTATCTTCTGATGCTATTATACACTGTATGGGTGTGGTTGGATGGTGGGAATTTTACTTTGAGGAACATTTTTCTGAAATCGCTTCACAATTTTTAGACCCAGTTTGTCTCAGATTGGTGAATCTCTGGCCATCTGAAATGATCCTTGTATACCCAGTCTTGTTACTGACCTTTTCCCAGTCACCAAATTATTTTTATAATCCAGAATAATAATAATAAGAAGAATTTTTGGTTTGTGCCAATTACTTTTTCAGCCTTTTGTTGCTCCTGTTCCAGCTTTTTACAGATGTCTTGCTGCCATCAGATTCAGAATGAGCTCACGTTTTCCATGAATGTTAAAATGTTTTAGTTCCACCACCTGACATGTTGTTTGTGTTCTATTTAGATTAAAATGGGGGTTAATGAGATTTACAAATCATCGCATTCTGTTTTCATTTATATTTTTAATTTACTGTTTTGGAATTGAGTTTCCAAAGACAAAAGCACGTAAAGATGATGTAACCCAGAAAGTGCCGCAGTTCTACCGTTAAGGTGTGTGTGTGTGTGCTGAGGTCCAATGTAACTAACTGATATGAGATTTTCACAGGCATCTTTTTCTTTTTTTCCTGGAGGATGCAGGTCCAGTCCAGCATCTGGTTTTGATTCCCACTGTGAGCTATGTGAAGCCCACCAGGCTTCACATGATCTTTAAGGGAATTCAGTTCATTGTGTGTCTCAGTGATACCAAACACACTCACACTGAGTGGCCTATTTCATGCTTACATAAACCCTTTGACATTTTGCTATGGTGCTTGTACACACTCACACACTGAGCATAATTATTTTGTAGCTTACGTAAAATATGTCAGAGCAGCACCCCTGCCTTAAAAAATCCCTCTATCCATCTATCAGTTCATAGTGTGATCAGAATGGGCCTTAAATATCCATTAATTTAAGCTGTTGTTTCTAAGTCTTCTTAACCAGGAGAATGTGGGATGACCAGGATGTGTGATGATGATTCCTCCTCAGCTAACCTGATCTAGACAGATTAGCTTCACTCAGCTCCCTGCAGCGCTGCTGGTTAGCAGGTTGTTCTCTGAGCACCACACTGTAAGACTTCTGATGTCTTCCTGATACGACATCTTGTCATGATTTGTAATCCGACTGATGATGATGGTGATGATGATGGGTGTACAGAGTGAACAGAAGGGAGCTAAGGATGTCATCACTGGGAGCTTTGGTGCTTAGTACGTTAAGCAAATCAGCACACCACCACAAGGGCAAAATAATGAAAGAGACATGAGCAGGAGTTGCAGCACTGTTGGGGATCAGTTATCTCTACCATGACGTCATTAGTCTGGATTAATGAAATCAGAGTTACACCTAATCTGACAGGGATATATGGATTATTGATCATGAAATAAGTGATGACGGCAGGCTCATGTCTGTCATGTTGTGCAGTGCCGGTCTCCCTCCGTCTCTCTGTAGGTGTTGAGTTCTCTGCAGTGAAGCAGCAGTGTGGTAATGAATGGCTCCAGCTTATTTTGCAGTGAGCAGCTTGCTCAGCCCATACTAAGACAAGTGCTGCTCGGATAGAGAGAACCTGAGGAGCAGGGGAGTGGAGGAAGAAGATGGAGAAGGATGGAGTGCAACCAAGACTAAATACACTTTTTTTGTGAAAGGGCATTAGAAAGTAGCAAAAAATTATAAAAATAAATAAATAAAAGAATAATCTCTGTGCATCAAGTGATGCCACAAACTTTTCTGGATGCCATGATGTTACAAATCAATGGAAGACTTGAGCATCTATTTTATTTATTTATTTAGGAAAATATTTAAAGTTAAATTTACACTTATTTTTTTTACTTGAATTATAACTTTTACTTTATTTTTAAATCTACCTTGTAAGTTTATTTTAACCTTCAATCTTTTCCTAAACTTAACCAAGTAGTTGTGATGTCAAAACCTAACCAGTTTCAAAATAAAATAAATAAATAAATTGATGAGTAAATAAATAAATAAATACATAGTAGATGATCATGTATTGTGACACATGGCAAACAGAGTTAAACTGAAACTGGAGACATGTTGAGTCACTCTTAATTTACAACATTGTTATAAACCTGCCATGCTCTGCCCTCCCCTGCAGGGTAGCCTGGCTGTAGCTACTGCTGTGCTAACGACAGCAGTGAGGACTGAGGATTGAAAGGAGTCAGAGCTCCATCTAGTGGACAAACGGAACAACAACATCATTCTGCGCAACTTATTTGCTGTTTTATGAGTAATTAAAAACTTATCGACATTTAATCTGCAAAATTCGGATGATTATGATTATTTTGAAAAGGGCTATAATCGGCTGATTTAATCGGCTGGTCGATCAGTCGGTCGTTTGGGCTCTAGTCCTGGAAATATCACACTGAAATGATGTACAAACATACAAAACAGATGATCTATTTCCAACACCTAAGGTCCTTTGGGGTGAATAAACAAGCCCTTCTGTTGTCATGTCTGTTCTACAGTACTCCAAAATCACCTGGTCCAAAAAGTTTGCTCATAGTGGAAAAATCTAAACTGTACCAACAAGCAAAACTCTGTCCCAAGATTATAGGACAACCATTACAAGTATTTTATCAGACATTCGATCATGGGAAAATCGTGCTGAAACTGGCCAAGAATATAGCATCCAACCCAATTCATGTATTGAACACAGAATACACAGTCGTACCATCTGGCCAAAGATACAGCCAGATTAAATTAGATTGAAAAACCTTTTTGTACATCAGTCAGTTATGAAACTAAACATGAGACTTTGATGAACTTTTAAATGGCATATTCTGCTCTTCTGATACTGACCGTACATTTTGTGTAGGGCATACTGTGTAGTCCTGTTATAACAGATTCCTACAGCACTTCTTAAGGCACTCAAAGCATTTTTGAGTGAATTTATTTTCAATGTTATTCAGCATTCTGATAAGTATTTCATCTTGTCACTTTTTCCCCGAGTTGTGTGGGGTGACAGTGGCTCAGGTAGTAGAGTGGGTCCGTCGTTGTGTCATTGACACTCCACCCTCCTTGTCTCCATCACTGTTGTGAGAATGAGTATGCCGGTGGTGGTCAGAGAGGCCGGTGACATGGATGGGCTTTAATCTTGCAGTCAGTCTGCCACGCATGTAGCTTACCATCAGCAGGTATGAATGTGGTGTGAATGAATAAGTGGTTCACTGTAAAGCTCTTTGGGGGCATTGAAAAGTGCCATAGAAATCTGTCCCTCTCGTGAATCTAGAGAGGGGACTAACTCAGAGGCGAATTTCCCAGTTGCAATTAAAAAAAGTATATATTAATATTATGAATCTATTAATATTTTTATTAACAGTAGTTTAGACACTTATTGGCGGGTATTTCACTTGAACCACAAAGTTACTGATGACAAACTGATGTGAAAAATAATTAATATTGGGGATGTTCAGGTGAAGAGCACAAAGAGCTGCTGCACTTGACATTCTCCATTTTAACCCATAATTTCCCTGAACTATAAAAAGACATTAGTCCACTTTCATTTTTGTTTTTTCCACAACAGAGCAAGTCTAAAGGACCAACACAACACCAACTACAACTCAGACTGCTCCATATGTTTTTGATACTGTCCCCAAGTGGCAGTGAAAGGTTATAACACAAAGCAACAGTTCTGAGAGGACACTGAGCCATGCCAGGCCCCCAAAAACATCTAGAAAATTATTACTCATGGGTTTTTTTCTTTCACCCCGCTGGAGAAAACATACAAGGACTTCAGAGTTTAGAGCAGGGTTACTCAATCCGGTCCTAAGAGAGCAGCAATCCAACAGGTTTTCCATGTAACCCTGTTCCAAACTCACCCGACTAAAAGGAATGAGTCGTTGTGCAGAACATGATAGGCTGTTAGAGCCATTTAGTTTGGTTCAGGTGTGTTAAAGCAGGAATACATTGAAAACCTGCTGGATTGCGGCTCTCATAGGGCCAGACTGAGTAACCCTGGTTTAGAGGGTTACCAAGTTCCCATTTTGTTAGTCAAAATAATTTTACCCACCACATACAGCCTGTTTCAGAGCAGACACACACTGCCAGATAATGTCATGCAATCACAGGGTCAGCAATCTGTGTGAATCCGCCTGCATTTCCACTGAACGCCCGTCACTTTGTCACAGTGCGCCGCCAGCAAGTGTGGCGCACATCTTACCTGCGGCAACACCGAGCAGCAGGGTGAGTTCAGTCGTGCAGCAGACCAGCAAACTGTCACATCACAGTGAGTAGGATGAAGTGTGAGGAGGAAGGTCTCAGCTCAGCGAAGCGTGCTGCAGTGGGGTCTTTGTACAAACATTACAGATGTCCACGCAGTCACATTTTTACCATGTTCAGAGATGGATGTTACAGACACTAGCTGTTAGATCTGCAAGGACAATAAAACAAAATATCATAGAAAGCTTCAGGCGGCTTTGCTTCATTAATCTTTAACAGGGAATCTTAACAGCTGATGACTTACTAGGACTATGACTTACAAACTAGGTTTGTTACATTTGTTCTGACCTTGAATGGGTTTTTGCCTCAAAAGCCTCATGGGACATGCAGCTAGTGTAATGCTGACTCTTTTCATGTCAGCTGTGGTGGAGGTTAGTGAGGAGTCCCTTAATTCTTTGTGACAAACATACTAGAGGGATAAACACTACATTTAAAATGTATTACTCTGCCACCAACAAGATATTTGTTCTTTATTTGGTCACGTGGTTTAACAGTTAAAAATATTCAGTGCATACTGAATATAAAGTTCACACTGAGAAAAAAGAAAACTGTTTCTTTGCATTTTTTCTTTTCTTTTGGACAAGAATAATAAAAATAAATGTTTTTTAGCAAAGAGTTGAGATAAAAGTTAAAAATAACAAGCGTAAAATGCTCAAAATGTTAACAACACTGGGCAAACCAACGCTTGCTTTGAGTATTACATACCAAAAGCAATTAGCACAGATGATCAGGCAGGTTTATTTCTGCAATTTTTTAATAAAATTCATCATAGTCACTGAAGATTTTGCTCTTCCAAACAGTAGAGCAGGGCTTAGTAGCAAAATATATCAGAGTCCTCCTGACAAGAGTCTAATAGTTACGGTTTTGGTCCTGATATCCCATCATACTATTTATCAATCCAAACTCAATTTAGATGTTTTTCTGTGTGAAACATTTGTAAAATAATTATAGTGTGCAGTTTGTATGCTTTTTTTGTAAGTTCTTAAACGTTGTGGAAGAAAGTTACTAGAAGTTTTAATATATTTCAGAAACTCACTACCCAGAAATCCAGATCCAGCCTTTATTTTATAATACTTCTCAGACTAATCTTGGCTAATCTTTTAAAGCAGTCTTGAGCAATAGTTCCTCAGTTTCCTGAAGATCTTTTCATGTTTTTATTCCACTCTTTTTCTCTCATTTGTACTCGGGATGTGAATCTGCACCACTGACGCTTATTTGATACGCATCTCGATACGCAGCCAGCGATACGATACATTAACGATACAGTGAAGGCCCCTGTAGATACGATGCGATACGATTGACCCCTGTTCATGTTATGATGCGATTTATTAACAATTACAGTTTATAATTCAGTTTGATACGATTCATGATGCAAATTAAAACAATACCAAGAATTTACAAGCCCACATCTGGTTTCTGAATAACGTCTCTTTCCCTATGATTTGATGGGATTTATTTAAAACTTTTCCATAAAACAAACCAATAAATCCAACCTAAAAAGAAGATGCAATTTAATATACAGACAGCTGATTCATAAACAATAAATCATAAATATTT
Organism: Melanotaenia parkinsoni; assembly: GCA_036919975.1. NCBI lineage: Eukaryota > Metazoa > Chordata > Actinopteri > Atheriniformes > Melanotaeniidae > Melanotaenia > Melanotaenia parkinsoni. The sequence goes on from JBAFTA010000015.1 coordinate 28,973,389, forward strand.
TTTTTATTACATTTGTTTTTAATGTCATTCTTTACTTATACATTTATCACACGGACCATTCACGAACGGTCATCGTCTCGCTTCCCGCCATGTTTGCTGTTTACTAACTGCGACTGCGTCACGTGGCTCCCGTATGTTTTAAAAACCAAAAGATAGTGACGATGCATTCAAGGCACCTTGAAAATTCAGGTGCACAGGAGATAAACTTTTTAATAATTGATGTAACCATAGGTTTTATCAATCCAGACAAGCTACCAGTTGTGTTATGTTGTGAATTTAGAAGGCAGCTGTTTCTGATGCACTCGGACCACCAATTCAATTCTGGATCGCTCCATCCCTAATTTGTACCCGACCAGAGCAAGATGTTTTGTTTTTTTTTGGTTTTTTTTTTGTTTGTTTTTCTTTTGTTAAGCCACCTTATTATTAACCAAACAGCTCCATATTTGGTCTGGTCTGTCCAAAGAACTTTGTTTCAGAGGTCTTGTGGTTTGCTCAGGTGCAGTTCTGGAAACCTGAGCTGTGAGCTATGTTCTTTTTAGAGAGACTTTCTTCTGTAAACCTTCTAGACAACTCAAACTTTTTTAGTATTTTATCACTTTTACTGTTATGAACATTAACATCAGCTGAGGCCTGGAGAATTTAAGGCTGAAAAGATCCTTCCTTTTAATTACAGGTATGTGCATTTATCATGGCTGGCCCTTGTATTTCACATTTGTTTGAAGTTTAATCTGTGCACCTCCTAGCTACAGTATGCTAGTTACTGTGTTGTCTTGCTTCAACCTGTAATAAGCAGATCAGGTGTGATAGCTGATCTTTTCGTATTCATTTAACAGCCTCATAACTTACAACAATCCAGTTCTACCTAAATGGCTACGTCCAACTTCCCTTTCTGGAGGCATGCTGGGTAATTGAGTTCCTCTCATAACTCCTCTTATACTCATAACATCTGAGTTAACATTAGGGGTGGTGTAGGGACCAATTTGACTGAAAGTAAGTTCACAGGATCGACAGTGGTAATTTTCAAAGACAAGACCTATCTTGCTTGTTTTAGGAGCCTTACATACCATCTATGATACCACAGTTGGTGTTGTTTTCTGCTGTGATCTAAAAATGTATCAGGTACTAACCTATATTCTCACCATGTTTATTGTTTTGTTTGTACCCTACATATTCAGCAACTTCTTCTGGTCTTTAATTCTTTAATGTGTCCCCTGGAGGAATCCTCCGGTAACAAGCGTAGTACCCAAGCAAGCACGAGAACAATTAGACTCACAACGAAACTGGTTGTCTATGTGAATGTGAGTTCAAAAAGCAATTATAATCCTGGCTAAAGATGTAGCTCTTTGGCCTTTTACAGTTTCTCAGAGCACTGCCTGGACTGATCTGTCTCATCCAATCCTGGAAAAATCTTTCTCTGGAATGATGGACTGCAGATAGTTTGGAAATTACCTGATTACTCTTCCTGAACACCTGAACAATCCAAACAAGCAAATTAATATTTCTGTTTTTAAAGATCTTATGTTTGCTGATGAACGATTAATGTAGTGCATTTGATAGGCGGTTTCTGGCTACTACTGACCATACTAATTCTTATGAAGGAGGTAAAGGTGGACTTAGTTTTTTAAACAATGCTTGTTCAGCATTTCGGCTAAGTTTGTCTTTTGTTTTGTTAATTGTATTTACTTCATTTTAAGAATTTTGGAAATCAAAGAGGCTGTACTTAATTTTCTACGACTGTGACCTTGAAAAAAAAATTCTCTCTAAGGGATGATTTTCTTTTTTCATTTCAAATTAAATAACAAATTGACTATTATCTTTCCACATATCATTACTACTTGCTTTATATATTAAGTAGCCTTTAAGTAGATGCACTATGGAGGGATCATAGTTTATTCATCATGAATTCATTTTTCAATGGACTTAAGAACTCAAAAGCAATTGCATCAAATAGCCTCCTTGTTATCATCATGTTATGGCTCTTTATGGTGTCACAGATTGAATATGGCATCAACACATTTAAATCTGTCTAGTCCAACAGTTGGGACATTTGACTGCATAACTGAACCACCAGTTTGAAAGTACATCCCTTAGCTGCAGGTTGTCAACCTAAACCAGCTGATGCACCTCTCTCCTTTTATCAGGCAGAAAACATGTACCTGCTCTGGAAGAGATTATCAGGAAAACATTTTTACTCCCGCATTATTGAGACTTAGCTAAACCATCAAACAACTAATCGACTGAAGGTTAACGAACAGTGCTGTTGCTCTGCAAAACGCAGTAAACTATCTGTATCTGTGCATCATCCTCCCCCTCCTGACTCACTGTACACTATACATGTACTGCTTTGATGCTAACATGCTAACTGCTAGTGCTATTGGCCGATTGACTGTGCTAACATAAGCTAATATTCTAACTGCCAAGCTAACACTTGTGATTGTATGTTAATGTGTATGCTAGTGATAAAGACTTTATAATAACAGCTATATGCTGCCATTGATATTGTATGCTAAGGTAATGCTAACATGGTAAGACATAGTATGCTAATTATAAGCTAAGACTGTTGTTATTGTGTGTTAATGCTACGTGGCTGTTACTCATTATGTGCTAAGCTAATGCTTATAAAGTTGGATGTGCTTTTTCTGCTTTAACTCTATTAGCTCTACTTGTTTGCTAATGCTGCTATAAAACTGTGTGCTATGCTGTTGCTAACTGTGCTAATGGTGTTTGTTTATGTGTGCTTGTCTGTTGTTGTTGTTGTTGTTGTTGTTGTCTACCTTTCTCTGTTTCCCTCTTGACTTTATTTTTCTCTCTTTTTTCTCCCTCTCTATCTTTCTATCTCTCTTTCTATCTCTTTCTGTCAGGTCTTATTCCTCCTCCTCCACCTGTTCTACTACCACCACCTCTTGTCGTACCTCCAACAACCCTACTAGCATCACCACTCCTTCCTCCACCTCCTCCTCCTCTCTCTACTCCTCCAGCCTACCTCCTAACAGCCACGCCACCTACCATCAGTACTGCTGTCCCGCGCGCCTCCGCCTGCCCAAGCCACCCTGCGCCCTGCCCCCCGCCAAGCACCACGAGCAGGCAAGGTAAGGGCCAGAGTCCCCCGCTCCCCCTTCGTTCCTCCACACCTGCCTTCACCCACCTGGCTGCCCATGGTAACCTCCCTTGACCACCTCCAGTAGCAGGGGGTCAGTAAGCTGATGTGCATTTAGAGTGAATTTTATGTTTCTGTACTCCCATGAAAAATATTTTATCTATTTGAGGCCTGCACACATGATTAAACAAAGTCACACTAAAATGAATACAAATTTTTGTGCTACTTTTATTAGAGATAACAACCTGAATTTTTAAAAGCTTTGGATAAAAGATGGAAAATTTAGGTCAGTGTGATATTTTCCAACATTGAAGTAGATTTAGAAATCTCTTAGCAGCACCAACAGTTTCATTTGAGTAAATTGAGTATTACATGCAGTAATGTTGCCATATTATACAGTTGTTCTTTGACTTTGGTTTGGTTGGTTTAAAGGTGGAAACTGAATGGATTCTGGTGATAAACATCACAACCATCCTATATTAACAAAATGAAAACATAATAACAGGATTTTCTGTGCCAAACTGATCCATGTGTGACTTCTAAATCTTACTATTTAACTTCTTAACTATTCAAAGATGGAAAATATAAAATATGTTTAAATTTAACGAAAAAGAAAATTGAAAGTGAAGCTCTTGGAGTGTTTTTCAGAATAAAACTCGTGGATAAGTAGACCTTCAGTTCTGATTGTTTTGTTTTTTAGTCTTCTTTTAAAAAGTCAAACATTTGTATAGCTGTTACAGTAAAGTCTAACAAGGATTAAAGTCTGTCAAATTCCCTCTAAATGCATTTTCACTTTAAACCTCCTGCACCTTCCCCCACCTTGCCTCCCTCCACAGTGTTATAATAACTTGTAATAATAAACTGCAACACCCCTGACTCACACACAAACACACAGAACAGCGCTGAAGGTGAAGCAGCCTTTCCATCCCTCTCATCCGCCTTCTCCCCAAAACACCACTCTTATCTCTTTCGCCTCACTTACCTTCATCATCCCTACCCCCACCCCTCCATCTGAAAAAACCCATCGGGAAGCCGAGCACCATAAACAGGAAATGAGTTTATGACTCATCAGCAGCATCACAGACAAACACAATCATTTTCCTACAGTTTTGAGAACTGCTGCGTTACTTTTCAATCTAGGTGTCATTTTACTTCATGGCCCAATTTCTGGAGCTATCATGAGCAGAAACAGACTTAGAAAAATTTAGCTTGATGTTTACACAGCACAACAAATAAAAACCACGGTAATAACAGAATAACGAGCGCTCATCAATATGAGTGAATGACTTTGTCAGCAAGAATATACCGGTTATTAAAGTCTCGATTTTACACAAACATCAAGTAAACATATTCTTGTTGAATATTCATGTTGAAAAACGGGATATATGATTCACCTGAAATGAGTCAACTGAGCTGTTAAAAAGACTTAACATTGTGTCAGAATTTTACAGGCTTTTTTGTGACCGCCCAAAATGCTTCATCTGCAGCAATTTTATATTTAATTAGATTTTTCTAAACTCTTTAATGCCTACAGTATTATTATTGATACTTGCAGTTTCTGACACCTATCTTTTCAACATATGGTAAAAAAAAAGCCTGTTGTATACAACTGGATTACTTGTATTCCGCCCCCTGGTGGATATAATTTACACTACAACAGTTCTTACACTTAACAGTTATACGCCGTACATATTTGCAATTTTCTTTTTTTCTTTTTTTTAATGTTACATTTTGTTTAAAGGCCAAATAACTTCAGATTAAAAAGATCTGAATTTTCAGTCTTTCTTCCTGCATTGGGCATTAAAGAATAAATAGTTTTATGTTTTAAAGTATCTAAATATGTTTTTCTTTTTTTGTGCTTTTTTTTTCTAGCGATGTAGATTTTTTTATAGTTGAAGACCTACATGAGAAACAACTCAAACTCAAAATAACTCAAAATTGCGCTAAAGTCTGACAACAAATCTTGCTCCTTACTATAAAACAAAATGAAAAAAAGTTTGATGTTAGTACTTTTCATAGTAGAGACATCAGGAAGAACTTATAACGTGTAAAATAATCAAAGTAACCAACAAACAATTTATAATGAATCTACTAACAGAGTGGACCAAATAAAACATTTACACTCACCAGCCACTTTTTCATGTCCATCATTTTACCTGCCTCTTAACACAAAAAACTAATTAGCCAATCATATGGCAGCATTTAGTCACGTAGACATGGTGAATACGACTTCAGCATCAGAATGAGGTAGAAAGAGGATTTAAATGTCCAACAATGGATCCTGCCTTGGATCAACGCTTCAGGCTGCTGCTGGTGTAATGGTGGGGGGTTGTTTTCTTGGCCCACTTTGGGCCCCTTAGTACCAACGTGGCCTGGTTGAACCAGCACAGCCTACCTGAGTACTGTTGCTGACCATGTCCATCCCTTTATGACCACAGTGGAGCATCTTCTGATGATACTTCCAGCAGGATAATGCACCATGTCACAAAGCTCAGATCATCTCCATCTGCTTTCTAGAACATGACTATGAGTTCACTGGACTCCAACGGCCTCCACAGCCACCAGATCTCAGTCCAGTAGAGCAGCTTTGAGATGTGGTGGAACAGGAGATTCTCATCATGGATGCAGCCGACAAAGCTGCAGCAACTGTGTGATGCTGTCATGTTAATAAGGAGAAAACCTCTGAGGAAGGTTTCCACCACTTTGATTAATCTATGACACTAAGAATTAAGGCAGTTCTGGAGGAAAAATGGGTCCAACCCGGTACTAGAAGGTGGACCTGGTAAAATGGCTGGTGAGTGACCTTTATTGACCCATATGTTCTTGGAAGAGTCTTTTTTTACATGTATCTTTTTTCAGCTATTTGAGATGTGAAAAACATTTTTCAACAGCCGAGTTTTCTGCATTTCATCCAACTGTTTTTATACATAAACTGAAAGAAAAACGAGCTTAACAGCAACAACAGTTTTGAGATTTCTCCTGAAACAGAATCAACAACTGATCCAACATCAGAGAACCTCTTTTCTAGGAGGTCAATTCTACCGAAATTATCAGAAATGTCTTTAGATTTAAAGCATTAGTTGTGGAGTATGTTTGCTTTCTTGAGACATAAGAAATATACGTATAATGTAAATATATTGTCCCATGTTCAAGAGTAACATTAGAGCTACAGACGTCCTGCAAACTCAGATGAGGTTTCTGAGTTTCATAAATATTTACTGTAAAGAAATGATGAGCGGAGCTGATGTGACACCATGTTGGTGTTCAAACTGCTTTCAGTTTTTTAGCGATTCATCACCATGTCAGTCCTCCTGGAGCCAGAAGTGACTATGTTTGATAAGAAGGTGGAACCTCAGAGTGATCCCAGAATCTCCTGGTGTGTTTCCAGGAGATTTTGAAGATACAAATATATTTGGGAAAAAAAGAAAAATTCCAAAGGAACACCAGCTCAGTGATCAAGAATAAGTCCAGGTGATAGTTGATTGATGGGAAACTTTGACAACTTTACATTTCAGGGGAAGTTTATGCATTTAAAGTATTTAAAACAGGGCCGGTTCTAGGAATGCATACATGAGGGGGCAGGCATAAATTTGAAGGGGGCATTATGAGTACATACTTCAG
>JBAFTA010000015.1:28984310-28995143 GCA_036919975.1 Melanotaenia parkinsoni
GAGAAACGTAATTTCGATTCCTTTGTATGTCATGGGCATGTGAAGAAATTGACAAATAAACCTGACTTTGACTTTGAGTATATTCAGGTAGTCAGCTGACCTCATTCTGTGGGATGGTCACCTGACCATCTGCCACCGCGGGCTTGTACACTAGGCATGATGGTAAATGGTCTGTATTTATAAAGTGCTTTACTGCACCTGGAATGATACCCAAAGTGCTTTACATTATACATCACATACACCCATTCACACACACATTCACACACTGGTGGAAGCTGCCATGCAAGGCGCTCAACCACGACCCCCCAGGAGCAACCACGACCCCCCAGGGGCAACCACGACCCCCCAGGAGCAATTTTGGGTTCGGTGTCTTGCTCAGGTACACCTTGACATGAGCTTAACAGGCCGAGGATCGAACTGGCAACCCTCAGGCTACAAGGCACCCACTCTACCCACTGAGCCATGCCGCCCCTCATCTGCAGCATGCATTGGTGCAAATCACTTGAATAATAAACAAAATAAAGCAGCAAAACAAACATATACCAGAAATAAACAAAATATACAAATCTATGTACAACATATACAAATCAGCGTAGCAAGAGAAGAGAAGTAAGAAGAACAGGCTATAGAGGTTTATACATTCAACTGTTATTATTTAACAGCACACAGACCGAGAGGGAACGGTGATTTCTTAACAGAATCTGATGTAATCTGTGATGCAGTCGGTCATCTTGTTGATGTCCTCCCGTGTATTTGAGCATAATAGTGAAATCTTTCTCAGGAAATGTTGCACTGCCATGCAAATAATGAAATTTAGAAAAACAAACATTGGAGTCTCAACTTCCTGTCTGGTTCTACTGCGGTTTGCTTGATAGTGATGGCGAGGAGGTGACGGAGCGGAGTAAAGCTTGTCATACATGGGGGCGGGACTGACCTGGTTATTTCTTATTTAATGTGGAACTTTGATGGTGCGGGCGGAGTTCTGCACGCAGCGCTGTCGGCGTCTTTCAATGACAAATGTCAAAAACATTTTCCTACTTTCTCAGCACCTCAATCAGCTGTTCATTAAGTGTAATGAGACTAGTTCTCCCTCACAGTTTAAAAAAATCCTGGAGGAAACCCTGATGTTACGTTAACAGGCCGGACACATATTCAGCCGGTTGTTCGTGTGCTGTTGTGTAGTTAATTAATTTGCCTTTCCAGATTAAATGTTTGTTCTTGGGCTTGGATTTGAACACATTTTATGACTGATGCTACTTATACTCCGGAGTGACTTGTAGTCCAGAAGATACAGTATTTAACATTATAAACTGGAACAGGAGATGGCCCCACTTCCCTAAAATATCTCATAATCAAGAATAGAATGCAAGAACCTCAAATATCTGGACCAGATCTGGATCTTCATCCTGTCAAACATGCATAAAATGGTTTTTATTGGATCCCAAAAGGATCAGAAACTGTTTACATGCTAGTCCCTGTTTACACTGACATCAAGTAAAATAATTATTATTAAAATAAAATCTGTGGTCCTTATTGATCAATTTTGTGTTTCTATTATAACCAAAAAGACCTCATTTATCAAATTTTCAAACTTTCGTAAAGAAAAAAAGAAACTGTCCTAAATTCAATCCTTCAAATAAAGTTCTTCTTGTTGAAAACACATGACTTCACACAGCAAAGTATACATACACACACACACACACACACAAGTACGACCATGCAGACAAAGCTCGGTCTGCAACAGTGTACCATAGCAAAATAAAACAATAAAATCAGGCTCTAAAAAACTACACAAATAGGTAGAATTTGAAATGATTTAGTAAAAAAAAAACGACGTCGGGGGTCGTAGTGATGCAACGAGGCCTCGACTAAGTTTTGCTCTTTGCAGCTAAAAGGCTGGTACTGGAGGACCTCAGGGTCCCTGAGGCCTCATGATTTAAAAGCAGGTCAGATAGATAAGAAGATATCCACAATTCTCACTAATGAACTTTGGCAGATTTTCTCACTTCGATGCCTCCTAACGATGGCAAATTCAGCATCTGTCTTGCATCCTGTCTCTTCTCTGAGCTGTCTCTAATCAGTAATGGTCACTCTGATAGTGGCTCCTGTCTTATATCTTGCTTTGTTCCTTTCTGTCTTTCTTTCCCCTCTTTGTCCAGTTATATCGTCTTGTGTTTCTGTGAATCAGCCACCGCAAGCGGTAACACGTTGCATAAGGTGAAACTCGCTTGTACAGTGACGTTGTATCCCAGAAGAAAATGTTTTGTATAAAAAAAGTTATACTCATTAATGGCTTCATCAGGTGCAGTTTTTCAGCCTCTGGACGCTGCTGGACAGCAACGGATCCGGGAATGAATGTCACTGTGGCAACAAGGAGTCAGAGAAGGAGCTTAAATCCCAGCAAGCTGCTATAAAATTGTAAAAAATGTAAAAAAGGAAGAATTTAAAACAAGCTAAAAAGTTGGACTAGAATAATAGCTTTGAAAACTCTGTTATTTTTATATTTATGCCTAATAAACAGAAACGTACCAACATTAAATCCAGTGAATTTCCAGATGAGCTATGGTGATGTTTTCAACATGTCAGCAGATTTCTTCCTAAACTCAGAAGTCTTTTTGGACTTGAACGTCTTTTCTTTACACCTAGTACAAGCATGAATTATATTCAGTTCATCTCAACCTTTTTAGGCACGGCAAGTTTATGTGCACAGCACGTTTCATGTACAAGACCATTCAAAGTGCTTTACATAAAACATTAAAAGCATGACAGCAGGGTGCAGGAAGCAACAACAAGTGCATTAAAAACAGACTTTAAGAGAAATTAAAAAAATTAACTAAAAACAGAAATAAAGCTAAAATAAAATAGATAAAATGTAAGAAATAAATTTCCAGTGTGGGGAATTAACAGTTGTTTTGATAAGAAGGTAGAAATGATTTGAAGCAGCTGAGTTTCAGCAGACCTGCAGCTTTCTGGGAGTTTGTTCCACATGTGAGGAACATAAAAGCTGAACGCTGCCTCTCCATGTCTTTTAGACAAATTCCTTTAACATGTGGATGGAAACTTACAGAAATCCTGCACTGAAAGCTGTTTGTGTTTTCAGGAAGATCTCACACGTTATCGTCAATATCACCCAAAAAAAAACTATCAAAATTTTTAAAAATGACAGAAATAATCCATTGATGTCTGTACGCTGCGTTCGGGTTATTTCAGCTCTAAACTGCACAGTCTGATTAGATTCTGTTGACACGGTTTGAAGTGAACAAGTAAAGTTTGGAGTTAAGCGTTACTTCCAGTGAGAGATAATCACCTCACTCGTCCACATCAGAAGGATTTTAATGAGTCTGACGGGACATCAGCAGAAAAGCTTTGAAAAAAACGTTCAGATATAACGACCAGAAATGATTTCTGCACATGCAAAATGGGAGCAACTCTGAACTCCAGATTTCCTTCAGATTTCCTCTGTTGCTCGATTTTCAGCTCATTAGATTATTTAAATGAGACAAGGAAATAGAAAACTGCTGAATGGGATCAAAGTGATGGATTACAGCCTCGTTTAAAAATCACATCCGCAGCGATTATCACACTAATTTGCACTTTTCAGTATTACATTTGCATTAATGTGTATTACTGGTGCTATCTCTAAAATGACTCGGCTTCTCCATCAGCTCACCCCTCCACTCTCATCATCCATTCATTCCTCCTTCCTTCCCCATTCTCTGTCTTGAAGGAGAAACTTTTAGACTCAGAATTAAGTTTGTTCACCTCTGACTCTGTTAAAAGCTTCTAATTTTACAGATTAATTGTGTCCCAAGGCGGCGAGGGAACGCTGCTTCACCTCTGGCAGGGAAAGTTGAACTCAGAAGGTCACGCCTTCAGTTAGAGACATGTAAACACTGACATCTGGTGGCTGATTTCAGTATTGCAGGACGTCGGCGCCGTTTAGCCCCACTCTTTTCTGATGATGCTCTTCTTCCACTATCTTTTATCCTTTTCTCTTTGCCTTCTTCTTCTTGTACTTTCCCTTTCTCTCCATCTCTGTCTCTCTTGTCTGTTGGTCTGTCTCTCAGAGAGGAGGAAGATGATGACATCGCCCATCAGTTTTGTTGCCCCGCCTCTGAGTGCAGTAGCCCCTCCTCTAGGTAACCAGGGGCGACTATGAGACACTTTCCTGCCCCCCCAGCTCTCCCCAGGAACATCAAGGAGTGAATAGGAACCACCACCCTCCCTCCGACATGGCTGTCCCTGTCTCCTCAAACAACAAGAAAACTGTTGAGTAAAAATGATATATATCCATAAAAAGTCAACTAAAGGAGGACAAGTGAGGATTATTCATGAACATTTTTTTCACACTGAAGTCCTGTTTGGTGAGGAAACCTGAGGCTGACAGACTTAAGGAAAGTCAACCTTTAAAAGAAAATGATGAAGCTGGCTTTGCACTGCTGCTGATCCAGGTTTTTTTGTTTTCTTTTAAACTTGGTGATAACTTTTCATAAAGTAAATGTCACCCTGACATGGACAGTAAAAGCTGCCTAGCAGGTTTGCAATAGCAGAGCCGATCATCGCCACCGCAGTCTGACGTAGCTGGAGACCTTCGAACGCACTCCTGCATCAGCTGGTCCTCTTAGTGACTGCAGTGTTGTGCATAATATACTTGCTGGACTGTCCTTCGACCTCCATCTGAGGACAAATTCAGACCTTGTCTCTTCCTCCATCTCCTAGTTTGGGTCTGAACAGAGACTCGTTCAGTTTCTCTTTCCTGTCTGAGCATAAAGCCATGACCAAGCTGTGCCCAGAGGCTAAGGTAGACCGAGTTTGGTGATGGCACTTCAGGCAACAAAACGCTCCAGTTCCACCACCATGGCAACATCATCAGCAGACGAGGCTCATGGAGCAGCTGCGCTGTCCCAACTCTGTCTATGCAGGGCTCTGGTCTGTTGTACAGCCAGTTTTCACCACAACACCAAACTCTGAGGTACGCAGGACTGAAGACTCCTCTCGTCTCGTTAGTGGATGCTAAGAGTTTGTTAGCGAGTTCATGAACAGTATGAGCCACTCTGCCAGGTAACCACACATCATATAAGGGTCATCAGCTGTCAACACAACCTGGTCGGCTGGAGAAATGTGGCTTAAATAATCAGCCACCAGTCTTTTGTCTTTTGTAGAGATATTACGGTCCTTTCATACTGTAGCCTGGGTTCTCCTTAGAACTGCTTCTTATGTAACATGCACCAACGTGTACCAACAATGCAACAGCAAGCAGCAGCTCGGTTAAGTGTTGCTCTGTGCCAGACTGAAGCACACCAGGGAGGGTTTATTCTGGCTGATTGTGCCAGAAATGAGAGCAGAGTTTGGTGTAAACATCATAAAAGACATCATGTACGCTAGCTCGGTGCTATGTTGACATGATTGGAGGCCGACGCAGCAGTCAGGCTCGCCGGTTCTCTTTCTGATGAGGTTCAAGGTGCCGTATACACAGGTATTCACTGAGAAAGAATAACAGTTGAAGTGCTTCCCCCCGTTCACAGTTTTAGGGAGAACCCTGGTGCCTAATGTGTACAGTGCACACACACAAACACACACACATAGCAGCTGCAGGAGTCCCCAGAGATAAAAAAAATGACATCAGTCAAATCTGGAGGACATTCGGTTTGAGTGTGTTTACATCCACAACAGGAGTAATTACCATGGCAATATTATCACCATGTTCATATCACTGTGGCAAAAGTATCACCATGTTTGGTACGTAAACAAGACTGCTGCCTCTGATCACATCTTACATGCAGACCAAGCTCAACGAGTCCATCTGTTAGCTCAGCATGAAGCTCTGATCTTTCTGCACTGTTTCTGTCTCTGATGGACATATTAGAGCCTGAAGTTAAGGACTCAGTTTGTTAGTTGCTGCTGGCTATAAGTCCTCATTTTCACTGGTGGTGCCCAACAAGCCTGATAGTGAGGCTGCTAATTTGAGTCAAACCCAAACACAACACTGTGTTTTTCATTTTTTCTTTAATTCTTATTGGTTCGTATCAGACAGTGCAGAGACAAGCTACCTGGTAAATCGTGACTTCTTACAACACCTCTTTACTTCACATTGTAATGGATGATGTGTGGACTGAGTTACATCTAGGTATTAACAAACATTTAACATTACTCTCCAACAAAATGAATCAAATGACTGCATTGTTTTGCTGACGTTTGGCTTGTGTTTGCCCACTCAGTGTGACAGATGTCGTATTACACTGAGTCATTGTGAGGAAGGCATTGAGGACAATCTGAGTTTCACATGCAGAGAAATCCTGATTTAGAGACTGTAAAGGCTGAGGAAGCTAGGGATCAAACCTTCCTGCTGGTGGGGAGCTGATATATCTCTGAATGAACGAATACCTCGGTGTCTGAAGTGAGAACCATCTGAGCTTTAAAAATGTAGGACCAGCTTTGTTTGGAATAAGTAACATCTTAGAAGGACCATAGAAGAAGACAGTACACATGTACACGATGTTAAAGTGTGTAGTCATCACTTTACCTGAGTCCACTCACATATGAAAACATGTTTATGTCTGGAAGGATTTTGGCCACTGACAGCCACCGTACATTTGCAGCTGTGCTGTGTACATCTTTACCACTAGATGTCAGTAATTCTTACACACTGTACCTTTAATCTGTTTGAACCGTCTTCAGCTTAAAATCTGGTCATCCCACGTCACTCTTTTTAAGCACTTGGTAGCCGTGGGGTTTCTTTGCCTTCCCACTTCAGAGTTTTGTTGGTTTGATGTCCACTTTGTACAGATGGCAGCAGGAGAGTTGGGTGTTTATTTACGTAACCTACACAGAACTGATGTATAGTTTGGTATGAGACCCGACTGAACCTCAAATTGTTGAAAAGATCTAATTGTGGGAGAGAACTTTCTTGGTTGCCGTTCACCCACTAGTTGAGAGAAAGATGGCTGCAACGAGATCTCCTTTTAGCAGGTGAGGGGAGATTAAATTATATGGAGGAAAAAAAATGTGGTCCATGTTTGTGTGGAGAAGCCCAAAGAAACAGAAACAACGAGGCAGAAGCAGATCCAGAAAACTTTATGTGAAGTCATGACTTTCATATTTAATTAGCTGCCAGCAGTTATTTAGGAAATTTTTTTGGGTGAAAAACAAACCAAACGAAGAACTGGGAAGTCTCTGCTGTGATGCTTGGTCTGCACTCGCTCAGATGAAGATGAAACTGAATTTGATGTCATAGTATTGCCTTAATTACTCCAGTGCACGCAAACACACTCAATGACTTTCCCTCAGAAAGAGAGGAAGCTGATGGAGGTGGTGCTGAAGGGAGCAACAGCAGAGCCCATTGTGTGTTTTCTCATCTCATAGATCTCTTTTCCTCATACTGCCATCTGTCTTCTCTTTTTCTCTCCTCCCTTCCTCCTGCCCAGAATAAATAAAGACATCAGTCTGATTCAGTGCCAAGTTCATCAACTTAAAGATGAAAAAAAATCAGAGAAAAACCTGTCTCATTGCCAAGTATGATAGTAGGAGGTTTCATCCTCCTCGTAATGCCAAGTTTAAGACAAAAAGTCTCTGACACCCAAGCCCTCCAGTCAGTGTGAAGTTCATGAGAAGATTACGCCGTATGAACCAAAACATCTGACAAATCCATCCTGTCATATTTTAGCTGTAAGGCCAAACGCATATATTTATTTTTTTTCTTTCAGTGTATGGACTTAAAAGCAATACATTTGTTCCCAAACTTGAGACTCTTTGTATTTAAGCTCATATTGAGTTAAAGCAGCTTAAACTGATGAACTACTGAAGAAAGGAAGTAATTATATCCAAAGTTTTGTATTCAGCACAAAGACACATCTCAGAGGTTTACACAGGTCCTGTTTCCTGGATTTGATAGGACCAACATAACTCATCAACCGTTAATGTTTCAGTCCAGGAAGAGGATATTTCTTTTTTATATTTTATCTGTTAAGTTCTATTTAATCAGCAAAGTTGGAAAGCAGTAGTTTTATGGTGGTAGTGTTGGTATGTTGTAAAAAAATATGGCTTCTATGAGGAACATTGTGGTGGATTTCCCACTGAAAGTTTGAGTTACTTTGCATTTAATTTGGTTCCTTAAACTGCAGTGAAGCTGCTGTGAAGGGTGGTGCAATATCTACAGTAGTACAGAGAACACAAACCTGCCCAGGAAGATGTTGTAAAGTGCCTTACTTGAGATGAGGTGCTGGTGTTTGCATAAAGGTAGGTTCTTCCGTCGACGTCAGTTTATTTTGCAGCAACGTGTTTTCACTGTTTTCACTGACTCATCGTTGTCCCTTCCACTTGAATCTATTCATTATTGGTAGGAGATGAAGCCACCATCTTTGAAATGTATTGTAAAATGCTCTTGTTTTCCAAAAATTGTACACATTATCAACATTTCCACTCCAGGAACTTTTCAGCTAAAAGCTAAAAGCCACAATCCAAACAGAAGTACCCAGTACTTTTATCCTGTGGAATTCATTTTAAAGACCTATGGGTGCATTCACATCCTTAGGTCCAGTTGCATCTTTCTCCAGGTCACGAGTTTGCTTTCACACTGCACTTAAGCAACAAACCAAACCTTTTGAACAACATATGCAAACTTGCTCATTTGTTAGTTAATGCAGGACAATTTGTTTCCCTAGCATAAGTTGTTCACCTACTGTGTTTGACTTGAAGCGAACCAAGGCCTATGTTTTAAGACAGGCCAGAGTTCACTTCTTTGATGCACATCAGTTTGTTTGCTCATTTGCGCCTCCAAAAAAAAACAGTACTTTCTGAGGCGACTTAAAAGTTGCCTTCAGATTGTGGATTTGAACCTAAGTCAGGTTAGTGTGCTGACTAGCTGCTGCAGGTCTGAGCTCAATCACAGAAGCGTCAGCTTAAGCTGCATGAACAGAAAATAACTTTTTATTTCTGCGAGCCTCATTAAAACAATACCAGGTCCTCTAAAAATGACAACCTCGTGAGCACTGCTGTTTTATGGAGAAAACATCTATACCAAAAGTCTCTCTCAGGGACCACTGAAGAACAGCCTGTTAGTGTAGTTAAGGGGTAATAAAGGTGTAGTAATTGTTTGCTCATGTAGCATGTAGCATTCCACGCTCTGTGACTGGATGACACGCAACCCTGTACTTCTATCATAATCTTAACAATTTAGCGTGTTGGTTTAACAATGTAAAATGTCACACTAAAGGTTAAAATAATAATAATAATGTTTAAATAACATGCAGAAGTGTCTGAAGTGGTGTTATATGTACACACATTACCAGGAGATGGTGGAGTAAGGAAGGTGTCCGTGGTCATAAATCACGGCGTTACTGTTTCAAACAACGCCGACTTCTTGTGGAAGTCATTCTACGTTCTGCATCTTGAAGTAAAAATATATGCAACACTATAACAACACTTCGTTATAAGTTAAAGACCCGTGTTTACATTTTTCAACCCCCATGTGAAATGTAGTAAAGTTTAAAGTGAGATTAAGAAGTTGTTCTGTTGCAGTGAAATGTAAAAGAAGGACGGCAGCGATTTCAGACAGTCTGTTTTATCTCTATGTGAATCTTGTTGAAGCGTTTTCTTCCTCTTAATGACAACAATTATCTGGAAATATGATAATCCAACAGCTAAACCATGCCATCAAAAGATGAGTTGTTGGCTGTTTTTTTTTCTCTCTCAGTTTGACTGCATTTTTATTTTAATCTTGGCCGTTAGCTTAACACATAGTTCTAAAGAAAATGGAGTCAGCAAGCCCTCCCACTGGTTTGTGGGCAGCTGTTTAATGTCTTGAATTAGTTCATGCACCTGAACTGAGCTGGTACTTGAGGCCCTGAAGTCACTGTGTATTGAAGGAAGATGGTGGAGCTGAAACTGATTTAACACTCTGTTTAATGATTCCGAGTCATATGAATCTAACAAATAATGCACACATAACCGGTGGAAAAATATCACAGACTCATTATTCTACAGAAGTCAGCAGTTTTGGTATTTGGTATTTTTTATGTTTTCAAACATCTCAACAAAGAATAAACTAAAATAAACTTATGCATAGTTTTAAATGTACAAAATTAACCAAAAATGAGTTTAAATTAACTATATCAACACTTATAAAGTCTGAAATGAGCTTGATGGACTAACTGCTTATTTGTTCCAGCCCCCTTTACTGAGAATAACTGGTGTGAATCATACACTTCCTCAGTATCTTTATTTTTGTCAGTCTGTGGTTGGTTGCCAATATTGGTTACAGGCTGTATAATCTTTAAAGCTATAAGTGTTAGCGTGCTGCATTGTTAGCATGAAATCATTACTGTTATTTTAAATTGTTGGCTGTGTGCTGCATTACATTAGGAATTTGGTATTGTTGTTTTAATGAGGAAGGTCTTTTTTAACCTATCTTGTCCTTAAAGTGATTTTTCCAGTATTCTTAAATCTTTCTTATAGCAACATCTGTGCTCTAATGCTAACAAACTTGATGTTAGCATTTCCAAATTTGAGGTACTGTTAGTGAGGGACTTGGAAAAGGATTAACAGATATTTATCTTTCTATGGCAACTTTCAGCACAAGTATATGTTTATTATTGCTAGTCTACCTCCTGTCATCATCATCTGGTAGTTACAGAAGTCATTAGAAGTGTCCCGGACATGGATATGAACGGAAGTGCAAAAAAACTGCAGTTCACCCTTCATCCACTAGGGGCTGGCTCCAAAACAGAGCAAATCCCCATAAACTCCAATGTTAAAAAGCCCAACTTCACAGCAGAAATAAACATGTTTAAAGCCTGGTACAAAAATCCATTAATAGGTCAAGTTTACCTTCATGAC
>JBAFTA010000015.1:28995340-29010358 GCA_036919975.1 Melanotaenia parkinsoni
GTTTTTCTAACTCATCCGTTTGGATGTTATTTAATCTTGAAATTTGGCATAATTAGGGGCGTGTCCTTTTGATTGACTTGTATCCAATATCCACAGCAAGAAGGGAGCGGACAGCACAAATGCGGTTTTTAGCCGGCTAACAGTGCGCCTTAGTTTTAGCCCGCCTACCTTCATTAGCTGATTAGCTCACATTAGATGTGAGTTGGCTCTTAGCTACAGGCAGCTCATCCAACATCCAACAGTTTTTAAATTAATTTTGCAACTTGTAGGTACAAAACCGAACCAGCTCTTAACTGATAACACTGTACCTGTTTACGAAGGAACTCCTTGATAGCTGGTCTATATGTTTGCTTTGGGTAGGAGAGCATTTGTGTTGGACATTAAAGGGAGAAAAATACAGATTTTCAAAAAAATTAATTGTCATAAACAGCAAATTTTCAATTAATTGATAAAATTATCCCTTAGCTAGAGGCAGCTGGAGCTGCAGGAGACAGATGAAACTTTCCGTCTGTCAACGTATCCACCTTCTGCGTCAAGCATAATGGGCATTAAGATGTAACTATGATGTTTGTCCAACTCCAACAAAGTGCTTTCAATGCCTAACAAAGTAGCAGAGTAGTAGCCAAAAGATGTCAAAATGAACTATTACAAAAGAAGTGGAAAAAAAACAAGTAGGACTGGAACACAAGATCCTGGCTGAGAGGCTGGAACACAGTCTGTGGTCGTTGTTGATAAGTGAGCACTGTGTTTTCCTGACTGGTGCAGCCAGTGTAGAAGTTACTGCTGCAGAAGCATAACTGCTATTTGCTGAAAACGTCTTGTCTTTTGTTCTACATTCTCTCTGTAGTTCATTACAGTAGATCACATCACATCTGCAGACTGGCATTGCTGGTCTCTGGTGGTTATATAACTGCTTGTATGCACACAGGATGGTAGATGACTCATGTGTAATGTCAGACGTGTATGCATTGGGAACATGGAGCTGCAGTTGTTTTTGTCTGCACTCATCAACATGATGTCATGATCCAGCCGGGTGTCAGGTTAATTATTCCATGGCCTTCAGTGTATCTTAGCATCTCTGCAGGCACATTTCTGTTCATCCCAGATGCCGGCACCCAATTTCAGCTTCTATTGTTTATGTGTTTTTACTTTTAAGCAACTTTAAATATTACAACACATCTGCTAAACGTGTTTTCATGTGTCGATTTCTGATAGTGAAATCTTATTTACACTATTTCCTATAAGCAGAACTGAGCCAGCTGCTCAATTTAGGGGTCAAATTTTATTGTTGATGATGCAAACATTCAGGAAACGCAGACCTAATAAACTTAAATTTATGAACTTCGGAACAAACATGAGGGAAACTTGTGCTTTTAAAAGTTTACTGGAGCATTTGCAGAAATACTCAGTGACATGCAGCAAATTTTTCTGTCTTGTACTTTGAATATTCAGGAAGGAGACGAGCTGTCAGCTGGATTTGTTCCACTTTGCTGAGCCGCTTTTCTTCACCTGCTTCTTTCCGCTGATCCTCTTTACGCTTAAGTGTTGACATTAAAAAGCACCTGCATGTTGATAGTAGGATTTTTTTCTAAGTTGACTGTAGAGATCGTCATCCTTTCAGATATTGGTACATGACATATCACATACATACAGCTGCTTCTCAAGGTCTATTATGACAGTGTTTTTCTGCTCAGTTTCTTCTATTTAGATTTGGGGGGGGGGGCAAGACATGAAATGGGTCACATGCACTGGAACGTTTTAGCTAAATGGAACCACAGAAGTTCAGATTACATGGGGCTGGTAAGATATGAGTTTATTAACGCTTGAGCAGGTTCTGGTGTCTCAACTGTGGTTTTGTTGAGATCCATCCAGGCTCAGGAGCATACAGAGAGCCACAGAAGAGCAGGTGTCGAGAGCTGGAAGTCCAGCTGGGGTTTGTTAGAACTTCATCCTTCCAGTCAGACAGGCAATCTCAAAGGTCAAGTGTTCCTTTCCGTCCATAGCCAGAAAATCCTTCCAGAGAAAGAACTTTAGCCCAGAATCCACAGCCAATCCAGAAACAGTCCTTAGACGGGTTACTCGCTACAAAGCTGGGGCAGCACAGGTGGGAGAATCAGCAGTCGGGGCTGAAGATGAGATGTTTTCAGAGACGGCTTGGAAACGCTCACTCCAGCCTGACACCATGACACATACAGTCAGTTTAATTACCATTAAATGTATCCTAAACATCAGGTTTTCTACTTTTCTTCTCCTAAGCCACATCAGGAAAGTTTATGTAAGGCTCAAATCTCACAAAGTTTAACAGTGTGTTCTTCTGAACGGCTGTAAAGGAAAACACCTTGTAACTGCTGACTCCTGCGTCAACACTCGTATACAGTAGAAGCAGGAGAGGCACAGTTAATGTGGCTACTATAAATGAAACAAGAAGATCATTTAGGATTTTTTTCCTGAAAGATCAGAACAGAAATAAATAAGCAATAAAAATAGCAATAAACAACAAATCTGAATTAATAACTATATGATCAAATGAAGGCTGAGACTGAACGGTGTGCAGGTTGGGATGGAAAACAAAGAAGCAGGAAAATAAATTTAGATTCTACACTTTATGAATAAACAATGCTGGTAGCACCAACTTTCTCCATGGGTGCTAAGACGTGCGTTGTCAAGGAAGCCAAGGTCTTTGGGTAATTTAACTTACCCATCAGCTGAGCCGTCTATAGAGGAGGGGTGTGTGTTTTTACTACCAGGGAGGGAGGACAGAAGGAGGCATAATTAAGCTTCATTTAACTCTTCCAGCTCTCCTCATATGTTTAGTTGCTTTTTTTGCCGCTATTTAGCTCCTATCTTTTTCTTTCTTTTCTCTCTCTGCTGGTAAAACATTTCTTATGTTGTTCTAATGATACACATATTGGTGCTTACATTTAGAATAGTGACAAATATGACAACATTCATAGGATTGGTGGTTTTGGTTGGAAGAAAAATCAGCTGTTACCATCCAAATGTGTCATAACTCATGCACATCATAAAATCGGCTGATTTTTGGTTGTAGGCTGTTATTTGTTATGTTTTCCTTTTTTCTCCTCTTCTTTCATTTTAAACTTCACTCAAAAAAATAAATAAATAAATAAAAATCCAGAAACAAAAAGCAACTTAAAAAAAATCCATCTCATCTCATCAGGACATAAACAAACCTAAAACATTTATTCAGGCTTTTCCTTCCTCTTTATATTTGCTTTAGAAATTCTGCCATTAGATCACCGGAAGCTTGTAAATGCTACAGGTTACCATGACAAGAATCACTGCAATTTGCTGCCATGGCAACAAATCAGAGGTTTTGGTGGGCGTTAACGCTGTGAGACGACCATGTCAGCTTCCCTCAGCCTTGTTCTGATACTCAGTGATTACTTTGGTGTTTAACACACACACACACACACTTAAACACACACACAGGCCCCCTGTTGACTGCCTTCCCTCCCTCCACTCCTCTTCCTCAGCCTCTTCTTCTCCTTACTGCTGTTTTTGATTTCCAGTCATCTGCTGTTTTCTTCTTGATTCTACTTTTCTGTGTGTCATGATGTAAATATACAGATGGTCATTCTTCAGTCTGTTGACTTTATTCTCATGTAAATTATTTAAAAGAGATTAACTATGGATGATATAAAATATATTATAAAGTATGAAATCCTTAAAATGTAAAACTGCTAAGAATTTACGTGATGAAGACGATGATGCTGGCGATGACTGGGTTTGTGCAATGATTAACAACTGTGATGATGTCATAGTGATGACTATTGCAATGGTCAGATGTAAGGATGATGATGATGGTGAATGATGAATGAGATTAAAACTCTGATTCTGAAGAAACTCTTTAACTGTCTGCTTTATTCTGAAGTCACTGTTGGGTGATCACAGAAAAAGAGTGTTGAAATTAGGTTAAATTAAGTTGGCATAAAGAATTAGCCGGATGGTTAAATGTGGACTAACATGATGGATCCAGCTGTTTAAGCAATGTCGATTGTTCCAAATTAAATAAAGTAAACTTAAATTGTTTTAAATTTACTTTTGAAGATGCTTTTCTCATCGGAGAAACACATGACTTATGCAAGTTGTGCAATTAGGATGTGAGATGTCTAAGTTCTTATAAGAGGTTTGAATGAGGTGACACACTCACGCCTGGTTTAGTTGGACTGTTTCTGTATCCAAAACGAAGCAAAGCTGGGTGGACGGGTTCGCTGGAAGTTCGTCCGTAAGTATTTCCGAGCCTTCAGCTCAGTGTGTCAGGCCTGCAGTGGTTCCTTCTCAAACTTTCTGTCTCACCCAGAGACGCAGCGTCAGGACTGATATCACAAGACGGTGGACAGTAAAAATACCAGTAAATACTCAAAAGAATGACTTAAAAATGAAAAAATGTCTCTAGCTGAACGGGCCAGAAAAATTAAAAGAACTCTTGTGAGTAAGCGTATCATCTTATATATGTGTGTATATAAAACATCTCACAAAGGTCAAAAAGCATTCTGCACATTCAAATCTTTCAAAACGTCTTCATGAATCGCCTCGTACACATAAAGGAAACTACCTTGATACAATAGATGAAGAGTTTTCTAAGTAAAGTAACTAATAATAACATCTGCAATGTTTAAATGTTAAGGTGTGTGTGGTTAGCAGGGATGGGCATGTCGATCCTCTGTGGTCGATACTTTGATATCTGCCGTTAAAAATATTAGATTCAATTAGTTTTAGTTATGATTCCACTGGTAATACAAAAACATACAATTCTTCTTCCGTCTGATCATTTTAGGTAAGAAAATTGCGTGGAAGAGCCAGCCACAGTGTGTTCCTTCCATGTCTCCTGTGCCACATGTTTGTTGTAGCCTATCAGATGTCATGATGATGTTGTGTTTTAATATTTTATTGTAGGTCCTTCAGCACTATGTTTTAGCCAATTTATTATATCACCTATCATATTTCATTATATTCAATTTTAAAATTTAATCTTGTATTAATTTGTAGTCTAAGATTAGACAACATTAAAATGTTATTTTCATTTAATTTACTCGTTGATATATTTGATCATTTCATGAACATTTCTTTCTTTCATGTATTTATGTTCATGACTTTTTTCATATTTTATTTTGCCCTTGCAATAAGGATATTAGTGTACACTGTACAATGGTGTGATTTTCCTTTAATAGGCAAAAAGTATCAATATTGGTATCAGTATTGTTATTGATATAGAAAATGAAAAGTACCATAAACAGGAAAAATGTTGGGATTGCCCATCCCTAAAAATATAACAGGTATTACCTGCACATTCATGATCAGATCAAATTACTTTGAATAATTTATTCTGTAATAATTAAATAAATATACTGATAACATCCTTTAACAAACCTTACATGAATAACTGATTTAAAAAAAAAGATAAAATGGCTATACGTGAATGTCATGGCGGACTCCATGTCATGGTCTGTCCCTGACTGAAGCTAAGGTCAACGGGAGGCAAAATGAGCAGACAAGCAAGGGATAATTTGATTAAAGTCTTAGCGAGTGGGTGAAGGAGGAGGTGGCAGGAGGAGGAGGAGGAGGTCAAGCCTGCAGAGAGAAATGGATCGAACTCGTTCACACTTGGTGGGATGCACATCAGCACTTTTTGTTGCCACTTGATTCATCAAATGGGATTTTCAACAACCTGACTGGAATTCTTACACATTCCTGTTGAACTCTCATGACCTGCTGAGGGAAAAACAGGAAGTGTTTAAAACAGGAAGTACGGTCAAGAGCAGGGGTGCAGCTTTTTACCACAACACCCCTGTTACTGAGAAATTACTCTGAGTATGGCTTACTGCAACATGATTTGGGATCATTTCTACTTTGTAACTGACTGTATTGACTTACTCTACAAACACTAGCATTATAGCTTCCTATTTAAGCTAATCAGTAGCTAAGGAGTAAGTTACAAAAGCTAAATGTGAAAATGAAAATTTAAAGCAGACAAATCGATGACTTTTGGCTTTTCAGCAACTATCCTTCTGGCTGCATGTCACTTACTTACAAATGAAGAGTTTATTAAATGTTTTTAGCTGCTAACGAAGCAGCTAATCCGTAGCTGTAAGCTATTGAAGAGGAAGGATGAACAGTAATTTGGGAATACGTTGTTTTAAATTGGTGCATTTCTCTGTCTGC
The DNA here is from genome assembly GCA_036919975.1 of Melanotaenia parkinsoni. Lineage (NCBI taxonomy): Eukaryota > Metazoa > Chordata > Actinopteri > Atheriniformes > Melanotaeniidae > Melanotaenia > Melanotaenia parkinsoni. The sequence continues at coordinate 29,001,524 of JBAFTA010000015.1, forward strand.
CTCACCTTTCAGAAGCTTGAAATCATTTGAAATGGACTTTTCTGTGAAATCTGCTAGCAATGCAGCCAATCTGTAGCCACAAGCTACCATACCGTAGCTTCTCACAAGGATTAAGCTTTCAGCTTGTGAGCCTGCTGACTCACCAGGCCTGTCACTATCAGAACTGATGACAGACACTCATTAGTTGTTTCTGGTCCACTTTCTTGCCTTTCAAAAGCTCCAAAATCTGTGAACTTTACGCCAGACATAGTATTTAGTACTGTGGGTCAATAGTCCTTCATGCCTGGCTTAGCGTTTAGTTGATTGCTATAGTCAGCTGTCTCTGAAGCCATGAGAAGCCCCGATTGACTGAGGGAATACAAGGATTTTCTTTATTTTATCTGGGGTTTAAATGTCTTTTCTAAAATGTTACAGGTGTAAAAGCGTGTGTTGCAGACTTTATGGTGACATGATGGATTTGGGCGCTTCATATTATCAGATACGTGAAAGCCAACAGTAGTCAGGTGTTAGCATGTTGTTAATCTTAGAAAATGAAAAAGCTGGGAAGCCATCCACATTTGAAAGGATGGGCTATTCTCATTAATTTCATTTATGAAAACTGATTTGAGAAAACTAAAAATCAATGTGCAGTGAAGTAGTAACCATCTGGAATTACAAAACAGCCATGAGGCATAACAGAGAAAAACTGAAGAACCGGGTGAGTAAAACCGAGCAAGCCAGTCAGGATTGTCATTATCCAATAAAATATAAAACCTCACATTCTCTAAATTTTGAGTAAAGTTCACTAACAAAAGCACTGTTTCATATGTGGAAGACTCTTTGAGAGTTTAACCCTCAAATTACCTGAATTAGCTACAACAAACAATAAATGGAAAACATAGCTTCAGAAAACTTTCACAGCTTCACACGGAACCGTTTTCAAGATTATTATCTCAGCATGAAGACTTAATTATGTTATTACCTGAAGATATCTTCTGAAACTGGTTTATCTCCTTTAGTGTCTCTGTAATTATAGTTATCTTCTCAAGCTGTGAAGAAATTTGTCCTTCTTTTTAAATGCTTTAGAACCCATCCCAGACTTTCCTCTCAGTATTAGAGGAATCTCATTTATGACAGTGAATATTTGTATGATAAATTTACCAAGTTTAATGAAACAGTGCCATTTAAGGATGAGAAAAAAAAGTCACTGAGCAATCTGTCAGCTTAATTTACTCCATGATGTTCAAGAGAAAAAGTGTCATCGTTTTGTTTTTTCAGTTTCTGAGCAGGTTTATTTTCCTTCTACCTCCATCAGTCTCTTTGACCTGCGTCGACCTGTGTGTCTGACCCACTCTGACAGCTTGTTTTGGGCAGAGAGATGTTAAAGATTAAGAGACTGACCTGACATACATGACTTCCTGACAGAGAAACAAAAATGCTCTCTGCTTCAGCCTAAAGCTGCTGCTGGTCTTCTGCACCTCCACATTTTGGAGGCTTGACATTGATGTTTTTATTTCCCATCCAAGGACATGCAGCGGGGAGATAAAACACGGTGCGCCTCCAATCATCACCTCCAGGGAAACCATGGAAACCAGTGGATTTAAAGAGTGAGAACCACCAGCATCCATCACTTCTACAGCATCTGGAAATATTTTATAAAACAAAAGATAACATGTCATGATAAGATGTCAGTTTTTGTCCAAAGCGAAGGCTCCGTCTAGATGTGAACAAGCTGAACTCTTTTAGAAAGAAGCCTTATTTGTACTGAAAGTTTCTGCAGTTGAAAGAAAAACCTCCACATTGTCAGTAAAATATTGAGTGTGACAGTGGATGAATTTTCCCTGTGGATCAAGCCTTGAGAACATCTGGTGTTAACTGTTGAGGAGAGACTGAGAGGAAGTTCATGTTGGGAACGCTGGAAGTCCTGAAACGCATGTGTCACTAAACTCTGACGGGAATCTGTCGTACCAGAGATGCTGTGAAATGGCAACCCCGCAGACCTCGGGGAAAAAGAAGGCAGATAGGAGGATCGCTGGTATGTTCGGTGTTCGAGGTGTCTGCAATCTTTGTCCGCTCTTTTGTCTGCGCTCATCTGGAACCTGGATGCCTCTCAGCAGGTAAGCGGACCCTACGGCTCACCTTTAAACCCTGAGCGCATTTCCTGCAACCTGGCCTTTGTCATTCTACCCTGACCCATCTTTGTTTCCTACTCTCTTCTCCCTTTTATCTGCTTTCTTTCTCATTTCCTCTGCTTCATGGAGGAAAACTAAATATCTGAAAAGGCTGCCTGCTACTTCACCATATGACAAGCTTTCAGGAATATTGAAGTTGATAAATAGGAATCCAACAAATGATAGTGGATTCCCACTGGAAATGTCTTGAAGTGGGTAAAAGGAAAATGAAAGACAAGAAAGTGAGGATACATGTTGATTAAAATGAACGGTGGCGTCTGGTTGAGACTAGCAGCGTCTGTGGTTGGTGATGGATTGAAACAGCTCTGCTCTCTGACTCAGTCTGTCTCTGCTGCTGACTCAAGTCTTTTCACACGTGCACTGCAGCCCTGAAAATGTTCCCAGAGACTAACGGGGTCTTAATATAAGGAAGCAAATGTCTTGGGCAGCTGCTTCTTCTTCTTTTCTCCTGACATCTCACTGTGTACACAGTACTGATATGAAAGCACATTTTCTTCAATTCATTGATTTGTTTTTATTTAAACTTAATTAATGCAATATATATACAAGTTAATTATTGATATATGCAAATTTGTTGATATTGCAATATTTTTTATATAAATTGTCATCTTCTGTCTGACACCATGATGTAGAAAGCTTGGCTCAGAGATGAACCTGCACCTGTTGTCATTAGACAAATGAGAGCTACATTTACAGGGCTTAATCTAATGCCAGTTTTATGGATGAGTACTTCCTGCAGGTCTCTGCACTGCAGGGCTTAATGCAGACATCGGACGGCAAATAAATGCAGCATTGGTAAATGAAATTAATTAAAAAAATAAAATAATAAAAAAATAATAATACTAAAAACCGGTAAATTGTCTTGGAATTTAGTGCAAGCTTTATTTGTAGAGTACCAATTCACAGCAAAGCCATCTCAAGGCATTTTACAGACACAGTCCATTTCAGTCTATTGTATATTACATATTCAATCCAGTATATTAGATTATAATCCAATTTAAACAATCAAATTCATAATAACTGTCTTCTTATAGACAGTTCATAGAAATAATTACCTAGCTAAAAACTAACAACAGACTGTATCAGAACTTTTCTTTGGTTCAATCCTCCATCCAAATGACAACAATGTCAGATATTTCTACATAGAGCGTAAAGAGAGCAGAGAGGAGCCCAGTGCATCATGGGACATCCCCCAGCAGCCTCGGCCTATAGCAGCAAAGCTAAAGGGATGGATCAGGGTCACCAAGCCAGACCTTCTATAAGATTTATCAGAAAGGAAATCTGATCTTAACATGTAACTACACCCCCATTTTTGCGTAACTCTACCCACTGCAGAATTTGAAAAATGCCTGAAACTGCAAAGGTTGGGTGGGAGCAAGCAGCAACCTCGGCCGGTAAAATGTGAAGCCTATACGGACGTGCAAAATATTGCAGTTCACCCCTCATCCACTAGGGGCTGGCTCCAAAACAGAGTCAATCGCCATAGACCCCCATGTTAAAAAGACCAACTACACAGCAGAAATAAACATGTTTAAAGCCTGGTACAGCATCTTTTTTTAGGATTAATAGGTCAAGTTTACCTTCATGACAACTGTGAGGTGGCTGAATTTATTTCTAACTTATCCGATTGGATGTCATTTAATCTTGAAATTCGGCATAATTAGGGGCATTTCCTTTTGATAACAGGTATCCAATATTCGCAGAAAGAAGGGAGAGCACAGCTGCGGTTTTTAGCCGGCTAACAGCGCGTCTTAGCTTTAGCCCACCGACCTCCGTTAGCTGGTTATCTACCGTTAGCTCCGGGTTAGCTCGGTTAGCTATTAGTTACAGGCAGCTCAGAGTTTGATGGGTGTCAATCATCCACCCACCACCTTCACAGTCCCCATCTCAGCTCCATCTCTTTGCCCATTTTTGGATTTTCCGAGAATGACAACATGTGTGACACTGCCAAGATGGCAATGGTGGGAACCGCCCAATACGCTTCATTTCAGCTCTTCAGAAACTTACAGGTGATGTCATGGAGGCTCCACCCATCTTTTATGTACAGTCTTTGGGTGAGAGGTGTGGGGTGATCAGTGAGTGGAGAGTGGGCGGGACAGGACACACAGGCAGAAATGATTGACAGACAGCAGCTCAGCTCACTGGCAAGATGGAAAGCGAGATTCACAAAGCAGCTATGCCACATAGCAGTTTAAGGTGGAAGACTTTTCCCCTTCTGAATCTCCTCAGTTACACATGAACCAGGTGGTCCTGAAGCATGTCAGTCTGAGCCGTTAGCACTGTCAGCAGCTCTGGAAAGATGTGGAGACTCGCGGCAGGTTGTGGCAGCTGCAGGAAGAGCTGCAGGAAGTTGCTGCTGCTACGATATGAGCTGCTGTCTGTGTCAGATGAGGATCAACAGGTAAAGAATAAAGTCCAGTGTTACTTTTACACCCCTCAGAAGCACAAATCCGTCCTATTGCAGGAACATTTAATCAGAAACTCTGTGAAAGAATAGAGTTCTGAAACTACCAAATCTACACCAGATAAGTTCACATCCCTTCATATGTGTTGGTGGGCGTGGTTTTCTATGTCTGCAAGGCGAGGACCCGCCTATCTGCATCTAGAGGGAGGGGCTGTGGGGTTTTTAGAATTTCCTTCTGTCACGAAAAACAAGCGCCTGATTTTACCCTCTAGAGGGCGTTATGAGCCAATGTTTACCCACAAAATCCTGTTCTTAAAATAAACTAAAAAATGCAAATCTTATCAACAGTATAGGTGGTTTTATCACAATTAAGTAATTCTGTTTTGTTTACAGCTTAAACACACACTTTTGGGTGCAATACCCCTTTAAATGTAGAGAGGATATCTGCTTCCTGAACTTCCTATATCTATGTATCTCTAACTGTAATGCACTACAGCCAGTTATTGTTTATGTATTTGTATGTTTATCTGATATTCATTTAAATAGCATTTCACATAATTCTGATCAACACTCTTTAGATTCAAACTGTCCTCAATGAAAAGGGGTAATTTTACATACCATGTTTCATATCCTCCTCAAATGTAATAACTGGATATCTGGAAATATTTGTAAAAACCATTTGTAAATGAAAAAAAGAAGAAGAAGAAAGGAAAAGTTCATTAGTAAATATTTAGTGTTACTTGTATCGGGATGGCGTGGTTCTGCAAGGTAGAGCGGTCGACTTGTAACCCGAGGCTTGCTGGTTCGATCCTCGGCCAAGTTGAGTTTATGTTGAGGTGTAATAAATTACAACAAGCTAATCGCTCCTGATGGCTCGTGGTTGAGCGCCTTGCATGGTAGCTTCCGCCATCAGTGTGTGAATATGATGTAAGCGTTTTAGGTATCATTCCACATACAGTAAAGTATAAATATAATTATGGAGCATTTACCATTTTAGTTAATATTACTTACGTAAGTGGCTGAGTAATATTAAGTGTTACTTAATTGGAGAATAAAACCCAGAATGCTCCTTGATGTCTGAGGTTCTTCTGAGTTGGGTCCTTCGTAGATTAGGAAAGATTCCCTCCTTGAACTGAATGACCTTTTACATGGCTGTTTCTAAGCCAGCTGACAGCCAGGACTGGATCATGTCACTTTAGTCATTTACACTTTGCACATTACGGTCCTGAAAACTTTTTAGCAACTAGGAAAACATTTCAATAGATATGGTGTCAATCTGTCTGTGCCGTTCAACAAGCAGAAAGCACTGTGGATACTTTAGATACATCCTTGAAATTTAACCAAATGAAGGATCTAAGGATCTTTGACACTGGAAAAGTCATTAATCTGCTTTGTTGATTTCAAGAAGCACCTGTTATGATGTTTACCATCTTGTCTGGTGATTCATGATCAATATTTGCTGTTACACTTACAGTGTCTAACAACTACTGACATCTAGTGGTGAAGGGGGAAATTGCAGCTAGCCTTAACAGCTAACTACTTTTGTATTAGGAGGCAAAATTACCTGTTAGGTAGAAAAGATAAAGCTGTTTAACCCCTCCAAAGACCTTTGTTCTTTAACTGTGATTTCCATCCAGGAAAATCTACACCATTATTTATACTCCTTTTCAACCGTCTTATGTCCTAAATTGTTTTGCCTCGTCATGTTTTCTCCTCTTTGAAGTAGATTTATGTGGTGTTTTCTGTTCATACCCTCTAACCTTGTCAGGCAGCACTGATCTGTCCACATTTATCTTCCTTATTGCCCCTTTGAATAGAACTCTTCCTCTTCTAAGATGGCAGTAATAGGGTCGTCCTTTTTATGTAGGATATGATTTTAAATAGATAAAAATAATTCATTTTAAAGAGGTAAAAATGTTGAAGTCCAAACAATTTATATTTATAAACTGATATTAAGTGACCTAAAAATGAAAAAGCTGACTTCTGAATGTAAGTCTACTGCATGTTTCACATATTCTAGAGATGACCTTTGATCTGTGCAGACAAGCACAAACCGAGGAGGAAGACAAGACAATCAACTAATTATGAAAATAAAGCATGAAGGCAAAGCAGAGGAAATGCATCACATACAGGATAAGGGAGAACAAACCCTGAGGAAGAAGAGGAGCTGGAGGAGTGAGGAAATAAGAGGACAATGAAAAATGGTGCAGCCTGCATGGATGAGGAAGGACAGAAAAGAGGAGATGGAGGACAAAAGGTTACAGAAGAGGAAGGAAGGTGATATAAGAGGTGAAGAAACAGGGATGCAAAGAAACAGATAGAGGTGGGATTATCTGCTGCAGATGGAATAGAGCAGAGTTTTTCTCCTCAACGGGCCACAGCGTTTATTGTCTGCAGTCACCTTGCAGCCCAAAACTCAACCACACCTGTCTGTAGATGTGTTGAGGACCATGCATGCTAATCCCCCTGCTGCACACACCTTCAACCGGCTCACGTCGATCATTCATTTGGAGCTTTTAACCACTTATTTAGCTGAACGTCTGCATGTTGGAGAAATTTGCAAAGCAAAGCTGCCATCTGAGAAAGGCATGTAAACAGAGGAAGAGAGAGGTGCAGATGGAGAGAGGACAAGTTAATGAGAGAAAAAATGGGAATGTGTTAGTAGTGAGAGGCTGCCAGATGTGTGTCAAGGAAAAATGAGTGCATGCATGCTGCTGGGATGAATATTGCTTTGTATGAATGGCTGAGTGCACATGAATGTGACTGACAGGCTGAGTGTGTGCACTGAAGAGTGAAAGACACACATATTCACACACACAAGCAGACACGTGGAGGGGAGGCTGTCAGGGAAGCGACCATGCATCTCCATGGAGGATACACCCAGAGAGAGGGTGAGAGAGCAGAGCAAGGGAGAGAAAGAGAGAGAGGGAGAGAGAGAGAGAGAGAGAGAGAGAGAGAGAGAGAGAGAGAGAGAGAGGAAGGAAAAGAGGACAGAGGTTATACTGAAAGGAAAAGGAAGATGGAGAGGGGGAGGGAGCGGTTCAGGAGGAAAAGGAGGAGGAGCCGGGGGAGTGGCTGGACGAGAGAGGTAGACAAAGCAAGGGAGGAGGTTGGAGAGAGAGGGAGGAAAGGAGTGGAGGGAGGGCAGGCTCAGAGAAAGAAGCAGAAGAAGAAGAAGGAGGAGGAGGAGACACAGCAAGTGAGGAAGGTGTGTGTTTGAAGGTGTGTGTGTGTGTGTGTGTTTTATTCTCTCTGGTGTAAATGAATGGAAGGCGTCTCCATTGTCTTCAGAACGGTAAGAAGCTCTGCTCCTGCACCGCATCTGGCCGCTAATAATAGACTGTGTGTGTGTGTGTGTGTGTGTGTGTGTGTGTGTGTGTGTGTGTGTGTGTGTGTGTGTGTGTGTGTGTGTGTTTGTGTGTGTCCATAACTTCATCATGCATGTAATACCTGTGTCCTGCTGTGGAACAGTCCACACATTTCGGACTATAAAGTGAGCGTTCCTCAGTGTAAATCTGTTCAGCGTGTATGTGTGTGTGTGTGTGTGTGTGTGTGTGTGCGTTTGCATGCACACTAACTCATCTTGTGGGGACAAATGTCTTCATACAGTGACATTGTGGGGACACTGCAGTCCCTTTGGGAACCACAGGAAGTCTTCACAGCATTGCTGTCCATGTTGTTGTTTGAAGACCTGGTTCGTGGTTTGGACCGGGTCTGACTTACTTTCCCGGCCGTCTTTGTGAGAGCCAGTTTAATTTGTTAAGAGTCAGGACAATTTTTGGAAAGTGGGAACATTTTGGCACTCTCTTGAGGATAGACTTTCAGCCACTGCTTAAATCCTGAGGTTTGCCCATGATTTTTTCTTTTTTATTATTATTTCTTTTTTACTGAACCTGCATTTTTTTATAAGATTTGTTTTAATGGTGCCTCCGGCATGATGCTACAAACTGTGATGAGTACATGCAAATATTTGTTTTTTCAAATATATTGTCATGTTGCTTAATTATGGAGCAGTATGTTGTACGTATGTATGTGAATATAATGAAAACAGATTTGCAGAATAAATAACAATAAATCATGCTTTTCTATATTGGGGAACCCAACCACTGGGCTGTTCACTGGAGGATGAGTGTTCTGGCAAAAAGCTAAATTAATTATTTATTAAATTTAATTTATTAATTTGAAAAATTAAATTAAATTAAATTAAATTAAATTAAATTAAATTAAATTAAATTAAATTAAATTAAATTAAATTAAATT
>JBAFTA010000015.1:29028867-29057036 GCA_036919975.1 Melanotaenia parkinsoni
GACATGGTCAGCAACAATACTCAGGTAGGCTGTGCTGGTTAAACCAGGCCACGTTGGTACTAAGGGACCCAAAGTGGGCCAAGAAAATGTCCACAACACAAGTGGTTCCCAATTTATTTGACCAGATGCCCGAGCCACCTCATCTTGCTCCTCTCGATGTGGAGGAGCAGCGACTCTACTCCGAGCCCCTCCTTCTCACCCTATCTGTAAGGGAGAGCCCTGCCACCCTCAGAGAAAACTCCTTTCGGCCGCTTGTATTCGCAATGTTGTTCTTTTGGTCACTACCCACAGCTCATGACCGTAGGTCTACTTCTTCAGACCATTCTCTGTAAACCCTAGAGATGGTTGTGTGTGAGAATCCCAGTAAATACTCCACCAACAACCATGCCACATTCCAGTTCACTTAAATCCCCTTTCTTCCTCATTCTGATGCTCAGTTTGAACTTCAGCAAGTCGTCTTCATCGTGTCCTCTTCACTAAATGTGTTGAGTTTCTGCCATGTGATTGGCTGATTAGATATTTGTGTTTTCTACATAACAAAGTTGATTATGTTTCCAGATACAACATGTTGCATCTTTGGGATTTCCCCCTCACAGTTTATGATCATTTATTGACACTTCTGCCTTGTTTGTGCTACAGATTGATAAAAAACTGGAAGTTATTCATTCTCTTTTACAAACTTGGTGACTATTTTACTCAGAAAGCCACTCAGATGCTGACAGTCTGGAATGTGGTGCCCTGCAAACTTTATGGAGCGTTCTGGGAAAGCAGATCTGCCCATTTTAAAAGATTTGAGAGGTTCCAACTCTGATTTTGGTCAAACTTCATAGTGGTGCAAAATTTAATGCAAAAACAGCTCTCACATCGCTGAAGGCTTTATGGGAACACACATTTCTCCCTAATGTCAATAATGCAGCACATCCCACCTGAATGCATCCTGAGAGGAGCATTTGTTTGGATATTTGAGTCGTCTTGCGGCTGCATGGGGCCCCCACGGCCTGCTGCCCGAGGCTACGGCCCATCTGCACATCATCAGCGTACAGACACCAGTCAGCTGCCGCTCATCACTACGCTGCTGTCACACTTCCTGTCAGACAGCCGAGGCAGGGGAGCTCCTCTCTGCAACCAGTCAGCATCTCATCACCCAAAGAAGAAGCACAACCCTCTGCTCTCTGTTTTGATGTGTGACACTTTCTCCTTTCGTGGTCATTAGATGCCAGCAAACACAACCACCACACACCATGTTGTTATTGATTACCTGAAACAAACCTCTGACTTCTTCTTCTAGTTGGTGGTATTTTGAGCCTTGTCAGCTCAACCTGAGCCACAGCTCAGGAGTTAATGAGTAGCGGCTGAGACTGACAGCTGTAGAGCAGTGAAGGAATATAGCCTTAAACATTAGGAAACAGATGCAAGGATGACATGCAGCGGCTGTTTTAAGACCACAGATGAGGTTGTTTACATGGAGGAATTCCTCTTATTTAATTCCAGTAGTGTGTACCCGCAGCATGGTGGAGGCTGCAGCTGAGCAGGATGTATGCTTCCTTCAGGTGCAGTAGGAAAGTTCATCTGAAACGCAGAACTGTTCAAAAACGTGGGGTCTTTTTTAAATGACTGATGGGAAAAGAAGCTGCAGCTTCTGCGGAGGTGCAGCTGCTTTACCAAACCTCAGAGGCGAGGAAGGAGCTGAGCTGTTGGTCTACAGCCAAAAACAAACTTTGTGGAAGAACAAATGATGAAAATGTCTCCTGAAGCCATTTGTCAACAACCAGAACTTTAACTTTAAATACTCCTGAATTCTTGTCATAACAATATGAATAATTATGGAATACTATAAAAAATAATCAAATAAAACATATTGTTTTTTATATAAAATAAAAGTAACTAATACATTTTAAATATATGTTTTCTAGTCTGTAATGGAGCATTCTATACATTACTATTTCCAGTGTGTGTTGGTGCAGCAGCATCAGAAGAAACTGATTAAAAATCAAAATCAATTTCCCTCTGGGGACAATAAATGATTTAAATGGAATTGAACTGAATAAAAAAATCTTAGTGTAAGTTCAGTGTGCTGTAAATTCAGCTATGCTGAAGTAAAATGATTAAAACAGCCCATTTCACAGATAAAAATCACAAAGTGCTTCACAACTAATAAAAACCAAATACAACATGTCATAACCGTAAAAACTGACATTATAAAGATTCACCAAAGTAATTAAACGCTTTCTGTACAAAAATGTCTTCTGTTGCATTTTAAAGAAGTGAAAGAGCATTCCACGACCAGGAAAGTACAAACACCACGATTTTAAATTGAGGACAAGGGTCAGCAGCAACCTCTGACCTGATGACCTACAGCAGAGGGATATGGTTTCAGCTAGCCAGACTGGGGAGCTTCACCATGTGGCTGTAAGAGTTACATCAGTAGGACAAGTGAGAAAGAAAAGATAGTCCTCCAAATGCAACTTTTGCTGAACTGAATTGAACCGAACTGGAAATGGTGATAAAGCTGTGAGTTTTATTAAAGCAGCAGCTTCGTCACTATAAACCCAAAGAAGTTATATTAATGTAGAAACCTTCAAAGACGTGTTCAGATTCAGTTCATCAGCTTAGCTCCTTCCCAGTGATCTGCAGAGGCGAGACAGATGAACTGATTTCTGACCCCAGAGGTCTGGTTCTGTGGTTTTGATTCTGACACAATGGATCCTCTCAGGTAAAACCCAGATTTCTGGATCCGAGTCGTTCGTGAGTCTGAACTGAGAGGAGGATCATTACAACGGAGATGATGAGGGGAAAATGAAGGACAGATTAAAAAGACAGAAGGAAGGAAGCGTGAAGGAGGGATGATGATGATGATGGTGATGCGTCTCTGAGGAGGAGCGAGGGAGGCAGCGCGCGGTGGAGAGAGGCAGAGCCAGAGCAGAAGAGAGCGTCGGAGGCAGGCTGGATCGTCGCCCCCTCTCTCCCTCCCCCCTCCCTTCGTCTCCGGCCGCTCGCGCTCGCTGTCCTCCTGGTTCATGTTGCAGCAGCAGCGACGTTGATCAACAGCAGCAGCAACAATGTGGTGCATCAACTGCGCCTCCGACAAAACGCCCGCAATCCTCAACAACAAGCTGCTCTACTGGTAAGAAAACAACCACAGTGGGGGTCCGGGGGTGGTGGTGGGTAGGAGGGTCTGGGGGGACCGGGCTTAGACTCCACCGCCTCCTCCACATCGGCTGGGTTTGTGCCCCTGGTGCCGCACTGCCGCGCGGCTTTTCTGTTCAGCGTCGTGTCCTCAGCGGCTGATGCTGGTAAATTCTAATGAAACGCGACATGAGCGCGCGGCTGTTGGTTGGTGATGCTCCCAGTCTGAGGAGGAGATCATGTCAGCAGGGACCGGGAGGGGGGGTTGCTGGTAATGATCGCAGAGGGGTCCATTTGATCACCAATGACTTGTGGTTTTAGGAGTGTTCCTAAGCGCGTGCCATCTTCTTTTGACCCGTCTGTCTCCCCACATACCTGAACCTTCTGGTTTAGGTGTGTCGTTCAGCCTGTGACTCCTTCAAACTTTTCAGATGAGGACAGATGTTGATCTTCTGCTCAGCATAAAGTCTTGTTGCTGAATTCTGCAGCCACTGAAGTTCTTGTTGATTTTAAAGCAGGTTTCAGGAGATTTTTTTAAGGAGTTTCAATTCAAAGATGAAGTTTTGAGAAAAGTTACATGTCTTCTGCATGAATTATGGGACGATGAAAGACATTCAGATGATACCCCTCATGGTTCAGTATCATTAGCGTTAAAGGCAAAGCAGTGCTGCTTGGTGTGGGAAGCCAGAGACGTCTCTAGAATTTAAAGACGAGGGGGGCTCAGCCCTCAGGAAAAGCCCTATAAAGTTGCCCGTTTCAGCCAGTGGTGAAATCATGATAATGATCTGTTAAAACATTGAAGAGCAGTTATTAGGATCAGTCAAAAGAGAGGACGGCCAAGGAAATGTCCTCCTGAGCTGAAATACAAACACAGTAAAATTGTTACATCATAATTATAATTCAGTGATAATTTTATACGCGTAGCGTACATACAGGCTTAATAAACAGGTTGTAAATACCAGCAGCAGTAGAAACAGCTGTGCTAAATCAGGACCGCTGTAGCCACTAGCCGCCCGTTACAACGTCACGATCGAAATACGAAACCTGAAAATCATTTCAACATCACCTGACAGCTACACTCAGCTTTCTAATTTCTAATTTCTTCCCAGACTAACTTTCCTTAAATAACTAATGTTGGGATAAAAAAACACAGAAAAAAGTTAAACCTTTTAAATGTCCTGATGAAACTGTTTCATTTGGTGGAGTCGCTCTAAATATTCCTAAAGTTCAGATCTCAGATAACGTGCAACAAATATTGGATCAAACTCCTCAGAAAATACTACAGTGATGTTAGATTCAGCTTGTCGAGCTTTGCTTGTTCCCGTCACTGAATGTTTCCAGCTTCACCTCTCGGAAGAATTTAAAAAGACTTCTCAGATTATCAGGTGGTTGGCGTGTTTTCCAACCGTCGTCTGTCCATTGGTGGACCAGTGTTGTGCAGGTTTATGCTTTTCGTGAACTAGTTCAAAGTTCAGTTCATTTAAATTTTTCTAGGTTAGAAGTGAGAGTGAAAACTCAAAGTGTTGTGGCAATGAAATCAAGTATGTTAGAACTTAAATTCAATCACACAGAACAGATGTGTATGTGGAACAGATGTGAGGACAGAGGACAAAAAAATCATCTTGTTTGGTCTAACAGTTCATATTTTTCTTAAACAGCTGTTTTCAGCTGACCTCTCCCTTCAGTTTAAAGCAAGAACAAAATGTTATCAGATATCCTCTCACACTGGACAGACGCTTCAAATCCACATGTTTCTAATTACAAGTTGATGGTTCTGACTTTCTGACTTGTTTCTGAAGTGCAGGCGGACATAATTGGAACAGAAATGTCTTGTAGTTCTAAAGAATGGTTGCTAGTTGGGCTTCATGCAGGAAGTCAACTGTCTGCATGTCTTTCATGAAGTTTTTCATAACTGAACAATGTTTTGCGCTTTTTCAACTTGAGTGTCTGTAAAAGCAGCACTCGTGAACTTTGGCAGATTTTCTCAGTGAGGATGATCCAGCCTCTTTTATCTTGCATCCTAACTGATATCTGTCCTGTCCATGTCTCATCTCTTGCTCTGTCCCTTTCTCTATTTCTTTTCCTCTTCCTTCTGAAAATGGTGCGCATTAAAAATAGCCAATGTGTTGATATCCAGTTGCTGGCGTGTGATGTGGTGCTGTAATGTAGATGCTGCTGTTTTTACTCCAAGAGGAAAAAACTTAGGATGTGTGGTTTCTCAGCCTCGGGATGCCACAGGACAACATACATAATGAATGTCACTTTACCATCAAAATGAGTCAGAAACACAGAAGGTTACGTAGTGTTGCTTTATTTCTTCCCCTCATCCCACTCTGTTTTATAAAGAAGATTTGTTTTCAGTGGAACAGGGAGCAGTGGTCTCTTAGCTCTGGTATGGAGGACGCTTTGGATAGCTTGATGATCACCATTTCTCAACCTCCAAAAGAAAAGGGAGGACTTACCGCTGCAGAACAGAGTAGGGCCAGATACAGGTTTTGGATTGGTGCTGAGTTTGAAAGCAAACTACACCCTCTTCCTCTCAGTCCAGTTTGAAAGCTACACACTTACTTGTTCACATGCTCTTGTTGGTCCGTTTAAGTCCACTTTAAAATGTGAGCTTTCTGGTTCTGTGGTTAATCTGCTGTGGTGACAACCTGCGGTCAGAATCAGACGGCCGACGCACCGTTGCTGTTCTGACATTTTCTTCTCTGACCCGTCAGACCTCGGAGTCTCACTGTGATCCTGATACACTGAGTGTCATCACAGATATCAGCTGTTTTTAGCCGTTTAGTGTCAGAAGTGCAGCATGCGGAGCTGTGAACGTCCTCTGTACTTTTCTTTGTTTAAAAACCTTTCATGACATTTAAAAAAAAAAACACATGTTGGAGAAAAGACTGAAAGGAGCTGAAACTAAGAATAAAATGATGTTACAACCAAGTCATCAGATTCTCTATCGATGGAAAATAAATCAACTCAACATTGTTCTATAATTCAGATGTTATCGTTATTATTTGACTGTTAAAGACTAAATTTTGTTGATTAATGTTGAATCATTTAAAAGGAAGTCCACTTCTACCAATATGAGAAAAAAGCTTTTAATTATTAAAGATTTTTTCTGATCATAAAAACACATTACCTGAACATTTTCAGCTTGTTCCTCATATTTATTTTGATGCCATTGGCTGTAATGGGTTTTTATATAATTCATTGAAATAAATTAGAAGGAAATTTACTAGTTTGACAGAAACAGAAATGAGAGGCAACATGTTTGCCTTCATGTTGAGCTTTTTCTCCTTTAACAGCTGAAGCTCACCTGGTCTGGTCTCAGAACTGGTTTGGATTTTTTTCCTATAGTTGAAAAATAATTAAAAATATAATAATTTAATGCAGCTGCTGAGGAATTTCTACAGTTTTAGCCAAGTACAAATCAATGAAGAGGGTCAGCACTTTTCTTTTCTCTCTCTCCCTCTCTTTGCTCTTGTTTTACCAGGCAGATGCTTATTCGTTACAGTACTGGATGACGATGACTGGATGACGATGGCTAGGTTTTTAAAGTCCTAACTTTAACCAATCAGATCAACTATAAGTCGGTCAGTGAATCTGTAGCCATCACACCCAAAATTTCTCTGAACCTTCCGGCTCATAAATCTCTTGTTTTTCTGTTTGGAACCAGGAAAAATAGATTTTCCATGATGTGATGATCTGAAGTTAATTTTTCAAGAATCAACAGCCTCCCAAGATTACATCACAACATGGAGATTAGAAAGGTGTGCTTTAAAAGTAGTAGCAGGAGAAAACACTAAGGGACCAGAAACGACGTAGTGCGCATGCCAGGCCTCTAGAGGGCAGCGAAACGTCGCACCGACACACCCGTGCACAGCACCCTCATAAGACTGCAAACAGCAGAGGCGTTGCGTGTCAACAGCTGGTGCATGTAACCTCTGAGTCGTTGCTGAAAGCATACATCACCAGAAACAGGTTCTGCTTCAACAGACCAAATAAAATTAAAAAGATGCACAAACATGACTGCCATTGTTCGCGAGTTAAGCAGAGTGTGTGTGTGCAAGTGCAAGATGACGTGAAATATGTCGTCATTGCCAAAGATTCTGTTTCCAGCTACACTCACGGAATCGCCTTCCGTTGCAAGAAAATTTCCATCTGGAGGTAGTCATCAAAACTTTATGGGTTTATCCACCCAAAACTCTGTTACCATGGAAACAAGAGACAAGCGCGCAACCAAACGTCTGTGTTTTACTGTCTCAGCAGTTTTTAAGCTTTTTCAGCGGCTGAAAGCCAAACAGAACATCAAGCTTTCTGATTAATGGTGTTTATAGTTTGAACATAAAATAGGTTTTGCTGTAAAATGGCAGAAACAAGAATTACATTGCAGTGTATTTCTAGACCACTTGTGAGATGAGTGTAGTAATGGGGTGTATGTCTGCGTCCAAGTCGGCCCAGGTTTGAAATTTAAATACATTTTGTTTTGGCTGCATTGAGATATTAAGTGCCACTGTCCCTGAACCAGTATAACTACCATTTACCTTTACTTCCCTTCTGGATGAAGTCAGGAGACATTTTCTGAATAGCTGAACTTTAAATCCAACCATTAGAATCAGTTTGGTCTTTCTGGAGCAGAACTTTGTTTCATGCTGCTGTGTTCTGGTAATTTTATATGTTTATGCATCATTATATTCAGAATCACAGCGCTCAGTTATATTAACAGCTCTTAATGTTAGTGATGCATGCTGTAGCTTCATCTCAACACCAACCTGGTGGTTCTGGTGGGAATTCAGCCTCCACTCCCAGCGGTGTGGTGCTTCATTAGCTCTCTGCTCTACTAGTGGGAGTGCTGAGGAAGAATAGACAGAAACTGAGTCATGGAGGCTGCTGGGGAGCGTTGCTGAAGGAGCTGACTCAGCGGCATTGTTGCTGTAATCCCACACAAGTGAGGCTGTTGCCTGGAAACCTCTGAGCGGACTTTGACCCAACTCCTTGCCTGGACTTTCTGGGGCATGTTCAGGCTTTAAGGTCTGTTAGAATCACTGAGGAGAATGGATGCTGTGGGGTAAAGGATCTCACTGGCTGCCTGTTACAGACCATCACTGTAAAGTGCATCACAGAAAAACATGTAAAACGTGTCCTAAGGGTGGCGCTGTATGACAAAATATTTTGATCCAATCTGAGGGGTTCAACCTCTGGGGAGCAGGAATATCTCTGAACATTTCACAGAAACATGTTCTTTAGTTGTAGATTTCCTCTGTAGAAGGGAAAATTTGCTCACATTTTGGTCTTAAAGGAAGCAGTTGATTCTCCCGAGACCCTGAATATATCAACAGTGCATTTATCAGTCTGCAGTGCATTTACTCAAAGATCAGACTCCACTCCTGGACTGGGAAATGGTGCTCAACGATTACACACCAAAAAAAAAAAAAGCATTTCTCCACACCATGCAATAAAAATGAAAGAAGTAGAGAATACCATATCTCCAGATCCATTAAAAACCAGCAGAAATTTATGAAGCTCACTAAGAGCTTCAGTTTGTACATCTCTGCAGGAGCAGAGATTGTGTTTTTATAGCTCAGGTTCCAGAGAAAGGACAGAAGATGTGACTCTTTGCATGATGCCTTTATTGCTCATTTAGCCCCTAAAGAGGCCGAGCTGCGACGGCATGCAGCCCCTAGCTGTCCACAGCTGCTCGTCCTGGCTGTGGTTGTGGTTATCACTTAGACTGGGGATACATATAGCATATGTATTTTGAAAGAGACACGTTATGTTAATAAATTTCAAGCATAAGGTAGCAGGCAAACACTGCTGTAATCCTGTATCATATAATCTGCAGCTAAATCTAAAAGAAGCAGAAAATCAAAGCAACTAATCAAGCTAGCTTCCAGGTGTGCAATGATGCATCATGCTATATTGATACATTAATTCAATAATCAATGATGGATGGATCAAACATCATTTCCAAGGGCAAACGAATTACGCCCAAGTTGAATTATACACTTTCTTATTTACAAGTGCCAGCTCATCATTGGACATATCAGCGCCAAAGGGAGACAGCCTCCAGCTTCACGTATCTGCTAACGGTGCAAGCTTTTTATGACATGCATGTTTGATTTATATGCATATATTTATGTACATTTATAGGATGTGTTGACTGAGAAAAGGTCAGATTGATAAAAATTGGAAAAAAAGAAGCTTCCACTAATGTGCAGAAAAACCCATTTATGTCAGGTGTCTTGAACTCTAGCCCCCCGGGACCAATGTCCTGAACTACGTATTAGTTTATCAAACAGTTACAGTGGAGATTAAACATCATTGTAAATACACCAGAGTTAGCCAAATAGCTATTTTTAATCTTTAGCCCCTGGACAGATATTCTCACCTTTTCATCCTAAACTACACTGAGTGTTCTGTGTTTAAGTAAAGACATGATAAATGACCTGCAAATAATTATTTCAGGCAAAATGCTCAATATTTCAAACATGATCCGGAACTAAAAGTCACATAACACAGCCATAAGCAGCAGCGAATTCATCTAAAGCCTGAAAGCATTGAACATCATAGCTAACAAGCTAACAGGCTAGCAAGCACAGAGTCTCCTTTTAATAATTGTACCAAGATCCAAAAGTCCTGAAAGCTTTGTATGATTTTGTTCTGGTTGTACAGTTTGGTGTGCAGATGGCAGCCAGTCTGAGTATTCAGGTGTGAAGTACTGGATAATACCTGCATGCAATGACTCCAGTTAGCCTCAATCAGTCACTTCTAGCATCACTCAAAGCTACATTTATTGCAAAAAGGTCTGGTGAGCTTCAACACTAGGCTATTTAAATAGGTAATAAGAGTATTTTGAACAATAACAGAGCAGCAAACAACGTATTGTTCATTTTATATAGTTATTCAAGCTAGTGGTTGTTTTGTTCACATGAACCATTAAGGCTGTTTGGAGAACAATACGATAAATCTGAATAGATTTCTGTTGGTTTGAATGCTTATTTAATCAGAGTCAACTAAAAAATTTCAGCAGGCTTGTGAGACTTGTGCTTGGTGATTAAAGGTTGTCTCAGCGCTGCGTGGGCGCCTACAGACAGGGAGTCTTGTAGCTTCACTGCTGTTTCAAAACATCAGCAAATTCCAGGCTTGGCTTCATTGTTCCTCCCTGGAGCCACAGTCTTTATGAGGACAGTGTGACAACAAACCGGACTTCAAGCTGCTTCTGCAAGTTTGTGAAGTATTTAAGATTTATAATCTGACTCATGTCTGCTGCTTCCCCTGCATGAGCATCCACTTTGATTTAGTTTCCTGTTTATAATGTTTTTGTTTTCCATTTTTATGTCATGATTGTTTGATGTATTTACTCACACTGTGATCTTAGATGAGCAAAAGTACAAATTATATCAGATAAAACAGCAAACTGTTTTGGGTGTCAACAGTTAGAGTAACAACTTGTTAAAACAACTAGGCTACTTCTACTGAATTACAGCTGTTAGCATCATAGCATCTACTTCTCCTCTCTGGTGGCTCAACACAGACAAGTTTTTTCACTTGAAACCTCCAGTGGAAACAAGTCAAAATTATACTGGACAAGTTTCCTGCAGTTTCCGTTCTCAGATGAATGTAAAACCGTAATCTGCCCATCAACATGTGTCCAGCTAGGTTTCAGTAACACTCCCTCAGTTCTTTCTGATCTCAGACTCTCAGACCTCAACTTGCATCCAAATCCAGGTAAACATTTAGTCTAGATCAGCTGTTTACATACTTAAACAGCTGCTGGTTTATGTCAGCTTCAGCCTTTAAGGCTTACCACTCTGAACATCACAGTTCCCCTAAAAGGGACATCATGGCAGATTTATTTCCAGATCTGCATTTTACTGCAGGGCTCTGTTATTTATAGCATTATTTACAGCTCAAAAAGCTGCTCATTTCCAGCCTTGTCTCAGCAGAAGCTGTTAAATAGGAATGTTTTTCCACACGTCCAGCACACAGCACTTTTACAATGCAGGCTTAGACCTTGTGGCACGACAAAGTTTTGGCAGGAAGTTATTTTATGTTAATAAGCATTGTGTCATGTGAAAGATTCTGCGACCAGTCAGCATAAAAACTTTCATGTGCATCTCAACTCCTAAACGTAACTGTTAGCAGGTGAAAGTGGAGTAAAACAGTAAATACTGGACTGGATGGGGAGCTTCCTCCTAATAAAGAAGGTTACCTGTTAGCATTATTAAGTCGCCAGCGTCAACCGTCCTGATCCTGGGAACAGCTTCAGTAGCTCTGCTGCAGCTGCTTCGTGATGAGGAGCTGAGAACGGAGAGTGTAGCTGTGGTGCATTTTTTCTGTATTTTATTAGATTTGCATGTTGTTTTTTTTCTTATCAGACAAATGTACATGTTTTTCAGTCAGTCAGTGGGCTGTTACATGGGCTACTTTAAAAAACACATATTTTACTGGTAGTACATACAGATTTTACTGATTTGTATGTGAACTATTTCAAAATATGCAGTATGCGTAAAACTCTGATTTGGAACAATTCTCCAGTATGTGTCTGACCAGGCTGTCGCATGCCGTGTTACATTATAGATTTATTCTTATTGTTTTACAGTGGAATGACAAACAAGACATTAGAAATCATCTTTGTTTTGTTTGGATTTTTTATTTGACTGCCACAGTTTGTTCTGTGGGATGTCCAACGGCACTCCTCGAGGGCCGCTGTCCTGGAGGTTTTGGATGTTTCCTGCTGTAGCACCTGAATCAGATTAATCAGTCAACATGCTTGGACAGAATTTCACAACAACCTAATAAGGGGAGCCACTTAATTTGAGTTAGGTGTGTTTGGGCAGGTAAACATCTAAAAACTGCAGGACTGCTATCCTCAAAGACCGGAGCTGGACACACCTGATGTACACATTCAGGCTAGCATAACCCTTCCTTTTCATAACTAAATATAACAGCTGTGTCATAAAGATACGCAAACCCATATTAAAACAAGTATACTTCTCTATTTGAATACTTAAAAACGGAGTAAAAGGAAAGGAAGATTAAAGAGTAAAGATTAAGAGATTTGTTAAGCGTTATAAATATCAGTATATGTTTTACTGGTGAAGAATAAATAACCTCTATCAGGTCATTGCACAATATGTGAACATCCTCTCTGCTAAGGTAAACTCTGATAAAGACAAGCAGGACAAAAGACTGTGCAGCAGAGGTCTCCAAAATGGATATTTTGGCACAGTTAGACCATCTGTTCAAAGGTCCTGTTAAACAAGAGACATGCAGCTCTGTCGTTCTTTAATTATGCTTTTCAAAACCAGAAAATGGCTAAAAATTTCATACAAAGTTAACATTTAACAAGGTCACATACTACCTGCTAGTGATGAACAGAGTGCGATGTATGTACTGTCTTGTACAATGGTCCCCAACGCTGGTCCTCAAGGCCCACTATCCTGCAAGCATTAGATGTTTCCCTGCTGCAACACATCTGATTCAAATTAAATGGATCCCTGACAAGCTCTGCACAGGTCTGCTAATGAGCCATTCATCTGCCAATTACAAGCAATTTAAGGCTTTCTTTCTTTACGTTATTTGCAAATACTGGCTGTTTGGAAGATTTTAGTAGATGTACCTTTGACAAAAACATTGTATGACAGCTCATCTGTCCCACTATATTTATCATTTTATTGACAACATGCTGAGCTTTTTCAGTCTTGGAAAACACCCTGATGGAATATGTGATGAAGATCTAACTGCAGTGTCTTCAGCATCAGACTGCAAAAGACAAAACAACTGAAGCGACCTGAGAAAGTTATTGGACATCAGTTCATGATGCCAGAAGTTCACCCTGTTCATGATTTATTTAGCTTCTTTGCTTCATTTCCTGCTAAATGATAAAAATCTGACAAGTCTTGGTTAGGTTATATGTGAAAGAGTGTTGCACTTTGCTGCTAGCTGAGATACCTCCTGCCAAGAAGAACAATGAAATAGAGACAGTAGAAAGCCTGAAGTCATTATCATCAGCTTGTATTCTGAGCAGGTGCAGTGCTGAGTTCTTCCTTCTGCTTCCTCAGACAGACTGAAGCATGATGCAGCAAAATGCTAACTAGCCCTCTCTATACAGTATCTGTGTGAGTGTTTGTCGAGGGCTGTGGGTGGATGATCAGGGCTTATAATGTCTGCACAGCTCAGATCCTACATACACACTGACCAGCTTTACTGCAGCAGGGGGGGAAACAGGCTGATATAAACAGTCTGCAATGCTCCAACTGTGGCGTGTAATGCAAGCGTGTGTTTGTGAAAGATTAATCAGTGTTTTGTGCTCTGCAGCATTTCGTGGGCTTCAAACACCCCCAGAAGAGCACAGCAACCAGAAGGTGCAGAGATCCGTGTGTGCGCCTGCATGACTATGTTTGTGTGTTAAAATGCGTCGAGAAAATAATTGGCTGAGCAGGATGGCAACAGCCAGCCTTCCAGAGCTGGAAATTAACACCCGCCAACCCTCCAACTGCAGGTAAAACTCAAATGAGGCAGAAAGTCAAGGAAAGGACTGAACTACCAAAATCAGACAAAAAAGTAAAGTCACATAACCTCAAACACTATAATGCAAAATTCAGAATTTAACAACAGAAATGAAGCACGAAATGACCACAAAGTACCACAAATCAAACACACAGGCTGAAAATTAATACCAAGATGTAAAATATCCAGAAAATGAAAGACAAAGCACAATATCCTGTTCTGGTCCTTCTTCGGAGGACGGTCAGGTGGACGTCCAGCTGTTTTTTGTTGAGAGGCCCGTTGTCTCAGCAGGCGTCTGTTCTGTAACTGCACCTCAGCGTTTGAGGGGAGAACAACAGGAAACAGGTTTTACTGTCCAGCTGCAGCTCTCAGGTTTGGAAAAGACTGTAGTGGTCTGGATTTACCGTTTACTGTAGTTATACAACTGCAACTGAGATGATGCTGGAACTACAAAGAAAGCAAACAGCTATGTTTGTGTTTCAGGTGCACTTATTTGTAACATCAGCAGCCTTGATCATTGATGTTTGTCTGACTGAAAACGTCAACGCTGTGATGAAACTGTGGCAGCTGTCTGAGCAAGCGCTTTTTGCAAATGTTTGCCAAGAGAAAACAGCTGTTTTCATCCACAAATCAGAAGTCATTCAGTGGCCAGTCCATGTGCAACAGAACAAAGCCATCAGTTGCAAAGCTGGTGTTTAACAAGCTACTCATATTTCCTCATGTGAACACAAACTCAAATGAATCAGCTCTGAAATCATCAGCTGCATCAAGCCAAAGCACATGGCAACAACCTAAATCTGAGCACAAAGACTTCATCTGTGCTTAGCTGCTGTTATGGGAGATTATATGACATCCAACGTGCCAACCCGGGGCTGCTACACCACCTGGAAGCTGTTTTAAGAGATGCAGAGTGCTGCACATGCTCTCTACAGCCCAAATGTTTTCACTCCTCCTCACTTTGTTTGACTAACTAACAGGTGTTAGTAACCGAGCAGGTTTCTCTGTGTGTTGGTTACATTCACTCACACATTTAGTGACTTTACACAGACTAGTGAAATTATAAAGTTTATCTACATCATGATACAACATCAGAACAATGTCTTCATTACATCCTGAAAGGAAACTCAGTAATTTATTGGGTCGAATCACCGTACCACAGGTAGTAACCATGTGGCCTACTTTTCAGTTTGGTGTAACTATCCAGGAACTGTACCAGGATCAGTTGGCCAAACCATCAAAACACAGACAGGAAAAACCTTCCAAAGCCCAACAGAGGAAAAGTAGGTCAAGTCCGAAAGCAAGAGAGAAATGAATGGCTGTTGTTGAAAGAAAGGTTGAAATTTAAAACCACAACTGCAGCCAAGCCCCAGTTAGTTTTGGATTTCGTTAGAAATTCACAGAAATGACTGAGTCTTAATTTATACCAAAACCCTGCTTGGGTTATCTTTAAATGGAGGTTGTTTGGTTCCTTCCTGTCAATCACTTAGTGGTGATAATGTCGACAGTAAATCTATATTTTCTTCAATGTTGTATCACCTAAGCTAAACTGAAAATGCCTGAGGACTAAGCCTTGAGGAACACCACGTGTTTTAAAATTCAGCTAAAGATAAAATACCATCGGCTAGAAGGAACTATATGTTGAGATTCCTTTTTGAATGAGTGCAAAGACCTTCTCTCTAGGTCAGCCTGATATCTACAAAGAGCTGAGAGTCAAGCATCAACACAGAGCTGAGTCTCTGTCGATAAACATGATCCGACTTAGAGCAACGTGCTTTCAGACAGACTTCTGTCTTCACTGTTTTAATTTTGCTTAGCATTCTGGTTAGAGGAGGACCCAAAGGTAGGTCCATGGCCAGGAATCAGGGTGATGTGGCAAATAAAGTCTTTATTTTGAAATAACCCAAAACACAGCAGTAGCTGGAGACTTTTCAACAGGAACCAAAATAAATAAAGCGAAATAAGCCTGACAGAATCTGAACTAGTGAGTCTCTGGTAACTTCAGCAGAATTGTGTAATTCCAGTGAATGAAGTGGTGGTCATACTGAGCAACCAAAATCTTGATGAGTAACATAAGCAAGCAGCTACATCTTTGATCTCCCCACAAGCTTTAATTTAGCCACAGCATAGCAGAAGCTAACAGGGAAGAACCCTAACCAACTGAAGTAGAGTGATTTAAAAACCTCGAACCAAGCAACCAGTAAAAGTCTGGCATGATTTGACTCAGCTCCTTTTGATTCCAATTAAAGCTTCCATTCTTCCTTTCTTTAGGATTTCAGAAGGGACCCTGATTTGAGTGATTCGGAAAGGCAAAAAAAAAAAAACAAACAAATGAAAACAACAGAAAACCAAAAGTCAAAAAATAGGCTGTAGAAATAAAACAACACAGAACTATACTAAACAAAGAAAAAGAGTAAACTTACTGAAAGATAAAACATGAAAACCCATGAAGTACAACTCAAAACCTGCAGACCATCACAAGGTTAGTTGAAATACAGATCAAAGCAAAGAATTACTGAAAACAGGCAAAAACAAACAGCATCATTTAATAAGGCTGTTTTTCCCTGTGATAAGTGGTATGTCCCTGCTGGGACTGCTGGAGAAATAGCAATTATAAATCACCTCTTCTGTAGTTAATGATTTAGTGACTTTGGTTTCATTGGCCACAAAAGCAAAGTCTGCTCTAAAGATGAGAATATTTTACTGAACGCCACATTTCCAGAACAGGACAAAGGATAATTACCCATGTGATGAGTCTGCATCTATTTGTGAATATTTACACAGCTTCACTTTCTCACCTGAAGAGCAACAGACTTCTCAGCTCAGAAATAGATCTGAGAGTCATGCACATTACGTTTTAATGCATGTGATGAAGTGTGAGTTTTCAACTGTGTGAAAGTGAAGGCGAGGTTGAGGTCGATGTGTGTGTATGAATGTACTTAATTTAACCGGAAATTCCCAGTAGATGTTTTTGCATGAAAACTGTCCAAGTAGAAAACTGCAGTCTGGTGAGTTTGTGGCAGAAAATGACTGAATCAGGTTTCAGGTGAAACATTTCATGTCATGGGTTGTTTTGTGTGTTAGGGATCATCGTCCTGCTGCACGAGACCGTTTCAGCCAAGCTTTAGCTGTCAGACAGACACTTTGAATACTTTGGTATCCAGAAGAATTCATGGTCCACTCAGTGACTGTAAGGTGTCCAGGTCATGTTGCTGCAGAACAACGCCAGATCATCAACCCTCCACCACCGTGCTGAAAGGTGCTGGTATGCTGTGTTTGGTGTGTTGTGTATTCTGACCAAACATCTTCACTTTGGTCGGGTCTGTCTAAGGGAGATTACTCCAGAAGTCTTGTTATTTGTTTAGATGCAGCTTTGCAAACACAGGCCGTGCTGCCATGTTCTTTTTAGAGAGAAGAGCCTTTCTCCTGCAACCCTTTCAAGCAAGCCATTGGTGTTCAGCTTTTTAACAATTTTAACATGCTAACTTAACCCTGAAAAGTCGGGGATGGAGCTCCTGGGTTTGCTTCAGTTTTTCCGAGCATTGAATGATCTGAACGTGCTGGGTCTTCCACTCCTGGGAAGATCTCAAATGTTTTCCACTTGCGAATAATCCTTCTCTCTGTAGAATGAAGGACTCCGGATAATTTGAAATGATCTTATAATTCTTCCCAGATTGATTGGCAGCTGCTTCTGTAAAGGTGCATTTCAGGAGGAAGCGCAGTTTTCTGCCAACCGGAAAGTTGGTGGATCAATTCCAGGCTTCCGAAGTGTCCTTGAGCGAGACACTGAACCCCACGCTGTGATCAGGAGTATGATTGTGTGTGATAGCATAAAACCACTTAGTATATAACAATCAAAGTGCTATATGAGTGTGTGAATGTGACGTGTAGAGTAAAAGCGCTTTGAGGTGCCAACATGACTAGAAAAGTGTTTTATAAGAACAGTTCATGCTATAATAAAATTGTCCATGACCTTTAAACTTAAGACTTCAATGTGCACACAAACATCAGGGACATCATTTTCTTGTGTGCACGATTAAAACGTCTCTGCAGGATTCTCTTCCGTCTTCATTGCAGTCACATTGTTGCTTTTTGCTGAAATGATGTTCTTCATACCTCTCCGTTGTTTCAGCCTGCTCTACGTATGAATGTCAGTAAAAAACAATCAAAAAAACGCTGACTTTTATGTGAGTGTGCACAGAAACCGAAGAGGAAAACACGAGTTAAAAAAGAAAAAACTGAGTTTTTGTCTGTGATTTTACAGAAACATCCGTAGACCTGCTGATTTCCTCCGGCTCAGCTGACTGTGTGACGCAGACTATGTGTTTATCTGCATTTACAGTCAGTAACTGAGATCTCATCACAGGAAATCACATTTAGGAGATCTGTGGGATGTATTTTGATCCCAGGTGTGAACAGATACACGTAGAGCTGTCCACTCATGATCAGTGTTGAGGAAAATAAATCGTTTGTGATAGTTTATTCATTTACTTCATATGTATGTGACATTGTGTGAAGGAGGTTTGGTCAGCCTGACTGTTAACTTTCACACCTCTGAAATTGTAACTCTGTGTCTCGTATGTCTTGGTAATTTGGTTTTGGCCCCAGCAAAAACTCAGATACACTAAGATGCTCCATGCGTCGACTGAAACCATGAAAACCAGTGCTGTGGCTTGTATTGCCTTTATCATTTCTCTGTCATTTCCTTGTTGTAATGCATTGATTGTGTTGGAGCTGCTCCTTTATGAGGTCTGGCCTGCATAGACACAAAAGACACAATTAATTTATCCTCTCTGATGAGCATCTTTTAATTTCCACAATCAAATCACCCAAAACACATGACAATACCAAATCTGAGCAGCCTCCAAGTATTACTACAATACCACGACCATAACAGATTGCAATGATTAGCAAATCTCATTAACCAATATTTTATTCAAAACAGAACATAGAAAACATCAAATGTGACATTTTCTTATCTTGTCTTGTCTCATCGTATCTTGAATTTGATGGCAGGTACACATCTTTAAAAAGTTGGCATGGCTGAACAAAAGGCTGGCAAAGTAGCTGGTACTAAAAATAAGCCACTGAAGAGACATGATGAGCTTGATTTTAATGAGTCAGTCACATGATTAGGTATCAAAAGAGCACTTTAGAGAGGTAGAGTCTCTCAGAAATGAAAATCTGTCTCTAAAACTCATTATTTATTTATTGACCTTTTTTTTAACCAGGGCAATGTCACACTTGAGATTTGCAACCCTTTTGCAGGTGAGCCCTGGTCAAGAAAAGCAGCAAGTAGTTACAGACAAATAAAATATACATCACAAATAAAAGAGATGAGA
The DNA here is from genome assembly GCA_036919975.1 of Melanotaenia parkinsoni. Classification (NCBI taxonomy): domain Eukaryota; kingdom Metazoa; phylum Chordata; class Actinopteri; order Atheriniformes; family Melanotaeniidae; genus Melanotaenia; species Melanotaenia parkinsoni. The sequence goes on from JBAFTA010000015.1 coordinate 29,047,842, forward strand.
CATATCATAAAAATTACTGAACAGTTTCAGAAAATGTTCCTCAATGTAAAACTGAGAAGACTTTGAAGATCCCACCATTTAACATTATCAAAATATTTAGAGAATTAGAAGGAATCTCTGTGCGCATGGGACAAGACTGAAGGTAAAAACTGGATGCTGGTGATCTTGAGGTCCTCAGACAGCACTGCACTGATTCTCTAATGGAGATCACTGCTCAGACTCAGAAAGACTTCCAGAAATTACTGTGAACACAGTTCACCCTGAAATCCACAAATGCAGGTTAAACCTCCATCATGCAGAGAAGAAGCCATATGTGAACAGGGTCCATAAACACCGCCATCTTCTCTGGACCAAAGCTAATTTAAAATGATCTGAGGCAAAGCGGAAAACTGTTCTGTGGTCAGATGGGTGAAAATGTGAAATTATTTCTGGAACGCATGCATGCCGTGTCCTGCAGACTAAAGAGAGGCCAGTTCAAAAGTTTAAAAGAAGAAAAGATGCAGCACAATGTTGTCATCAAATTCACGATGAGCCGTTAGCTCATTAGTTTTAATTAAAACAAATACATGAATATTAGAATTAAGAACTGTGGCAGTAAAACAGGAAATGCTGTGAATTCTTTACTCATTCATATTTTTATTGTTTCTTTGTTTGCAAGCAGATGTTCCTCCTTTCATGGGGAAAAGAGGAAAATAGTTTCTGGTCTTAAGAAGAGATGATTGTCATGAACACTGTTGTATGTGTGTCCATGATGGTGAGGTTGGACGATGAGTGGAGCTAGCAGAAACATTTCAGGCCACACAACACACGTCTGCTTAACTCCCCTCCTCTTTTTCTAAACATTATTTTCCTCTCTTCCTGATGTCCTCTCAGCCATCTTCATCTTGACTTTCTTTCGTTGCTCTTCAAATATTCCTCCACACTTCTTCTCTTTTCTGATGCCGTACCCTCCTCCTCCCTTCTCTTTACATTTACTTTTATCTGTGATCTTCTCTCCATGTCTTCCTTGTTAACCTTCATCTTTGTCTCATCTCGTCCTTGTCCTTTTCGTCATCGTCCAGCTTAAAAGCTCCTGTCTCCTCCTCTTCCTCATTTATCCCACCTTATTTCTCTCCATCTCATTTTTCTTTGCCCCTCCTTCATCTCATCATTGCTTCACCTCAAAATACTCCCATTTTCTTTGATGTTCCCGTTTTCTTATCCATGTAATTGTGTCCACATTCCTGCTCTTTTTCTTCATCCCTCCTTCTTTCCAATAACTTCCTGTCATCCTTTCAAAAACAATATTTTTAAAAATTTCCCTCCATTTCCCTTCTCTGCTCCTCCTACCTTCTATCCTTCTTTTTCCTCGTTCTGGCTAACGCCCCTTCATCAGTGCAATCAGAGCCCACCTTTCGGATGTTGCCGTGGCGATGCATCCTGCAGCAGCAGCAGCGTGTGCAGCGGTAACCTGCAGAGACTGAATGGATAGGCCGTCGTGCTGCAGGTAGTGTTTTTGGCATCGGTGCAGCTTGCGACAGAAGACACGGACAGTCGTTATTTTTAGCAATACCCAGATTCTGTCTACAAAGCAGCCGATATTATGCCCCAAACACCAAGAAACATGACAAAAAACAGCTAAAAGACTAAAAAAAAAAGCTATCATCATTTCTGGTTCATGAATTAAATACCATGACCTTCAAATCTCCAGCCAAATAATTAAAATCAGTTCAGAGCAACGTGTCAAGGACATCATTATAAAAGAAAATGTCAAGGTTAACTAGGATAGAAACTGAATTGCAAATGTTTCTGCAGGATTTTTAGAGCTAATAAATGGAAATATATTGACAATGGGGATCAATGTTCTTGTGTTATTCATGTTGTGGAGACGGTCACATGCCTCCTTTTGGCAGCAGTGTTCAGAAATAATTTTTTATTATTAAACCTTTAACGTATTATTTAATCACAGTTATATAAAAACAAAATAGACATAACAAAAGAAATAATGCAGCAATAAAATAAACTATGTTTAGATTGAATAAATGCTAAATTAATACAATAATAAAAGAAAATCAATTAAAATAAATTATATATAAATCCTATAAATAAATAGAAATTTACAGTCTCCAGAAACCCAACTGGTTTCTATACAGCTGTCTTATAAAGGTCCATCCATCCATCCATCCATCCATCCATCCATCCATCCATCCATCCATCCATCCATCCATCCAGACTTTCTTTCCTCTTCCCGGCCACTTCTCCCAGCTCATCTGAGGGAATCCCACAGCATTCCCAGACCAGCTGATGGACATTGTCTTTCTTTGTCCTGGGTCTTCTCCAGGGTCTCCTCCTGGGAAGATGGGCCCAGAACACCTCCCCATGGAGGCATCCCAGCCAGATGCCTGAATGCAGAGGAGCAGCAGCTCTGCTCTGACTGAGCTTCTTGTGCTGTCTCTAAGGATAACCCCACACACTCTGTATTTTGGCCGCCTGCAACCACATTCTCACAGGTCACAGCTCATGACCTTGGCTGATGGTCGGAAAGATTGCATCCAAAAATAAGGTTGTAACAACACAACGATCTTCTTTGGTACTTCACTGTATAATTATCAATACAATAGGATCAAAATAAGTTAGCAACTGTAAGACGTTCTTAATAGATAGCATGTGGAATTGTTTTTTATTTACTTTGTTAGAACAATCAAAATGTCTGATTTTCATCTGATGAGAAAAATGTGGAGCTCCAGAGGAGTAATGTGTAACTACGATGAAGTCAGACTGTACTAACTATATATGGATAATAATAACTAAGTTATTAAAATGTTTGGTTTGAGGCTGAATAGGAGGGAAGTTTACTCTATATCCTGCTTTAAAGCACCAGTACTGAACCTTGGTAGATTTTATTAATGAGGAGCCCCCAATGAAGACAAATGTAGCATCCATCCATCCCCCTGTCTCTTCTCTGAGACCTCTCCAGCCAGTAAAAGTCAGTCTGATGTTGACTCTTGTCTTATCTCTCTTTCATTTCCATAATGTCCTCTTGCATTTCTTTGATGAATCAACCAGGGTGCTCATTGAAAACAGCCAGTGTGTTGATGTCCGGTTGCTGGCGTGTGACATGGTGCTGTAAATAAAAAAAAACAAGCTTGTGAAGTGTGGTTTCTCAACGTCAGGGCGCTGCAGGGCAACAGTAGGAACGTACATGGTAAATGTCACTGTGCCATTAAAACTAATGAAAAACATCGTTTTAAGGTCAGAAAGTTACATAGGGGTACTTTACTGTCTACAAAAAGAAATTTATTAACATTTCTAAAGCTCGGCATCCAGAATGTGGTCCAGCCTGTTGTGAGTTCTTATTTAAATGTCTGACTGAGCTTTTCATATTAGATTATCTTTTTTTGTGATTTGATATGAATGGACGGTAATGTGTTAAATCAGCTGTGACATGGATCTCTGGATCCTGCATCAAATGAATATTATATTGTGGCTGAACGTTGACTTGTCCACTAGCACATGATATTGTGTTGTATAACTTTGTATTGTCATTTGCATCCTGCACATCTCACAGTTTGTTCTGCTGCTGTTGGGCATTTTCACCTGAACATTAAACCCTGGTTAAATACTTAACATATTAAGTAGACACAGTCAGTAGACTTTGTGTAAAACAGCCTCTCTCTATCACATCTGCATTTTCCTCTGGTTTCATTTTCTTTCTTTTTGTTTTATGGATTATTAGAACCCATCTGATTTACTTCCATCCAAGAAATGCAAATAGATCTAAGCTGTTGTTTCTGTTTGATTCTTCTTCTTTTCTATCATTGAACTTCACGTTTAAAGAAATGTTACTCATAGTTTCTACAGTTTAAGCTTCAGACCTCTTTTCAAACCTTCATAACTGTATTGCAAATGAAGAAGAAGAGATGAAGAGTTTAAAAACAGAACTTGAAACACAGCTACGGGTGGATGAGCAATATTTTAGGTCTATATTCCCCATTTTCCATCCCAATAAAAACAAGAGATTGGGAAAATTTAGATGGGATCATTAATGCAATCATAGTTGCAATTTCCCTCTGGCATTAATCATTAATAAAGTCTTTTTCATTTTCATTCATTTCATTTTCATAAAATGCAGCTTGTGAAGCTTTTTTGTAACTTGACTCAAAGACGTCAGAAGACTAAAAGTACTTTTAATAGATTATCCAGATATGATCCTGCATCAGGGAATTTAATGTCATGCCATGTTTTTTTTAAAGTGACGACTGGAAAGATGAAGATGAAGTCTTACTGCAGGAAACCTAAGCCATCATGTTGTTAGACATCCGATCTTAAACGTGTCACCAACCTCCTGTAAGCCGAACACTGAAAAGATTTTGATTACTTTTCAAGCTGATATCTTCATCTTCAGAAACCCCCACAAAATCCTGATTCTTTGGCTTCACCTGCAACTTGTTTAATATTCACGCCCACCTCAGAGCAAACACTCACCTTTTCTGAGCTTGTTTTGCAACCACAGGAAGTGATGCGGTTGCCATGGTCACACTGTGTGGTGAGCTGGTTAAGTTAAACAACTGCCCATCCAAACGACCGCTGAACACAGTCTGACTATTCTTTTTGTCTGGCTGTGAACTCAGCCTTCCTCGTGTCTGTGTGATCGTGATAAGACCAGACAGAGGATCCGTCTATGTTCTCTCTCTCAGTATTCTGCATTCATCTGGCTGGAGTTTGGCTTTTGTTTCATCTGGTTATAGCATGAGACCGAAGATCAGTCTGAGCACCCCCCACACTTCATGATGAAACATGAGAAGAGTCTTCCAAGGTTAAAATGGCATTTTTATTAAACAAATACCTGTTCAAATATAATGTTGTAAAAGGTTTATTGCTATAAAAGAAAAACTACAGCATCTGCTACAACTGCTGAAGGCGTTGAGTCCGATGTTTCACACCCTTTTCACACTGTTTCACTCTCTCACTTAGAAGTGAATGTTTAATCTGAGCAGCTTTATTCTTCATCCCAGTTTGAACCTTCTTAGAGAAGCTTTTTGTCATTTCTCTAAGTAGTCTTCAGGAGTAAATACCTAACCCAGATTTCTTGAAGGACTTTCCAAAGCTATTCTTTGGAAGTTTGTGCCTTTTGTTCCGTTGTCTGTCCACATGATCCCACACTGCTTCAATAATGTTGACATCCGGGTTCTGGGGAGGATCCATCCCTCCATCAGACCTGATGCCACTGATTAATCATGTTATAAGTAGAAAGTAAAGCAGTAACAAAACAGAAAAGCAGAGATATAAAATACCTGCATACAAACGGCTTCTTGACAGCCACGTTTCCATGGAGACCATTTCTGATGAGGCACACATTGTTGGTGCTGCAGAGCACAAGTAAACTTTTAGCATCTATTACAAAATCTGGCACCGATGTATTTGTCATTATCAGCACTGTACTGAAACACATTCTTCATCACGTTGCAGACCACCCTCCACTGATGGCATTTTTTGTTTCATGGTTTGGATTCTTCCTCCCTCCTTCGCTCTCACCTTCACCGCCATGAGTCATCCTGTTTCAGGTGGAGCAGAGAGCAACGATGCTGCACCAGACTGAGCCAGCCAAATGATAGCTGCTGCCACACAGCCTCCTGAAATAGACTTCCAAGCCCCATCGCTGCACAGATCCTCCTCAGGGCCGTCGTTAAGATTAATGATGCCGGATATAATAGTGTTGTGATATTGATTTTTTTCTCTTTCTTCCTCTTAATGAATGAATGGACATAAATGAGATCAGTGTCATGTGAAAAGAAAAGATGAACTTTCAGGACCTCTGGGGGAAATTAAATTAAGGTGGCAGCAGGTAGAGGAACAGAGTCTGAGCCTGTGTGGAAATCTGAACAGGATCCAATGAAGAAGAAGTTTGACACTGTTTGTTGCTGTAATTCATGTCGAAGGGAAGTTGATCATCATCCGTCCAGGTCTGCACAGCTTCTTTTGTCCCACAGACCTGCTTCGTCTCTGTCAGAAGTGTGATCATTTCTGTTGGACTGAAAGTCTCTCTGCTGCTGAGGTATTTTTAGCCACTCTGGCAGCATGGCTCCAGGGATGGCAGTGCCAGTCGGACTGAAACCCACAATAATTATTGGACGGATTTCCATGAAACGCTCTGCAGAGGGGCTGCAATAAACAATTCATTCACATGGAATCAATTATTTATCCATCCATCAGTCTTTAAATCATTTTAACATCAGAAGACAGTGAAGATGTTTTTCAATGTGTAATTTTTAAACAAGGATATGAACTTGATAATAATTATTTTAATCCAATCCAACTTTATTTATAAAGCACTTATCAGAACAACTATAGGGAGCCAGACTGCTATACAGAAGAATAAACATACAGTCAGTAATGTTTTATTTGATTTGATTTGGTTTATTAAACCTTTATTTTACCAGGGAAGTCCCACTGAGATTACAAAATCTCCTTTTCAAGGGAGCCCTGGCCAGTGCCAAGTCATCCTACATTTTAGGAGCAGCAACAACAAACGATCCTCTCTGAGCAGCTGAGGGTGTGTGAGGGCAAATGCCGAACTCTGGCAAATTATTCCACTGAGGTGCCCCTTACCGACAGCTAGTCCAGCATTATCTTCCCCCTGCCTCTTGTCTAAGATCTCTCCAGCCAGTAAAAGTCAGTCTGATGTTGACTCTTGGCTATTCTCTTGCTCTGTCACTACTCGCTGCCTCTGAAAATGTCCTCCTGGGTTTTTTGTTGAAACAACCACGGTGCATGTTCCAAAATGTAAAAATGCTTAAAGTGCTACACCCCCTACTTTTTTGCATAACTTGATTTGAAAAATGCCTGAAACTACAAGGGTTGGTGGGGGAGGTGTGAGGTGATCAGGGGGCAGAGAGTAGGCGGGGGAAATGATTGACAGACAGCAGCTCAGCTCACTGGCAAGATGCAGAGCGAGATTCACAAAGCAGCTACGCCACAGAGCGTCTTTGAGGTGGAAGACTTTCCCCTCCTGAATCTCCTCAATTACACATGAACAAGGTGGTCCTGAAGCGTATCAGTCTGAGCCGGATGAGGATCAGCAGGTAAAGAATAAAATCCGCTGTTACTTTTACACCCCTCAGAAGCACAAATTCATCCCATTTCAGGAACATTTCATCAGAAACTCTGAGAAAGAATAGAAGTCTGAAACTAGTAAATCTACACCAGATAAGTTCACATCCCTTCATATGTGTTGGTGGGCGTGGTTTTCTATGTCTGCAAGGCGAGGACCCACCTTAAGTAATACTGTGTTGTTAAAGCTCGAACACATTTTAGGGTGCACTACCCCTTTAAAGGGAGCATAAATAAGAAATTTAAAAATATATATTTTAAAATGAGCAGGCTGCCATTGAAGCGGTACTAAATCATTCTGTAAAGTTGCTTCTCTCATATTGATGTGGAATTCTTTTCTCTACATGGTGATCTCAGAAATCTATTTCAGTGAGGAAGTTGGTTTTATGTGCTCTGAAAGTAGAGCTGCACATCTTGGAGGCTCGGTTCTTCGTCTAACCAGCAGGCTGTGATGGTTTATTTGGTGTGTTTGTCTTTGAAGCAGCTCTGTTTTCCTCTGTGAGCATAAAAAAAACAGGAAGTATGTTTGCTGATAGTCGAACTGCAGGGGGAACGATAACAGCTTATAACACGGGATTTAACATATAAAACCAAGTCTTTTATTTTCTGTCCTGAGACTGAAGTTTGTTCTTTGCAAACAGTTAATCAAACAATTTCTACAATCCATATAAATATTGTCAGATCAAAACTGTTGATTTACTGTTTGGACAGTTGATTGTGCTGTTTGTTAGGACAAGTTAAAATGAAGTAACTGTATGACTGTACTTTTTATTATAATTTGTTCCATTTCAGCCAACAGCCAGAGCTAATATCACCTTTGCAGGCCTCTGTTTGGAAACTCACTGTAGAAATCTGTGATCTAGCAGATACAATCGGTTCCTCGGATGTTGGTCCTTTTTAGATCCCTGCAAAGTGCTTTTTGAATTTCTGACACATTACTCTTGTTTTCCTGTTTTTGGGGGGGTTTGTCTTTGGGTCTCCTTGGGTTTAATCCATCAATAGAAGTTCTCACACTGGTTAGGATCTAACGTAGAACCAGTTTTTTGGAAGCTCTGGCTGCAGCCCATGTTGTGGAATGCAAAGTGTAGTCTACAGAATATAAGGGTATGTGTATAAATTTTCCATTACACCCATCAACACTGGTGCTACACCGACATCAACTTTTAGCTGGCCCAAAGCAGCAGTGGAGGATCATGAGTTCAGTGTTCCTCTCATTTTTCTGTAATTTAATGTCACCACTCCCATCTGTGAACGCCGTCCAGTGAACCACGTGGGACGACATTTACATTTAGCATTTGCTGCTGCATTTATAAACATCGTCAGGGTTTTAATAAAGTCAGCTGATGTTTACGGGTAGATCCCGCTGGTGTGAATCTCACTCATACGTCCATTCATAAATTCTGGTCTGCATTTTAAAACCCGGGTCAGGGTTGCGAAGAGTGTTCACACAACAATTATTGCTTAAAAAACATGTAAGAATTCGAGTGGTTATATGAATCAGTTTGCTGGGAGAAGTCCAGCTCTCTGATCGCTGGTCATTTTTGTGAAGCTGAATTGTCTCACTGCGCCGTGGTCCTCTACAGAAATTCACATTACACTGGAAGGAGGGTCAAACGTACTGGAAGAGACGTGTAAAGTGATGTAATGACGGTGTTCTGTTGTGGCTCTCTGGCTCTGTCAAAACCAAAGCAGCTCTTAGCTGGAACCAACACAGATAAACAGATAAAGCAGGCAGACTAAACATCACATGCTCCAGCTGAATAAAACGGTCTGCTCATCCATCATCATAAGGCTGAAGGAAACATCAGCTCTGAAGTATGGTTGTTTAAGGACTTGCTGACCAAACGTCCAGCAGACATTTTTTATGAAATCTGAAACTTTGACAGCCTGATGGATGAACAGCTGAAGGCCGGCTGCAGGCTAAGGCTTGGATCAAACTGAATTAGAAGCGATTACATTGTTGAATCTAAATATGAGGGACGAGAAATGACAAAACAAGAAATAAATATAAAAATAAATATATACACAAATAAATAAATAAATGCACAAATAAATGTATAAATGCATAAATAAATAAATATAAAAATAAATAAATATACATATAAA
>JBAFTA010000015.1:29077351-29095701 GCA_036919975.1 Melanotaenia parkinsoni
TGATTGGTGGAAAGTCTGACAGGAAGTGGCTTCATCATCATGTCCAGGTCTAAATAGAGGTCTCTTAGCAACATAGAAGTGATCATGATCTTTTTATGATGTAAATGTGATAAATATTGCTGTTATCATGGATAACTATTTATAATAAATAAATAAATAGAAAGTAAAAAGTAAGAATATTAAACAAAAAAAAAGGTATGTAAAAAAATAATTTTTTAAATTTACCAAAACAATCCTCTCTTATTTTAAGTGTTGTCAATTGTCAGTGAAAGAGATTAAACTGTGATGTGGTTTTGGGATGGGGGGGGGGGGGTCAGCATCACAGTGGACGCTCCATGTGTGCAGCGTACAAAACCAGACTGAGATTTTCTGGCAATCTGTAAATAAAACAGGGAGTTTCATTTCTGTGATTTTCACACCAGTTAGTGGTTTTAGAAGCTGTTGGCAGTCTGTGAAACTGATAACTACTAAATCTTTCTGTGGGTGAATTCTCTCGTGTATCTGCATCAAATATAACCACAGCGGAGAAATAACAATGTGAAGAAATCGGAACAGAAAGGGTTTTTATAACTGTAACATTAAAGGTGCAGCACGTAAATAAGTCAAAGGCCAATAACAGAAAAATTTAATAGATCATTATAAAAATGTTTCTATTGTTATTCAGTCACTTCACTAAAATAGCTAATTTGTTTTTTTTCTATTAGAATCAATCATTTATATCTAATCCTGTGGGTCCACATACATGGCAGCTGTCACCGTTTTTACTACGGTGTCTCTGAATGGACAAACAACTCTGTGAGGTTTTGAAACTGCAGTCCTGGCTTTGTTTGATAGGAACTGGAGTACGCTTGGGATAAGTAAGTTAAAAGGACCATAGAAGAAGACAGTACGCATGTACACAATGTCGACGTAGTTACCTGCAGTGCAGTCATCGCTGCACCTGAGGCCACTAAATCCACTCACACATAAAAACATGTTTATGACTGGAAGAATTTGGCCTCTGACAGCCACCGTACTTTCACTACTGTCCTATGTCCATCTTTACTCCTAGATGCCAGTAACTCTTACACACCATACCTTAAATTGGATGGTTTTTGGTTTTTTTTTCCTACATGATTACAAAATGAACAGGCTTGACACCAGTTCAGCCGCTTCATTTAACAGTTAATGCTGGGAAGCTGCTTCAAATCTGCATTTAAGTTAAACGATTGTATTCGGCTGTAACACAGTGTCATTCCTCCCTAAATTTATTCCTCCTGCTGCTCAGCTGTTTGTTTCTCATGTCTGACTAAATGAAGTGGCGGAGGTGGTCGACTTGCTTCGTAAAAATCTGAAGAGAAAAGCAGGACTGTGTGGAGGTGTGGACGTCTTCTTGTGTGCTTTTAAACATGACTTGTTACATAAGTTGTTTCTTGGATTGGCTGCCTTGATCTTTGGCGCGGTGATTTCTGTCAGCAGCTCTTGACATTTGCAGAGTTGGAAAGGAAGGACAATGTTTGGAGCACTGAAACTGACTCAATCAAAAATCATAATGGAAATATAAAAATGGCATCATTGTCATGTTTTGTAACACAAAGAGTAATTTTTAATCACTTAATTGAACTGGACAAAGCAAGTGTAGGTAATGGATGGATGGGTAATTCTGAAGTAGTTCTTGAAGTGGACCAGAAAACGCTGAAGAGATTATGCTCCAGACTTTCTGAAAAGCCGGCAGATGCCGCCAGGGATGGGACGCCGCATTCAACCTGTCGGCGCTGTCGTGACCACTGGAACTCGTTAATGAGAGATGTATTGATCAGTCAAATAAAATAAATGTCAAGTAGATAAAAGCCTATTTTACTATATAGTTTCCCTTACAAGTGATGAAATCTTGTATTAATAAAAAGAAAAATAAGAAAGCGCAGACACTTTACATTGTCCCAGATGATGAACCAGAGCTGTGGGGAGGAGTAGGAAGGTTGCCTAAAGGTTACAGCTGGAACCTTCAGTGAATGTTCCTGCACATTCTCCTGTCGAAAGTCAGCCATTACTGCTGGGATTCCTTTAAACACAGAGCACCTCCGTCTGTCCACCGAGGACATAAGTGGCTCTGCTCCAGAGCCAGAGAGGCTCATTCCTGCACGGAGGGTCTGTGTCCTGCTCAGGGCTAGAGTAAAACAAAGTAAATCGAGTAAATAAGTTTTGGGGAGGGCTAGAGATTTCATAGAGGCATAAATGCCGGCATAAAAATAATAAAGGAGGAAAGAAATGAAAAAGCACTTATAAATAGGTAAATACAAGTGAAAATTCATACAAAGTTACATTACAACAGTTTGAAAGTTACAATAGAAATATTAGCTTATCCACTTTCTATATTATTTAATGAAAAAATTTAAAATAATTTAAAAAATTTCTTATATAATTTATTGGCACATTAATTAGTTTATTGAGACATTTTTATATTTATTTTGTATTTATTTGATATGTTTTTCCATACGTTTGTTAACAGTAACAGAAAATTGTGAATTTAAATGCCTTTACAACTAAGAAAACTTTAAGATCTGTTCCTTGTTGAAGATGTGAAGCGTCCAGTGATGACGGTTAATCTACTTTCTGCTTGTAGTTCAGGTTTTTGGCTCTTTGGCACCAACCATTGCGGTTTGAATGTTCTGATCTGTGACTGTTGTTTCTCAACCTTTACATCCACAGTTTACCATCTTCCTTTGGCTCCTGTCACATTTTAAGGACAATTGCTGACATAACACTTTCTCTGCCCCCCATCATACCTCATAAGCTCCTAGCTATTGTTCCAAATTTCTGTAGAAATGAATATCCCTGAAGTTTAATCAGTAACAGCTCTGCAGCTCTAGAATGAACAGGGTTGGGCTCCAGTAAACAAACAAACGAGCCTCATCAAAACTGTAAATCAGTGAACCACAACCACTGATGATTGATGGTCCTGGTCCTCACAAAGATAGCTGGACAAACACACACTGTCTCCCACACGCTCATGCTGTGCCTCACACATACACAACACACTGAACACCCACACACACTTACACCGCACACCCACACACAATTCACACACTAACACACACTGCTGTGCCATGAGTCATCCCCATGTGACACTGTGTGTGTGTGTGTGTGTGTGTGTGTGTGTGTGTGTGGGTGTGTGTGTGTGTGTGTGTTAGCTTGGCATTGCCCACGTCAGCCTCCCTGCCAGCTTCACAGGAGACTTAGATTAACACTGAAGGGCCACCTCACTGAAGATAAGGATGGCCACCTCACAGATTCCTCCTCCTCTCCTCTCAGCGGCTCCGTGGTTATCAATAAGTCGATTGATCATCCTTCACTGTTTCTGCAAATATGGATGTGTCCGTGAGGCTGAAGTGTTCCTCTGAGGATGTAGAGCCAATAAATGATGCTGAACTCCCAGCTGACCAGAACCAGACTGGGTTTAGTTTGATGTTCAGTTTGATCCAGTGTTTTTAATGTTTGTTCTGCTTAAATATGAAATATTTAAGTTTAGTCTCCTTTATTTTGGTTTAATTTAACCCGTTTCAAATGATCAGTTTAGTCCAGAACTGTTGGTCTCTTCTAATCCGTTTGTTGTGCTTGCTTCACATTGCACTGGCTTCTTTCAGCCATCTCTGATTTGGCCCCGTTTGAACCACAGCGCCAATCAAAGATCAGGTCTACCTACTCTGATTTGGACCAGTTTATCTGGTTGGACCCAGTTTGCTGTGGTTTCTTCCAGTTTCTGTTTGGAGTTTACTGCACCACATTGAACTAGATTAAAATCAGTTGAGGCCGATTTGATGCGGCTGCAGTTTGTTCTGTTTTGGCTGGTTTGTTTGTGTTGGTTCCGTTTTTGTTGTGTAGGTTAAATTTTTTGTTGTGACCTTTGTTTTATATGTTAAAATCAGTTAAAACATTTTTGTTTTCAACATGACTTTCTTCTGCTCTTCTTCATATGTTTCTGTCAAAGTTTGTCTTGTTTTTGTATTTTCTCCATGTCTCCTCCTCATCTTCCTGCATCTGTTGTTTGATCTGATATCTCATCATCAGATGGGTAACTTTGTCTCTCCGTCTTTGTTTCTCTCTCAGTGTGGAGGGCGACCCTCAGTGTCCAGAGGCGCTCACTTTTTCTGATTCATCCTTTGGCCATCTGCCGCCCTTCCATCGCTATAACAACAGCCCCCTCACCAGCCCCTGTGACCCCTACAGTCCAACCTCTCTCTGCGGGCCCCTGGGAGCCTCACACACTCACACACAGGTACTAAAAACACAAACACGCTCATCAAGGCAGCCGTCAAATTGTCAGATGTATAGCACAAATAGAATCCCAGTAATTTTGTATCCTTTCTTATTCATTAATGTGTTTTCAACCTAAAGACATTTTTTTCCATCTTCTTATGCAATACCTAAAAAGTTGGGCCGCTGTTTAAAATGTAAACAAAAACAGGTTGGCAAATCTCATAAATCCATATTTTCTTCCCAGTAGAACACAAACAACGTAACAGATGTTGAAACTGGGAGCATTTTAACATTTTATGGAAAATATGAGTTTATTTTTAATCTGATGGCAGCAACACATCTGTAAAAAAGGCAACAAAAGGCTAGAAAGTAATTGGTAGAAAAAATGTTAAATTTAAAATTGAGTAAAAATACTACCATCTATAGTTCATAAAATCATTAAAAGATTCAGCGAATCACATGGAATCTCTGTGCGCATGGGACAGACTGAAGGTAAAACTAGATGCTTGTGATCAGAGGGGGCCTCAGGCAACACTACATTCAAAACAGACTGAGACAGAATGAGAACAAAAATGAGCTCATGTTTTCCATAAAATTTTTATCTGTCTCTGTTTCAACGTTTGATATGTTGTTCATGTTCTATTGGAAATAAAATGTGGGTAAATGAGATTTACATTCTGTTTTTATTTACATTTTACACAGTAGCCCAACTTTTTTTTATTGGGATTTTATGTACACTGTCATATATAAAACATTATACTGCCAAATATTTGATTAATATTTATTATATCTATACTGATTGACTGTCCTTTACTCTTCTCCACCACCAGGGAACCTCTCCCATCTCTCCCCCCAGCCCAGCAAGCCTCGCCTGGGCTCAGCGCAGCAGACATCAGCCGGCCAGCCTGGCGCTCCGCAAGCAAGAGGAGGAGGAGAGCAAACGCTGCAAGGCGCTATCTGACAGCTATGAGCTCTCTACAGACCTCCAAGACAAGAAGGTAGGACACCAGAGCAAATCATTGTCAGGACTCACGCCCCCAACACCATCAGTGGTCAATCGTAGGTCAATGTTCAGTGGTCGATCAGGATATGGCAACAGTACCAGTGAAATTCTCTCCTGCATCATCTCAAGCATCTTTTTTTAGTTGTCAGTTTGTTACTTTTGTCTATGATCTTTGATGCAACGCAGTCATATAAGAACAAAGTAATTACCTGTTCAAACCCAACCTGAGGGAAAGAAGTGGAGTGGATCTACATGGTCAAAAGAGGAAAGGAAGAAATGTTGACGTTGTGAGGCATGGGACAAAGACACATTAATATAGTCTGGTGATGGAGCACTTTCTGCTTGTTTATTTAGCAACTGTTAATACTGAACAATGTCGGGACATCTATATTTTCAGTGTGGAGTTATGAAAGTGGAGTTATGGAAATAATCAAGAAGGGTTCCCAGATTTTCTGTTTGCTACAGACAATGAATTACATGCTTGATAATGATGTTTTCTAACCCATAATTCCCTCAAACAGAAAACATTTTCTCCTCCAACTGTGAAGGGTTTTCTATCTGTTCATTAGGTGGAGATTTTGGAGAGGAAGTATGGGGGTCAGTTTGTGTCCCGGCGGGCAGCAAGGACGATCCAGACAGCGTTCAGACGATATCGCATGAAGAAAAACTTTGAGAGGCTTCGCAGCTCTGCCTCAGAAAGCAGAATGACCCGACGCATCATTCTGTCCAATATGAGGATGCAGGTACACACACATTAACAGTACATACAGCAAATAATATCAGCACTTCAGAACAAAAACACATCAGGTCCAAATGAGAGTTTAAGATTTCATATTGAATGTTCTTTCTTTGGGTGCAGTACTCGTTTGATGAACGACAGCCACAGTGTCAGGGATCAGGGGGTCAACAGGGTTCAGAAGAGACCGGAGACATGGAAGACTCCTTCTCAAAGCAGGTAAACATGTTTTTGTTTCAGTCAGCATGAGGGTGAAAATGTTTTCTAGAGATTACAAACACAAATAAAAAAATTTATCAGCAATGAAAAGAATAACATCTATTTTGCGTCTCTAAAACCAGGACCTTATTTTTTATGCTGTCAGTAAGACAGTGTTGAAAATTGTAAAGACTGAACAAAACAAGACTCAATCTACATAAAGAACGAATGTCACAAAATAACAAAAAGGTCATGTAGTTGTATAGAAGATTAATCAGTTAATAACTCACAGGGTCACAAATTAAGATAAAAGAATTAGAATTTGAGAATAAAGTTGTATCTTATAAATAGAACAGAGCATCATCTGCATAGAGATGGATCTTATATGTTTTCATTAAATGTTTTATAATAAACTGACCAGAAGAATACGTTTTTATTTTAAATATAACTGCGTATGTAGAATTTCTAGCCAAATTTAAACATAAAGGCTTATTTCTGATCTTTTCAATAACTGTTTTTATATATTTATTTCATGAAATTGCCAAACAACACCATTTCCTCAGCATTTTTTTTCAGCTGAACACATTTGAGCACACAAGCAGACCACAGGATTACTGGAACATGCAGACAATCCTTCAGTAGAGATCAGTGATGAACTGGAGTGGTCTGCTCTTATTCTCATTGGATGATCATTGTTCAATTTTACTGGCTGTACAAAAAGGGGGCTGGGATAATTATAATACAACAAAACGCCGCTTTTTACGTGCATTTTATTAGCTCCCAGAAACTAATAAAGACACTGAAACCATACTGGACGCCATTGTTGTTTTACAACAGAAAATACCTACCGAACTGTAGTTAACCATCAAAAGAACTCTGACCTGGTGAGTTTACCGGCCCTCCTGCTGCCACCTTCAGGTTAGGAGGAGAAACTGCAACACAATACCAAAATGACGCACACCCCCTAAGCTCGGGTGAGAGAGCAAACCCACCAGCAACAGCTATGCAGTAACTGACTGCATGCAGATGCCGCACGAGCATAAATACCCCTTAATCTTTTGGACAGCCTGCGTATTCTGAGCCACGCCAGCATCCCTAACATCTGTTGTGGTTCAAGTTGTTTAACTCACCTTCTTTCTTCTTGTGTTGCAGATGAAGTCTCTGGCCGACTCTATGGACGACTCCCTCACATGCCAGTCCGGCCGTGAAGACTCACAGGATGTCGGAGGAGAAGGAGAGGAGGACGACGACGAGGATGAGGAAGAAGGAGATGAAGAAGAGGAAGAGGAAGAAGGGGAAGAGGACGAGGAAGAAGATGAAGATTACAGACAGTGTGGATGGCGCAACACCAACACATCCTCCCGACACACCACATGCCGGCAGGAAGGTGGCAGAGGAGGCATGGGAGGAGGTGCTGCCATGCACGAGGACAGCACCGCCACTTCCTTCAGCGATGTCACCCTCTACATGGATGAAGGCTGCCTCCCTTCCTCACCGCTCTCCCGTCCAGCCTCCAGCTCCGATACAGACTACTGGGGAGGAGGAGGTGCAGGAGGCAGAGAGGACAGCAGGGAGACAGAGGGAGGTAGCAATGCCAGCCGGAGGAGCAGTACTCCCTGTACAGAGTGTCGAGGGGACTACAGAGGGAGGGCTGGAGGAGGAGGAGGACATCTCCCTGTACTGACCATTGAACCACCTAGTGACAGCTCAGTGGACATGAGTGACAGGTCAGTACAACTCAGAAATGTCTTAGTCTATGCAGTGGTTCACTGATGAGTACTTCAGAGACCCATCTCCATCTAATAGATCATCATCAGCTGCCCTCCTTAAAGGAAATATATAACTCTAGCTGCTGCAGGAGAACCCATATTACTTTTTTAAACTTCTGCCTTCTGGGAGGTGTTATATAGCCCTAAACAGCTTCTACTTCTAAGCTATCAGAACACTCAACTCAGTCAAACCCCAAAACAGTCACCAAACATTCATGAAGTCTTCTGTAAACTCTGTTAAGGACTTTCCAAAGCTGTGTGTTCTGTTCTCTGTTTACATCATTTCACACTACTTTAATAATGTTGTGGTCCGGGCTGTGGGGAGGATTCATCCCCCCATCAGACCTGTTGCCACTGATTTCCAGTCCAGTTCTTGTATCATCTAGCATACCTCAGCTAGGCCTGTCCGATAACAAATGTGCTGTTCGATTCATTTTCTCAGGAATCATTGCGATAAGCAATAACATTGCGCAAAGCAATAATCTTTTAAATTCCAGCTTCCATTCAGTGTAGAAAAATATTTTCTATATAAAGACTGAAGAAATGGAAACAGATGTGTCTTTGTGACAAACTGCTAACGACTAAAGATCCAGTTAATATTTGCTATCTGTTTGGTGTTATGTTAAATCTCTAGATCCGAGCGAGGTTCTATTGGACGCCTGGTGTATGAACAGGAACCATCAGGACTTGACCGAGGCGGAGGTGGAGAGAGGGTAAGAGGAGGAGGGGAAGGTGAAAGTGGAGAGGATGAGCGAGGAGGAGGAGGAGGAAGCAGTGAAGCTGACTCTCCGCAGGGAACAATCAAACACAAACCAAACGGCCGTTCGGTCGCCACGGCGCAGGGACAGACCCGCAGCCCCGCTAACGTCCCTCTGCCCATTCCTTCTGCACGGACCCTGCCCTCACACCCCCTCCCACACCCACTCCAACACCCACACTCTCACCCCCACCCTCATCCTTCACCCATTCCCCACCTCCCCACCATCCTCCACCACCATCCACAGTACAGCCAGCCACATCCCCTGCACTTGCACCACGCTCACAGCAGCCCATACATGCAGCATGCTCACCACTTCGCCCAGCACCACTACCATCACCTGCACCACCAGCACCATCACCTGCCCCACTCATATCCAGAACCCCCTTCTTCCCCGCTGCCCTCCCCAGTTCCACCTCTCACACCTCTTTCCCCGCTGCCACCACCACTCACGCCCTCCCCGCTGTCCTCCTCCTCCTCTTCTGCGCTCCAAAACATGGAGGGGCAGCAGCAGCACCTCGCCCACCACCCCTACCTCCACCATCATCACCTGCTCTGCTCAGACGGAGACAATGAGAGCGTCAACTCCACCACCACCAACTCCAACGATGACACGACCGTCAACAACTGCAGCTCCGGATCCTCGTCACGCGATAGCCTGCGGGAGCCAATCGGAGGAGCAACTCTGGGGAAGCAGACCTATCAGAGAGAGAGCCGCCACAGCTGGGACTCACCTGCATTCAACAACGACGTGGTGCAGCGGCGGCAGTACCGCATCGGACTCAATCTGTTTAACAAGTAAGCCTAAGTTTAATGCTTTTATGTGAACATAACGTAAGCAGAATGATCCACAATGAGACCTAGAGTTATTATCTCTGGATTTAATCCCAAACCCACTCCATGATGATGAGGTCAGGGATGCGTGGATTACACACCAGCTTGTGTGATTTGAGTTTGAAAATATTCATTGGACTCTGGCTGGATGTTTAGAGTTATTGGCCTTCATTTATCAACCAAATGTATGACAGAAATCTGTGTAAATGAGCATTTCCATGCAAGGCTCTGCATTTATCAATACGGATGTGAGCGTGGGATAAAATCAAATCTCACGACAGGCCTGAGATCATGTACACAAGTTTGAGTCAGTGTGGATTAGCGTTGCAGCACAGCGGACGCTGAAAATAATTATTAAACAAACCTCAAACCGTCATTTTAACATAAGCAGCCACATATCCAGTACTCAGAATTAACCCATTTGTGGAAAAAAAGCAAATTAAAATGGATTCCGAAAATGAATAAAATACAACAGCTGAGACTGCTTGGAGCGCACACCGGCACACTCCAACAATTATTTGGGAAAATAAATATGATTAACAGCCTAAACCCATAACAATTATAATAGCTCAAATTTAATAGGCCCATAAATTATACACTACAAATTGAAACGATAAATACAAACAGAAATCTTTGTTAGCAAACAAATTCATACCTATATTCACTCACCTAGCATCTCATTACCCTGCTGGCAAACCTGCCACAGAGCAGGAGCAGGTTCAACAGCGTGCACATGCACACGTGCACGGTGGAGTGCTGTTTCGGGTTGCTGAAGGGCAGGTGGCTGTGTCTCAGACCAGCGAGGGTAACGCTGCTGTACTCTCTGGGGAAAGTCTGCAACATAATTCTGTTCTGTACAGTCCAGCACACCATGCTCTGGCTAAAGGAGCCTGTTGGTGCCCCGGCGCAGCCAGAGGAGGATGCCCGGGCAACCGAGCCCAGCTCAGCCTCCACTGGGGTCATATGGAGGAGACAGGAGCTGGTCCAACGTTTCTATACCTAAAAGTTGTAGAAGTGCTCTATTTAATCAGTAGACTAATGTGTCCCATGCTATGCACACAAGTGTGGATATGATGTGATGTGGATGTGAGTTTCGTTATTGGTCAAGTGTAAATAGGCTACCCAGTTTCTCTTCTGGAGGCTACAAAAAGTGGTTTCATTTAACAGAACCTTGAACACAGTAATGCTTTGCTAATGTAAATAAACAGATATTTAGCAGTTTGAAAAAGTTTTGTTCACTGTTTTTTAATGTTTTCATTTAGTTTAGCGTGTCGTTTATTTTCAAGTTCACGAAGTGAAGAACTGTGACTTTGAGTTACCAGGCATGGACTATTATGGAAATTTTACACAAACAAAACATTAATTATGGGCATATATAAGCTACTTGTTGAGACTTTTATTCATACCTCAGCCAGAGTCTGATAACCTATGGCGAGGCTGTTGACTGCCTCTCTGTGGTTTGACCTCACTGGGCGAGGCCTCTGGACCACAAATAATTAAGGATATAAGATATAAATAATGATGGATTTCAGCTGCCGCGTTTATCAAGACCCAATCATTCCTAAGCTGGGATCGGTTAGCTACGAACGTTTCATAAATCACAAGTGGATCCAATACTAAGATCATTCCTGCAATCAGATGTGCTCTCATTTTCATGTTCGTCTGATAAATGAGAGGCATTGTCTTTGGACATCCAATCAGATGAGAAAAAGAAACTTTCCCCCCTATGATTTAGGAATTGGGACAGCAGAAATCAGCTTTTTATTTTCACTTCTGCCAGTTTGCATTTCATCAAATCAGTCACACAGTTAGTGCTGTCAAAACTCTGAAAGAACATCTTTCTTTGGTGTTCATGTGCACAAATACTGCATATAGTAGTGCTTTGTTACCACCTTGTAGCGCTAGTAATAGCTAGTGTTGTTTCTGCGATGTGGCTTCATTGTGTGGTGTGTTTTCTGGTTCGTGATGCAATTTTGTAGTAGACTACTTGAAGCAGGTGATGTGGAAAAATACTGTGAGGTAAAAAAGAGCTCCAGATGGCAACTTTATATATAATAAAAAAGATGGTTTATTACAAAATGTGACGTCTTAAACAGATCTGCATCTCTGAGGTTTCTTAAAGCCAATCGTAGAAAACCTGTTGGCTATCTATCTGTATCTGACTCAAACAACATTCCTAAGCTCACATCTGGAACCACTCCCAAGACTTGCCTATGAAAACATGTATACCATGGGGTTAATGTGTTGCTGTCTGCTATAAACGGGCATTGAGTTTGCTGTGTCCCTGTGATACTCACAGAAACAGGCCCTTATATGTATACATCTAAATTAGCTGAGTTCAACTAAATATAATTAAACTACCTACATAATGCTAATAGTTAGACACTACACTAGCATGGTCAGTGAGCAAATCCTGCTGGTTTTCTAATTTGTAGATTTGGTGATACATCAGCTCAGAGTTTGGTCTCTGATATGCACTAACACACAGACACCCACAGCACTGCTAACAGCTAGCTGTTAGCATAATGAGGCTGTTAACGCAATCAGTTAGCAACAGACTGCTAAATTAGCTTTGTCTCCTGTTTTTTCTAAATAAATTGAGGTCACATGTGGTTGTTACCACCACCTAGTTTACTTACCTAAAACATCCTTGCGGTAGCCAAGCGTACCTCGACTATTATTCTTTTTTTTTCATTATCTCTAGTTAAAATGATTTTCTCATTATCTTGAAATAATGAATGCCGTTTTCTCGTGAAAACAGGATATTTTATCTCTTTATCTCAATAAAACAAAGCTTGTTTTGGCTGATTCTAGCTAGGATTGAGTGCGAGTCTGAGTCTCGCTTGTCTCGTTGTTGGTTCTGTGATGGACTAGGAACAGCTCCAGCCCCCTTGTGACCCTGCTTTTCAATAATCCATTAAAGGCAAACTTTATTTTCTCAAGATAATGACATAAATTATCACATTATCACAAGAAAACAGTGATAAAAAAAAAAAACATGCGGCCGCTCTTGGCTTCCGTACATCCTGAGCATACTGATTTCATTATATGTTTACTGTCAGTTCCTGATATACATAACCGAAAGGTTTAACATAAATACAGCAAATATGGTGATTTTTCTTTCATTACCTGTGCTGATTGTTCATGTTTGTATGTGGACAGTTTCTTTTTTCATTAACTAAAATTTATGACCAACAGTTATAATTAATTATATGTGTTTACAAAATGGATGTAAAAGAAGAAAACACTGTACGGGAAATGTTTTGCTGGTTACAGGAAGCCGGAGAAGGGGATCCAGTACCTGATTGAGAGGGGCTTTGTGTCAGACACCCCGGTGGGCATCGCCAGGTTCATCCTGGAGAGGAAAGGACTGAGCAGGCAGATGATCGGGGAGTTCCTGGGCAGCCGGCAGCAGTTTAACAAGGACGTCCTGAAGTGAGTGAAGATCTTCACAAAGCTTCTGCAGCCATTTTAGAAAAGTCAGGTTTCTGAATTTCTGTTCTCACATGGAAAGAGAGGTGCACAGCTTTCTCCATGAGTGGAATTAAAGGGGTTGTATAAGATCATGTGTATTTCTTACTTTCTACAGTGGCTTTGAGCGGATAACTGGACTGTAGTTGTTCAGATAAGTTTCAGTTTAAAGGTAACGGGTTTGGTTTCTTCATACCGCTGCAGAAAGTCAGATAGCTTAATGTTTATGGCCATTAAAATGTTGATGAGATTACAAAGCCACAGGGCAGAAATGATACCAGCCATCACACCCTGGTTAATGAAGAGCCTGGTGTGCAACACAGTCAGTAGATGCTTCAGCTTCGTTCATCGCTTTAAGGCTGCTTAGCATGAAGGAAATCCTGCTAATGATGCTGATCCACTGGCACTGTACAAGTTTTGGTTCCTGAAACATACAAAAAAATCAGATTAGCTGTGTTTGGAGCCTGTAGGGGCTCGTTTCTCTTCTTTTTTATTTATTTATTGTTATTCACTTTTTATTGGTTTTCAACAACTAAATTAACATAGGTTCATTCTCAGAACATCAGTTTTTTTCCAGAAAAGAAACATTCATACAAAAACAAGAAAAAAAAAAGCAAAACCAAGAAACAAAACATACTAGTTAAAAAAATAATAAAACCTTGGGGAGTGAGATATGGTTGTGGTAAAACAAATAGGTCCCTTTTGTAATTCACATTTTCTCCATCCTATAAATGTCCATGGTGATGTCCTTCCACATGTTCAGACTTGGCTCTGCTGTGAAAGCAATCTTTTGGTGAGGACCTTTCTGCTAGCCACTAGCTAAACAAATGTTTGTCAGTCTTTGAGCATGAAACCAAAAAAAACCAAAGATTTTGGGATCACTTACTACCAAATATTTCTTGTACTGTGTCATGTAATCCTCTCCAGTAATTTTAAATAACAGGACAGTTTATATTTTCACAGTTTCCCAGCAGACTGGGGAAACTGGGGAATTACCTTTATAGTGAGTTTTCTGGTGAAATATCTTATCAGACTTTTCCAACCAAATTTTTCCCAGCTAAGCGAGCTACTGCATTTCCATTTATATGCCCATTTTGCTATCCATTCTTCTTCGGTAATTCCCATTCTGCTCTGATTTTCCTATTTATTTTTAATATATAGAGTTGAGTGTGTTTTTTTAGTAGCCCTTTATATAT
Organism: Melanotaenia parkinsoni; assembly: GCA_036919975.1. NCBI lineage: Eukaryota > Metazoa > Chordata > Actinopteri > Atheriniformes > Melanotaeniidae > Melanotaenia > Melanotaenia parkinsoni. The sequence goes on from JBAFTA010000015.1 coordinate 29,091,552, forward strand.
ACCAGAAATAATGCTTCTATCTTTAGTTGAACTATATGCTCTCTAAACAAGTTTAACAGCTTCTGCTTCAGTTTTTATTTGTTTACTGACAAAATTTTGCATCAGTAAATAATAAAAATCTTGTGTTTTGCATTAAGTATTTTTCCTTGATCAATTTAAAACTGAATGGTTCACTTCCCTTTACTATCTTGCAAATAGCTAGTTGGGCTGTTTTTTCAGATCTCATTCAGTCCTCCGCTGGGCCGAGGGTCGCAGGAATTCTTGTTTTCACTGCATCTCATTTATGCAAACATATCACATGAGCAGTTAACATGTATGATATCCATGTAGAATAAAGACAGTTATAAGAAGAAGAAAACTTTTTTATTCCACAGTTAATTTAAAAATAATTTATTTAAGATTTTGGCTTTAATAAAATTACAAAAGTTTTCCTTTACTTTGCGTTTTAAACCGGCTGATGGGTTTTAGGATTCACTGTTTTGGCATCAAAATTTAAAAAAGAAAAATCTAAAAACCATGTAAAGATTCCCCATGATGCAGAAAGCTCATTTTCATTTTCATCGACAGATGCATGCAGTGAGTTATGCAGCTTTTCTGGTTTGGCCTCATGATGGTGAGCTCACATTTACAGTTTACAGCCCAGTGAAGAAATGCCCTCTGATAAGAAACATAAGATGACAGAGTTTCAGGTTTACTGCAGAACAGCGTTTTCTTCAATGTTGGAGGGATTCGATAACAGCAACGCTGCTGATGATGAGGAGTTTCCGGCTGGTTGTGATCTGATCATTTAGCAGCAGAACTGCAGCAGAATAACAAAGCAGCACAGATGATATCATCTTTAAAAGGCTCATAAAATCGCATCTAATTTTTATCTAAAGAAAAGCAACCTGGCTTTGCATACGTTAAGTTTTAAGTTCCAACAATAAAAGACATTTTTACAATAAATGGTCACATTATGACGAAATAAAGTCCAGTTTTTCTTTCCTTGGGTGGCAGCTGCTTCTATAAGAAAGAAGAAGAGAAACACAAATTACTGACAACAACGTCAAATATTTTATGGACAGCAAAGAGAGCAGTGCATCATGGGACGTCTCCCAGAAGCCTCGGCCTATAGCAGCAGAGCTGCTGCCCTACTACAATATTTATCAGGAAGGAAAGTTTCAAGCATAATCTTAAATGGTAGAGAAGGTGTCTGCTTCCTTCAGCCAAACTGGGAGCTGAGAGGAGTCTGAAAACTGAAGGTTCTGCCTCCCATTGTGCTTTTAGAGCCTGTAGGAACCACCAGTAAACCTGCAGTCTGGAGCTCTGTGGGGACAAACAAGCAGTGTGTTGTGTCTGCAGACCTGAGGGACGCTGTTGTAGATGCTAAACTCTCCCCTCTGTCTCTGTGCACAGCTGCGTCCTGGATGAGATGGACTTCTCTGGGATGGATCTGGACGACGCTCTGAGAAAGTTCCAGGCTCAGATCAAGGTTCAGGGTGAAGCTCAGCGGGTGGAGCGCCTGGTAGAGGCCTTCAGGTATCAGTTGCTGTGGATTTCTACAAGTGATAGAATGTAAAGGCTCCAGCATTTAATCTCTTCTGTCCTCATTGCAGTCAGCGGTACTGTGTCTGCAACCCGGTGCTCATCCGCCAGTTCCAGAATCCAGACACCATCTTCATCCTGGCCTTTGCCATCATCCTCCTCAACACAGACATGTACAGCCCTAACGTCAAGCCGGAGAGGAAGATGAAGCTGGAGGACTTCATCAAGAACCTGCGTGGTCAGTGGGCAGCTCGTGTTTGTAATCAGTGCAGTTAGTCTGAAGCGATTTGGTCGGGAAAACTTTAAACACAGAAATTGGCTGGAAAGGAGCAGGAGAGCTGCAGGCTGTTGTCATCACTCATCACAATCACATTTCCACACAACAGACTGCAGACGCTGATCTGCAGCCAGAACGTGGCAGCAGGGGTCGAAAAAAACGCATCTTTCTTTCAAAGCTTTTAAGGATGTGAAGGTTTTACTTTCCTTCAGTCTCTCTTAATTTGGTGTGGAAGCAGCCCACCAGCAGAGCAGCTGCTGCTGGATCAGAACAGCTGGATGCTGATGTATGACGAGGTGCAGAGATGAAAGGCACAAACTCTGCTCAAGTCAGGTTATGAGAGTGAACATAGACAGAAAATAAAGCTGCCTCTTATCTACCAAGAAGCCCATTTTAAATTAAGTACAGTATATGAATATGGAACATTTGTTCTTAACTCGCCTCTAACACGTTTTGTCCTCAGGTGTTGATAACGGGCAGGACATCCCCAGGGACCTACTGGTGGCCATCTATGGTCGGATCCAGAAGTGGGAGCTGAGGACCAATGATGACCACGTGTCCCAGGTCCAGGCAGTAGAGAGGATGGTGGTCGGCAAGAAGCCTGTAAGACCCTCAAACATCAGGAACAAACCAGACAAAAAGTCCACAGTATCATGCAAGCATCAATTCATCCGTTTAAACATCTTACTGATACTTTTAGTTGATCTGTTACACAGTAAACACAGTAACAGTCTTTCTTATATTAACTTTGGCTGTTGTTAAATGCAAACGGATCAAGTAAAGTATTTATTTATGTCTCATCGACTTTATTTCAAACTTCAAAATTATTTATTTTTGATCTGTCGAACAAATAAACTTTAACACAGTACAACTGCGTTAAATGAAAAACATAAAAATACTGAATAAAATCAAATAACTGTATAGTAAATTAATAAAAATAAAAAGTGAATATGCATAAGGCAGCACACAAACCTAATACATAATGCTAGTCTTCCTCCCCTCACACGTTCTAGGCATCTATTCCCCCCTTATGTAACTCAGAAATTTACCCCAGGCCCAGTAAAACTGACCCTTCTTATTATTCAGCTTTGCTATTATCGGTTCATAAGAGGCGGTATCTGTTATCAGCGTAACACATTCAGTAAATACTGGTCTGATTCTAGCTGCTGTAATGAAGCCTGTCAGGGATGCTTGTGACATTCCAGGTGAGTCCGATCTGTCTCCCAGTAGGCAGAGTCGAGGGGATTCCAGTAGGGCAGTGGTTCTCAAACTTTTTCTGCAGTGTATGCATGTATATATTTATCTCACAGAACTGAGTACACCCCTCACATTTTTGCAAATATTTTAATTTATCTTTTCCTGAGTCAACACTAAAGAAATGAAACTTTGACATACAGAATATCAACGTTTATTTTCTGTAGTTTTATATTCTGTGTATTAAAGTTTCATTGTGTTGGTCAATTAAAAGATATACTAAAATATTAGCAAAAATGTGAGGGGTGTATTCACTGCTGTGAGATACTGTAGATCCGAATGGAAAACAACACTCAGACATCAGTAATCACCATCAGGAGAATGTGTGGTTTTGTTCACATTTGCTTTGTTTTAACAAACGCATTTTCTGTCGTATCCAGGGCTCTAAATTAACACTCACCAAATGAGTGACATGACCAAAACCTGAACAATAAGCAGCATCTGGCTGGATTTAGAAGAAGCCTGCTGGAGACTCCTGAAAATAGCTAATATCTTTATCTAAAGTTCTGACTTCTGCCTTCATTTAGTGAAATTGTTTGCTGTGGTTTTGTGTTCACTTGGCATTTAAAAGTTTGACTGAAATGTTAGACAGTATATGTTGTTTCTGTGACAAAAAATAGCCTATAATAAGGCCTTTATGAAAATAATCAATACAAACTTCTCACCAACACAAACCATTTAGTGTCACTTTCTATTTTGGTCTTCAGTGAAGACTGGCCTCTTCTAAGAGAGCTGAATCTGAAAAGAGACGGACATCCATCACTATGATTTTTATTTTTTATTTTCTGTTTTAGAGTGTCCCTGTGTCTGTTTCCTTTTTGGTATGGTATGGTATGGTATGGTATGGCATGGTATGGTATGGTATGGTATGGTATGGTATGGTATGGTATGGTATGGTATGGTATGGTACGGTATGGTTTGGTATGGTATGGTATGGTATGGTATGGTATGGTATGGTTTGGTATGGTATGGTTTGCTATGGTTTGGTATGGTATGGTTTGCTATGGTTTGGTTTGGTATGGTATGGTATGGTATGGTATGGTATGGTATGGTATGGTTTGGTATGGTATGGTATGGTATGGTATGGTATGGTAT
>JBAFTA010000015.1:29105357-29121369 GCA_036919975.1 Melanotaenia parkinsoni
AGCTGTCTGTTGTTCAGATGTCTGTTGTTCAGCTGTCTGTTGTTCAGCTGTCTGTTGTTCAGCTGTCTGTTGTTCAGATGTCTGTTGTTCAGATGTCTGTTGTTCAGCTGTCTGTTGTTCAGATGTCTGTTGTTCAGCTGTCTGTTGTTCAGATGTCTGTTGTTCAGATGTCTGTTGTTCAGCTGTCTGTTGTTCAGATGTCTGTTGTTCAGCTGTCTGTTGTTCAGATGTCTGTTGAGGTTTGTTAAAATTACTCTAAGGCCGAGAATAAATTTGATTTAAATTACACGTACATGTATTTTTCATGTCTGTCTTGCATACTTTTGCATCTGTTTGAATCCTTGTTTGTACTCAAAAATTAATGCTAAGTGTTCACAAGCTCCAATTTAGGACCAATTTGACCAGTTTGAACAAATGTAAGGCCTCATGGTCAACAGCAATAAAAATGACAGAAAATTTGAAGGGCAAGCTTGTTGACCAAGTCTGAAATTACCCACGTCTTCACGATGTTGCTGCACAATCACAAACATGCTTGTCACAAAAGCTGGTGAGATATCATCACTATGTCAGATATAACTGAGTAACTCATGAAAATTTCAATGAAACTTGTCATTAATTTCCGCACTGGTAATATGAGTGAGACATACTCGTCATTGTTCGGGTGTGCTTTGTTTTGGGACCTTACTTACATCTACGGTACCACTGAAGTCATTTTTTTCTGCCAAGATCTTAAGATTACCCAATTTTACATTGGTAAAAAAATAATTTGACTTTGGGAGGATTTGATGATTCAGAGGACCTGAATTTGTTTGATGCTTAATATCAGTCACTTTCATTTTTGCCTAATGCTTTCATTTGACTCACCTCGGGTCTGAAATGCAGACGTTAAATACGTTTGTGTGTTTGTGCCACTCAGACTACCCTCACGGTATCAGGCTGACGTCTGCCAACCCTGGAGGAGAGAGGAAGGTGCTGATCGTCTTCACGGCTCCAAGCCAACAGGACAGAGCGCGATTCACTTCAGACCTCCGAGAGAGCATCGCAGAGGTCCAGGAGATGGAAAAGTACAGGGTGGAGTGTAAGTGTTCCTGTCACTTCTCAGGAAATGATGCAGCAGCTGTAGCGAGAACTGTAGTCATAATATTGACATTTCCTTGGTAGAAAAAGCCAGTTTCAATAAATGATGAGTAAAATGCGTCTAACTGAAACATGATTGGTTAAAAATAGTACAGCGTTAAAGCAATCAGAGAAACTGTGTTGCTTCTTTAGGCCCCTCTTTTCTAACATGTCTGTGGCATGTTAAAAACAGCTAGCGTGTTTTATATCTGATTACAACACTCTTTAAGTGTTATGTTGTTGATAGCAGATGTTGAGATAACAATTAGTTGGCGGTAAAAGAGCTCCGGACAGCTTGATTAATAATAATAAAAAGGTTTTATTACAAAAACTGAGATTTTAAACGGATCTGCAGCATCTGTGAGGCCAATTGTAGAGAAATGCCCCAGGCTGTCTGTACCAGCCCTCCTTATAAATGTTTACAAATAGAAACACAAAATGCTGTATATGGACCTCTACTAGGAAACTGTAACCCTGTTCATACATGGAGTCTAGAATTCACTGACTTTTGGCAGACTGCTTATAGCTGCAACCAAATATAGTAATAACCTATGCAATGTTAAGAAAATCTAATAATTAATTTCATGCAATGCTGAGCATCAGACACTGCAATTATTTTGAGCTGAAACCCTTGACTGTATTTTTTTAAGCAAAATGTTTTCAGGATTTCCTAAGCACCAGTTAACAGGTTAACTTCATGGCATTTTTCTCACGTGATTACCTTGTTTTTAAGCTCTTGGAAAAGGTCTAAATGGATGATTTACCGAAGTTGATAAATAACTGTGGAACTGGGTAGTACTATAATTACCCACATTTGTATAGATAATGTCAGCTTTGCCCATAAATAAGTATTTCCTGGCTTCTCTCTCTCTGACATTGTTCTTAGAGTGGTTGAATACTTAGAACACTATATAACTGACGACCTGACTGATGGTATGGACATGTACAGAGACTGTACACAAGCTACTATGCTGATACGTAAATTTAGTATGTGCTCTGTACCAGACTAGATTGTGTTCTTTTACTCTCTGATGCATAAATTCATGTTATTTTTTAAAACAGTACTGCAATTTTTCCACATGCAATATTTAACTTCTACAGACCTGTACAGTAATGTTTTTCTTTATTTTTAATCTTTTTTTATGTTTATTTAATTTATTTATTTTTAGATATTCTGTGAAAATATTTATAAAATAATATTATGTTATGTTTATACATATATATATCTATTACATTAAAGGCAGTTTGGCAGTTACAATATATGTATTTCTATATTTCTATACATGAAATTTATAAATATATATAGATATATAAATATATACAAACTTACATGTGCAACTGCACAACATTTCTCTTTTATACATTGCTGAACAACAAAGAAACTTTGGATTGACGAAAAACACTTTAACAAGTTCAGGAAACACAATTACAAAGATACGACCAGGCCGGTGTTTCACCAAAATCTGTGACCCATCAGAATCTGTGACCACAGGAGGCGAAAGTGTACATTTCTTTGCATGTATGTCTTAGAAGACGAGCAAAGTCTTGAAAAATTCATTATAATGCAGGTAATGTAAAGTCACAGATTCTGATAGCTATCTGAAACGAGGACCTCTGTGGTCCTGACTATGTTAAGGGGTGACATAGGGCACCATTTCTGATAGCCATCAGAATGTGACTTTACATTACCTGCATTATTATGACTTTAATAAAAGTTTTTCAGGACTTCGCTCATCTTCTAAGACATGCATGCAAAGGAATCAAATCAAATTTATTTATAAAGCACTTCTCATACATAAGCAGCACAAAGTACATAATAAAATGCACACAAAAACAATATTTGCAAATAGAAAAGAATTTAAAACAGCAATTAAAAATCTACACCTTTTTCTTTTTCTCACACACCCAAAGCAAAGCGGTTTAGTCGCTGTTTCGCTGCAAACAGTAGATTGTTATAATGTTTTTTCAATTCTATTCAGTTTTATTAAATAGACTCAGGTCCACAATTTATGGACCATAAATACACACATAAGACTGAAAAAAAGATAGAGACAAGAGAAAGCAGCAAATATAAAATCACATTAATAGATAATCATATGGACCCTGCAGTAATGTCAGGCTTAATTTTCTTTCATCATCCCTCCATCTCCCCCTCCAGCTGAGCTCGAGAAGCAGAAAGGTGTGATGCGTCCCGGCATGCTGGCAGGACCTGGAGGCATGGGGACACCAGGGGGCGGAGCCAGCTCCGGGGGAGGGCCAGTGAAGAGTGAGGTAGTGAACGGCACCCTGGGTAGGCCGAGCCTGGACGACACATACGCCTCAGTGGATGGACTCAAACGTACGGCACTCAGCTCCTCTCTCAGAGACCTCTCAGAGACAGGTGAGGGCCGGGCAGGAAATATGATGCTAGTTTCACACTTTATAGCGACGTTTGTCGTATTTTTCCAGCTCTGCTCACCACTGACGGTTTTATAGCTTATCAAGTCAGAACAAACCTGCAGTTGGGCTGTTATGCAACTGATGAAACAGCCTTGAAACCTTTGATGGTGAAGTAGTGAGATGGAAATTTAATGTTATGTCTCCATCTGCTGAACAGCAGCAGGAACAACATCGTAAAACTCATGATTGCACAAGAGGCAGATAAAATGATCAATTTGAGGAATTTACTGAAATCCAATCAATGAAAGAAGTCACCATGTTAGCCATGTGGGATAACAGTATTAAATACTGTCCTATTCATTGTTTTTATCAAGTTGCACTTGTCTCAGCTAAGCAGAAAAGTTTGCAGAACTTTACAGAAATTTGTTAATTTGATATTAATTATTGTATAATATTTCATTATCTGATGGTAAAAAAATTTAAATTGACGCTGTCGAGTGTATGCATCAAGACAATAATTGCATGTAATATACTGTATATTGCAATAGACATTTAATATGTAAAAAATACTATTTAATAATTATTTAATTATTTAATTACAATAAATTTAATCATATGTCTTTACTAAAGCTTTTTGTTTTTTAAATTAAAAGAAAGAAAACTGTTGCAGAGTGTTAGTATAAAAATGTGACATAAAGCTGAGGTTACATGTGGTTAGTAGCTTAACATGAAAACTGGATGCATTCAGAAGCAATTAGCCTAGCTTATCCTGTTTATTTAACAGAAATGAAAATATCACAGTTTGTGGGTTTATTTGGTCACATATTGTTTTGGAAAAGATGTTATTAACAGCCTCATTCTGATTGGGTAACAGGGAAGCGAGGCCGTAGGAACAGTGTTGGGTCATTGGACAGTACTATTGAAGTAAGTTTGGCAGGGAGCGGGGCTAAAGCCTGCATGACCTCCCCGCATGCTGCTGCTGCATGTTTTACTTCCACTCAAGTGCATGTACACGATGTCATAAAAGGTGAATGAGTTTCAGTATGGAAAATATGGAAAGCCAAAAGTGCCATCATTTGCCTCCCTTTCCCATGAATTTACATTGTACTACTGCCTTTTATTATAAGATTCCAATCTGGTTTTCATTCGTGTAAATCCAGCTCAGCTCTTCCTAGAGTTTTTAACTGTTGACTCATTTAACTGCTGTTAAACTGTATTTTTAGACCCGTCTGCAGCTGTTGATACAGTGGATCTGAACTTTCTGATATTAATGTTGTCTATATTTCTTTATCTAGTTCAAATCAAACATAAGTGAGAGAATTTTTTTTCTTTTTTTTTTCTTTTTTTTTAATCGTTTATGGGTTCAGTCATCTTCTACTTGCTCTCTCACAAGTGGCATACCCCAGGGGTCCATGCTAGGGCCATTGCTTTCGATTCTATATTTGTTGCCTATGGGTTTTTTCTTCCAGAAGCTTAATCTTCTGTTCCATTGTTATGCAGACGACATTCTTCTGTTTACCTATAAAATTAGACAGTTAAAATCCACTGCATGTTTTACTTAATTGTCTAAGTAACCTTAAAATATGGCTGAAGTCAAAGTTTTTTCATTTTTGTATGAGTGAAGTGATTTGGTTTGGAAAGTCAGATTCACTTGACAGATCTTTGGCTCCATCTACATTACTGTTAGAGCACAATAATCAACCAGCCAGTTTCTCTGAGATGTTCCAGGATCTAGTCTAATGGCTGACCTGGATCCGGGTAGTGTCGTTATGACCTCTGCGCAGGGTCAATTCCCACTGGGAGTAGGTCAAACATGGAGTGCCCACTTCTGCAGTTTGCATAGATCACAAAATACAGAAGAAATGAGAATCTTGTGATTCTCCAGGATAAACATCTCATTGTCCATGATGAAAAAAAAAAACAAAACCAGAGACCCATTGACAAATTAATGATGTAATGTTTGCATGGTTCAGCAAGAACAAAGCTGCATGGGAGCTTTTATTTTGAAATTTACCAGAAGCTGTAAACTGCTTCCTTGTCTGATTTTCTGGCCTTATTCCTGGCCCCATCTGAACTGCAAAGCTTGATGCCTTCTGGAAGTGTGCTCCGTCAATAATAGACTTACTGCATATGTTTAGTAGAGAGCCATGACGATGTGATTCTGGGAGGCTTATGACACGCGCCGCAGCGTTATTTGTTTGTTTTTTCATCAAGGACGAGTCATGGAAATTGGCTGTAAGGCTCTTAAGGAATCAACCTTTTCTTTAGATGCACCACTTAGATAGACTGCAGAGATAAGTCGCAGCTTAAGCTTCTGCTCCTTGACTCTCACAGGTCACATCTCATTTGAAAAATTTATTTATTTGTAAAAATGAGCCTCATGGTATCATGGGTTTACATTGGTAGCATGAACTGATTCTGGCCTGACTTTACTCACTTTGGTTATTTCATATGATGTCACTTTTGGCCTTCCATAGATTGTCTCCTCTGGACTGCATGCTGTTTTTTGTTTGGTTTTAGTGAAGGGGTTGTATTTTAGATGTTGAATCAACCTAAATATAAGATTAAGGAGGATTCATAGAGAAAGAAACTGTTCAAAGGAAAGAGTCCTCAACATGGTCACTGCAGGTAAAGAAAAAAAACATCAGTATTGTATATACAGTATCTCACAGAAGGGAGTACACCCTTCACATTTTTGCTAATATGTCATTATATCTTTTCATGGGACAACACTAAAGAAATAAAACTTTGACATAAAGAATATTTATTTTTATAGTTTGATGTCCTGTATATCCCAGTTTCATTTCTATGGTGTTGTCCCATGAAAAGATATAATAAAATATTTGCAAAAATGCGAGGGGTGCACTCACTTCTTAAACCCTGTTAAATGACGGAACCATTATGGTTCCAGTTGAAATTAACTGCATTATGACTTTAGTGCGCCCCAAAAAGTTAAAAAACAAAAAGTTCTGTAATTCTTCTCCCATACATGTCTACATATCTGCATGTTCAACACTTTAAAGGCCAATTTACGCTCTCTTACATCTGTAAATACAGATATCCGTTTCAAATCTTGTCATACGTCGCCATCTTCATACTTCCATGCGTCTTTTGCTTTTCTGTGGTTAAGGCACTTCCTCCACTAGTGGGCAGTACTGAGTTCAGAGTTCATTCCTGCGATCCTACTAGTTGGTAGCAGTAATGCATCGCTATAAAGTTATTGTCCAACAGCCCAATACAACTGGCACACTCACATATATTCTTTCTTCAAATGCTTCCAATAGTTGTTGTTCTCGTCTTTATTCTTCTTCTTCTTCACATCAGTGTGTGAATGTGTGTGTGAATGGGTGAATGTGATGTATATGTAAAGCGCTTTGGATAAAAGCGCTATATAAGTACAGACCATTTACCATAAACTGTTCACCGTCTGTGTATTGTCTTTTGCATTGAGCATAAATTGGATTTAACACATACACTGTTTTCCCTTTTGTGTCTCAGTAAACTAGAAATCATGTCAGAAATTCTGTTTTCAGTTCATTTCAAGTAAAATTGAACATGATGTGACTTAAACATGAAATTTTATGTTAGGTCTAAAAACAAGCAATGGGACATTTCTTTACTCTTGTTTAGCCTGCCAAGTGTCTCACTTTTGTGTAAATTCAAATTAAACAGAGGCTGATGGGATTTTGAGTCTTTGGGATTTGAAGCCTTCCAACTTCACGGTGTCACCAGAAAATTCTACATAATTTATATGTTTGATCCTTTTGAAATTAGTTTCTGTGACCAGGATAAAGCATATTTAAGCATTCCCAGCTCCTTTAAAGACACCTTTAATTTGGTAAATTGACACATCATTTCTTATAGTTGATAATAAAATGAACTGAAAACAGAGGTTCATGCCTTTCAAACAGTGTAGATATTTCCTGGGTCTTTATTAAATTATCCCTCTTCTTTCCTTCATTTTGTCCTCTCTGTGTTCGCAAACCTTCTCTTTCCCTGCCTCCTCTCCCTCTTCTCAGGGTTCTATTATTAGCAGCCCTCGTCCTCATCAGCAGCGCCCCCTGCCTGCAGGAGGTCTGTCTTACAGCCCCATGATGGTCCCTTCATCTCCAGCAGCATACCGGCCACACCGCCCTACTCAGAGCCCCGGTACAGGGGTGGGGGGTGGGCCGGGGCTCTGTCACAACCAGGGAGGGGTCACTACATCCCCTCTCGCGAGCGGGGTAGGAGCTGGGGGCGGAGGAGGGATGGTGAGTGGCGGCGTCCAGACAGGAGGCGGTCGGATGGGGAATTTCTTAGCCAGTCGCAGAGGCAAAGTTCCTGGTCCCTTGACGATGACGTCACCCCCTCCTCAGGGTCCACCGAGTCCCCTGATGATATCATCACCCCCCCACTACCCCGCCCCCGCACCTCCCATCCCCCACCCATCCTCCCCTTCCCCATGCCCCTCCCCATCGCCCAACCTCGGGCAGTCGGACCCGGGAGGAGTGGGAGGGGGAGGTGGTCCAGGAGGGGGAGCATCCAAGCTCCAGGCTTTGCACGCCCAGTACTGCCACGGCAACAGTGGAGGAGGTGGAGTCAGTGTTACTGGGCACCAGCAGCAGCAAACCCCACCCCCACCATACCATCACCATCACCGCTACCATATGCAGAGCGTCCCACAGCACCACGTCCTGTCGCACAGGTTCTCTGCCCCCCGGCGGCAAGCACCATCCGGCTGCGCTCCCTCTCTTACCCAGCAGCATCAGAGGCTGCAACATGGCGCCGCCCAACACCCACGCTACAACATGGCCTCAGGCTTCATCACGCCCCCACCGCTGTCCCCGCACTCCCCCATTACCCCTACTACACCACACGGACTTTACCAATCGCACCCCATGGTAGGGAGGCCAGCTGGAAGCGCCAAGCTCCCACTGACCATCTCGCACTCCCAGCCCCACCCCCACGCTCACACACACTCTCACAACCACGTCGTGCACACACACTCCCCGCTCAGCCCCTCTGCCTCTCCCTCTACCCACTTCATCTTCTCCACCCCACCGCCCCAAACACCATCAGCACGGCTCGTCACCCAGACTCCTCCACAACCCTATACACCTCAGTACCCACCCCTATCTTCCATCCCACCTCCTCCTCCACACTCACCCTTACCTCCCCCATCGACCGCTCCACTCTCCCCGCACCCCCCAGGGGTGGTACAAGGCGGCGGCCCCAAATCAAAGCCAATCAGTCGGATCAGCACAGTCGTGTGAGGAAGACCCGAACAATTGTGCGCTACCCTGCTGTGAGCCGCCAGGGGGCGGTAGTGAGAGGGAGGAGGAGAAGAGGGGGAGGACAAATGCAGGTGTATCAAAATGGCCGCCTGGTGAGGAGGAGAGCCCAGAGAGCAGGGAAAAGGAAACTACTCAGCCTGTGTTATTTTCACATCCATTTTCCTCACAAGTAGAAAGACTCTCACACACACACCAAGCTGTTTATTGGCCAACTTGTTCCCTGCAGGGAAAAGCCTCCAGGAAAACCCACTAACGGAGAAACGAGCTGCAGTTACGGCATTTCTAGTCACATGACGACGAAGGAAAACTTCCATACAGTCCAGCTGTCTTAAAAATGTCCTCATTTCCCTTCATAGTGCCCTTTCAAGCTGAGCTGGGACTCCAGAGGACATGTTTGTAGTTCTTTGCTGACAAAGTGTTCGTGCCATGTTGTGAGTACGAATTTTTATGTTGCTGTAGAAGACAAATGGTTCAGGGACCAGTGGTGAAGGGAACAGTGCCTGAGAATATAACACAAGGGTTAGCGCTTGATGCTAACATGATGTACAGGGTTAGTTAAAAGGGAAAGTTCAGGTTTTGCATAGACCTGAGAGCAGAACGAGTCCTGTAAGTATATCTCCAAAAATCACAGTCGTCTTAGACCACCTCGTTGGCAAACAAAGAAGCACTTGTACCACAGTTTTGGTTATTGACATATTTACAAGCCATGAGGCAGAAGGAGAGGTGGTTAGCATTAATATGGTGCAGTTTCTGTGTCTTAGACAGGCGTGCATGACCTGTGCAATAGCTAACGATTATCAGTGTGTCTATGGTTAAAATCCTTTATGCAGGGGGAGGGATTCGTCGTGGTGTAAAGCCCCAATCCAGAGTTTATTTAGCCACTAGAAGTGAAATTTACTGAACTTTACTCTGAATGGAAAATAAACTTTATAACACCTTTAAATAAGCCATCAAAACATAAACTACAGGTGTCTTTTACCTTCGTGTTTTAGCAAAAATGGCTAAAAGCCTTTAGTGTTTGTGGATTACAGGGTTTCAGCAGGGGGCACTATACTGTTGTTTTGGATTGGGACTTGTTTATTCCTGTAAATTTGGGCTTTATTTGTACTAAGACTGTGAATGCTCGCCCCCCTTTAACAAGTATCCCAGTATATATGAAAGTGTAAGCCTAAATTTGTCAGAAATAATAATATCTGTCCTCTGTATTTATGCTCCATATTGTACGTGACCTTCTATGTTGCCAGAGAAGGAGATTAAGCTGGAAGGTGCCAAACAGGGAAATAAATCTTTAGTTTGACTGACTTGTCAACCACAGATAAAGACTTGGAGCTGCAGGAGCTAAACTCATCTTTAATTCAGGTTACTTTTTAAAAAAATGTAACTAATAAGTTAACAGGTATGTAAACAGAACTGGGTGGGAAATTAGACAAAAAAAAAGAATATAATGTTTACTAAGGTAAAATTGTGACCAAATAAAATGTAACTAGGAGAAGCAATCGATCAAGGACCCCTTTTCAAGAACTGCCAAACTTTTAGATTGCTTTTTATTCTTTTGTTATTTATTCATCCTTAAGTTCAAATAAAAAAATTCTTTTTTATATATCTTGTGCATGTTTGCTCCGTTTTCTTTTCCATGTAAGAAGGAATAAATTCACAAAGTATTTGGATTTAAAACATTTTTTGAGTCATTTTATCCAAAGCGACTTATAACTGAGGACCAACTTTGAGGTTTTGGTACAATAAGAAACCATAGTAGAAATACTCAGCACTGAATCCATTTAAAGGGCAGAATACAAGCAGAACAGGATGTGGTACTGCCTAGGTGTGGCACGGAGTTGGAGGCGTTAGGAGAGGAGGGAATAGTCTACTACCACCTTCCAGTTTCACTCAGTATGTTTGACCTGTTAACCAATTTAGCAAAAACAGTCAGTAAATTGCTTTATTTTAACTGCTTCATGGCAATAAATCTTACAGATTTGGAAAGTCTGTTTACATCTCTCTTAAATGGATCCTTATTTGTGAGGAAAATGCACCTGTGGGATGAGCAGCAGAGTTGAGTATGTGAGCAGTGCCCATGAAAAACTTTCCAAATCTTCTCTGTCAGTGCCAAGCAGCTTATTTTGCTGTCTCCTAAAGCAAAACCTGTTTTTTGTGCAACATTTGTGGCGCCAGCAAAGACACAGAGATTACAAGCGCTAGATAACAAACACACCTCACCGCCCACTACAGGTCTGACATTTTCCAGTCCTAATTTTTGTGTAAATTTTTTTTCCTTTTTTTTCCCCCAAAAATGCAAAGGGGAAAGGTTTAGAACTGGAGTTTAGAACTAGAGAAGACTTTTAGATGAGAGGAGAAACATTTTCAAGAGACATAAAGACATCCAGTTGCCTTCAGTTCAAACTCTTAGGAACCAAACGAGAGTCAACAGCAGAATCAGCTGTCTGCCATTGGCAGAAAAGATTCACTGGGCAGCACACATACTAAACTCTGCTGCTCATCCCACAAAAGCTTTTTCCTCATAAATGTGGCTCCATTTAAAGGAGAAACAAATGGACTTCTCAGTGTTATAAGATTTATTGCCAAGAAGCATCATTACCACAAAGAATAATCCACCAAAAACTCAGTTACTGACTTTTTACAGTTACTAAATTTTACATTTCTACACAAAAAAGCCTTTACAGCATTTAATGCTATGAAATATCTTCAATTAAATCAAAAATAGGAGAATGATTTTATTCTTCTAAATACTGGTTCAGGTTTTGTCTCAACATCAACTTTCAAAAGCCCTGGGAAACTTAACCAGTCCTTTCTAATAAAGAAAGTTATTAATTTCCCACCCAGTCCAAACTGCATTTGTGTCTCTGCTGCACTTGAGGGTGAATTAAGTTTGATTTGCAGCGAGATGTTTCAAAATGGAGAATAAGGTGCCTTCAGACACAAAGATGGTAAAATATATGATTATCAAGAGAATATTCAACAAAGACCACCTTGGAATATGAACACAGTTCAACCTCTAAATCAATAACACGTTTGTTGATTGCATCCATTCAAAACTGCAAACAGGAAGCCATCCACTCATCTTTTAAAAAATGTGGGTGAATGTACGAGCCCGTCGTCATCCTCTTCATCCAACAAAGACTCAAAGGAACCTGAAACTTGGACCTAATTTCACCTGGAAGGACATGCTAACG
The DNA here is from genome assembly GCA_036919975.1 of Melanotaenia parkinsoni. Taxonomy (NCBI): domain Eukaryota; kingdom Metazoa; phylum Chordata; class Actinopteri; order Atheriniformes; family Melanotaeniidae; genus Melanotaenia; species Melanotaenia parkinsoni. Next base: position 29,117,317 of record JBAFTA010000015.1, read on the forward strand.
CCTCACAGGACAGGAGTGTAAATTGTGTTTCAGTCACACAGCACCGAGTGAAATACTCTTGAGCCAACTCATTTTTACATGTTTTTTTGTTGTTGTTTTTTTTTTTTTTTTTGCACTTGGCAATCAAATCTACCGCGTCAGTATTAGAGTTTTTCCTCTATTTTTTCCTTTTCCATTTAACTGAGATTGCAGCATTTTTGGGAAGGTAGCCATCGATGGCTCAAAGAAAGTTCTTCCACCACCTGAACTACTTTAGGTGCATTTTTCCACTCAAATCGAGCTCTCAGTGCTGGCTACTCTCCAGCCGGTGAGGCTGCTCTATTCAGCTTCATACAAATAATTACCAGCTTTTAACCGTTGGATGTTGGCAAATTACTCTGATGTTCTGAATGCAAATGTTATCAACACATTTTTAGTTTCCCTGTGATTACCTGAATGCACCAACTGTAGATATTAACTGTACAGTGTGTTCTGTTTTCAATGGGGCCAACAGCATTGATCTGTTACTGAGGTTCAGAATTGCTTAAATTAACTAAATTTATACTCTAGGAACCAAAAGTTCATCAGGGTTCTTCAGGCTGTTTGAGCATTTTAGGACTCCTTACCAGAAAACAAAATAAAAATAAATATAATAATTCTCAGGGATCCTTCCTGGGTCTCCTGTTTTCAATCTGAAGAACCCCTTTGACTTTTTAGAGTGAGCTACTGATATAATTATCAATATTGTTGTGTGACAAGCTTCTACTAACATAACGTATTCCTTGGGCTGTTTTGTATTTTTAGCATTTTTGATTTTGTTTTGTGCTTGATGTGAAATTTTTTTCTTTTTTTCTGATTTGGGCATCTTATGGACGTCAAATCTCTTAGTTTTTATTGTTTACAGCAAAACCAACAGTTTTCTGTGACTAACACACAACTGGTTCTATTACTAAAACAGACTGTGATAATTACTTTCACTCAACTCACAGCATGCTCAAACACACACACCTGCACACACACAATGCACTAAATCATTGGACCATTGGATCTGCGCCATGTATTTACAAAGGCCTTACAGAAACCTCCACCAATCCAGACCAAACTACTGAAAAAGTAAAAACGTTTTCAAGGAGCACTGGATCAAACCGCCCTCATAAGGAGTTTACGACTATCCGTTCAGCTTCAGTGCACGCCCAAGATGAATTAGGGACATCCTCACTAAAGTTCAACACCCATGTTTTTGCATGTTGGTTATAAATGATAAATTCACACAAATCCTCCGTTTTTACTTCAACCAGGCTTTGGTTTCAGTTTCACTTGCAGAGAACTTGAAACATCCTCTAGATCCATGGTTCCCAACCTGGGGTCCAGGACCTCAAGGAGGGTCGTCCAAAGAGCACAGGGGTCCCAGAGGCTTTGAACATTTAGAGCTGTTATGAATAATGTCCACACATTGTCCCTATCTTAAGAAAAAACAAGTAAGACTTTAAATGTTGTTAATTTAACTTTGGCTTTATCAAAGGACAGCACTCAGCCAGAGCTCACTGTGAGAATCTCACCTCTAAAAGCATGAAACCAAGCACGGTGTGGGGTGGGGGGGTCTGTGGCATGAAGAGGGGCCCCATGGAAAATAGGTTGGGAACCACTGATCTAGATAGATCATCCCTCACAGTCCATTGTTGTTAATCTAAACACCAGCAGTGGTGGAGCTGATTGTTTTTATTTGGTTTTTGTTCATGTTATTTGCATCTTTATGCAAATAAAGCTGTTAGTCAGTTGTCGGTTTCAGGGAGCAACTGACCAAAGTCAGGAAAACTATTTGAGATTCATCATTTGAGATTTGACAGTTTTCTGCAGAATAACTAGACTTTCCTTTTTCATATACTTAAATTTAATTCACCTTTTTTGTATTTTGTTTATTTATCTGTTTTTTTTTTAAATCTATGTCTTGTTTGCTAACAGCTCATTAGTGCAACACTTTCCATTCTCTAATGTAATATTTTTATTCAGAATTTATGTCTGAACTGTTAGATTCAAGGCTCTGCAAGTGTATTTTCAGAGAAAATAAACTAAAAGCAGCGACTGGAAATCAATCTGAAATATGTCTATTTAAGAACATGCAAAAACACAGGTATGGTCCTTTAATGCTTAATTAAAACTTTAATTCCTTTTGTTTTCCTGCCCGGGTCTGCTCTCCACTATCGGTTTGCATGTGGTATTTATTACAGTATCTGCACTGAATGAACTGTATTATAAACATGAATGTACATAACAGTTGTTTAGTGAAAATCAACAATGGGAGTACTCACTTTGCTCGGCCGCAGGCAGTTTGTGGCTGTTTTGCATCGAGAATGCAAGGTCTGATTTTTTTCAACGCCAACAGGAACAGATCTGGTCTGACTGCTGCAGGCAAAACAGGGAAACTTTTTTCTAAAATACTAATAAACTCATCAGATCTGGTTCAACAAGAGTGAAAAATGTCAGACTCTTCTGTTCCAGTGTAAACACAGTCTGTGTTGTGTTTCTCTCCACAAGGGCAGAGAATGCAACGTAGGTCTGAGTTGTTTGTTTCTAAATAACACAATGAAGCGCATCATGGAGAAAACATTTCTTGTTTATAATGTAGAGCAAAGACAGACTGCAATAGTCCTTGTAAAATTGTACGAGTAAAGTGTCAAATATGTGTGAACAGAGACAACATTATTTTAAAAATTATGTATTGAAAATTTTAGCTGTGTATATAAATATATATTACTTGTACTTTGTTTTTGAAATGGCAGAGATATGGAAAAGTGGAAATATTTATTGCTCTAAAATTATAAAAATCTGTTCATGTGGATGAAACGACGTGTCCTTTTGTTTTTTTTGTTTCTGGTTGTTGCGCACTCACTCATTAATGTTAAATCAGCCTCCTTTTCATAGTGCCCCAAAGCCACAGCTGATCAGACTAAATGAGCACAATATACTGTGATTATCCCAGAAAAAATCATCCATTCATCCATCCATCCAAAAAATAAAAAATAAAAAAGGCTAAATAGCATGTCATACTGTACATGTACAAAGAGACGACTCTGAGACTTGATAGGATGACAGAAACTCTTCATCTCACAGCATGGCTTAAATTATGTTGTCACCTGGATTTTTTACTCTTGTGACAACTGACACAAAAACCTAAAACCACAGGCCTGAATGTGACCAGAAAATGCAGTCATATTGTGGTCGCCCTCGGCTTTTGCAGTTTGTTTCCTTATTATCTTTAAAAATCATATAAATATTGTCTTGACGCAAAATATATGCATTGTGATGTAATGTATAATCAATTTGTATGTACATGTTATTTTGCCATGGTGTACACTTTTTGCTCCAACTTTAGCTTTTACTTTTAATAACAGACATAGAAAATACTTTTAATTTGATAGTCATTCATTCATTCATTCATTCATTCATTCATTCATTCATTCATTCTCTTAAAACAAGTCTGGTGTACATTTTTTTAAAGTGTCAATCGTTTCATGGTGTTTCCGGTGTAACCGGAAGCGCCTCACTTAGGAGCTGAACTTGTCCGTTGCGTCACTCATTCACAAAGTTTGTAAATGTGGTGAGTTATATTTTATTTTATATTTACACATTTTGAAATTATCGCCAGATTACAGTTCAAGAACCGTCGCAAATATTAACTAGAATCTGCACTTTGATGGTGAAAGAGATGTCAGATTAACTAGCTAAATTAGCCGGCTAACATCTTTAGCCAACTTTGTGATCAGCTAAACGGTGGCTAATGCTAACTTAGCAGGTCAGTGAATGGAGAGAGGTCAGCAGCAGGTCAGATTAGTTAAGAGCAGGCAGTTTAGTTTATGATTTAAACCATGGTCGGTGTGTTTTGGTTAGCTCTAAGTTGTCAGCTGTGTCTCAGTCTGCTAACAGGTCCTTTGTTAAATCAGAGGGACTAGAGCATATGTAGATATTTAGCGAATAAAACGGTGTAATATAATAACGCTAATGTGTAGACTGGAACCGGTTTGTCAGGCCTCTGAATAACTGCATGTGATGTCACTCAGCTAAAATGAAAGATTA
>JBAFTA010000015.1:29137625-29150214 GCA_036919975.1 Melanotaenia parkinsoni
TATTTACGCTCGTGTTTACGCTTGTGTTTACACTTGTGTCGCTGCTTGTGTTTACACTTGTGTCGCTGCTTATATTTACGCTCGTGTTTACGCTTGTGTTTACACTTGTGTCGCTGCTTGTGTTTACACTTGTGTCGCTGCTTATATTTACGCTCGTGTTTACGCTTGTGTTTACACTTGTGTCGCTGCTTGTGTTTACACTTGTGTCGCTGCTTATATTTACGCTCGTGTTTACGCTTGTGTTTACACTTGTGTCGCTGCTTGTGTTTACACTTGTGTCGCTGCTTATATTTACGCTCGTGTTTACGCTTGTGTTTACACTTGTGTCGCTGCTTATATTTACGCTCGTGTTTACGCTTGTGTTTACACTTGTGTCGCTGCTTGTGTTTACGCTTGTGTTTACACTTGTGTCGCTGCTTGTGTTTACGCTCGTGTTTACGCTTGTGTTTACACTTGTGTCGCTGCTTGTGTTTGCACTTGTGTTTACACTTGTGTCGCTGCTTGTGTTTACACTTGTGTCGCTGCTTATATTTACGCTCGTGTTTATGCTTGTGTTTACACTTGTGTTTACACTTGTGTCGCTGCTTGTGTTTACGCTCGTGTTTACGCTTGTGTTTACACTTGTGTTTACACTTGTGTCGCTGCTTGTGTTTACACTTGTGTTTACACTTGTGTCGCTGCTTGTGTTTACGCTTGTGTTTACACTTGTGTCGCTGCTTGTGTTGCAGCTCATGATGCTGCTTATGTTACCATGGATTCTCCTCCTCCAGCGTTTCCACCGTGGTGAACAGCTCAATGCACTCCTGCAGCTGCACTGTTGTCTGCTGCTGAGGAACCTCCATGCTGGCGTGTTTCACGTATTTCTGGACAGGAAAAGAAAAGTTTCATTAGAAACGAAGCAGATACTTAATAATACCTGGAGTGTGCTCTTGAATGCACCTTATAGCCAGATCTTTCATCTGATGTGTGTGTTAATGTGAGCCAACATTCACACTGACCTCGGCCTCGTTTTCATTGTAGAACCTTTTCTTCATGTCAGGGTCCCAGTCGATGGCCACGTACGGCTGAGCTGCACAACCAGACCATAGACCAGAAGTTAGACTAAAACTGAAAGAATGACACTGAGATAAATCTGCACTTCTCTGGGGGAAGACAAACATTTAACTCTATTTACAATTTCCATGACAAATCAACCCAATAAGACGTCTGGAAACAATGATGAGTTGCTTCTTTTCTGAGGTAAAAACAAACAAAACCTCCTGATCCAGTCCTCATGTCTTCATCGCTAAAGACCAAATATAAACTTTATTTGTTCTTATCTCAGTAATTTAGGATCTTAGTGAAATGCACATTTTCCTCTCTCAAAGCAAACTGACCACATCTGGAACATCTGACCCATTAATGAACATCAAACCATCTCCATGACTATGATGGTGGAAACCTGCTGCTGTGTTGATTCACTCACAGCTGAAGGACACGGCACTGCCCCCATCTCCCATCCCTCTCTCAGTCGTCCCGTTGGAGTTGACAGCCTGGATGGTGAACAAACTCCTCCTCCTCTTACAGCACGCCCTCCTCTTAGCTGGATGCTCATTGGCTGGCGGGCTGGGAGAACGAGCTTCCTCCTGCTTGTCTTCCTCGGTTTCTTCTGTGGTTTCACAGGGCTGCGTTGCTGCTGGTGGTTCTGAGCTGGTGGAGGTGGACATTTCACTGCAAGCGTTTACATCATCGCCGCTGCAGACGGGCACGGTTTGGTTCAAGGAGCCGTTGCTGGTCTCTGCTGCTTCGTGGTCTGCTGAGGTCTGAGTGTGGTTGGTATCAGGCGGTGGCTCAGGCGCAGCAGCTTCTTCTGATTGGCTGTTTGGAGATGTTTCACTGCAGCAGGGTTCTGATCTCGAGGGCCCGGCAGCCTCAACGTCCTGCTCATCTGAAAAAATACCAACTTTCCTTAAATTTTTTTTCCATCAATCCCAACGATTATTTGTGCTTGAAATGTCAAGAAAGACGTCTCATACCATCACTGATGCCGTTGGTCTGAGTCTTGTACAGCTCCTCTTCATCTTCATCCTCTTCCTCCAACTCTTCAGAGGGGTCAGGAAGTCGCACATAGCGCCTTCACGCACACACACACACACACACACAGATACAATTTATAGCAAATTGACTTTTTGTAGATTCGTTAGTTTTCAATATCAGCATTGGTGTGTGTGGGTGCATGCGTGTGTGTAGGAGCATGTGTGTGTAGGTGCGTGTGTGTGGGTGCATAGCTCACGCCAGCCTCTGCAGGAACAGGTTGTAGAGCGCCTCCTGGCTGCAGCTGCTGCGCGGCACGTTGAGCAGCAGCGGGTGTCCGAACAGGGTGGTGCCGTAGCTGCTGCCGGAGCCGTAGTCCCGGTAGGTGGAGCGCTCCCTCAGGTAGAGCGCCAGCAGCACCTGCTCCTCCTGCTGCTCCGCCAGCACGCTCAGCTCGTACCTTAACATAAATAAGACCACAAGGCGATCCGGATGAGCTGGGCTCTGAGAAGTTCTGTTAAAGATCAGAACCTCCTCCACTCCAAGCCTCAGTTAGTTGATCACAGTCCAGTTAGAAAAGGTCTGAACAAGTCCGGCTTGTTTGAAGGGATCACGGCAGCACAGCTGAGCTTCTACAAGCGGATGGATGATGGAGGGATGTAGACCAAGACTTTAGCAACTTACACAAAGATGTCGTCTCGATCTAAAATGCAGCTCAAAGATTCTTCAGCGTTGTAGATCTTATAGAAACGATGATTGAAGACATCAGCCACCACCATCTGAAACACACACACACACACACTATGACACTGCCCTGTCTCTGTGTTAACTTCAAACTCTCTACCTCTGTTGCTCGTGAATCATTTCCATTTTCAAATCTTTCTGCAATGAAACCCCTCACACACAAATCTGAAAGTTTCCCAGGATGGAGGTGAACACGGTTTGTGTAGAAATCAGGTTTACTTTGAGCTGCAGGGATTTTCCATCCACCCACTTTCTACCGCTTATCTGGGTCGGGTCGCGGGGGCAGCTGCCTAATCAGGAAAGCCCAGACTCCCCTCTCCTGAGAGGGAATCCCGAGGCATTCCCAGGACAGCCGAGAGATGTAGTTCCTCCAGCATGTCCTTGGTCTTCCCCGGGGCCTCCTCCCGGTAGGATGTGCCTGGAACACCTCACCAGGGAGGAGGTTTCTGACCGGATGCCCGACGTCATCTGGCTCACATCGATGCAGAGCAGTGACTCTACTCTGAGGGATCTTCTTGCCCTAAAATAATGTGATGTTCAATTCAGGGAAATAATGTCTCATTTTCCTGAATCTCTTCTTCAGAGTAAAGCTAGCAAAACTCATACAAACACAATAGATAAAAAACAAAAACAACAGATCATCTATTAGTCCACTAAAACATGAACGAAGCAGCTGCAGCAAATTTCCCACAAAGTTGGTTCAGTCAGTCTTTTCTGGCTTCGCAGTTTCTTTTCAGGCCTGATTTTATCTCATTCCTCCTGCAAACGCACCTTAATGAGCGAACAAAACGAGGACATGCTGCTGTAACGTGGTTCCTACTCGTCAGTAACAGATGGGCTCTTGAAGGCAGCATATGCAGCCGTAAAATCTCCATCAACTTTTCTGCATTAAAGTAGCGCTAGCTAACCTTCTCACTTTAAAGATATGTGTTTCTGGCTCGTTTCGAAGACGCACTCACATTATCATGTACATTCCTGGAACCGTCATCGTCCTGCAGCCCCTGAGGTTGAAACCAAGACTTTCCCACTGGATGGTATGTTTGCTTCCATACTGACAGAGACCGCAGTTCGCTTCTTTGGTCTGCACCAGACTGTAAATGAGCGTCCCAAACAAACCGTACGATCCATGGAAGCGGAGCAGGATTAAAGAAGTTAGTCTGATGTTAACTCCTCTCTTATCTCTTGCTCTGTCCCTTTATCACTTTCTTTTGCTGCCCTCCTTCAATATTGTCCTCTTGTTTCTTTGCTGAATCAGCTATGGTGCCAGTGTGTTGATATCCGGCTGCTGGCGTGCGACTCGGAGCACAAAGTGAAACTCAGCTGTAACGTGATGGTCCGGGCTGGAACACAAAGATCTAAAGTTTGGTTTCTCAGCCTCGGGATGCTGCAGGGCCACGACAGCTCCAGGAACCTCCGTTATGAATGTCCGCGTGGCATCATAACAAAGCAAACAACATTTTAAGGTCAGAAAGTTACATAGTGCAACTTTAGTGGCTTCTTCTCCAATCAGTAAAGTCTGAAGTGACATCTGTGAATGTAACTGTGTTGTAGAGCTTGACTAAGCTTTCCACAGTAAGCCTTGTTCATTGTATCAGCTGTTGATGACTGTGCTGGCTGCGTCTACAGCCACAAATAACTGCAATTAACAGCACTACACACATACACTTATATTTTTAATTTAGTTTTGTTTTCATATAGAATTTAATGTACAGACCAATATGTTTTTTTTTACATTAATTTAATTTGATCTTTAAAGGTGTCATCACCTGGTCTTTTAATGCATCCACTGTCCTCTAAGTGTATTTAAATATTTTTTTGAAACCTATTTAAAAAAATAAAAAAATCAAACATAGAGCTTGTTCTGACCCTTTGCTCATACCACAACTTTGTGTCGTGAGAGTTCATGCAATGTTTGACTAATGTTAATGAGGTGTGTGCTGATTGGCCGCTGGGAGGCCGGAGTCGAAAGCGGGGCTGGCCCAGTGCGAGCAGTGTGTCCGACTCCAAAACACCAACAGCTTAGTGATGGTGAGCGAACCTGACCGAGCAGCTGCTTACGGAATTCAGTCATTTATGTTGTTTTTTTTTTTTTTTTTGAGTTGTTTCAGTGTTTGAGTTGTTTTCCAGTCCCTTGGCTCGGGGACCAGCGGGTGGCCACAGGGCGGAGCCAACTAACTGGACCAGACTAGGGCTGCATACTATATTAAAAATTTAACTTCATCGTGATACTAGCCTTCATGATATACGTAGTGAAACTGCCCAAACTACGATTAATAGTCGTCCCTATTTACATATTTTAAGGAAGTGACGTGATGCTGTCTCAAACACTGCTGAGCGTTCATGTTCTGTGTGCAGCGAATCAAATGGACTCTTCCTGTCCTGGATTCCTGCTCCATGTAGATGCTAACAGCTGCAGCTCTAGAGAGTGAGCGTGGTGATGGTGGAAGGTAATGAGCGGTACGAGGAAAATGTGGAAGCAGAACTCGTGGCTAAACAGAACAGCACGTTTGCTATGTGGAACTACGTTGATTAGGAGAGAGATGACCCACTACTAACAGATGCTCTGCAAGACATGTCGGATACTTGTGCCAACCATCACAGGACACATGTTTAATCTCTGCTGCCACCTACAGCAGTGTTTCCCAAACCATTTTGCAAATACTAAAAAGCCGTGTACCCCTGCCCCACCTCGTGCTGAAACCATGCACATGTTCAAAAATGCCATTCTCACCTTTTGTTCTGGCCGAGTCCTGTCCTTCCATAAAGCCAAAGTTAAATTAAAGGCTGAATAATTTGGATTTTTTCCTTAAAAATAATTTAAAATGTTCTCATTTGTTGCGAGAGATAAAAGGAAGCTTCCCTATAAACAATCTGTCTCCTCCAAGTTTTTCTCCTTCAAAATAAGAGTTGCATGCCGGAATAACTTTGATGCACCGTGTTGCTCTTTCCAACTTCCTGTTTCCTTAACCAATCATATCTCTCCCTACGGCTGCCAAACAACAACAAGGCAGCGTTTGGTATTTTATGTGAGCAAAAGAGCAGCAGCGTGCAGGTATGGAAGCTAGTAAAAGAAACGGACCAGAAATAGTTTCAGAAAAACCTAAAAATTTATTTCTCGGCACTCATTAAATTAATTGTGTGACTGTATGGACGTATTAGTGGAGTAAATTGGTGGCCTGTAAGTTTACAACAACAAATGTAATGATGTTTGGACCAAGTGAATACTGTGTTTGTCCTTATAAAATTATTAAATTACTATTAAATTCATTTATTAAGTGAGACTAAGAAAAAACAGCTGCTGCGTGGCATTTGTTGATTAATGTAGCTTTTGTTTACACTCTATTTTATGCTAACGTAAATTAGCGTGTGACATTAGCGTTAGCATTGCAAAGCACAACAACTTCCTGTGTGTGAATCATCTTCACTCCTCATCATGGTGTTTGCTGGCGCTATGTTCTCCGTCCTTCATAGACTGTATATAAAAGAACCGTCCTCTCACAAACCGGTAACCTACGTGAAACTCTCCGATCGGGAGGGGGGAAGGACGCTCTCCGGGTTTTTCTCTTTCGACTGCAGTTCTGATTTGAAACACGAGGTGTCAGTGCTACTTATTTTGCCTTTAATAACATATAGTCTTACGTTTTTTTCTCAAGATAGGGACAATGTGTGGACATCAATCACAATAGCTGTGAATGTACAAACCCTCGGGGACCCCCTATGCTCTTTGAGGGACCCCCTTGGGACCCCAGGTTGGGAACCACTGTTGTGTTGCGGTGCCGCCTACATTGTGAGTCCTAATTACCTCATATCTGCTGACAAGGACAGAGCTGTGGATGCCTGGACTGATGATGTGAGACAGTGGTCCACCGTTACTGATGAGGGCATCTTATCTGGCCTAATCAAAGTTATTCTGATTCTCATATTAATCATCGATTAGTTAATGTCCAAAACTCCTGTGTCCTTCACTGCTTGGTCCCACTGATTAATGATTCTGATTCAGGTCCATGTAAGGAATCAAAGATCATGGCATCCAGTAGGAGAAATATGTAAATTCCTTCAATCCTGTCCATCTTTGCTCCTTACAGACTCAGCCCTCATGACAACCTCCAGTTCTGTAACATCATGTCTAAACAGCATCACTGTATCTTTTCTTCCCGTTTTCCTAAAACCCTAAACGTCCCCCCATCACTGACCTGTGAGGGCGGTACGCTGGTCATCTCAGATAGAGCCCAGCAGAGGTCCGACACCTTTCCTGCTTTAGGTACCATGACACGATGCTGCACACACAGACACACACAGACAAAAAAATGTGGTCATGTTGGAAGTGAAAAAACTGGCGTTACCAGGACAACGTCTGCAGGAGCCAACTCTCACCTGGACAGGTTTGGCAAAAGGGTCCAAAGAGACGAAAAAGACCTCCATGACGCGCTCCTTGCTGACAGGAAGCGGGACGCTCAGGTAGCAGAAGGGGTCGAAGGTCACAGACACCTTGTGGCACTCTGGACAGACCAGCGTGGACTTGAAGAGGCCGTGAAACGTGTCGACGATCACCGAGTCGTTCCGCCGGTGGTGGTTGCGCCATGCCTCCTCTGCTACCTCCTAAAAGGAAAAAAATGTTTACAGGCGGGAAGATGGTGTGTTGACGCTGCAGACAGGAAGTCAAACTCATGGGCCCACCTGGTCCGGTCGGCCATCCGCGTCCCGCAGCTCGATGTACTCTTTGTTTTTGACTCTGTTGAGGTCCTCGTGCAGCCCGTCCAGCAGGAAGGACAGCAGCTCCTGGCTGTCGTGCTGCTGGTAACCCAGAAACTGAGACGCAAAGTGGCCCACCTTCGTCTGCACAGACAGAGCCTTCGTCAGTAAAGCTCATCTCTACATCTACGCGTCAAACTGAAACGGAGTCGGTACCTTGAAGACCCGTGGCACCACAGAGTGATGCCGCCCGGACCACATCTGCTTGATGACGTCGGCGTATGCCTCAGCGATCTCCCCCTTCATCCCCAGCGGGTTGGTGAAGTTCAGCTCCTCTAGGTAGCAGTTCTGCAGGAAGTACTCAGTCAGAGGAGGAGTGTTGCTCAGACACTGCAGAGAGGGAGGAGGAGACAAGGAGTTATAATGGATAGAAGGAGACAGAGAAGTCAGGGTGAAACACGTCCTCCAGCTGACTGAAACTGAGACTTTGTGCTTTCATTCTCTCTCCTGCTGCTGAATAAGTAAACACCCTGCGTTTACATGGAGCAGTTTTTATCAGATCCAAGCAGCGTCATGTAAAACACCTCAGCTTTTCTGATCTGGGTATTTTAAAGCTATTCACAAGCGGATCATCAGGGGGAAAAAAAAACATGTCTGCGCTCATTCTGCAGGCTTCTGTGGTGGAAGTTGTTTCTACGCATGCTTGAGCCTCCTGTGCTTTGGTGAGTTTTAGGAAAGACTTGCAAAATGGCGTCAGCAAACACCACGGGACGGAGGAGGGAACAATGTCGAGTTGAGTTGAGGATTACTAAGCGTCTTGAAGGTTGAAAGGCTCAAAACAAGTTGAAAATCTTCCAAATTAGTTCACTTCAAAAGCTTCAACTGGTCGGAGTCTGATCAGACCGGAAATATTTGTCCATGTAAACGCAGCCAGTGTCCTGGAGTGTAAAACTGTGCCTCAGTTATCTCAGACATTAACATTTCACACAGCAATGCTCCAACAGCTGTATAAGGACCCCCCCTTTTATTTCCATCCATTTTCATGACAGTTTATTATTAGTTTATTATTAAGGTTTAAATCACTGTTAATTGTGTCATAACACACAGCAAATACGTAAAATAGTTTTCTGCTGCCCAAAACATGATCACTACCAGCGGCCTTCAGTGTATTACCTACCCAAAACCCTGATTACAACCGCGCTGTCAATAAAAGCCCAAAATACTGCAAGAGTGCAAAAGATCTGTGTCCTCTGGGGGTCTCGGTAACTTAAAGCTTCACAGATTTGGTGAAAGTTTGAGGTGTCTGGCTGAAGATCATCTCACGTGCAGAAGAAGAAAAACCGAGGAACAACAATCTGGACGGATAACACGAAATTGGATCTCCAAGAAAAAGTGAGGAGAAAAATGAGTTGCAACTCGGACTCGATGGAAAAAGCTCGTCAGCCTTCTCTTCACGTTTTAGCCTGGTTGTTTTCTCCGTGTGTGTTTTAACCTGTAAAGCAGAGTTCATGAAGCAGGTGTTGCCCAGGTTGATGAGGCCGCAGACGCCCGGCTGTCCTCGGTACGAGTCCTGCTCCTCCACAGAGTTCCTCCTGGAGAGAAGAAGCAGCTCAGCATCAGAATAACACGACACTGAAAAAACTGTTTGGATAGAAACCGCTCGCTCCGATTGGATGAAAACAAAACCAGGTTCACTGCGTCCGATTCGTCAAACCCGTTTTCTCCAACAGATGATCTGAAACGTCACCAACTTCAACTCATTTTCACTTTTCATGACATCTTCGATGAAGGGATGAAGATTTATTCCCCTTCACCACACAGGAAGGAGAGAAACCAAAAGAGGAAAAAAGACAGAGAAGCTGGTTGATGGAGGGGAGGAATGAGCTGTTCACATATACGTCACATTCACCCATTCACACACACGTTCACACACTGATGGCGGGAACTGCCATGCAAGGCGCTCAACCACAATCCATCAGGAGCCATTAGGCTTCGGTGTCTTGCTCAGGGACACCTCGACATGGGCTCTCCGGGTCGGGATCGAACCGGCAACCTTTGGGCTACCCTTGCCGCCCCTTTAAAGCAAAGTATCTCCAACTTTTTCAGCACTTAACTGCTTGAGGAATCATTTTTCAACCAAGCACTGCCTGATTAATACGGAGCTTTTTTGGCTGGAAACAACAAAGAGCCGGTTTGTTCAAATCTGTCACTGAAAAAAATAAAAGGATCCAATTTAAAATCTTTTAAAAGAACAAATCTCAAACACGTTAATTTAGTTCACATCAAACTTTTCTCATCGCTAAAAGCTCAGATTGTTTAATAGAAAAGTGCGTTACCAACATTAAAGATGACCGCCCCTGTTTTCCATCCAAACTTTAGCGGAACAGGACATGTTTGATAACATCCATCAACGTATCTAACAAAAGCAACAAGTTGTAGATTTCCACTCGCATCTGTGGATTCATCCAACAACTTGTTCAACATCTGTTTAAATTTTTATCCTTGCTGCAGGAAACTGTGTCATCAGACACAAATACACGTTTTCATCATCGTCTCAGGCAGGAGCAGGACGGCTGTCCACCACTGAAGAAGCCTCCAGGGTTTTAAATGCCGTGGTAGAGACTCTTCACGTGACAGATGAGCTTTCTGGTAAGACGAAGCTGGAGATGTTCGGGTTTCATGCTGCTGTTAATCATCTTAATATCCTCGGTGAGTTACAGCTTTTGGACGGAAATGAAAAAACATTTTTACAAAATTCAGACAGAATTTTCTGGCTCTACTTTTGCCTTGTTTTGCTCCTGATGCTGAGTTTTCAGCAGCATTGATGCTAAACTTCAACCATGTTCTAGGTTTTCGTGCCGACCAGTGATTGACAGGTGAAGTCATTTGACATGAATATAAATTTCAGTTTCATGCTTAATTACATGATTATAAAATTTCACATGAACACTATTTTTCTTATTTTCTCACCCCCCCTCAGAGTGTCTCCACATACCACAAGGACTATGTTTAGAGAATCGTGGTCAGAAGGACGGACACAGGAGCGAGTGAAGTTAGATGTAAAAAACATGAATGAAGAATAAAAAAAGGAGTTTTTTTCTCACATGATCTGAGGTCTGGAGCTCGGCCAGGTGCCATCAGCATTCCTCGTCTCCATGATCACCGTCTGACACACACACACACACACACCTTAACTTCAACAAGCTGCTCACTTCACACATGTGGAGACATTATGGCTGTTGTGTGAGAGTGTGTGACGGGGGACTTGTCCTCACCATCCCTGAGCTCAGGCAGGCGTCCAACACGCTCATGTGGATGTTTCTGAGACGTTCGCAGCTGCTGTCCGAACTCTTCATCCACAAACGGCACTCTGAGCCCGGAGGCACAGAGAAGGCCTCACATATGGCCCGCTGGATCACATCTGCACACACACACAGCCCAAAGAAAGGTGTGTTTGGGGATCTACATGAGCATATTTACATCTTTTAATTGGCTATAAACATTTTTTCTTTCCACATGCTGCTCTTTGCTGGAGCATCTCCAGTCAGAAAAGATCTGTTTCAGGTTCCGACTCTGGATCGACAGAAGTCAGCTGTTCAGATCACCACATCAAAATCACTGTCACACCAACAACCTAACGTGTAGCTTCACAAGTGGAAGATGCCATCATTAAGTTGGAAGTAAACTAGGGCTGTCAAAAATAACACATTAATGGCAGTAACTAATTTATGTAATTAACTGAATAATTAATTGCATTAATATTTTTAACACATGCTGCATAACAAGCCCAATACATCCATCATTTCTCCGCTGTGACGGGACAAGGAGGCGTCTAGAGGCAAGATGGGAAAGATGAGCCGGGTGGCTCGAAGGCTGGATCTGAGAATAAAAAGAACTTTTATGGAACAACACACAGGCGTCGACGTCCCCCATTAAGATGATGCAGAACAACATAGAAGTACATTACATGCTGCATTTACTGACCCTTCGACATCTGATGTTTACCCAAGGGAAGGTCAGTTAACACTAAATATTTGTAGCATCGGCTTGCAGTAAAAACAGGCAAGTTTCAGGCAATGAAGATTAATCATGATTAATACATTTTTACAAGCGGATTAATCTAATACAAAATTTTAATCATTTGGCAGCCCTAAAAGTAAACATTTAGTTAAATCAGCGAACGCTACACACACCGACTAAATGATGTCATGATGATCAATTAAAACCTGAGAATTAATAAAAAAAAAATCAGCAGATGACAGCACCTAACGAGAAGGTGTAAACAAACAAACAGACTCACGTATGTTGTCCGTGCGGCTGAACTGTGCAGTGATGACATTCTCCATGTTGCTATGGAGACAGAGAAAGATCTCGACGGGGTAAACCTCCACTTTCAGTGTGCTGGGAAGGTCCACCACCTAAAACACACGAGTCGTGTTTCCTCACCATTTCACAGCTACAGCCTCTCACTGAGAAGTGTGTGTGGTGTGTATGTGCTGCATTACCTTGCGTTCCAGCGCTGGCTGACCATCCGCCACACCGTACCAGACCAGCAGCTTGTGCCAGGCCTCCGTCGGCATCAACACAAAGTCCTCATTCTCCACCAGACGCTCCTTCAGGTGGTACGAGTCCAGGTCTGCAAAAGAAAATGACATTCAGTGTCATCACCCTAAACCAGTTAGTTCCAGATCTCTCTAAAGCAAACCGAGGCATTCACTGACCTTCGAACAGCTCGGTGTTGTCGATCTGACCCGGGAAGGATGAAGAGTTCTGGTCTCCGGTCTCCACAAACTCCTTCCATTGTTCAAACCAGCGCCGATCCACCACATACCTGCAACACACACACAGAAACACACATCACAGCATTTTCCTGGCAGGAACACATTGTTAAACATCACAGCAGATTTCAGGAAGTTAGCGATGTTACGGCGGGCGTGTCCAGATGAAGCCTGTGTCAAGCAAAATGGGGGCGTGTCCAGATGAAGCCTGTGTCAAGCAAAATTGGGGCATGTCCAGGTGAAGTCTCTGTCAAGCAAAACGGGGGCATGTCCAGATGAAGTCTGTGTCAAGCAAAACGGGGGCATGTCCAGATGAAGTCTGTGTCAAGCAAAATGAGGGCGTGTCCAGATGAAGCCTGTGT
>JBAFTA010000015.1:29154728-29178834 GCA_036919975.1 Melanotaenia parkinsoni
GGATGCAGCCGACAAACCTGCAGCAACTGTGTGATGCTGTCATGTTAACATGGAGAAAACCTCTGAGGAAGGTTTCCACCACCTGCTTCCATCTATGACACCAAGAATCCAATAATTAAGGCAGTTCAGAAGGAAAAAGCAGGTCCAACCCAGTACCAGAAGGCAGACCTGATAAAGTGGACAGTGGGTGTCTGTTAGAGTCTACTTTGATTGGTTTAAAGCAACGTTGATAAAAAAAAAAAATTAAATAACCACGATAAAACTACAATAGTAAGATTTTAATTTATTTTCCAACATGGTGCTCATCGTTTACAAAACAAATTGAGTCATTTATCTTTTCAAAGATCATTTTCTGTTAGTTTTACCTTCAAAAAATATATTTCCTGACCAGCGGCAGATTTTGTGCTGCAATGAATGAATTCAACTATAGTAAAATGATAAACAATGACTGGTTTCGACATCAAATGATTTGGTGTGATATCACAACCGATTATACAACCGACCTGGTTTAAATCATCCTGTTTGGCTGATGTCCACTCCTCATAGTAAATATTTAAGACTGTTATCATTGACACTCCACCTGCATTCGCTGCACAGATTACCTTTGGCTTTATTGCACCAATTCTTGTCTTGCCTGTTTGTCTTATGACTGAGTCAAACAGTTAAGTTTCACTTTAATATATTAGTGACATTACAAGCTAACATTGAGGAAATCTGTGCTAATCACGTGGCTTGCTACCCTATTTCTGAACTTTTTCAGTAGTTTTTCTTTTTGATTGCAGTATTTCTTACTCTGAATATTTATATGTGTTTACTAGTTTACATGAAACCGAAACTGAAACATTCAGCACCACTTAAAATGCTTAGATATTCTGAAATGGACACCTTTAAAGAACAAATAGGGACTGAAGTCACCGTCAATGAAACACACAAAAACAACTGAAAGCTTCCAATGCGACCCTGAACGTCTCACCACAGCTGACTGACAGACTTCCATTAGCGTTAGCAGGTACGGCTAACTGAGATCAGCGACTACCTGGTTAGCCTGGGCTAACGCAGGAGCAGCTAACATGGCACACCGAGCCGTTAAACCGTCCCAACAAACCCAGACCGATACCAGGACAGCTCGTATCTGCTGTAAAACCTGTCAATCGCAAGCGAGATTAAGGTAGCCGTGTGATGCTAACAGTCAGTCCTGTCACTGCATGTCTGTGTGTGTGGAGCGGAACAGCGACGGGCGGCTACTCACCAACTGTCCCCAGCCCGGAGCTCACACTCCCGCAACAGAGACTCGATCTCTTTCCGCTGGGTCTCCAGACCCGGAGGCTCTGCGCTGGAACAGCGGCTGTTGGCCGTCATGATGCTTATCAATCACACATAAATGTCAGAACTGTAACAAATATCAAACAGAGCCAGGAAGCGAAAGGAAGAAGTCAACCACCGCATTGATCAACCGATGAACAGGGAAGCAACGGGGAGCTGTGTTTGCGGAAGTAGGAAGTGGTTAAGACCCGGGCGATGACGACTTCCTGAATACAACCTCCGCTCTTAATCCGCAAGGGGACGCGATTTGGTTAAAACCAAAACCAACCGAAAAACATCCAACGTTTTGTAGACAAATTCTGTCAAATTATTTTAATGGAGAGTCTAACACAGATGAACTAAACTTTTTTACTTTAACAGGATATTATTATTATTATTATTATTATTATTATTATTATTATTATTATTATTATTATTATTATTATTATTATTATTATTAGCCATTTTTGTTCCAATTAGATCAAATAAAGCATATATTTGCCATGAATTTAAAACGTTAGATTATGATAAGAGTTTATTGGTTGTTTGTTTATTTGTGACACATAGCATCTCTTGTGGCTTTCAACGATCGCGAGGTTTTCTTGGCCAATCATCTTCTCTGACGTTTAACGCTCAGCCAATGAAATGCGAGTTTACTCTGGAGCGGTTGTCAGGGAGGGAAAGTGCCGTTCGCGGGCTGACGGTGTGGACATCATGGATGTGGAGATGGAAGAGAAGGAATGCGACCAGAAACACACAGAAAGCAGGGACAAAACGGGTCCAGACGAGTCATCCTCTAAAAGCTCCGGGAGCTCATATGAGCTGCCCTGGGTCGAGAAATACCGGCCGCTGAAGTTGAACGACATCGTAGGAAACGAAGAGACGGTGAGCCGACTGGAGGTGTTCGCCAGGGAGGGAAACGTTCCCAACATCATCATAGCAGGTCAGTGTGGACACACGGAATAAGAAGTGTTTTCTCCAGAAACTGGATTCACCTTAGACACGGTCAGGCTTGGCGTTCAAAGAGAGACTGGCTCATCAAAAAGCGACACAGAGAAGCGCATGAAGCTTCTGCTATTTAGCTTAAACAAGGGAAATAGAAGTCACATAGCTCCTACTCTTTATTATAGTTTGTGTAACCAGGTTCCACAAACCCTTTACAAAGTGTCATTTGAGTTTATATACATTAACTAGAGATGCTGACTGCAGCAGCAGATATAAACTATTGGTTAGTTTGTCATCAGCATTAAGACCAAACCCTGCAGCCTCTACTGTGTCATTTCAACCCGTCGGTGAGGACAGAATGGGAAAACATGTCTTTTGTGGTTCAGGTCCTCCTGGGACAGGAAAGACTACCAGCATCCTTTGTTTGGCTCGAGCTCTGCTGGGATCTGCAATGAAAGACGCTGTGCTGGAGCTCAATGCCTCCAACGACAGGTGAGACTCAGACTCTGGACAAGGACACAAACTGAGACTGCACCTGGGGCCTCACTTATCAAGCTGGCTTAGGAACAAAAACCAGCATACGCCAAATTATAGTCAGCTTGACGGGAAAATGTTCCTGCCTTCACAGCAACTCTGACCCTGGTGTACGTACATAATCTAGAGAAACAGGCTACACCAGCGGTACAGAATAAAATCTAGGAAATGATGTGAGACGTTCACGATCCACTATTACCTTTCACACCACATGTTAGATATTAAAGCTGTCTGCAGAAATTAATTAAGAGGCATATTCAATAATAATTCTCCTATCATTCCATCATGTACATGATGTGATGAATATTTATTCCAGGCGTCCACCTGACCATTTATAGCCACCATGTGGGCGTAGGAAGATGTTCCCTCACATGCACCCGCTTTAGAGTTGATTCTGATTTATAAACGGAAACAGGCGTAGGATGTGTGTGTGCATGCTTTGATAAATCTGAACGTTTTTGTGCGCCGGATTTCCCTTTTCTACGCCACCTGTAGTTGGCTTTGCTACGCAGTTTGATAAATGAGGCCCCTGACGTCTGACAACGTCGATGGTGGGATGAGCTGTGATGGAGGGTGTTGTGTCTGCAGGGGCATCGATGTGGTGAGGAACAAAATCAAGATGTTCGCTCAGCAGAAAGTCACGCTGCCCAAAGGCCGACACAAGATCATCATCCTGGATGAAGCTGACAGGTGAGACTGCTTCGTAGTTTTTACTGCTGCTTCGGCCACGGAGGAGGTCATGTTTGTCTGTCTGTCGGCAACATAATTCAAAAAGTTAAGGATGGATTTTGATGAAAGTTTCAGGAAATCTCAGAAATGGACTAAGGAAGTCATTAGATTTTGGGGTGATCCGGATCGCTGCGTGGATCAAGGGATTTTTTAAAGGATTCTTCACTATGGGCAGATACGGATCATTCTGAGCTTCTAACTCAGAAATAATGCTCACAATCTTTGGGAAAAATACAATGGCTTGGCGGAAATCTGCGTTCTGAGACGCGACTGTCTGATAAAACACTTTACATGTAAACAGTAACTCTTTAAAAACTAAAAGTTGGTCTGTAACGTCTTTGCCCCTCCAGCATGACGGATGGAGCTCAGCAGGCGTTGAGGAGGATCATGGAGATCTATTCCAAGACGACGCGCTTCGCTCTCGCCTGCAACGCCTCAGATAAGATCATCGAGCCGATCCAGTCCCGCTGCGCCGTGCTGCGTTACTCCAAACTGACCGACGGGCAGATCCTCGCCCGGCTGCAGGAGGTAGTGGAGAAGGAACGCCTGTCTGTGTCCGATGACGGGCTGGAGGCCGTCATCTTCACCGCTCAGGGAGACATGAGACAGGTGAGGGACAGAGTCTAGAGTCCAGTTCTTGGCCCAGACGCAGACTGGTTTTACTTACGCTCCCCTTTTCATGTTTCCAGGCGTTGAACAACCTGCAGTCCACCAACTCCGGCTTCGGCTACATCAACGGCGAGAACGTGTTTAAAGTGTGCGACGAGCCCCACCCCCTGCAGGTGAAAAAAATGCTGGAACACTGTGTGGAGGGAAACATCGACGAGGCCTACGAGGTGATGGCGCGGCTGTGGGCACTGGGCTACTCCCCGGAGGACATCATCGGAAACATCTTCAGGGTGTGCAAGACCTACCAGATGGCCGAGTACCTGAAACTGGAGTTCATCAAGGTGACAACGCAAAGTGATTTGAAGTGGGGCGAAGCAGTGAAATGACCCATAAATAAGAAAAACTCCCAGTAATATGTTTTAGAAAACATGAACAATATTCTGAGTGAATCCAGACTTCCAGATCATTTATAAAATCACAAAACATTTAATCAGGTCTGAGAAATCCAGTGTTTATCATTATGATTAGAGGGACTTTTAAAGGGCTAGAAGTTATTTTAAATGTACATACGTGTACATGTCCACATTCCTGACCACCTGAACAGACCCACCTCATACAAACAGAAGTCAGATGCATTAAAAATATTATATATATATATGTAACATTTAGAACATATTTTTTAATGAAAAACGAGAATTTTCCACCTTAAAGCCTGAACTGGGAGCGGTAACAACATCACGGCACTAAATATTGATTGTATGGTTAGTAGTGGAGGCACCTGCACCACTTTTTATTCACACCGTTTGAGTACTTGCTGATATGAGGATCATGGAGATCTATTCACTCCACCCATCCATCCCAGTTGACAGATTCACAGTGTGGACCCGATGCAGCCACGACCTGGTTAACTGGGTGATAAACGCTGTCGTGTCTCATCCTGCAGCATCCTGTAAATGTAAGGCTGGAAAACTGTCTGAATCTTCAGAAATAACATTTTATGAAAACCTCAGTGCCCTGCCATCATATTGATGGGCGTACCCCGCTCCAGTGTTACGGCGAGAACACCATGTCCATCACGGGGACGCCACGTCCATCACGGGGACGCGCACAGCTGAACCAGCTGAATCCAGCCTCATTGTAGGAATTTCTGAGTCGTACTGCGGCTCAAAACGGATCCAAAATTCTTTGTAGGTTTTATTTGGTCGTTATCAGACGTGTCATGTTCCCACGGCGACGCTGTGACGGACAGATTTCCATCCTGTTTACTAAGCCTGTAAATGTAAATGACACGTATGAAACCGAAGAGTCCATCCATCCATCCTGATGGATCACAGCTGGACGGGTCCCAACCCGATAAAACAATGTAAAAAGAAAACTTGTGTCTTCAGTGTTTGTGACAAACATCCAGGTCTGACCTTCTGTTCTGTGTTTCCGGGTCTTTCCTTCAGGAAATTGGATACACTCACATGCGTGTGGCTGAAGGCGTCAACTCCCTGCTGCAGATGGCCGGTTTGCTGGGGCGCCTCTGCAGCAAGACGGCGCCCCCTGCTGCAAGCTGAAGCCCACACCCTCCTCACAGCAGCAGACTGTCAGTGTTCACCGCCTCGTCCTTGGTCCTGGGCACGGTTCTGATCCAGATGTGGTCAGACCAGATGTTACATCGGCCTCAGCTTCTAAGCATCAGCAAAGTAGATCTTCCGAAATAAACATTCACCGATCAGAGCCGCCATGTTTTGTTTTGTTTTTTTTTACTTTAAATATTATTTAAGTTCACCTGCAGGGTTGGAGTGAAATTCTCTTTGGATATTTCTCTCTTTGTTTACTTGTGATCAAAGTTAGGTTGATCCTGCAGCTTCTCTTTGTCTTGAAATAGTTTCTGTTGTTTTCACTGAGAATCCAAAGCTTAAAGAACAAGAATTTATTTAACCTCTGTGTCACAAGGCCTATTATTCTGCCTCCGGTCTGAAATGTCACCAAAATAAATCAATTTTACTTGATAACCATAAGAGCTGTTTGTATAATCATGGTCTCTACAGAAAGCCGAGACATGTGAGATTACTACAGAACTTGTGTGTTACTGCGTCAGAGTTAATTCACCTAAAACAGTAGAAAACGTAAATGTTTCTCGTATGACACCCCTGAATTTATCTGCATATAAATGTCTAGCCTTCAAAACGTGTGTCAACTGCAGACTAAGCACTGAATAAGGTAAATATTTTACTTCTTTGTGCTTTATTCTGACACACCTTCCTTCTTTGGCTACAACACATTTTCTTCCAACACCGGTAAAGAGTAAAATGAACAGATTTGTGTTTTCATGTGTTTTTTCCACTAAAATCAGAAGAATGTTCAGATCAAAGATTCTTTTTGGTTAATCTGCTTTATTTCATTACAAACTTTGTCTACACTCTTAAATTAATCATAACATCCAGTAAATACAAACCTCGGTGCAACAGCTACAATGCTTCAGTACAAATCACCATAGTAACGGTTATAATCAATATTAACAGACGGCATCACAGAATATGCAGTTAAAGAACTGAATTATGGGTCATAAACTCGCTTTGTTTTCAGTCCAGACTGGAATTTTTTTCTTTTCAGGAAAATCTTCCTGAAAAATCTACGTGAGGTTTTATTTTCTCCAGCAGGGGGCAGCAGGGAGGCGGTTAAGACTCCTCCTCTGACTGATGGCTACAGCTTCTCCCATCAGGATGCTCTGGGGTTTCGATCCAAACATGGTGGATTGTTTGTTAACATCCTGACAATCCACAGGTCGGATCTAACTATAACAACAAGTGTGGGATTAATGACGTGGAACATTTACCTTGTTGGCTATATTAACGTGGTTCTTCAGGGCTGAGGAAGAAAACGAGTCTCATCGTGTTCATGTTCACTTTCATCCGTGGATATTTTACACACAGGGAGGTTTTTCCTTTTTCTCACATCAATTTAAATCAAAACTAATTATTTAAAAAAAACCTGTGAAGTAAAATGTTGCCTTAAACGCAGTCCGAGCATCATTAATCAAACTTTTAGATGATGTTTTTGTTTTGTTTCTTTAATGGGGTTTCAAGCAGCTGTCGGAAGTCTTACTCTGAGTTTCAGCGATTATGGCGTCGGGTTTACAGCTGGACATCTCAGTTACGAACCACACTGTAACCACTGCACAGTTCACATGCCACAAACCTACGACAAGCATGCTGCATCGTAACAAGAGCAACAGACGAGGTATCAGGATGGATCTCGCTCAGGATCTCCATCACAGGAAGAACTTGGAAAACTAAATAGTGGCCATTTCTGATACGAAGTCTAGTTTTAACATTAGCATCAAATTCTACATGAAACCAGTCAGTGTGCTTCAGGAAGAAAGACTAAAACAGGGACATCTGTCCTCCAGATGAGTTGAACATTAGTAGGGTGCAGTAATTTGTTTTACACATGTTCAGTGTTCTTCCTGTTTGTTGTTACATGTGAGTCAGAGCTGTGCCTCCATTTTTCTAAAACATAAGCTGAGCAGCAACACTGACTTTTAGTCTCTGCTGTTTGGACTTTTGGTTCTTTAAATTCCGCCGCTGGTGTTGGAAAGTGACACTCATCAGGGTTAAAGGTTTGCACCATGAACGTGATGTCCTGCAGTGTTGCTTTCATTAATGTAACAACGTATTCATACATTTTTCAATTGGTGCAATAAATAAAACATTCTCTGGATCTTTGCTATTGATGCCACTAGAAGTCAGTATGTTTGTGCTTTTTTGTTTAGAAATGCATCCAAATGGTCCTAAAACATCTATTTAACTGTCTTGCATGTAATAATTAATTTGACTGATTGATCATGCCGACAGTATTCCTGCTGTTGAGCAGCATTGGGAATATTTCTCATCCCAGCAGAGTCTCAGGAACAAACTGCTTCGTGGATTCGGAGAAACAACACGACTCAGGCTGAGAGCTGATGCATCTGTTAGAGAGGAGAAAGTTCCTGATGGACACTAACTGTCACAGTCAAGCACGTTTACATTTTTGGTCAAATATTCCTATAAATGTAGTTTTATTGTTTGGAAAAAAGAGATTTTTCCTCATAAACCGTCAACAAGAGTCATAAAATAATGCTGATTATAATATATTAAGTAATAAGAAAGGAAGAGAAGAGAGGTGAAAACGTCTGGGGAACAAAACAACACCACTGCTTATAAATATGAATAATCTAATAATATGGTTACATCTAAAAGATTCACCATGGCAACAGCATGGCTCCATGGAGACGGGAGTAAAGAGTTAAAATCATCATCAGTATCTAAAGGAGCCATCAGCAGAACATCAATGACACCGCTCAAATCTACCTTCAGTTCTACATTCCAGGGCATTCCAGGATGTTCCAGGACGTTCCAGGTCTTCAGGAGGAACAGGGACAGAACAGTTTGTCTGGGACTGAGGCAGCAGAGAGCCAAGTGGAGAAAGGATGTGAGAAGAAGATGAAGACAGAGAGCGGAGCAGGAGAAAGCTCTACGCCGTCATCTCGATGGTTTGCACAGCTGTGTGCTCGGGGACGGTGCTGGTGGCGCCCTCTGGCAGGGTGTTGGTGGTACTGCGGTTGCGGACGCCATCTGTGGAGCCCACGCTGGAAGCCGAGTGAGTCCTGGAGCGAACCAGCCGGGTCATTCCTGCTGTGGGCACTGCAGGGTGACAGACAGGGACGGGTCAGATCACAGAAATCATGGACATCTCAGCGGCGTGCACTGATTTGAATTGTGCACGCTGTGATGAGCAGCTGGATTCAAATCAGATGAAGATGGGTCTGAGCTTCTATTCACACTGAAGCTCCAAATATTTCTCACTTTCTGTTCCCTGTGAACGGCAGAAAGCTGCACCGAGTCACATTTTTAACAGCTTGTAGGGAAAAACTGGAAAATGTGAATCTGCGGCTGTTTGTGGTAAGTGTCCACGATAAGATGCACAATGCAGAGTTCATTTTCATAATAATGGATTAGATTTAAATGGCACTTTTCAAGGCACCCAAAGCGCTTTACAATGTGTATCCATTATTCATCCACTCCTCACTCATACCTGGTGATGGTGGTAAGCTACGTGTGAAGCCACAGCTGCCCTGGGGACGGAGACGTGGTGCCTACGGCGTCTCCGACCATCACCAAACATTCATCCACATTCATTCACCAGTGATGCCAACACTGGAGGCAAGGAGGGTTAAGTGTCTTGCCCAAGGACACAACAACAGATGACTGCGGGAGTGGGAATCGAACCGCTGACCTTCTGATCATTGGACGACCTGCTCTACCGCCTGAGCCACTGCCACCCTAATTTTAAGCTGCTCAGAGCAGAACGTTTGGACCTGCTGCCAGCTAACAGTAAGCTATACTGAGACATTGGTCTTCACTGTTTAGAGTAAAAAGATGAAGATTTAAACAGAGCTAAAGGTTCAGGTTTGGTCGTCATTCCTGATGTGCAAAAAGGCCCAAAAGTCGGAACGCAAACAGATGGTGTTTGCTCTGCTAACGCTGCTCTTCTGGTGGCTTTCAGCTCATCTAGTTTCTTCCCGCCGCAGACATGAGCCGTTTAAAAGCGACGAGAGCAACCTGAGTGAGCACAGCGGCGGTTCCAGCATGCAGGACAACCTGCCGCTCACGTCACCACAGGAGAAAACCAACATCAGCCAGACAGACTACATGCAAGACGAGGACAGAGGAAGATGAGGAATGATAAAGAAACAGAGATGCAGGTGGACCAAGGTGAGCAGATGGGTACATAACAGTCCTGATACCTGATTGGCTGCTCAGATGGTTTAATAAAACATGAGGGACTGGAGGGGACGAGGGAAAGAGAGAAAACGGGAGCAGAGAGGAGGGAGGACAGGTTGAAAAACAGATAAACACACACACAGTGAGGTGTGTGGAGGACATCCTGAGGCAGATCATGCTGTGTGTAGTGAATAAAACTGCAAACTGGTACTTACAGTTACACAATAACTAGTGCGGCAGGACTATAAACAAACAACAAACACACAGATGCAGCTTTGTACAGGTCCAGTAAACAAGTTGTTTGTTTTTACAGTGATTGAAATCTAAACCTCATATGATTCAACTTTTAAACAGATATTAACTTTCTATAATGTTCTTAACGCCCCAATGAGCCACTACATACAGCTCACCTGCTGGGACTTTGGACAGTCTATGAATAAAGATGAGGTCACTTCCTGACCGGACCTCTGACATATTTACTGTCGATTGCGACTTTGATAACAAACTAATAAAAAATGGACTTTGAGGAACCAGAGCTGAAGACATTAATCTTACCAAAACATTAAAGAAAATCAGCCGTTTATTCAGAAACGTCACAGATGTGTAGAATTGTGCCGATTTGAAAACACTGATACTGTAGATGTTGTTTTTTACTTTTAATCATTAGATATTAAAAGCTGTTAATAAATTTATGGAACAGGAAATTGAATGGGGGAGTAGGTTTACAAACTGAATGTATATAGTTTTATTTAAGAGGGATGTTGCTTGTTTAACTGTACTTGAACCATTTTATTTAAACCGTATTTATTGTGTACCTGCCCTGGGAACGGGGACTGGGAATTACGCATCTTTTCTCCTCTGAGATTAATGTTTTATTGTTGTGCATGGTCGCCAGCGTTCGTTAGCTACGGTGCTTTTATCTTCCTTTAGCCAGCAACGACGTGATGAAGAACTTTGGAAAATGTGTAAGAAAGTCAAACTAGTGGCAGGTCCTGCGCTGGTGTCGGTTCTGCAGCCTCCAAAGATCCCATCAAAGAATCCACCAGGCTGATGATCCATGCTGTGTTTCTAGGTGGGTCTCCGTCTCATTGTCCTTGTCAGAGGACAACATCTCTGCTAGGTGAAATGGGCTAACAGAGAAATCCTGTCACAGATCTTCAAACCAACAACACTGACGATGACAACAAACCGTTTTAAGTCTGACACATAAACGGATCTTAATCTGATGTTATAACAGGGCTGCAACATTTACACCATTTTAATCTTGATCCTAATTTTTTTTGTTAATATTTAAACGAACTGATGATCCAGAAGCAAATCAAACCTCCCTGAACAGCCATATGATCCGAGGTAACATTTTCACCTTCACGTGATCCACAGATCCACCACTGTGTGGATTAGCACTGATGTCCACATGAGCCAAATATTAACTAATTAATCCCCAATAATCCCACTCGTTACAGGGGTCCGCTACAGGTGATCCTCTAGGTGTAGCGTAGAACACCATGGTAACTCCTCCTAAGCTGTAAAATGACGCAGGCTGTCAGACTAGTCAGATTTACTGAATGTAAGCGAGTAAATTTCTAAATAAAACAGTATTAAATCACTATTAATTAAAATATTTATGATTATTCGTGCAGACTGTTTCATTTCACTTCTCTTGTCTCAGGCTCATCATGAAGAGTCCAACTTGTAATAGATTGGTCCTTTTTGTTACTTGGATAAAAATATTCTCTGTTCTAGTCCTGCAGGGCGTTTTTTTCTGATTTTAGTTGATTTAGTTGATAGTTGAATTATAACAGCAATGTTCCAGTTAGTTACCCGTGTATCTGGATGTAGAAATGATATATAAATACATAATTAAAGATGAATTAATCTAAGATGGATTTTAAAGGTTAGGGCAAAAACATGTTCGTGTTAAAACATCAGGGCAGAAACACAGAAGAGACACAGGTTAACAGTGAACAATCAGAATTAACACAAAGTTAGTTGAAACCATTAAAACCAGATTTCTAAGAGCTACAGAAGTGTGTGACCTGTGTTACAAACACACAGACTACCAGAAACTTACTGTAGCCCATTCCTTGGACAAAGTACTTGAAGGCCTCTGCAAGTTTTCCAGGCTAAAGAGAGAGAAGCTCAATTTTCAGTTCATATCATCAGTTTAGATCACATTTATTTTATAACTTCAGTGTTCACAATTCTTTCAAATATATAAAGAAATGTTTTGTATAAGAGGAAGAAAATGAAATTCACCTGAACCACCTGGGGAAGTCCTCCACAGTCTGCCATCTAGTGGGGACAAAAACACAACAACTCAGAGACTTTACAAGGATCAGTCTGTGGTTTAAAAATAAAGGTTGTGTAATAAAAACAATAAACAAAAACAGCCCAGAAACTATTTACGAGTTCAGCTTAGTTTCTATTCATTTTAATAAAGTTGTTCTTCGTTATATAGCAGTTATATAGACGTTATAAAACACTATAACGGGATACCACCCGACGAGGTGTCCATTATCATAAATGAATGGATGACGCGGAGGTGTGAACTGTCCGACTGATTTTTGTCCGACTGATTTCTGTCCGACTGATTTTTGTGTTCATTAAATGTGTGTTTTCTTTTGTGATAATTGTTTTTTAGATCAACCTTCCCTGATGGATGTGAGCCAAGACGACAACACTCAGTCTTTTAATTCATTTGGATTTATTTCATTTGGCTGCACAGGAGGAGAAGCAGCTCTGTCCCAACTGGAAGGTCAGCGGGTTGATTCCTGCCAGCCTACATGTCAAAGACACTGAACCACACATTCATATGTGTGTGAGTGTGTGTGTGACAGATAAAAAAAACCCTGTGCACATATTTAACAGTGCTATATTATCTGCCTTGTAGTCAGAATTTTGAATATATGCTAAAAATAATCCTGCTTTTAATTAAATTTTAGCATATCTGCCTGTACTTGGTTCTCTTATTTGAATCTGTTTTTTGGTGTATTTATAGCTATTTCTTTGGTTTTGATTACCCATTTATTCAGTTTGCATAGTTTTAATTGGCCTTCCTGCCATCTGTTCTCACAACTAACTATTTTCATTATAAATTCATCAGTGATTTAAATTAATATTCTCTGTGAGTTCTACTTTTTTTTATTTGGTTATGTTGAGCTGGTTTTAATGTGCATTAATTTATATAGTAAGTAGTGTATAAATAAAATGGATCAGCCTGTTGATGGAATAATGAAACCCACCAGTTCCCTTCCAGTTACAACTGATGAAGCAGGTGAGGTCGAGTGAATAAAACAAAACATGAAATAGAAGCAATTTCGTTCCATGTAACGTGAACATGACAGTCTGATGTGAGACAGGTGAGGAGACAGACGACTACCTTCAGCAGGGTGGTTTTGGTGGGATTCAGTCTGGAGTTACACTCCACCTGCAGATCAGAACACACACACACACACACACACACACACACACACACAGCACTGTTACCATAATATGACATCATAGACTAGCTGTAGTCATGGAAACAATGCAGATACTCACCACAGTATCAACAGCAGGCGATGTATCTCCAACCACCAGCAGGGAAGGACACCTGAGAGTCGCAGTCACATGACCACCCGGCAGATTCAGGATACAAGAAGGAAAACTTTATGATCTTTTCCCTTCAGGTAATTAATAAAATATTTGTTATTTCATACCTGAGCGTGTTGACTGTGTTTTCATTCAGACCAGGGATGGGCCGCTCCATCTGCAACTCAGCACGACTACCACACACACATACACACACATGTAAATATGTACAGTAAACCGATCTGAGAGGTGTTTTGTGAAGCAAGCTCAACAGATCCAGGCTTTCTGTGTTAGCTGCGTCAACCAATTCTACATGTCCTCATAGAGATAACAGGCTTTCCTCAGACTCCAGGACGTCATAAGAAAAATCCCGATAATCTGATTCTTCAGGTTGTCTGAATGGAGAGATGTGAAAAAAATAAATATGCATTGCCGTAATAAAAAAGGAAGAAATGCTATCGGAGAAAGAACAGATATGTGCCCACTGTTTGTTATAACAGCTCTGAAAGCTTTAACTTGATAAGAACCTTGTAGCTCTGACAGTGACGGAAACCGTTGAGCAAATCAAGGAGTGTTTTATTAATTAAATATGCTCTGATATTATCTAATATATAACATTTAAATATATAAAGATAATGTGTTAGATCAGTTAACAGCCACGCCACCTAGGACAAGCTTTATGCTTTTTGTTAATCAGAACAAGCTTAAAAACTCATTCTGCATCAACAACTTGAAGCGTGGTTCCCATGGTAACACATAACAAAACCCACATCTAGTGTTGCTGTAACTGATGTCAGACTCAGCTGACCTGGATCTCTAATCTAACCTGGTATCTCAGGCTGTAGGCAGCGACAGTGACAAAACTTTGAAGAAGGTAAATGCTAAGGGAAACAGCTGCCTGAGGAACAGGAACGTTTGTAACATGAAGTTAAACTGATCTTCAGCATTTCCTTTAACATGAAAACGTTGCAGGATCTACAGAACATAGATATTCATCCTGAGCTGAACTAACCAGTAACACTGATTCTTTTCCCACCTGTCATAGCTGCTGAAGAACATGGCCAGGTTTTCCTGTGGTATGTCCTGAGAGATGTGGAGTCTGTATGTCTGGATGATCTCCTTATTCTCTGTTAACTCATCCTGCCCACAGACACAAGGCAAATATTTCAGTGGATGTGATATTTTGATAAAACTGTGATAATAATAATAATGATGTGAGTGATCATCTGCCAATTTTTATTTCTGCAGATGTTGGCTTAAAACAAACACCTAAAACAGACTCAATGTATTTTATCAGAGCTGTAACAGAAACTTCTAGAAACCAACTTAATATTATTTGGAAACTCAAGATTGGGGTAAAATTTATGTTGATAATATTGATAAAGCATATGAGGACTTTGTATCCATGTTATCCAATTTATATAATAAAAACTGCCCTTTGTTGATAAAAATGGGTAAAACTAAACGCAGAAACAAGCCTTGGCTGACCAACGGTGTAAAGAATGCTTGTAAAAAGAAAAATTTATTATATAAAATAAAGAACAGTGGAGGCTGAAAACAAATACAAGAAATATAAAAACAAGCCCACAAGTATATTAATATATGAAACGAAAAAGTACTACAGTAAATTATTAGAAAATAACAGAAACAATATGAATAACACATGGAAGGTGTTAAAAGAAATGACAACAAATGGTGAATCAAATTGTAATTCTATCCCTTATTTATATTCTGGAAATGATGTCATTACTGAAAGTAGTATGATTTCTAACTAATTTAATGAATATTTTGTAAATATTGGTAAAGAGATATCTAACTCCACTGGAGCTCCAGCAAATGCTGATGTGGTCAAAAACATAATTACCATGAATGAAAACTCAATGTTCATTAAACAAACTGATGAGCAGGAAATTATTAATATTGTTGATAAATTCAAGAATAAAAAATCAGCTGATTGAAACGGTCACAGTATGTTCCTGATCAAACACATTATTAAATCTGTTGTTACGCCTTTTACTCACATCTGCAATCTGTCACTAACTGCTGGGAAAAAAATGAAAATAGCTAAAGTCCTTTCCTTATATAAAACTGGTGATAAACATTTGCTGCTGAATTATAGACCCGTATCCTTGTTACCTCAATTTTATAAAATACTGGAAAAAATATTTTCCATATATGACCTATTGTGTAGGGACTTGGGGAAATACTTATCACACAAACACAAAATCATTTTTTTTGCTGCAAAAGAAGGCCATACGTATAATTTATATAAAAAAAAAAGTATTATGAACCAACAAATCCACTTTTCATTCAGTTACACATACTGAAATTCAGAGATCTGGTAGATTACAACACCATTCAAATCATGTATAAGGTTAATAATAATCAAACGCCATTCTGTATCCAGAGGCTGTTTAAAAAGAGGGAGAAATGTTATGAACTTAGAGGAAATGAAATGTTTAGCAAACCCAGGGTACGGACAAATGTTAAGTTTCACTGTGTATCTGTCACTGGTGTCAAACTGTGGAACAGTTGTTCTGATGACTTAAAAATGAGTTCTACTTTGAAATCACTTAAAAGAAAGTACATACATGATATAATAATGAAGTATCACGATAAATGACATGCAAAAGATTTTGTGGGTAAATTTTTTTTTAAATGTTGCTCCTATTAGAAATTGGGGTAAATCTTTTTTCAATGTCAATTTAGTAAATTATGGCAAATCGGTAACATTGTTTTAGTAATGGGTAGCATTTTATAAGCTACTAGCTTCAGCCCTTTCAGTCTTTGTTTTTTTTTTTCCTTTCTGTAGTATGTTTTATTTACTTTCAATATGCATAAATAAATAAATAAATAAATAAATAAATAAATAAATAAATAAATAAATAAATAAAAATAAATAAAAATAAATAAAAATAAAATAAAATAAAATAAAATAAAATAAAATAAAATAAAATAAAATAAAATAAAATAAAATAATCGTTGTTCTTACAGTGCTGAAGTGGTGTCCCATGATGATGTCCACCATGTTGCTTGTCCAGCCGCTCAGCTGCATAAAACAACGTCTGTTTTTATCACATATCTCAATGAAAACTCATCAGTTCTTCATTCTTCCTCTGATTCCTTTCAGATGGACCTTCAGCTGCCTTAAAGAGCTTTTAAGAAGCTGCTCTGTAACACACTGCAAACTGCAGTCACTGATCACGGAAATGTCAATAAAACTGTAAGAAACCTAATCTAAGACAATCTTGTCAAACTACTGTGGTTAAAATGAAGAATGAACCTTTTCATATCCATGCTATGTATCCTAACGTGTCAGGAAGGTGTTGGGTACACTGTCTGTGTTACCTTAGAGGCAGCCCAGTCCACCCAGCCCTTGGCACAGGGGTCAATGTTGATCAGGACTAATCCTTCCACCAAACTGGGCTCAATCAGCTGAAACAACAATCATCATCATCTCATTCGTCAGCAGGAGGAGGTGTGGCAGAAAACACGATGTCAAATCGGTGACACATTGTTTACTTACAGCCAGTTTGGTGAGGATGTAGGCTCCAGCTCCAACTCCGATACCAATCACACTCTTCACCCTGATGACACACACACCAGAGTAAATTCACAATCAGCAGTCAATAAAACACCGACCATTCACTTTACTGCAGAGAAAACAGCAGACTTACTGGAGCTGAGTCAGGACAGACGGAAGCATCTCAGCCAGTTCATCCATGGTGGGATACTGGTACCTGCAGCCATGTCATCGCAGGACATCATATTAACTCAGGCAAATGGTATTTATGTTTACATTATAACATTCACATGACTTTTCATTAACAAACCCTTTCCTGAACCTGAGCCACATCTTCAAATAAAGGAAGTTTTAGTCCTGTAGAAATGACAGCAGGTCATGTGAATGTAGCCTTTCTAAAACACATCACAATATCATGCTACAAACAAAGCATCTGTCCATGTTTACGTCTTTACTCTGACTACATAAAGATGACACAGCACCATGTCACCCTGTGTACAAGCGCAGTATTAATCAGACTACTGGTCTTTTTCTAAATTAGACAACTTTCAGATTATGGTGTTGCAGATGGGACTCAGACCTATATGATGTCACCATTAGTTGATTTTACAATTAGTTCCATTATTAAATTTAGTCACTTTCCATCAGCACAATTCATGCATGGAAATAAAAGAAAGTTACACAATATCTGTGTGTTACTGCTTGCGTTGCTTTGTTTTCGTTCTGTTTCAGATGAAAAGGCATGTTAGAGTGGAAAGTATGGCAGGAGCAGCTCCAAACAAACAGATGAAGTCATCGGTGTGGGATGTCTGTGGTTAAAGAAACGAGGTGTCATTGTGGAGGACGGCTAACCAGCCCGTAAAGCATGACATAAAAAGTTGCAGTGAAAGGAGGAAATATGTGGAAAATGTTTCACCACCTGCAGGATAACCATCTGATTTATAAATGCTCAGTAACTGGGTTAAATAATGTTAATGTTCATGTTAAAATGAAATGTGTAAGACTCGGGTTGGACTTACAGAACAATGTGATGAGTTAATTTACTGAACGTTACGGATGAGAAAAACTCTTGACAGATCATTTATCTGTTAACAGACGATGAAATTAGCATGAAGTTATGTC
Organism: Melanotaenia parkinsoni; assembly: GCA_036919975.1. Lineage (NCBI taxonomy): Eukaryota > Metazoa > Chordata > Actinopteri > Atheriniformes > Melanotaeniidae > Melanotaenia > Melanotaenia parkinsoni. The sequence continues at coordinate 29,172,813 of JBAFTA010000015.1, forward strand.
ATTTTTTGACATCAGACTGTAATTGTCTACAGAAGAAAGCGTATTTAATTCCACATGTGTGGTCTTGTTTCTTTATTTTTACTCTTCCCATATTATTTATGTGTCAAACAGCAGCTTTTCTGCTAAAGGACAGCTAGAAGTCAAAACTAGCTAAATTTTTTTCCTGTGTTTCTAAATTCTCTAATCAGGTTGAAAAAAATGTCCAAAAGCATTTTAATAATGTATTTTCCAGAAAGAAGCCTCCCAAATCCAGGTAGAGGTCCTGTAGCCTTCACTGTCATGATCTTGGTTTATGTTCTTGGTTTTTGGAATTTATGGTCTTGTGATTGGCCCCGTTTTCTGTTTTATGTTTGCAGTTCCTTTCCTTGTGTAGTCTGTTTTGCTTTCTGTTTCCTGTTCATTAGTGTGATTTGCTTCTCATTATTCCCGTGTGTGTATATATACCCGTTTCATTTACGCTCTGCCAATCCATTTGCAGTCTTCATGTTCTGTAGAGTTCATGCCAAATTTCGTCTCGTAGTCTTCATGCCACGTTTAGTAGTCTTTTGTTATTTTTAATATAAATGTCAAGTTCAGTCCATGTCCTCCAGTTTAGTTTTGTTTAATAAAATCATATTCTGCATCTGTCTTCCTCCTGGCTCATAAAGTCTGCGTTTGGGTCCACACCCACCTTCCACCACACACTACCTCGACACTTTTCCATCTGTTTTCTCTGAGAGAAATCCAGAGTTAATGAGCAGGATTTCTTCATTCTTTACAGAGCGGAGCAAATTTAGTTGGAATGAGATATTCTGGTTACTTTACTTTGTTTTTATGGCATTTTGTGGAGCACTGGCAGCAACGTCTGTACAGAGAAACGTGGGTACGGAGTCGCAGCCGAGAGTGGTGGAGAGTGATGCGAGCGCCTTTACAGATAAGAGTTTTTAAACAATGGTGTGTATGACGTGTAGGTCGGATTAATGCGACCTGGCCGTTCAGACTGAAGTCGCATGGCAAAATATCCGCTACGTATCAGATTTAGGACCACTTATCCAAGTGGCCTGGGTCGCATTAGAAAAAATCGGATCTGTGTCGTTCAGACTGTCATGAAAAGATCAGATTCAGGTTGCATAAGGGCAAAAAGACGGATTTAGGTCACTTCAGCCTGCAGTGTGAACGTAGCCTAAGTGTGACATCAAATGCTTGTTGACATCAACAGTCAAAGTTACACCCACAGCCCTAAAAATATGCAGTATTACTCTACTCAGGTTTCCTTCAGCCCCAACAAGTGTTTACTTTTATTCTTCTGCACTGAGCTCTGATAAAGCTGCTGTTACCAGATCATAAAGAAGAAATACATTTTGTTGTTAAAGAGATCAATTTTTTATTTTTCATGACGAGATGTCCTGTCACAGACACACAAGACTATTCTAATGTAAACAGTTTACTGTGGGAGAAGAAGGAACTATATCACAGCCTGGGAAAGATGTGGTGTGAGTGTGTGAGCATTACCCAGCGGGGAATATGGGAGCATTTTCCTGTTGTCCAGGAGCATCAACATGGATAACTGAGAAGTGCTGTGTCACTTCCTGCATGTCCTCGTAGTTAAACAGGCTGTTGAAACAAGATTTATCTGCACACACACACACACACACACACACACACACACACACACACACACACACACACACACACACACACACACACACAAAACAAACAAATAAATAAAAATGGTAACTTTTAGTTGCTCAATGTCTCAATGTTCTCAATGTTTCTGTCTGAACTACACAATAACAACAAGCATGTTTACTAACGGTTGAGTCCGATGTCATGGTAGGTGAGGATGGTGGGTCGGTTGCCCTTAGCAACCCCCCTCATGGTAACATGCAGCACGCCGTGGGCCGTCTCCACATCGTGCTCCTGAACAACAAAGGAAACAACAAACATCAACGCTGTCAGTTTCCACAACAGGAGCCTCGAGGGCAAACAAGATTCAACTCGAACTTAATCTGGGAGGTAAACAACGCTCAGCTGCAGGCGGTGAGAACACACACACTCAGGTGTGCCTGTGAGATTTCTCCAGTCCCTGAACCTACAACGAGACCTGCTATAACAAATCCATCTCTTCAGAAATCCTACAATAAAAACCTCGTCATCATGCTCGTTAATATCATCCTGCACAGGAAGAAGAGTTAAAGTTGTTTTAAGGTAAAACAGCTGTGCAGTCTTTGCTGTCTGTGGATCTCATCACTGACAGATGAATGGATTTATATATCCATTTGCTGCAGTGTGTCAGGTAATCTCATAAATGAAACTGCCATGGAAACATCTGACAAATCTCATTAATGGGTCGGAAGTTCTGCCTCACTCACAAGGATACACTTTCATCTTATCTTCTTCTGTTTTTATATATTTTACTCACACTGCACAGCTGTAGAGCACCTGAACATCACGCTGAGCCATTTGATGTAACTACCACTGTGCACATGAAAACATCTTGAACTTTTGAAACGTGTCGGGTCTTTGCAGCTCTCTGGCTTCATTTCTGTAACTCTAGTAAGGGATTATTCAGATGGTATCTTAAGCATCCCAAATTAATTCAAGAGAATTCAAATGAGCAAAAATATTCATCCAAAGTCATTAAAAAGCTAACGAGAATCCTGAAGCAGATGATCTGACCCCACTGAACCGCGACCTCAACATCATGAGGTCAGTCTGGGATTACATGAAAAGACAATCCACAGAAGGAAAAGGGCCAGTTTTCCAAGATACCGAAGAGCTGTTGATGGAGATGATCTGATTCAGTTTTAAGACCAGACTGCTTCCTGCCAAAATTGATTAGATTTGTTTGTTTTAAGAGCACTTGAGTTTGTTAGAAGTTGAGTGATTCATACAACTAGTTTAGGGTACAAGATATAGCTTCTGCAGATATTTATTTTAAAGTGTGCAAAAGCTGCTGACTCATTTCCAGCTAACGGCATGTAGGAGAAAAGAGTCAAGCAGGCTACATAGGTTGACTCCTGTAAGCTAGCAGCTTGTGAAGCATGACTGACGAAGGCTTAATGAACAGCTAACTGGCTAACTCACCACTCCAACTCCTAAAGAACAGGAGATCTGGTGCAAATCCAGAGAGTCATTCATCCTGACAGGAAGCCAGTGAGGAGTTAGAGTTTCAGTATCAGAGGTTTTCACTCACAGAGGGAGAACAAAGGTTTTAGAAATAGCAAGAATTTAGTATAACTAGAAAGAAGTTAGTTGCTGTTGTCCTCTAGCCTTCTTCCAAGTGAACAAAGACAGAATGGAAGTGGCATGACTGGATCAAGAGAAATAATCTGCATCGTCATTGGCTGAGAGGTAGAAGGTCTTAATGTCTTAAGAGCCAATCACTTGTTGCATTGTCTCTCAAGCCTCATTTTACTTTAGCCTGCATTCCTTCCTTTCATCTCCTCCTCCTCCTTCACAGAGAAATGAAACTTCACAACAAACATGACCAAATTAAACCATATAAATAACACATACTGAGACGAGGGAGGTAATAAATCAGCTCAATCTTCAACCTGAGCAGAGTGACGGAAATCAAACATCTGACATAAGTGGCAGCTGGTTTTAAATCGTCCACAGGTGCATCTTGAGTCAGACGGACCTGCTGTACTGATGTTAGTCTGAGGAGCCGTACGGGTACATAGGTCTATCAACCCTACCAGTTCTGGACTGTGTTGTGTGTAGGTACTGAACTTACCTGACAATCAAAGTCCTGGAGATTTCTGCCATTCTGAACAAACACAAAGACATAAGCTAAGAAACAAAATCATAACATTATAGGAAACAATGATAAGAGATAAAAAACAAACAAACATTGTTTTCTTTGCATGCCAGTTTCTAAAACAAACTGTGATGTCATTGTGTGTCCTGGACCTCTTGACTTTCTCAGCACTATGTGTATAGGCCCATTCATGCTCCCTTACACCCATAAACAGGTACATCCATTTTAAACGTTGTCATACGTTGCCACCCTCATACTTCCATGCATCTTTTATGTTGCCATAGTTGTTAAGTCAAGTCATCCACTAGTGGGCAGCGCTGAGTTCAGAGTTCACTTCCACACTTTGACATCAGTTTCAGACACCGGTTGGTGGCGGTAATTACAGCATAAATGGGCCTTAAGTGGGCCATAGAGAGGCTAAGCCACGCCCCCTCACCTGTCCCGTCAGTAGGGGTTTGATCTCAGTCAGCTGGACATCATGAAGCTCCTCCATACTAGGACCGTGTTACCGCCAATTAGCCTGATAAAAGACAGAGTATGGTTTAGTTTATATACAGTAAATAAACACAAAGGAGTTTCCCATAAATCTACACAACTACTGAAATTAATGCAAACATCACAGATGTTTTTTTTTACCAAACATAAAAGGCGGAACTGATGTCTAAAACTGGTTGACACCACATCTTTATTAGTTCCTATAACATTCACAGCTGTGAGCAGACCAAATGAAATAAAAAAAACTGTTGTTAAAAGGAATGTCTTGTGATCTGATCTACTGTGGTCTGCTGAGGGAACAGCATCATTCCGATTCTGGATTTTTCATTTCAGGCAGTAGCGTAACCCCTAAGTTTCTCTGCTCTGCTATGCTGTTGTGAACTTCCTATCTGATACCTGCCGCCATGGACAGCAGCATGGAGAGCTGGACTGACGATGGTAGACAGTGGTTCACAGTTACTGATGAGGGTATCTTATCTGGAGATCTTAAAGGTAATCACGTTTTCATATTGGACATTAGTGACTGTCATCTGACAGATACTGATTTTAATAACTGACAATCCATGCTGAAAAAAACCTCCATTATAAAAGGTATGAAAATTTTTGCAAAAGCTATGCATTTCCTATTATGTTAGCAATTTGAGATAGTTTGATTTCTAGTCTTTAGGCTGCAGGACACAGCTGCATTCGATCTGTTTGTGTTACTGACAGTGTCTGCTGTGATGCGGACTCTGCATGCAGACTCTTTTGTGGTGAAGGAGCTGAACAAAAAGGCAAAGCTCTCAATTTACCGGTCAATATACGTTCCTACCCTCCTCACCTATGGCCACGAGCTGTGGGTAGTACCTGAAATAATGATACTGCGAATACAAGCGGCCAAAATGAGTTTCCTCCGCAGGGTGGCTGTGCTGAAAAAGCTAGGTCATCCAGGGAGGGCTCAGAGAAGAGTCGCTGCTGCCCCACATCGAGAGAAGCCAAATGAGGTGGCTCGGGCATCTGTTAAGGACATCTTGCTGGTGAGGGGTTCCAGGGCACCTCCCACCCAGGACTGGGGCTAACCACTGGGGCTAACCTGGGAGTGCCTCAGGGTCATGCATTTAAGAAAAGACCGACCAAGACCATTTTGAAATGTGCATATTCAGTAACTGTCAAATCAAATCATAATGTCTTGCTGGTCCCTGACTTTTCCTAAATGAAATTTTATTAAAACAAGTTTTAATAAGCAGAAAAATTATGATCATATTCCGGCCACATATGGTTATTTGAACAATGAACAATAAACTTGGTCTGTTTTTCCAGTTCTCGCATCTGCTATTGATTCCTTTACTTCTATTATACTGATGGCTAGCGTCTAGGCATGACAATTAGAAGTCTCAGCCAGCGGATATCAGGTCTCTTCTACTGCGGCACAGCTTTGCCTCACACTGGGTTGTTTTTTCCTCCGACATTTGCAGCATATATCAGAATCATATCAGAAAGATATTCGCTTGGATCCCTGGCCTGGTAGGACACCTGTTGCAGCGAGCTCCAGTTCTGCGTGTGCTTTTAGTGTTATTTTAGTATTTATTTAGTATTTCTTTTTTATATTTCCTTTGGCTTTTTTGTGTTAATACTTATTGCAACGGAACAGCAATGGTTTTTGTATGCTCCAAGTTCTTCTTTTTACTTTTATTGCTGCTCTCGTTACTCCTCGTAACCGAGAGCAACACTCACAGTGGCAGGCCCATTGTTTACTCTCGCGACCAGCTGTTAGCGCTGAGTAAACCTGTACTGTCGCCGGGGGTC
>JBAFTA010000015.1:29205439-29226357 GCA_036919975.1 Melanotaenia parkinsoni
TAGCTCGTATTCTATTGGCTGGAGGAGGTTTGACAGACAGCTCTTTCTGCAACCCAAGAGAGAGGAAAAAATATCCACGAGCAGAAGTTCTGAGAGCAGAGAAGTGTGTGAGTGTGAGGGAAAGAAACCAAGTCTGAGTGCAGAGTTTTGAAAGGAAGAGGGACTTTCTGAGTGTGAGAGCAGATTTGAGCATGAAAACCAGAAATCTTGCTCTCAAAGCAAAAAGTTACGCTCTCGATTAAAGATAGAAAAATACCCCCGTACAAAGGGGTAAATTCTGGTCTGCTTGAAGACCAGGGGTCCTGGTTTGTTTGCATTTTAAAAACAAACCAAAGAAAGATGAGACATGTCTCTGTCCTGGCTCAATCAAGTCCCCCGGACTGTCCTGGTGTCAATGTGCCCTAATTCATAAAAGTGCTCTGAGAAGTGGCTGCTGTGTTCACTCCAGGTAACTTTGACTGGAGGGACCTTCCTAAGGGAGTGGAAGTGGGGAGGGTTGAGTTTTCAGACAGATCTGGGTGTTAAACTGTCTAATGGGACGTATGTGATGTTTATTTCACCTGAGGACTTTGTCTCTGCAGCGCCACATGAAATCCTACAAGTCCTTCCAGAGGTCAAGTTATGTTTTGTTGTGAAATGAAATAAAGTTAACAATCATGTGAGTTTTCATTCGTTCATCTGGCTCAGACACTGAAACCTGGTCATATGAGGAGGGAATTCACGACACGGACAGATTAAACTGCCACCAGACCGATGGAAAGCTGTGTACTATGTTAATGAGGAAGGAGAGCGAGCGTAAGTCCTACCTGCAGTCTGTCTGCAGTAGTAGCAGATGTAGTTGTGCGGGACGTTGTCCTCGTATAAACCCATGCAGGTGCCGTGCTGCCAGCACAGACACGACTCACACTGCAGAGACACAAAGACAGGCTGGACATCACACATACAGACCCCTCTCCACCACTCACAGCTCAGATACATACGTACACGGATGTGTTAGCGAACAACCACACGACGAGCAGTCCAAACCCCAAACTAAAGCAGCTAGATAAAAACACTTCATCGCCTCAGCTGCTGGTCTTAGGTCCACTTCTAAACATCGTTTTTCTGAACACGCCTCACCTGGATCATGAAGTCGTTCTCTTCGTCCACCTCACACACACACCTCACCACCTCGCACTCATCTGTCTCCATAGTAACCGGCCAAGAGGACGTGTCCTCTCCACTCTCGGCAGTCAGCGTCGACCAATCGCTGCCGTCGTCAACTGAAAGGAAAAGTAAAACCCAAATTTAATCAGAAATCAGGTCTTAAAATGAGACCAAAAAAACTCCAAACAAGACGTTTCACAGAACTTTGAACATGTGACCGAAACTTTTTATCTTGGTCGCACCAGTGCGCCTAACATGTCACATGTCTGGATGGAGGACTTTTATCCCCCCAAACGTCTGTCTGCGTATTTTGTGTTCATTCCCTCCTTACACCAGCTCAGAGAAAGACACTTTTATAAAAAGCCAATTAAACGCAAAGAGGAGGTGGTTCTTCTCTCTGATTGGCTCTGCTCCTCAGTTGTGACCGGTGAACATCAGACATCCAGTCCGATGAAGAGCGATACAGAGAATTTGTTCATTCTTCATTTTATTTTGCACAATTAAAGTATACAATGGAAAAAACTGAAACAAATAACAGATGATAAAGAGCAGGAGGAGGAAATTAAGCCCAAATCAAGCCTCCACCTATAACAGAACAACTATAAGAGAACATTACAGATGAGATCTTAAAGAAAATACACTTCGCTATAAAAATAAGAATCCAAATGGCGAAAACAAAGCAATGTCTAAATGATTACACATACACATCAAAGATTACAAATCAGCAATCAAATGACCTTTTAAACATCTCTTAAAACTGTACATTATGACACACGTTTGCTAAATGAGTAATATTTTCCCATAATTTAACCCGTCTGTGTCGCGCCTGGCGAGAAGCTGAGGAAGATCTGCTGATTGTCCAGTTACACGGGACATTTGAATCAACTGGGACCAAAACCAAGAAAGAAACATGAAACAGGAATCAGCTGTAAAACGTGGAAAATGCTGCTCTTATGTGTGTATGTATGTAATCCGACGGAGGGAAATTTGTCCAGGAGCAGCATCACGATCCACCTCAGAGCTTTAAATGTTTTGTTACATTCAGAGCAGCGAAGCTGTTTATAAGCTTTCTTTCTATTTAACATTCATGCTTCAAATAAAGATGAACGTTTTCCTGAACCTCATTATGGTTCCCAATAATTTAAATAACCATCAATGTATACGTGTAACGATTAAAAGGAAATCCTGGAAATGGATTAAAATGCAGCGCTGAGAGTAATGCTGGGAAAATCTCCATGCACCTCAGTTTTTAGCTGGAGGACCCAAATTTAAACTTTAGACACACCAGTGCATCCAATGCTAAAAGTTAGTCTGGAGCCTGATAGTTGTTCTGCATTTAGACATATTTTTATTCTCTGTGTGTGTGTGTGTGTGAGCTCTAACCATGTGGGTGTGAAAGCTTCAGAGTGATGGGAGGTCTGTCTGAACTCTCATCATCGCTGCTGCCGAGTCCTGCAGAAAGAAAGAAGTTACGTAATAAACACAGTGTTTATTTTCCAGCTGTTATCAGTATGTTTTTACTGAGATTTCATATCAACAAGATGAACAGAAAATCAGATAAAAAACAGGCCAGAGTTAGAAAATCACTCCCAGGCTAGAAAGGACTCATTCGGCTTGATTCAAACGTTGGTAAACCAGGAGAACTGAAGCATGTCAAAGTAAATAATCAGGTCTTCCTCTCCAGCAGCGGCCATGATAACCACCAACACGTGTTTCTGACTTCCTTTAAACATCAGATCTTCTAATGATGAGAGAAAGCAGAGAGGCAGCAGTTTGTTTGCACACTGACTGTTATCTGTTAGCTGACTTTTCTTCTTCTTCTTCTTCTTTTTCTTCTTCTTTAGCTTGACTCTAAGGAAGTGCTTCCTCTCCTTCCTGTCTTGTCCTCCTGGCTTCTCCTTCCCTCCATCCTTCTTCACCTCTGCTAACAGAAGTCAGACTGTGTTATTGATAAAGATGCTCACGTCAGACTGTGTGCACATGAACGCCACCCCACCTGCTCCCATGATGCTCTGCTCACTGTCGTCACGGTGGCAGATGCCGGTCTGGTTCTCGGTCCTCTTGCCTGGCATGAAGTCGGCCCCCTCGGAAGAAGACCGCTTCCTCCTACAACGACACCACAGAGACCTGTGAGTGCTATGAGTCCTCTGAAGCTGTAAAGTTCCTGTTGCAGGATCAGAACCGACCTCGCCACCTCCGGCTCGCGGCTTCCATCAAGCTGCTGTTCGGAGTGGTAGTACTTGATGTGGTAGTGCAGCAGACTCGCTTTCCTGAATGATTTGGAGCATCCGGGAGCCAGGCACTTGAAGGGGTTATGGTCCAGCTCGATGGACAGAATCGGAGGAGGCTGGTTCTTTATGACCCGGTACACTGAGAGAGGAACAAAAAAAAAAAAATGGATGAAACACTGGAAAAGTGAAACTTTGCAGAAAGCTCCATGTGTATACGTGTGAGGGTGAAGGTGCTTACGCGGCTCTCTGCTGAACTTGTGCGTGGTGGGCAGGTGGGCCTGACGCTCCAACAGAACATCTGAGGAACACGGAGAAGCTCTGTTAGCTTAACTGCTACAAACACACTGCAACGGCTAGCCATCTAACCCAGCCTCACAATCTGATATCCAGAGAATGAGAGGCTTTTATCACTTGTTTGCAGCAGGATGTATAAGCTTATTAATCATGTTTTGAGAGTTTTTTAAGTTACTAAATCCTAAAATTGATTATTTTACATGCATATTGGGTTAGATTATATCATCTGTATGAGATCAGGCTGTATCTTTCACACCAGATTTTAGCTGTGGAAAGTTGTTTTGAGACCTTCCAGTACCAATTCAAACACACTGCAAATGTGTGGTATCTTATATATGGGGAGGAAACCCACTTAACTTGAGGAGATTCAGATTATAACAAAGTGAGATAATCTGCCAATGCAGCAAGATACTTAGATTGGGTAACATTTCCTGAACTAAAAATATCTAGGCTTTAAACAAGTGAAAAGATCTTGAAACAAGTGGTAAAAAACTCATCCCAACTTAATTAAAATCCATTATAATTCATTTCATTATGTAAATGCATGTCACATTTTTAAGGAAAAAACTATTAATAGCGATTCCTGAACTCAGAAGAATCATCTAGTTTAGTTGTTCTAATTTTAAGTGAGAAAGAAACAACTCTGAAAGAAGCAGGATAGTTTTGAGTTTTTTTTAATTTACTTAATAAAGGACCTGAAATGAGTGTTTTACTCATTGTTTTAAGATATTTCTCACTTATCTAAAGCCTAGATTTTTTTTTTCTTATTCAGGAGGTTTTAGTAAGATCACTGGACACAACCTGGAGACAGTCAGGGACAGGAGATGTCTGAACAAGCTGGTTTCCATTATGAACAGTCCTTCACACCCACTAAACCTACTGGAGAGGCAGTGGAGCTCTCATAAAGAAAGGTTCAGGAGATCATTCCTCCCATTCATAATCACTCTTTTCTATAAGTCACACATCTACACGACAGGTTCACTATCTTGTCCATGAATCTCTTCCTCTTTCTTAACCTGTAATCACCATACTACATTATCATAGTACCATCACTTGCATAAAGTCTTCCTATCGATATATTTATTTGTGTTTTACTACAGAAGTTTCAGAATCAGCTTATGTGTTACTGTGTCAGATTAAATTCCCCTGGAGCACAGTAGAAACTGTAAATGGTTATCTCTTCCTAACAGAAAACCACAAGACTTTCAATGACAACAAGAGGACAGCAGCCCAGTTTTTGTAGGAATGATGTCTGATGAGGAACGGTGCTAAAGTAGGAGCTAACAGTTAGTTTTAATAGAGGTGTTACACAGGTAAATATCTCAGGAAGCCATCGGCCGATGATGATGATGATGGACACGTCTATTAATGTTCAGAGTCAGGAGGATCCAGGGATAGCCCCACATTCACCTTAGAAACACCATGAGGGTCCAGAAAGAAGTGAAGACCAAGATAGTCTATGATAGGAAGAGTGAATTCTTCACTATAAAACCTCTTTCATCTCCATGGAAACCAGCAGGACCTTCATGGTTCATGTCAAACTAGGGCAGAGTTTTTAGAGCTGGAATCAAACTTTTCACCACAAAACAGTAAGACATGATTTCTGGTTCTGGCTGCTAGTTCCAGAGTTTCTGTCCCACCATGAGGAGACAGACATCTTTGTAATCAGCAGAGTCTCTGCTTTCATGCGACTCCTTCTTTGTGTGGTTTGCTTGAAGTGGAGAAACTAGCAGAACTAGCTGTTCTCATGGTTTTCTTACATTCCTATTTATCTGCTTGGAGTTTGAACTGTGTTTGGTTTGGATGCCAATGCTTGGTAGAGGCTTTTAGCCAAGTCATGTTGCTATGCTACATGTTAGCACTGCTGCTTCCTGCTGTCTGAAAACATCTTGTGGAGTGTAGGATCTAATATTTTCCCCTGGAGAACCAGCTAGTTCACTGTCAGATCTCTCTGTCTGTCTGTCTGTCCTGGCACATTACTCCACTTGATTACAATCTAAATTTTCTCAAGGGTGTTTTTTTGTGTGCATGCGTGTGTGTGTGTAAAAAGATGCGTACCTCTGTCGATTTGGGGGGGGTTAGGAAGTGATGCCAGGGCGGAGTCAGCTTCTATTGGCTGATTCTGAGCTCCACTGCTTCTGCCTGAAAAACAAGTTAGCTTAGATGAATAAACTAACCTTCTTCATGTGGAGGTCAGAGGTCACTTGACTTACTGTCCTCTGCTTTCTTCTTCTGTGGTGGATGGGAGGATGAAGGCTCTGTCTTCCTCTCCTCCTCAGCTCCTTCCTTCTCCTCTGATGACACCTTCTCATCTGCCTTTTTCTCTTCCTCCTCCTTTTCCACCTCTCCTTCACCCTCCTCCTCTTCCTCACTCTCCCCTTCCTCCCATCCTTCACTTCCCACAGCATTCTTGTCAGATCTAGACTTCTGACACACACACACACACACATACACACATTTAGCACTGCAGTAGCTGTAAAGCGATGAAGCAGATGAGGACCAATCAGCTTGCGGTGTTTCTTACTTTCTGGAAGGGTTTGACCTTCGTGGGCTTCACAGTCCGAACCACGCCATCAAAGAAGCGCACCGTGTAGGAGTCTGAGACACACACACACATGATGAAGTCATAACAACCGGATTCACTTCAGATACAACATCACATCAGCGTTTGAACCATAGACTGTATATAAAAGATGGACGGAGCCTCCGTGACATCACTCGTAGGTTTTCTGAAAAGCTCCCACTGTCGCCATCCTGGTATTGTCATGCGTGTCATTAGTCCAGGAAAATCCAAAAACGTGCAGAGAGATCGAGCTGAGATTGGGACTCTGAAGGTGGATGATTGACTACCATCAATCTCCAAGCTGCCTGTAGCTAAGAGCTAACCGAGCTAACCCCGAGTAACGATAGCTAACCAGCTAGATGGGCTAAAGCTAAGGCAGGCTGTTAGTTACAAACCGCAGTTGTGCTGCACTCTCCCTTCTTTCTGCAAATATTGGATACCTGTCAACCAAAAGGACACGGCCCTAATTATGCTGAATTTCAAGTTAAAAAACATCCAAGCAGATGAGTTAGAAAAACTGCACCCCCCTCACAGTTGTCATGAAGGTAAACTTGACCTATTAATCCTAAAACGGATTTTTGTACCAGGCTTTAAACATGTTTATTTCTGCTGTTTCGTTGGCCTTTTTAACATGGGAGTCTATGGGGATTTGCTCTGTGATGGAGTCCGCCCCTAGCGGATGAGGGGTGAACTGCAATGTTTTGCACTTCCACAAAGGCTTCACATTTTACAGGCGGAGGTTGCCGTTTGGTTTTAACTAAAACACAAACAGCATTAACACATGACAGTGGTGTAAAAATGTTCTTTTCTTTTTGACCTTGTTAACAGTTCGTGTGAACAATGTCCACATTCTGTTATAGGCTACATCCACACGGAGATGGAACCGATTTCACTTTAAATAAAGTTTCCATAAAGCAGTGAAAACGCTGCAGTATAACTTCCAGTCCTGTAGGTGGTGCTACATGCTGCAACAGAAAAACAAATAAAACAGAGAAGACATGGAGCATGCATGCATACAAACATACAGACGATTAGTTATGTCAGATATCACTGATTTTCTTTCCGATACTATACTAAGTAAAATGCAAGCCATACCAAACCGGTCCGATAATTTGTACAAAAAGTTAATGTATTGGAATATTTTTCAGACGTTTTTTTATTTTCTAAAATCCCAAAATGGTTGTTTCATTACCTGTACTGAATATTTAATGACACCAGCCTCTGCACCAGACAGATGAAAATCACTTTCCTAAAATTTAGCATCCGTGGTTCACAGCTTTACATTTCTCCCTCTAAGCCTAACCTGATAGTACATGATGGTACCGGATAGTACATGATGGTACCTGATAGTAGCTGATGGTACCTGATAGTAAATGATGGTACCTGATAGTAGCTGATGGTACCTGATAGTATATGATGGTACCTGATAGTAGCTGATGGTACCTGATAGTAGCTGATGGTACCTGATAGTATATGATGGTACTTGATAGTAGCTGATGGTACCTGATAGTATATGATGGTACCTAAATGTAGCTGATGGTACCTGATAGTACATGATGGTACCTGATAGTAGCTGATGGTACCTGATAGTATATGATGGTACTTGATAGTAGCTGATGGTACCTGATAGTACATGATGGTATCTGATAGTATATGATGGTACCTGATAGTATATGATGGTACCTGATATTACCTGATGGTACCTGATAGTAGCTAATGGTACCTGATAGTATCTAATGGTACCTGATAGTAGCTGATGGTACCTGATAGTACATGATGGTATCTGATAGTATATGATGGTACCTGATAGTAGCTGATGGTACCTGATATTACCTGATGATACCTGATAGTAGCTGATGGTACCTGATAGTAGCTAATGGTACCTGATAGTAGCTAATGGTACCTGATAGTATCTAATGGTACCTGATAGTAGCTGATGGTATCTGATAGTAGCTAATGGTACCTGATAGTATCTAATGGTACCTGATAGTAGCTGATGGTATCTGATAGTAGCTAATGGTACCTGATAGTATCTAATGGTAGCTGATGGTATCTGATAGTAGCTGATGGTACCTGATAGTATCTAATGGTACCTGATAGTAGCTGATGGTACCTGATAGTACATGATGGTATCTGATAGTATATGATGGTACCTGATAGTAGCTGATGGTACCTGATATTACCTGATGATACCTGATAGTAGCTGATGGTACCTGATAGTAGCTAACAGTACCTGATAGTAGCTGATGGTACCTGATAGTAGCTGATGGTACCTGATAGTAGCTGATGGTACCTGATAGTAGCTAATGGTACCTGATAGTAGCTAACGGTAGCTGATAGTAGCTGATGGTATCTGATAGTAGCTAATGGTACCTGATAGTAGCTAATGGTACCTGATATTACCTGACCGAGCTTCAGACTGAGCGAGCACTGTGAGCGACTGCTGTGCTTTATTTCATAAATGACCATCGCAGGCGGAAGAAAAAGCGGTTCCTACCAACGATCCTGATCCTCTACAGTTACTTCCAACTGTATTCCAGTTAATGATAAACTTTTTTAAGTTATGCAAAAAATAAAAATTTTAACATGAAAATTGCTTCTAGAGAAAAAAAGCTAGTATCTAAGGTATCGATAGTTCACACATCACTGTAATAGATGGCAGAGAGCTAAACAGGAAAGATTTGTGTGGATTTGAGATTTTTACAGATTTTTCTGTATTATCCATTTCATGATCAGTAGCTTCTGCAGCACAAACAACTCCAGTGTTGTAGCTGTTGGCTTTGTGCATGCAGGGAGAAGGGAGAAGCGGGATCATCGGATCAGGAAAGATGCGTATTGGCTGTAAACATGAAAACCCAACGTGGTGTTTTCAGATTTATTCATTTTGAGACCAGTTTTCAAAAATGAATATTTTCTGGCTCCCAAATTGCTGGTTTCATGTGGATATAACACCCAAGCAATGAAAAACTTTAGAGGAAACACCTGATATCATCTCCATGTGGACGTGACCTTAGAATCAAACCATACTCCTTCAGCCCCCAACTTCAGCGTCTCTTCCTAATTATGACCCTGATTGATCAGAAGAGCTATCTGGAGATCGTTATAACAGAACATTTTTAATTCTTAAATATCTTGAGGTTTTTCAGTAGGACATATAGGGTTTAACTAATTTATTAGATCAGCTGTCTGTGACTACATTGTCTGTCAGTATCACCAGATGACTTCTCTAAAGTACAAACCATAATTAGAAAATGTTTTTTTTAGTTTTCTTTCGTCATCTTCATTTAATGCCTTCATTATTATACACTTTTTCCATTTCACGCCTGCAAGAAATAAAAAAAAAGGTTGATGCAGCCTTAATATTTAAGACCCCTGCTGGAAACTTTCTTTAATAACAGAAAAACGTGAGCTTCAAGCTTTGAAGTTTCTCCTCGTAAAACATAAATAAAAATCTGGAGAACACTTAAAGACACCTTAAAGAAAAGAGAAAAGATTTTACTTGGAAAGTTCTGTCAGTAGATCAGCTGATTGTTTCAGCTCCAGCATGCAGCAAGATAAAACCTGGAGTAAAACATCAAAGTTGAGTCTCACCATCTTTGTTGACTCTGAGGATTTTGGCCGGATAGAAGCGGCAGTCGGTCCAACAGGCCAGAACCTTTGCACCCGAAACAAACATCTGAAACAAAAAGAAAGAAAAATGGAGTCCAGCATACACAGAGATAGAAGGTATGAAGATGCAGCCGTTCCAGCCAGCCAAAACCAAAACAACCCAGAACTTAAACGTCATTGGTCTTCAGTGTTTCTGCTACAGTTTGAGGAAATATCAGGCAAATTATTGGCATTCAGTCAAATGTCTTCACATAGTGAACAAAGTGGTGGTCGATGCCAGTGATTCCCAACCTATTTTTCTTGAAGCCCCCTTCCATGCAAACACTGAAAAGCCACGGACCCCCTGCCCCACCCCATCCAGAAACCATGCTGGTTTTATGCTTTCGCAGGTTAAGCAGGATCTGAGTGCGCAAGTGCCAGATTAAATTGGCGGCAGGTGAAGCTCAGGAGCAATCATCCAACCTGAAAGTCTGGTTTGAATGCAGCCTTCCCCGGACACCAAGTTCAACACTGAACCTCGCATCGCCTCCTGATGTGTCTTTCAGATAATGAAGGTTTTATAAAAAAAAAGCATTTAGTCTGTACAGCATGGTGCTGTATGAGCGTCTGTGGGGCTGAATGTGACATGCAGTGTAAAACTCTTTAAATGGTCAAGAGGAACAAAAAAGTGCTATATAATTTACCATTATGAAATACGTCATCATTGCCAAAAGATTTCAGTTTACACTGACGGTACTCGCCTTGCGTTGTGAGCAAATGTCACTCTGCAGGTCGTTGTCAAATCATTGCGGTTTTATCCACCCAAAACTGTTCCCGTGTAAACAAGAGGCCAGAACGCAACAAGACTTTTGCGTTTAGCTGTCTTAGCGTTGTGGTGTAAACGAAGCCTCAGCTTTAAACGCCCATCAGTTCAGCTCCGGATATCTGGAACTATCTGAAGCGTCCACGCCGCCAAACAGATGAAAACATGGATACTCTTGGAAGTCTACAACTTCTTGGAATGTGGAAGGTACTGTAAACAAGCAGTGATCGGCTGTTTCATGCTATCATGGTCTAGATCAGTGGTTCTCAAACTGGGCGGTGTTATGATGCTGGGGGGCACAGCAAGGCTAAAAAAAGTTTTAGTTTTTGCACTGCTAGCAATAAATTGACAAATTTCTGAAAGTACCAATGGGCAAATGATAACGAATATACAACAGAGATTTCAACTACCAAAAAAAAAAATAAAACATAATGGGGCATATGTTGCCCTAGGCTTGACCAGGTAATGGTCAATGGTGGGTAAAGAAAAGAGACCACAGTGTGTCGTTTGTCTCAAAATATCAGCAGCTGACAGTGTGAAACGTCTTACTTTCCTACTAAATTATTGTATACAGCAGAGTTGTTTAACTAAACCGCATCCATCTCATCGAAAGCTCAAATTACCTGAAGTAGTTTGCAGAGTTTGTGGTTTCCTGGTTTAAAACGCCTTACACTGGAGCAGAGGAACGGATTCCCTTTGCCACTGACATGGTTTTAATTATAGTTAATGAAGAAGCAGCCAGTTAACTAAAGACTATTTTTTGGACATTTCTTTGTATGTTTCTGATGTTGGTGCTGAAAATCAGTATGTACGTTCAGTTCAGTTCGGTTCAGACTGTGTTTTATGTACCGGTTTAGACTGTGTTTTACACACCAGTTCAGACTGTGTTTTATGAACCGGTTCAGACTGTGTTTTACGTACCGGTTCAGACTGTGTTTTATGTACCGGTTCAGACTGTGTTTTACATACCAGTTCAGACTGTGTTTTACATACCGGTTCAGACTGTGTTTTATGAACCGGTTCAGACTGTGTTTTATGAACCGGTTCAGACTGTGTTTTACATACCAGTTCAGACTGTGTTTTACATACCGGTTCAGACTGTGTTTTATGAACCGGTTCAGACTGTGTTTTATGAACCGGTTCAGACTGTGTTTTATGTACCGGTTCAGACTGTGTTTTATGAACCGGTTCAGACTGTGTTTTATGTACCGGTTCAGACTGTGTTTTATGTACCGGTTCAGACTGTGTTTTACGTACCGGTTCATATTGTGTTTTATGAACCGGTTCAGATTGTGTTTTATGTACCGGTTCAGACTGTGTTTTAGGAACTGGTTCAGACTGTGTTTTAAGAACCGGCTCAGACTGTGTTTTATGAACCGGTTCAGACTGTGTTTTAGGAACTGGTTCAGACTGTGTTTTATGAACCGGTTCAGATTGTGTTTTACGTACCGGTTCATATTGTGTTTTATGAACCGGTTCAGATTGTGTTTTATGTACCGGTTCAGACTGTGTTTTAGGAACTGGTTCAGACTGTGTTTTATGAACCGGTTCAGACTGTGTTTTATGAACCGGTTCAGATTGTGTTTTACATACCGGTTCATATTGTGTTTTATGAACCGGTTCAGATTGTGTTTTACGTACCGGTTCATATTGTGTTTTATGTACCGGTTCAGACTGTGTTTTAGGAACTGGTTCAGCCTGTATTTTATGTACTAGTTCATACTGTGTTTTATGTACCGGTTCAGACTGCGGTGGGTTTCGGCCCTGTCTCCTTAGGCTGACCCGCTCCAGCGGCCGCAGGTACGGTGAGCTCCAGTGAAACCACTCGTCATGACGACGACTCCACTGACGGTAATGAACGAGGATGCGCTCTTTGTCAAAGTCGATCTTCTCGATGGTGGCTGCGTACCTGACCAGATGACAAGCACTTTGTTTATAGAGGTGCATACATTTCTATTTAAATAAAACACTTCAAACACTTAATCTAACAGCATCGTTCTTCCAAAGGTGGGCTGAACTTCATGTGTTATACTGATGATTGCCTGGAATTGTTTTTTATATTTAACAGTATCAAATAATAAAATGATGACAGCATCTATTAGTGCTTGCTAGTATCCCAAACAGAATTAAACAACATCCATCAACTAAAACATACACTGTCACACAGTTTTTCTCAGCACTTTGTCTAAAACTGACCTCAGTGTGGCTCATTTCCTATCTCTGATAAACAACTCACTTAACCTTCAACCTAGCTTACTGATAAGCTGGTAGTTTATATTTATAAACTTGAACAAGCATATACTTAATGATTTCCAGGATGTCAAAATCTGAAAAAAGATATACAGTTAATATGAACTGTAGTTGTGTGTGTGTTTCAGACCAGTTCTTTTGTCGATCTCTGGCTTCTAGTGAAGCTCCAACCTCAAATGTAATTCCCGACCGGTCTGGTGGAGTCTTCATCTGTCAGAAGCAGAGAAAATCTTTAAAATTTGCCATAAAAGATTCAGTGTTTTCAATAAAATCTTTGCTTAGTCCTGAATAAGAGATTTCAATAAATCATTTACTAATACGCAACAACACTTTCCTCTGTAAATGTATTTTTCTGACACCTCAGCTCTCTATTTCTCCAAATCATTTATTTACAGTCACGAGTCGAAATACTACAGCGCATCGCAACAGAGCGACTGAACCATAATACGTCCCCGTAATTGCATATTTAACCCTTGTTAACTTCCAACACTTTTGGGGAACATTTGAGATGCAAGGTATGAGTTATTTGTAAAGTGTCAAAGCGTCAAAAACACCCAGAAATTAATAAAATATCATATTTATTAGGTTATATTATACCTTGATTTGTTTCTATGGTCACTTGGTTTTGGGTTTTTTATTTTCTATGGGATTGTTCTCAACGATCGGGCTGCTTGTTTCTGTCACAGAATCTGGCAACACAGCTTGATAGACAGTTAACTTTCACCCATGTAAAAGTAAACAAGCCAGCATTTTCTGACTTTTGGTACATTTTTGATAAACAGTGTTGGAATCCAGGAGTTTTGTAAAAAAAAAAAAAAAAAAAAAAAAAAAAGTCAGTTACTATTTTCTCTTCATCATCTCAAAGTTATACCAGACACCCCCCAAACACACACACACGCATGCGGCCGTTATGATGACGTTGAGGGTGTCTATGGTTACGTCTGCTGTACGTTCCGTTACGTGATGACAGAATCCTTATTGTACAATTACGCCTCGAAAGTCTCCAGTAACTATTGTAGTCTAACTTTTTCGCTGAAGTCTCCTTAATATCCAGATATTGATTTTAAAACAACAGACACTAAATGCATTGTAAAATAAATAAAAGGAACTCTGCTAAAGTACTTTTGACATTTAGACAGACCCCTATTTGGAAGAAGCTGATTGGTTCAAAACATACCCAGGCGCCTGTTCATTGGAGATCTCCGCTGTCTGTTAAAACCGTGTCCCGACCCCTCGGGATCCGCTCAAATGACAGCGGCTAACATGCTAATGCTGTCTGACAATGTTAGCTTGAAAAAGCAGAAAGCAGTAACACAAGACGAAGCGCAAATCATTTCACACCCACGCTGTTGTTAACTCCATTTACATGTACAGGCAGACAACTAAATGTTTTAAAATTTCCCATTAAGCTTGTGCAGATGCGTGGACTTGAATTTTCATTGACTGTGAATAGGTAAGCTAACATAGCTAACTATTAGCCTCAGCTGAGGTGAACTAGCTCAGTCTGAAAAGTCAGTGACAGCTGCACACGCATACACACTTCATGAAGACCAGTGCACTGCTCTGAAAGATAAATCTTTCATAAAGCTGTCGTCCTTACTTAAATGTTAATATTATTGTTGGAAATGTAAACGCGTAAAAGCTTGTTTACCTCTGGAGCTACTTCTGAGCTTCACTCATACTGTGATGATTGTGATGCGCATGCGTGAAGCCAAAGTCAGCTGTCCCGTCTTTGAACTGTAGATCAGAATCTGCAGACTACAGTGCAGAGCTCGTTTCGACTTTACGTTTAAGTCTAAAAGAAACCATTTATACAAAATGAATCTGTTAAAAATATTCATGCTTTACAACACAGTCTTTTCATAACTGACTAACCTATGAGGGAGAACCGCAGCATGGAAGTGTTTACCAGTTCTTTATGGTTTGCTCTTATAAGCGTAATTTTTAAATCTGAAAATATTACACAATTTATTCATTTTTTAAAGTACGACTGACTTAATTTTAAATAAGTGTGGCTGAATATCATAAATAGATTTTTTTTTTAAAGTTATTAACATTATTTTTCCAGGCTCATCAGAATTTTCTGATAAAGGCAGTGTTAATGGAAATAGAACTTTTGACAGGAATCTGATATTTTCAGACCAGGTCAGTGGCGCAAATATAAGAAGGAATCAGATGTTTAATTTATTAATGTATTACCAATATTTGTCTGCATTATTAAAAAAAAACAAACAAAAACATAATTATATTACCACTGGTAGTTCCAAAGTCAGAGATGTTTTATAATCTTCCTTCATTTATTCAAATGTTAAACATTAGCAATTGATGTGCACACATGCTACTGATAAAAACTGGAAATAAATTTCTGTCTATCTCCAGTTTTCTAGGCATTTCCTCATGTTTTTTTTTATGTTTTGTCTTGCTCTTTCCCAGTTTCTCCATTTTGGCCCAGTTCTTTGGACTGCTGGGATGGTTTGGATTGCTACATAGTTTGTCTCCTCACTGGGACTCAATTGGACTACACACTAACACAGCCTGATACTGCTCAACTGTGATTCATATTACAAATATATATTTAGTAAGAATTACTGGAATTTGTATTTAGACCCTTTCGAGGTCTTCCTGTTACAGACAGTAGGGATTACAGCACAATCATTTCTGTTTTCAACAGAAAAAGACAAATAACATATTTTATTTATGACATTTCCAAAAAAATCTTGTCATGTATTCTTCTGAATTTGATGTTTGATGGCATGTAAACATTAAAAAGGGATCTTAATAATCCTCCAGCGATATGTATGCAGATGAAGAAAGTTCAGAGGTAAAAAGGCGACGGGCATCTGGTTCAGCTGCTCAGGTGAGCAGCCAGTCGAGGGTGTTCCTGCAGCTTCTGATTCAGAGTGTTGTATTTATCACCAGCCATCTCCCTCTGCCTGTAACAAACACACAGAACGTCAGTATTCATGCAGTGTTTTTAAAGATGGGTGCGTTTGTGTTGTGTACCTGTGGAGCCGTTTCTGGATGACAGATATATTCAGTGTTTTCTGAGAGCAGTAGTTCTGGTAATCCTCCACCTGCTGCTGGCTCAGACTTTGGTGGGACTGCTGGTACCACGTCTGTATCGCCTGCAGCTCCTCTGTCTCCTAAACACAGTTATGGGACCATGTTACATCACCAGCGGCAAGTCATGTCTGTGCTTGCTCCTCGAATATTTTTAAGTATTTATGTCCTGCTGGTACTCTGCGGCCTGATCATTCATGATAATCAGTGAATTATGTCTCCTTCGAACCTCTTCTTGACAAAACCTATTTTTTCTGCCTCTCGTCTAAAATGATACACACAAAATAAATTAAGTATATCTTCACAACGACAAGGCTGTTTGTATGATCTACAGAAAGCTGAGACGTGAGGTTACTACAGAACTGTGAGAATCAAGTTATGTGTTACTGTGTCAGAGTAAATTCACCTGGAACACAGTAGAAAATGTAAATGTTTATCTCCTTCTAAAAGTAAACCACTTTCAGTGGAAACCAGAGGACAGCAGCCCAGTTCATCTAGGAATGAGTAAAGTAATATCTGATGAGGAACTGAAGCTAAACAAATTTCCAGGTGTTTTAATAGAGGTGTTACACAGGTAAATATTTCAGGAAGCATCAATCAATGTTGATGATGGACACCTCTATTAATGGTCAGAACGAGAATAGAGATAGCCCCCACATTCACCTGAGAAACACCATGAGGGTCCAGAAAGAAGTGAAGCTCAAGATAGTCTATGATAGGAAGAGAGAGTCTTTCACATAAAACCTCCTTCGTCTCCATGGAAACCAGCAGGACCTTCATTGGTTTCAAACAAATGTCGTAGGAGAAACATTAGAAGAGCTTTTAGAGTTGAAACCAAACTTTTCCCCACAAAACAGCAAAAGTAAGACATGATTTCTAATCTTTTTGTTCCACAGGGCCAGTTATTCAAAAAAATTTAATCCGGATGAAAGCTATCTGGATTTAGGAATCCCATTTTTCAGGATGGCAAACCCCGTAATCCGGCTTCCTTTTACCCCGGTTGTTCAAAGAAAAATAGGAATGGATCCCCCTGATCTGAAATCCCGTTTTTCAGATTTCCAGCATTTAAATCAATTTACGCTGCCGGTCATGTGAAGAACGAGTATCAGAGACGGTTTGCATGACTTGCGAGTAGAACCACGGGGAGCATGTAACATAATACGTATATTTTATTTGTGGTTCTTATTGAATTTGTTTAGGGGTGTTTTTCGTGGGGACATAATGATGTTATGTTTTATTCTTGCTTTAATATACTAAAAGGCTTAATAGGTAGCCTATGCCTATTTTAACCACTTTATCCCTTTATTGATTAAAGAAGTCAGGTTCAAAATACAAATATAAGCACATATGTACCAAATAAAAAGTTCTATTATTTGATCAGCTGTTAGTTTTTACCGCAGTTTCTTTCTGAAATCTGCCTTGTAATCCTACCCTCGGTTGGAATCAGGATAATCCTGTTTTTTGGATGAAAGTTATCCGGATTCTACTCCAAAGTTTTGAACCCAAACGGAGGGTTTTATCCAGATAACAACCAGGAGTGGATTTGGGAATCCGGATTTCCCTTTTGAACAACCCATTTTCAATATGTGATCCTATCCGATAACTGAAATCCGGTAGGATTACGTTTGAACAACCGGCCCACAGACAGACGTCTTTGTAATCGGTAGAGTCTCTGCTTTCATACGACTCCCTGTTTGTGTTGTTTGGTTGTAGTGGAGAAATTAGCAGAAGCTCTAAAGTGGACAGAGCTGGTCTCATGGTTTTCTTACATTCCTGTATAACTGCTTGGGGTTGAAGCTGGGTTGGGGTTGGATGCCAGTGCTTGGTAGAGTCTATTAGCTGAATTTAACTGTCATGTTTCTATGCTACATGTCAGCACTGCTGCTTCCTGGTGTGTGCAAACATCTTATCGAGTGAACTTGTCTGCCTGCCTATCGATCTAAGCTAGCTAACATTAGCACACATGAAGTTGGAGGTGGTCTTGCCTCAAACAAGCTTCTCCTTCAACATTGATCTCTGTTTACAATCTGTTCTCTACCCAAACTGGTGGTTATTGTTGTTTTGTTGTTGTGCTGTAACTAGTTTAACATCCAACAGCCTTGCTGACAAAACCTGAAAAACAGGTGAAATGTGACATCACATGTGAACTTATGCCATACCTTGTCATAGCGTTGCAGCATGAGGCCGATCTGCTCCACCTCTCTGTCTTTGAACTCTGACAAACAGCTCTGGTACACCTGTTTGGCCTCATCAGGATTCAAAGTCTCTGGGTTGCCGAGTTGGATCAGGAAGGGAGCCAGGACATCGTCCTCTTGCAGCGTCTTCTCCTTCTCCGCAGCCAAGATCTCCTGCAGGAGCAGAGATGTGACTGACAACATGCTGTGATGCAGTAAACTCTGCTACTGCTGCCAGACTCTTTTGTTTGTTTAACCCTTAAATGCATTTTTATGTGTCTCACCCTATTCTTTCTCTCTCTCAGGGCCTGTGCAGCTGCTGCTGTGGTCCAAAGCTCAATCTTCCCCTCCTCCTTCTCTCTGCAGGCCACGATGTCTCTGACCTGGACACAAAGACAAGATTTCATAAATGAAACACAGAGGTCTGCAAGTTCTTTCATTGATGTGATCAGTTTTACTAAAGACCATATCTGTTCTCATAAAACAAAAATAAATAAATAAAATAAAATATATATCTAAAATATACAGAGAAAGGTAGAATGAGAGTAGGAAGGCAGCACTGGAACCTGGAGACAAAGACTTTCAGCCTCTTTCTGTTTAGTTTTATTGTGTTACTTTCCTGTCTCATTAACATCCTGCTGTGTTGTGATGAGGACTGATGACAGCAGCTCACCCGGTTAGTGTAGGGGCACCTTAGTTTTTCCTTGTTTATGAAAATCAGATCAAAGTTTCATTCTGGATGGACGACTGATTCTCATTTACTGGAAGTGAAGTAAGACATTAAGAAACAAGGTGCAGGTGGCTCCACTACATTCATCCATTTTGGACTCACATTTAATTCTTATAACATTAAATGAACAAACAAAACAATCATTTTGTATTCTATTAAAGCTGAAATTAGACACTATACCCGTAGTGTAGAGACATCCTCTGACAGGTGTGAGTGGTTTTAAATAATTGCAATAGTCAATAATGGAAGTAAAACGGACACTCTTTTCTCTCCTTTACCCAATAAATTCTCATTGTAATTTATGTTTATATTACAGACCCAATATAAGATTTTTTTAAATCAATAACTCAGATGTTTTGCAGAAACATATCACTAAAGCCCTTTTTACAGAGGTTAACACCTGGCTTTGCTGTTTAATCGACATGCGGTGGGTAAAATAACTGCAGTGGTGGTGTGTATTTATCAGCTCCTGCCCTGAGCTGCGTAATGAGAACAGAAATCCTGCAGGTGATCCCTAATTATCTCTGAGGGTACAACGCTCGGGGCAGCCAGAGTGGGATTTTTAAAAAATCTGATTAAACTTTTACTTTTATTAAAAATGAAGATAAAACATCAACATCTGGTTTAAATCACTGTACACACGTGGTCACACGTGTGTAAACGTGAAACCTGGAAAAGTTGTAGACATGTTCACCTCTTTCAGTGACTCTTTGATCTGGAGAGCCACATCGTCCTTGTCATCTGTGAGGTCGTTCAGGATCCTAAAGAGAGTCAGGGTCTTCAGAGGCTTCTCACACAGATCCACCTGAACACCCCCCCCCCCACACACATACACACACACACACACACACACTGTCACTGGGGCAGACAGTCATGAGTATATTTTCCTTTGTTTTGATGTGTTGGTGTGTCTTTACCTGGAAAGTGGTGACCAAATCTTGTGTGAATGGTTGGCCTGGTGCTGGCTTCATGAAGCTCCTCTTTGAGGGGATAAACCGGTGATCCATCAGGTGATAGGTCAACTCAAACCTCCCCTGAGGCACCAGGAACACCCTCTCAGCCACATCTTCATTGGCAGGTTTGGATTTATTCCTGCTGAAACGCTCCACCACTTTCTGAAACACACATCAGGGTGAATATTTTATATAATCTAAACCATCATCAAACCAGTGAGACTCAGTCTTCTCACAATTCCTCGATCTAGAATTTCTAATAAACAGATTGCTCTCTTCTTGTCTAATAAGATGTAATGTGAATATATTTCAAACATGTCAGCTCAGTACAGTCCAACGTGATGTACTGTATCTTCGTTTTTAAACCCATCCTTGGACTGCTGTCATCATATTATTCCTCCTACCTTCTACCTAGTGATGCCTCAGTTTGTACTGAACTTGGAAAAAAGTCTTTTCTTGCTCTGCCCCTTCAACTTGGAACAGGATACAGCCAGATCTAAAGCTGCCTTGACCCATCAGGGAAATTTAAAGTTATTCTGAGGGGTCTGAAGACAGCATCTTTTAATTGTTCTTGTTTTAGTGTTTTTTTTTTTTGTTGTTTTATTTGTTTGTATGTAACCTCCTTTTTTGCCTTTAACTCTAGTGTATATTCTGTATTGTTAGAGATGTCTATTAACTGTAAATAAATGTTTTTGTCTGTCCAAAACAGGTCTGGGGCTGTGCAAATAAAGGTTGAAAAAATAAAAAAGCACTTTAACTTTCTAAACCTTGAAACTCTGTTTCTAACTCGTTTTTATGGTACAGTAACATTCATTATAAACATTACTGGAGCAGCATCCTGAGGTGGAGAATCTGCACTTCCCGGAGCATCACATGACAGCTACACTTTGCTTAATGGCACTGTGTCACTCGCTAGCAACCAGACATCTAAATGTGCACCATGGCTGATTCAGCAAAGAAACAAGAGAGGAGGAAACCAAGGGGACATTATCAGAGAAGGAGAGGAGAAGGAAGAGAGAAAATGACAGAGCAGCAAGGTTATAATAGTTTTGGATTTTTTATTAGTTTTAGTTTTTATTTCGTTTTGACTTTTTATTTTCAAATTC
>JBAFTA010000015.1:29226457-29238177 GCA_036919975.1 Melanotaenia parkinsoni
TACATAACCTGCTGTCCAACACTGTAAACAAAAACTAATTTAAGCCTCTCAAATTCAGCTTTTCAAGATTTTGTGTGACTGTATGTGTAGGTCTGTTTGCGTATGTGTGTGCGTGTGCGAGACTCTGTGCGTGTGACTCACGTTCCCTCCCCATGCTGCTCGGCCTGGCTGAAGCTTATCTTTCCGTGGAGGGGGGCAGAGAGGCTACCTGGTCCAGGTACTCCTGGTTAACCTTCATGTGCAGCTTTTCAAACGAACTTTCAGATTCGTGGTTTTTCCTTCCACATATTGAACCACCTGCTTCTTCTACAAGACACTTTAACTTTGACATGGACATAACGTAAGAAATCCCAAATAGGACTCTCCTCGCTTTCTCCTAACTTTCTCCGTAGCATCACGCTAGCCGGCGCGGGCGGACACGCTGTTCGTTAACTATAATAACCTTGCAGAGCAGCACTTGTACTATTTACCAACCCTGTCAGAAAAAGTAAATCTACCCACTTTGAATCACGTTAAATATTCTAGAGAGCCAAGCCTGCTCCATAAGCCATACTTTCAGAAATCCAAGATTCTGTTTACATCTGTATTATACTTGCTTACCAGTACATTTAGAGTTTCTAGCTCAGGAGCTTGTTGACCCTGATCAGGAAGCTGCCAATGCTGGCTGAAGATGACGTGACGGTAAGAGAGAAAGTCTCTCCGCCCCTCGAAGTGTTCCTTCATTTCTGTGGGAGACAGCAGCCTCCTCACCAGACTGTTAGCGCTGCTACTGAACTCCATCTCCCGCTCGATGCCTGAGGTCAGAGATCTGCACCTGTGAACTGAGAAGAGTTAACACATCACCACTCAGCATAAAACACGTGAGTGCGTAGAATAAAATGTATACTCCTGTCCAAGCCACATCTGTACAGGCTTCCTACACATTTCTCTGTATACTGTTAAACGACTGTTTAACCAAATTCTAGTTTTCACATTGTGATGGTGGTTGTAGTTTGTTACTCTGTATAATGATTTTGTTTCATTGTGTCAGGTCCATGCAGATCATCCTTCCTAGTTCTGGTTCTGATGGAAGATTGAATCAAATAGAAGATTTGCTGCCGTCCATTGGTTTCCTTAGCTAAGTAAGTATTTTTTATAAATTGGTTTATATGAACACAGTTATTATAAACTGGACTGATGTGGCTCATATAATGGTTTTGTTTGAATTAGACTCAACTGGACCGTATCGATAAAGATGCTTGAAGATGAATTTGTTGTGAATTGGTGCTGTACAGATGAGGTTGAACCGATTTTAAACGAATTCTGATTTATTGTCTTTTTATGGGACTTTTCTAAGCTGCTGTTTGTTTTCTATCTGCATTTTAAACTTGGCCATTTTGCAACTGCAGGACTAAAAAAAGTATAATCTTAAAATATTACAGTTAAAAAAAGCTCTGGTATGAGAGTGTATTGTCATCTCTAAAGTCCAGCTAAGTTTCCGTGTTTAAGAAGTTGCATTGTAGGTACTCTGGTAGTGATGTAGATATTTTGGGTCAGCAGAGGGAGAGCAAAGCAGACTCTACAGGTAAGAACTGGACGTAGACTGATTCAACGAGTCTAAAGAACGTGAAGCTGAAGTCACGTTAAGACGTAATATTCCTGGTCTGATTCTGTCTTTTATATGAATCTTTTCTTTGGGCACACATCAGGTTCTAAAGTCACAACTGAGTCCATTTCTTGGTACTACTGCCACAGCAAGATGGTTTTCAGTTCATATCTCAACTGGGAATTGGCTGCTAACTGTCATGGTTCAAAACATGCATGTTAGTGATTTTAGATGGAGCCTATAGATGAGTACAAATGGCTGTTTGTCTTTGTATAATTTTATTTATTTAACATTTATATGAGATATAAGAGGCAAAAAATCTGCTCATGTTAAAAAACACAGAATAACAACAAACCTACACATAAACAAGAGCCAGCATAAGAAATATCAGTGAAAACAGCTGCATGTGTAAGAGAGAAGATTCATGATAATGTCCTTAAAGTCAGACTCATGAATCGAGTTTGTAGATCGTATCAGTCCGTATCAATAAATGAGCCGATGAAAAGTGTTTTTGTTTGCGGAAGTTTTAACCAGATGTGTTTGCCCAAACAAGTGTTAACAGTGATTGGTAAAAACTTGGTTGATAAATGAAAATAACACAAAGAAGAGGAAACACCAAGGAGAGTTAAATGAACATGAGGCAATAAATACTACAAATGTGGAGGGATGGTGAACTAACAGGAGAACACAGAGTGTAATGTGCATTTTAAAATGAGCAGTGATAGTAAGCTGGAGGGCAGAATAAAGGACATCCAGATTTTGCAGAGTAATCTTCCAGTGTGGAAGGCCCTATGCTGGGTATGAGCTGGGATAGGTTGTTGTTGGTGAGATAGAGTGAGTATGGAAAATAAATGAATGAATAAATAGATAATCAAATTCTAACCCCACATAGGACTGAATAAAATGAACCAACAGCTTCATGCATTAAGGTAACTTTATTGATACCTGAAGGTTGATTTGATTATCAACGAAGGCCAGGACATACATAAATGCATATCTTGATATTGTTTTAGCCCAGAATTACAAAACTGCAACTGAATGAGTTTTAAAGGTGTGCCCAGGCGTTACAGGAGTGTGTTACAGGTGTGTCTGATGATTTGGGGTGAGCTGGACATACGCTAAGAGCAGACTTACATAAAAGCTGAAAACTTCTTCCGTACCCGAAGCGTTCTGCGGTGGAGTTGTCGAGTTTGTTGATCTCTTTCTCCTCCAGCTTGTCGCATCTGTATTTGTACCACTCCTTCACCACGGCAACCTCAGTACCTTCAACACACACACATTTCTCTAGATGACCATGTTTAGCTGTTACACCTAACAGAAAGAAAACTTTCTGCACTTACAGTCCAGGTCTTTGTATGTGGTCAGTCTCGTAATGAGGCCGTCCGGGTTCAGACCCGGTGCAAACTTCTCCAGCTTCGCTTTTCTGTAGTGGATCACCTTCTTTCCTCCCGGCCACCTTTTCTCCAGGTCTGAATTAAAAGTAAGAACTTTGAGGAGGTTTTACGCTATGAGGTGTCTGAGAATAAATCAGTATAATAAAGGAGGGGTGAGTTTTCAGTCTCTCTTTTAACCTGGTAAGATAACTGAGCTCCAGAGAAGTTTACATAAAGAGCTTTTATTTAAATTCCCTGTTTTTTCCTGATGATGTCTCAGAGAGCTAAATCTACCAAAACAACCTCTAAACATCATCAGGCAGAAATGCTAAATCTTTGTCCAGGTTGAGGGGGGAGCACGCTCCTCTCCCCAGCAACCTCCTGCAGCTCTTCCAGCCCCAGACTGAGACATAATTTCTCCTGCAGGTCTGGGATCTGTCTCATAGCCTCATTCCAGTTGGACTGGTCTGAAATACCTCCTCTAGGAGGCCTCTGGAAATCAGACTGGGTTCTTTTAATGTCGAAGATCTGTAACTCTCCTCTCCAGAATGGCTGAGCTCCTCCTCTTATCTCTAAGAGATTCTCTAAGAGTGCTACCAGCCACCCAACGCAGGAAACTCATGGATTCAGTTCATGGTCTCATTCTGCTGCTCACCACCTACAGCTCCTGACCATAGGTGAGGTTTGCAACATGGTCAGAATGGTAAATCAACATCCTAGACTTCCGACTCAGCTCTCTCTTCACACAACAGATCAGTTCAACTTCTGTAAACGATAACAAAGAGCAGCCGACAACATCCATCAGAAGCAGATCTGACTCTCTTCCAGCTGTCAGAGCTCAGTAACCAAACAACATGCACGTCCCTGTTCAGCTGTTTATTTTCTACAGGTGACAACATTAACTTCACTCCTGTACCTTTTACCTTTTTTTGAGATGGTGATGTAACTGAGCCAGGATCTCGGCATCTCAAAAACTCTGGGCTGCTCCTTTAAAACAAACAACGACCAGATCAGAATTAACCTCATTCACCAGCTATTCTTACAAATTTGTTTTACGGTTCTACTTTACGGAGTTGGGTAAGAACAGGTCCTACAAACACTCAGCAGAACTCTGACCAACATTTCAGTGCTGACATGTTTTAAATCAGTGTGTGTGTGTTTTTCTTGTGCATTTAGTTAAAATACAATAATAATAAAATTCCAGTGAAGTTTTGTCGTTTACAAATCATTGTGTTATTTAAAAATAAATAGCAAGACATTGCATCTCCTGTCCAAACATTATAATTTCCCTAAGGGAAACAGTTCCACATTTTTTTTAAATAAAATATTTTACTTCTACAGACATGCACACTGTTGTTTTTCTGTTTTGTAATCTTATTTGAACTTTTACTCAGTGTATTGATTTTCTATTTTATCTATGAAAATATTTATAAAATAATATCTTGTCATATTAATATAATATAAATTTTCTATAAAAAGGATCATTTTCTTTTCCTGTTTATCATTGAGGCAAACTTGGTAATTACAATATTATATCAAATGTAGTTTATCTATTTTATTTATTTATTTGCTTTTATTCAATCTTATATATGTAATTCTTTTCAAAATATTTATTTATTATTAATCTTTATTTATTATTCATTCATTCATTTTCTGAACTGCTTAGTCCATTATAGGTTGCGGGTAAGCTGGAGCCTATCCCAGCATTAGCAGGTGAGAGGCAGGTACACCCTGGACAGGTCACCAGTCCATCGCAGGGCCAACACATAGAGGACAAACAACCATTCACACACACACTCACACACTCCTAGGGGGAATTTAGAGTCATCAATTAACCTAACATGCATGTCTTTGGAAGGTGGGAGGAAGCCGGAGTACCCGGAGAGAACCCACGCATACACGGGGAGAACATGTAAATCTATTTAATATTAAACTTGAGTTTATTTTGTTCCAATTTTTTCTTACTTCTACAGTTTTTTCCTGTTTTTTTTTTTAATTTGCAAATTAAATCAGGCATTAAGGGGTGAAATACAACTTAAGAACAAATTTAAGAAGATTAAGTTTTATCGTCGGGTCTTGACTAAATTACAAAATTTTTCATTTTCTTTCTTTCTTGGCTGCTGCATCAACAGAAGAATAATCAGTTATCTAACATGAAACATGAAGCTCTGCAGTGAGGCAGAACCCTGACTGAAAACTGGTTTTCAAAGGGTTTTTATTTGTTTTCCCTTTCTGTTCTTTATGTGTAAAATTTACATCATTTCAAACAGAAAAGGAGGAAAATACTTGAAGAGACATTTAGGAAGTTTAAGTTTAAAATCTGGAAAATAGAAAAAGATTTTCTTCTTATTCCTCATGTTTCTCATCAACAAGTCTCGTAAACACCTAAATCAATAGTTTATTAGTCTGTGGTGAGTCTTGGGATTTGGACACTCACACAATACTTGTCTGTGTATTAAAATTAGTGGTTTTTGTTATTTTGAAATTAAGATGAACCTTGCCAACTTTGTGCCGGTCTAAACATCCATCACCTGAACTGCGACATAAAAACAAAGAGAAACACAGAAAAACACACATATTAACCACCTCACTGCTGATTTGGCTCTGCTTCTTGCTCTCTTTTCTCTCCAGGACATCATGAACCAGCTGTTTTCTGTTGGTTGCACCGTACAACACTGGCGCCCACATCTTTAAATCTTCCAGGTCAAAGACCATACTCTGCACACACAAGACAACACACACACACAGGAGTGTTTTCAACACGTCTGACAGATTTTTCTGATGAGACTTATTAGGAGGAGGACTCACAGTGCAGCCGTTCCTGCAGTCCTGCATGTTAACATAATAGTTAAAGTTGTTCCAGACGCTCTCGATGCCCAGGAAGTTCTCGTTGTCTGTGGGGTAGCTGTTTCCGGTCAGCGGGTCGATAAAGAAGTTCTCCTGGATGCTGCGGCTCCCCGACAGCACCAAAACCCAGCAGTGGACCCGCAGCCCTCGCAGGAAGTCGGCAGGCTGCTGCTCACGCTCCTGCTCATGAAGCGAAACAAGAAGAGTTTGATCTTGGTCTCCAACTCAGAGCTTGCTGAATTCCAGGAAAGTCCTGGGGCAGCATTTCCTCCAGACTGGGAAATGGATGAAACTGTGAGCAGATGGGTTGGGAAAAATGAACAACTACAAGGCAGAAAATCTAGTTTGGTTTAAACTGTGTGTAATTACACACAGTTGTGTCAAACACACAGCTCCAGTTATTTTTACCTTTAATAAGATCTATTTAAAGATTGCGGTTATGATGTAATTAGGTAATTTATCTTGACAGAAAAGACAATCTTCAGCTGAAATCAAACTACAGATGTTGAGGATTAAAATCCTGATTTCCTTTCAATGTTGTTTATTGTATGTAACTCTGAGTCACCATCAGTAGCCATACGTTTCCTTCTGTTAATGTCATGAGTGAGGGGGCAGTAAGAGTGTGATGAAAGTCCAGCTGTGAGAAGATCAGTTTACCACCTTTAGTTTCTGTTCAGCTTCGGCCTCCTGCTTCTTCTTCTCCTGCTGGGTCAAAAATCGACTCTTTATCTCCCTCAGAGGCTTCATCGAGTTTCCATTCTCCTGCTGCTCCTGTTCAGGAAGCTCACTCTGCAGATTCAACACACACAAGTTTAAATCTGTGAGTTTACCTGTTTGGCTGTGTCTGGTAGCACATGATGGGCGGAGCACCACCTGCAGCACCTACCTTAACCTCCAGCAGAGGGCACTGCTGCAGGCTCTGGTCCAGCAAACACATCTCTCTGACAGCGTAGCCGCTGACGCAGTACGCATCGTAGTTGACCCCGAGGAGCAGGCTGCACAGCAGGGTGGCAAACTCAAAACAGGTTGCTCGCTGACACTGCAGCACGGAGGTGGAGGAGAACAGCTGCTTGGGCTGCAACAGGAACCACATCCTCACTATCAGACACACACACTGAAGATAACTGGTGTGTTAGTGCAGAATGATGTGACTGTGAACACGAGTCTGGCATTATAGATCTGTCTGTCTTTTAAAGGCAGCTGATGAACATCAAGCACTCATGAACAGCCTGGAAATATTTTCCTGATAGTCCTGATACATAACGCTCCTTAGAATCATACAGGATAACAATCTTCTTTTCATAGAAGTTTTTCAGTTTGTCACAACAAGTCTTTTGCCTGTAAGAAATGAAAATGCTTCCCAAGATGCTCAGACAGTTACTGAGATAAGTGGATGCGTCCTGCATCACAGTGTGGTACGCGGGTGCTCAGCAGCAGACCGGAGACATCTGCAGAGTGATAAACACCGCTCAGATCACCGGCTGCTCTCTGCCCTCCCTTGAGGACATTGGAAATTCACAATACCTTTGCAGGGCCACAAACATAGTCAGGGACTCAATTCATCCTGGTCCTTTTCAACCTGTTGCCTTCACTACAGATCTCACAAAACCTGGACAAACAGACTCAGAGAGCTTTTTTCCCTCACAATCACTCACTAAATAAAATATGTAAGCTACTCAATCTGTGCAATAACTAACTAAATCATGAAGAGATTAGTTATCATTATAATACTATAAATATGTTTCCAGTATCCTGCCACTGTATTTTCTAGATTTTATTCTTTGTTATTTATTTATTTAAGTTAATATACTCTTGCCTCTGTTTTTATTCTTTTAAATAGTTTTTGTAAATGCACCAGTTGGAGCAGCACTCCCAGTGTCATTCAGTAGCAATAAAGACTTCTCTGACCAGGTCCACAGGCGGCTCCAAAGGGTCCAGGGACAGGAAGTCGGCCACAAACGAGGCGCAGCCTTGCCAGGTTTGAAATTCACAGTGACTTGTTGTTGTGGGACAAAGACTTGTAGATACAAACTTCTGGTTATTAGAAAAAAAAAACACAAAAATCAGACAGATAAACATGCAGCCTATTTGTGCACAAAGAGGTTTTCTGGTTTTTCACTTCCTCGGAAAGACAAAACAATGACAGATAATGTTTACAGATGACTGAGTGTTACCCTGACTCCACATTCATTGAGAGGGCAGAGCAGCAGCGGTTTGCGGTCAGGATGCAGGAACAAATACTGACGCTGGAAGTTGTCTGCCATGGCCAACAGCTGGGTCTCACGGGGAGAGTTCGTCCTGTAGGATTCAGGGACGCTGAGGGAAAGAGGAAAAGACACTGCAGCTTTACAGCGATCACTCATCTTCTTGTAATGTTTTCATGACATTTTTCACTTTAAACATGTAGGTGTCACAATTTTTAGATATCTACTCTGACGAACTACTAGAACAGACCAGTTTGTCCATTAATTAATCACTCATCTTCTCATGTCTGATGCTCTCTGTCTTTTGCATGCATCATTTCATTTTATCTAAAAACTGTAAGAAGGAACTGGATGACAGCTCCTACTGAAGTCAGCTTGATCATCAGTTGGTTGAAAGTGGACTTTCAGATAGTTTATTTATTTTTTAAAACAACCGAGAAATCACTTGCTTTTACTTAAACCAAATAATTCTTTCTCACTTCTTAAACCAAAATAAAAAATGACCGTTTTGTGTTTCTTTCTTTGTGCTCAGACACAAAAGATGATTTTGTGGCTTTGCAGGCTGAAGTGTTACGAAGTTGT
Organism: Melanotaenia parkinsoni; assembly: GCA_036919975.1. Lineage (NCBI taxonomy): Eukaryota > Metazoa > Chordata > Actinopteri > Atheriniformes > Melanotaeniidae > Melanotaenia > Melanotaenia parkinsoni. The sequence continues at coordinate 29,235,049 of JBAFTA010000015.1, forward strand.
TCCTATCAGAACCAGATCGTTCAGCCTGATATGAAGCAGCTTCTGTTCAGCTAAAACTACATGTAAAAAATGTCACAGATTTTGTTCCTGACGATGTCTCACATCAGAATGAAACAACATTTAAACGCCATCACACAGAATTATTGAATCTACACTGATGTCTGGCATTACAAACACACAGAGTTCCTCTGACGTTGAATAAAAATAACACAGAAAAAAAAACCTGACAAAAAAATCAACATTGTTTTTTATATATTTGCAACCATAAAAGAGAAAATGAAAAATCAAACTGTCCTTCGTCGTCTTTGTGGCAAAACTAGTAAGTGATGAAAAGAGAAAAAGATGTTGGATGGTAGAAAAGTGAAAATGTGCTTATCTATAAGCACGTGGTGCACACCCCTCAGTGTTTCTATGTCCAACACAGCTGCATGTAATCACTTTGACCTTGTGTCTACAGGCCTGACTTAAAGTGAAGTTTACAATGAGCATTCAGACCTGAAACTAAAGATTAAATAATGTAATATACTGGAGATAAATACGGTTAAAAAGCCTTTAAAATTGTTGGCCAACTATCGATTCAACTGCTCGGTATCTATGGATACAGGTGGAAACAAAATTCATTATTTAACACAAAACATTTAAAATGAATCTTCATTTTTTTTAATGTGAAACAACATCAGGAAATATTTCATTCTGGATGTATTTATCATGATGATCCAGAAAACAGTTTGTTATCCAAATTTCATTTTGATTTGGAAAAAGATTAAAAAAGAAATTAAATGTTTTTTTGTCTGTTTTTTTTTAATGTTTGGTTCAAAGGGGGAAAAACAACTACTTAAAGTTACAGACCTGAAAGACTATTAAATTAAATCTATTAGTTGATGATTAATCAGAGAGTGGACAAATATCCTGTGGATATCTTCTAAAATGTGACATTTTTCTGTCAAAGTAGACGAGATATTGTATATCTGTGAATCTTCCAATATGAACATAACTGTGAAAGTGTCAGAGGACAAACAATTGTATTAATATGAGGGAAGAAATTTAACTAAAAGGAAAAGTTTTAATCTTCAGCGCACAAATAATGCAGCACAACATGACTATAACAAGTTATAGATTAACCATTAGAAATAAGTCTGTTCCAAACATCGAGGACATTTTGAAATGTTTTGTTTGTCCAAAAATTTTTCATGTTTATGATGTTAAAGGATCACTCATTTGGATGCTCATTTGTTGCCTGGATAAATGTGAAATAACAAATAATTTTATGATGGCACAACGAGGTCATCCATCTGGATGGCTTTCTTTAAAACTGAGTCTGAGGAGAGGATGAGCTCTGACAGTAACCTTTAGTCTCACTGTTAAATCATAGACCAGTCATCTGGCTTCCTGACCTTCATGATTAAGGTGCTTCAGGTGAAACAAACAGTTTAATCTGTTCACTCTATTGTGAATCCACTTAAATAAGAAGAAAATTTCCGACTGTAATGATAAGACAAGTGTCTCTGGACCTCTACTTGCCTCCAGTGTGAGTGTGTGTTGTGTGTGTGTGAGTCATGGATGCTCACCAAAGCTCCTGAGGTTTTAAAGTGTTAAAGTTAATAGGAGTTTGTTCCAGCTTTGTCTGCTTTGTGGTATCCTTCTCCTTTTCCTCTTTTTCTTCTTCTTTACTTCTCATTTGCTTACAAGAGACAAACTCCAGTTCAGTCTCCATCTCCCACCAAAGGACTGAATCTGTCTGGTATCTGAAGAATAAAATCACACTGCACAGAGAAAAACATTCGTTTTCACCAGTCAAAACTTATTTAGTGCATACAGATTATCAATAAACTGCCCAATGATCCCAGTTTGTCAGCACAAGGAAAGAAGACATGAAACGTAAAAGGAAGATAAAAACTTCACTGGTTGTCAAATAAAAAGGGTTAACGATGCCAGATGTGTAAAAGCCGTACTCTGTTTTCAGATAAAAAAATAAATAGTTTAACATTTGAGAAGGGCTCGTCATCTCTAGGAGACACGTATAGTTTGATGAGATGTAGCTTCTGTCTTACAGGGAAATTTACATGACATTTATATAATGAAATGTTGCAGCATCAGATGGTAACTCACTGTCTCTCTATCAATCAGATTTTATTTATAAAGCACTTTACAACAACCATAGTTGATCGAAATGCTGGACAGAGATAAAAACAAGAAAAAACAACAAACAAACAACAACAAAAAAAACTACATAGTACACTTATAAATTCTAAATATAACAAGTTTCAAGTGGGTTTTTTTTTTAAGTGACACCACTATTAGAAATAGAACAAAGGCTCATAAACCTGAAACTGAAAGTTTCTCTGAGCTGAACCAGTCATCTTCTGACAAGCCTAACAGTACTTTAAGACAGATTTGGTGTAATGGACTGTATGTGGATTAAAAGAAATATATTCTTTGCATTTCGGTTTTTAAATCCTAACTTTTTATGAGTTTCCCCAGATCTGTAAAGTCTTTTTGTTTTTGTTTTTCTTAGTTAAAAAAATCAGACAGTATTAAGACTGACAGAAGAAGAAATATAAAACACAAAAGACAGTAAATGGCAGAGAAAGAGAAAAAACATAATTAGCACAAAGAAGCCATGATAACATCTTAGAATTATACACCTTTGAATAAATTATTATATTTTTTTAAATGACTGAATTTAGGAAGTTATGGAGGTAAATTTTTGCTTCCCTGGTTAGGAAGACCTTTCCATTATTGCTGAAATATGTAGGTACAAGTAGGGATGCTCACCAGACAGAAGACGGAATGCTACGAACCCGTTTGCTAACTTTATCTTTCACTATGGAAGCTAACTTGCAAACGGTTAAACAACTTTAACTTAATGAATTAACAAAGTTATTACCCCTAATAAACTGAGTTAAATTATCCACTAAAGCTTTACTCACCCAGTGCGAATTAAATGAAAGACTTTTACTGGGAGAGCCTGCGCTTTTCTGTTGAGCTAACCAAAACGTTGTTACAAATGTTTATTCCACCAGAATGAGTTTCCATGGTAACAGTTAGCGAAACCCAGAGTGCTGTAATGAGAGTGGCGACACTCCCGTAGACTTCTATAGAAAGAATGGAATGCGGAAGTCACGTGGT
>JBAFTA010000015.1:29276914-29289728 GCA_036919975.1 Melanotaenia parkinsoni
TACTCAGCCTGTTATAACTCCAGACAGAGAGGGGTAGCCATTCTGATAAATAGAAAAGTAACATTCACAGAAATCAGTGTTATCACAGATCCAGAAGGGAGATTCATCATAGTAAAGTTATCTATTCAAAATATGAAGTTATGAATTATGACGGCAGCGTTGATGAAGGGGTTTGGTGGAAGCGATGAAATGATATATAGACATATTTTAACTATAATCCATCATAATTTCACTGGCAGACCAGGTCAAATTGAGCATGTCTTCCTCATACTTTGCTCATATTTTGGACATGTGTATGTTCAGGGTGGAGTTTTACACTTCAGAAAATTCTCAGTAATAAAGCCACAGTTATCAAAGTAAGGATGTTGTTGCTCTTTGCTTTTTTAGAGTAACTGATTCCACAGTTAGCACTTTATCTGTATAATGCATAACGTTAAGTAGAAAGTATTTACTGTTGGCTGGGAAACCTTCTAAGTCTAAAACCATTCCTTTTAATTTTCTAATTATTGATGAAAATAACCTCACAACAAGCTCACAATGTGTTGCTATATGTTGAACTTATGGATCAGCTATTTTCTTATGTGACATTTTTGTATGATGAAGTAGGGCATCAGTTCATGAAAAAAGCTGAAATATAGAAATCAAAAGGTTTCTCCCAACAGCAGTTAAGTATGTTTTACTTAACTGCTGTTGGGAGAAATCGCATCGCATCCCTGTTGGTGGGAAAGTCTCGGCTAAAGTTATCAGTCTGGTATAACCTGTCAACCTTGATTCCACTTTTTAATATCTATTATTGACCTAAATTAATTTGTTAAAAGACTAATACTTTTTTTTATTTGACTAAAAATACACATCAATCGGCTAATCGAGAGGTTCGGGAGGATTCCCAGTGGGCCGCATTACTTTTGGTCCGGTGTCCTGGCGAATGTGGAAAAGCACAGCGTCGCATTGCAGCAGCAGCGTGGTTCAATCTCTGCTCATAGATCAGTCTGACACGCAGTGAGATGTTTCTGCTTCACAAACAGCAATGATGCAGTTTTTTTCTAGTTTTTTAAAATACAATGGTACTAACTGGCAGTTTTACCGGTTTTCCCTGTCTGAGCCCCATGTTGAATATTTTTTTTATATATTTTTTGAAGGGCAGTTTTGTTTACAGAACAGACTTTATTTTCTATCATACTTATTGTTTTTGGTTGTGTTTGGTTTTCATTCATTGTTAATGAGACTGAGAGTCCGTTCTATTTACTGTTTTGTTTTGTTATTTAAAATTTCTTCCCGTTCCAGTGGAAAATGTTCTTTAGAAATGAATGTTTATTGATCTTTGAAAGGGTGTACTTGCATTATTATGGCATTGTCATTATCACTTTGCACAATATTATCGCTTATCGCAATAATTTCTGAGAAAATTTATTGCACAGCAAAATTTGTCATTGCGACAGGCCTATTTACCGCTTTCGCTGGACCCCTCCCTCCACTCCCAGGTGGCAGGGTGGACTGGATGCACTCTTAGCAGATGCGGCCACACCTGTTACACCAGGCCCTGCCACGGACACACCTGACGCACATCACCGCAGTCAATCCCCGGAATTCTAATCACTCACACCTGCAATTAATCAGATCCTTGGGCTATATGTATTCCAGCTCCACACTCATTCCCCGTTTCAACAAAGTTGGACTTTCCCACTCTCCCTTTCCTGGTCTCGACTCACCTGGCAGCTCTTCAGACTCCAGTGTCTTCTCCTTGTCAACTCCCAGTTGTAAGCTCCTGTGTTCAAGATCGGAACCTGTAATAAAACCTTGGTCATCTCTGATTTGTCTGTTCTAGGTCCTTCTTAACAACACCTGGCTGTGATGGGAGTCCCTACTCCCCCCCACCACATGTTTTTATGTTGTGACTGTCTGAATATGTGCTTTTGTGTACTGAGGTGTTGTTTCTGTATCTCTACACTGCATGATGCCTCTTTTTTTCACCTCACCCCATTACTCTCCCTCATGTTATCTTTTTCCATCTGTGAAAATGGCGCGCTGCTTGGCGGCTGCTGCCTCAGTCTGCCTCATCCTGTTTATGTTTATATGTTGTTGTCTATTCTTGGACAGGTTTGTACTGGGAAAAAAAAATATTTGCACCTGCTGCAATGACTGCTTTGAATGATTGCTTCATTCAAACAACCACCACCAAATTTTTGTTAACTTACCACGATGTCTTTGTGGTGAACTGCGACGTGTTTCTTCAGGTTTCTTGTGTTTTTTCCAGCTATATTTCCAGACCACATTCCTTCCTTTCAACTAAAATCAAGCATAAGGTTTTTTTCTTTGCTTCAGTGTAGTGAAAATGGGCCCATACGTATATCATGTCTTCTCTTTCGTCTGGGCCCCATGCAAAGCATGGCCATTAATGTTTTAGTTTTAGCTTTTCGCCATGAATCCGCCTCCTGTTTGTCCCATGTGTTTGTTCACCTGCCCGCTGCAGGTTTGAAAAGAGGTGTGTGTGTGTGTGAGTGGCGGAAAAGCCGAGGAGGAGAAGGGGAAGGAGGAATTCAATATAATAATGTAATTTTCGTCTCATCTTTGTTCGTGAACTAAAATTTCCATAGATTTTAGCCCAGTTTTTATTTAGTGAACTACATTTTGGTCTTGTCTTTATTAGTCCACGAAAATGCATTCTGATTTAGTTCCAGTTATTGTTTATTAATGGGGGTTTTAGTCTCATCTAGTCTAGTTTATGTCGGGTGAAAAATATGCGTTGACGAAAATATTTCATTTAGTTTTCGTTAATGAAATTAACACTACTGTGGGGTTCCTAAAATATTACATACATGTTTGAGTCATCAGCTTTATTCTTTACTGGTCTATGGACGTGGTGGTTGTAATCAAGGCCAGCCAGCATGGTCCAGGCAGCATACATTGGTGGGGAGAAGCTGAATTGCTGGCTTGCATACATAAGTGTATGATTGTGTAAGGATTCCAGCTCAGCAGATGACCTATAATTTACAGTTTATACAAAGTTAAGGTTTATTTATCTACAGTTAGTGACAATTACTTGCATAAATGATCATATCTGTAGCGCTACACCATTTTACCAATATGTCAAAATTTGTGACCGTTCCTTAGCTAGCATTCATCCAGAACAATTTCTTTTAACCTCTGGTGTGCCATGGAAGCCTTTTGTAGCCACTTCTTCTCTCTGCTCTTCATCAAGGGGCCATGGCGGCATGCACCAAGGGCCCATTTGCATTCTATTATAATAATTATAAATAAATAAATATTATAATAATTATAAATATTATAATAATATATTTATTATCTTAATTTCTCTTATGTGTGCAACACAAAGCAGAAACATTTCAGTAAAACTTGCCAGAAAATCTTATTTGTCTGCAGTCTTGCAACAATGCCTTCTGAAAACGTTTGTGAAATGCAGCACCCCTTTCTGCTGCTGTCTGGACATTGATGAAAATAATGTGTTTGACTTTAGTATTAAATAACACATTTTATCACTATTACTGATTAAAAATAAAATCAGTCATTAACTTACTGCATAGGTTTTTAGAGCTGTGCCAATGTCCAGTGTGTGGTGGTCTCCACTTTCTCTCAGCAGACTTCTTGCTCAAGAAGAGAACAGGTTTTTCCTCACCAGGCTCTCCCTGAGCAAGCACAGCTCCAAGTCCAACATTGGAGGCATCTACTTGCACCAAAAACTGGTTTGTGAAGTCTGGGCTTTGCAACACAGGAGCTTGACAAATCTGTAATCTCAAAGTTTGGAAAGCACATTCGCACTCATCATTCCAACTCACTTTTGCAGGTGACTTTTTTGTTAGTTCAGTAAGGGGAGCTGCCACTGTGGAAATTGGGGAATAAACCTCCGATACCACCCAACCAAACCTAAAAAGGACCTCACTTGCTTTTTGGTTGTGGGCCTGGGAATAGCACATTTCTTCACATAAAGAGTGAGGCCAGCTTCCTGAAATTTTGCCAGAAAAACTTTTAGATGTTCCAGATGTTCATTCCAGGATTCGCTGTAAATTACTACATCTTCTACATAAGAAGCTGCAAACGCAGAGCAACCACCAAGAACAATGTCCATCAATCTTTGGAATGTGGCAGGTGCTCCATGAAGACCAAAAGGTAGAACAGTGTAATGAAACAGGCCCATCCCTGGAATCTGAAGGGCAGCGTATTCTTTACAAGTGGGGTCAAGGGGCAATTGCCAATACCCTTTATTAAAGTCCAAGGTTGTAATGTATTTGGCCTTTCCAAGCTTCTCCAGCAGCTCATCAATATGTGGCATGAGGTAAGAATCAAAACAGGAAATGCTGTTCAATTTTCTCATATCAGAGCAAAACCGAGGCTGAGTTAAGTTTTTCTTAGGGATGAGTATGATGGGATTTGACCACTCACTTCTTGATGGTTCAACTACTTCCATGTCCAGCATTGCTTGGACTTCCTTCTTCAGTGGTTCCATCATTCTGTAAGGCTTCAGACGGACAGGTTTGGTGTCTTTCAAAACAATTTATGTGTGATGACATCAGTTCGACCAGGTCTGTCTGAGAACTGTGTTTTATCAGGGAATTTTAGCCAGTGTTATTTTCTATGCTGTGTTGTATTGGGGTAGCAGCATTTGTGCAGATGACAAAAACAGGATTATAAGTTGATTAAAAAAGCTGGGGCTGTGATTGGCATCACCCCTGACTCTCTGGACCTTACCCTGGCAAAAAGAACTGGGTCCAAATAGAAAACAATTTATTCCTTGAAAACCATCTTCTACGTGATGTTTTTAATCGTCTCAAAAGCTCTTTTAATGACCATCTTGTTATACCTCAGTGTTCTACTGAACGCTTCAGTAGGTCTATTTTTTTCTTTTTTTAAGTATATTTATATATTTAAAGGTCTATTTCATGTTTTTAATCATTGTCTGTGTATGAGATGTGTGGTGGCAAAGAAATTTCCCCTTTTAGGGGATGAATAAAGCTTGTCTTATCTTAAAAGATTCTTTAAGCTCACCCAAGTGATGCCATTGCTCTTGATTCAGGTGATCTGGAGGAGTCTCAGGTTGACATGGCTCCCAGGATGGACTAATTTCTGCTTCTAACGCACCAGGATCTTCTGACAGGAGATCTTGGACCATTGCTTCAACAGATTAAAATGAAGAAGTTGCTTGTGTTTATTTTTTTCCTGGACATATGATCTCATAGGTTACTGGACCTACTTTCCTAGTTACAGAATAGGGGCCTTGCCACTTTGCCAGTAACTTACTAGGTCCAGTTGGAAACAGCACCAACACTTTTTGGCCAACCTTTAGGTCTCTTTCGTGGGCATGTTTATCATACCATAGCTTTTGCTTTTGCTGGGGTTTCTGCAGATGAGTTTTAACAGTTTCACGGAAAGTTTCCAGTCTATCTCTCATCTGTAGAATGTAGGAAAAGATGTGGTTGATGTTTTTGAAGTCACCTCACCAGCCACCCAGTTCTCCTTTAGCATGTCCAAAGGCCCTCTAACTGGTCTGCCATAAAGCAATTCAAAAGGAGAAAAACCAGTAGAAGCCTGTGGTACTTCTCTGTATGCAAACAAAAGAAAGGGTAACCATTTATCTCAGTCTTTGCCAGTATCATTAACAAATTTTCTTAACATTTGCCTCACAGTACCATTAAACAGTTCAACCAGACCGTCAGTTTCAGGATGATATGGAGTTCAACATCTCGAAGGGGTTCTAATCCCTTGGTCATAGACCGAGTAATCACAGCACAGGCATATGCTACAAAATTTTGGTGTACCAAGTTATCTAAGATTAGCAAGTCTTCATCCAAAATTACATTATAGACTAGTTTATTTACCACTCCAACAGTTAGTATACAGACTTGTCCTTCAACCTCAACAGTCACATCAGTAGTTGGATAATCTTTCTGGCATCCATGAACACAAGTACACTTTTGTCAAAATTTGTTAACACATTGCTAAGCACAGAAGACTTCACTAAAGTTTGTGAACTGCCAGTGTCAGCAAGGGTCTTTACCAAATGACCATTAACTTTAACATCCACAACATGTTTATGCAAAATTGTTTGGTTGTCATTCACATCATAACCGTCATCTGCATGTGGTACCATACACAATTCAACAGACTTAGATATCCTTAAAAGACAAAATGAAATTTTATGACCAGGCTGCTGACAATAATAACACACAAACGGTTTCTTGGAATAAGCAGGTGTCTTACCAGCCCCAGTGTCCACTCTTTCAGTCCAATTTGAGCTGCAGTAATTGCCCTCCTCAAACCTTGGCTTTTCAGCAGTCATCTTTGACCAGTAAGTTCCCGGTGTTAAGCCAAATAGAACTCTGCCAGATCTGCTGCTTCATCTCCCGTCTTTGGATCATGTTCTTTAACCCAGGTGCGTACATCTGGATGGAGCATACAAAGGTATTGCTCTAAAACAATGGTTTCCCCGATCTGTTCTTTACTGCGATTCTCTGGTCGCATCCAGCGCTCGTAAAGCCCCTAAATCCGGTTGTAAGTTTCCTGCACAGATTCTCCTGCTGCCACAGTAGTATCCCGAAACCGTTGTCTGTAAGTCTCTTCTGTCACATTAAACTTCTTCAGCACTGCAGCTTTAATGGCATTATATGAGTGGGACTGATCTTCATCCATTCCAACATAGGCCTCAAGGGCATTTCCTGTTAGTAAGGTGACCACTGTAGCAGCCCATTCCATTGGTTGCCATCCCCATGTTCTGGCTATTCGTTCAAATCTTAACAAAAAAACTCTCAGGGTCCTCTCCTTCCTTGAATTCAGGTATTCTAGGGTGACTTCCATGTGATACTCCAGTCATAGTTAGTAGGTTAGTCTGTTGGTGCAGTAGTGTCGACAACTGCTGAGATGAAGAAATTGGCTTTTATAGCTGTGGAATAATTCAAGAAAGGGGCACCACTGAAGGTAAGGGAGGTTTGGCCTCAAAATCCAGCCCGGAAACATCAGGAGGTATTGAAAGGGGATCACTTTGAACTGGATCTTCATAATGCTCATCAGGTACCACATTGTGCCCCAGCTGTTAATTTTTAGCTGTTTAATTTGTTCAAAAAGAATGGCTTCTGTACGTCTAGACTGAGACATGAATGGTCTCATTTCCTCATAAAAATCTAGGTCAGAGGATTCTTGAAGCACAGTTCCAGTTGCTTTCACTTTCGGTCATACCACCAGTTCAGGCTCTCCACTTTCTGCAGCCATGGCTCCTCCATGTAACTGATCAATCTCAGCTGACCGTATAGACTCTTGGTCCTCCATATCAGTAAAGAAGTTTTTCTTTGAACCCTGGCCTCTTCCACGCCCTCCTCCTCTCATTTGGTCAATATTCTTCCTCCACACTCATCAGGCGTGTTGATCTCCCTTCTGACACCAAATGTGGCAAGACAATATGTGAACAAGGGGAGAATAAGTCCATTTTTCAGCTTGGGGCGGTAAACAATCACAATTTATTTTGCCATTCTGCGCACCAAACATCCTGCATCCTTCTGGGCAGTCCAACCTGTCTGCTTGGCAGCACTTCCTATATATAGCCCGAGGCCCCACCCTCTCAATTTCAACAGGCCTATCACAGCAGACTTCTGAAAAAATAAGTTAACAAGCTAATTAACAAACCATCATGATACTGAAACATATTCTCATGTGCTCATGAGCTCAAGTCTGCAGTATCCAGCCACAAAATAGCCACAGCAGAATCAGACTGCAGACCCAGAGCGTCCCGAAGTGAGCACAGTCTTGTAAATGCCACATCGATGATGACTCATTTGACCTCCGTCTTTGTCCAACTGTGTTTTAACTGCAGCCTTTTCTAAGAAAGTTTTACTTTTGTTGCCCCCCGTGGTACTGCTTGATGATTTTTGTTGCTCCTCTTTGTCTGCTAACCTCCTCTATCTCTGCTGTGAGTTGCAGTAGTGCACGGCTGGGTGGACGCAGGTGAGACAGTAAACAGGAAGAGGAGCTAGTGGGTCAGCCAGTCATTGCCGAGCTCCTTGGACCAACCCATTTGGACCGAATGCTACTATCAAGCTAATCTTTTTATTAAAATTGGTCAGACGTACGGGATGATTTTTTTCACCTCTTATTTAATTAACCCACTCAGTAGTTTGTCGGGATGTGAATAGAATGCAAACCTATATGAAAAAAGTTTATCTAAATAGGATCACATACTGTGCCTTTAATATTGAAAGTCCCAAACATAAAGCAGCTAATAATTATAGCCAGGATGTCAAACAAAAGATTGTTGAGTGTCCAAACCACACCCCAGGACCCTGCAACAACATGAGGCTCTGCTGTCTACATCAGCCGCGGAAGCTACACAAGCAGCCGGGTTTCAGTCACTTCCTTGTTCAACTATCACAGCCCCTTTCTGGATCAGCTCCTCTTCCAGACCCTCAAGTTGCTACATCTGTTCTAACCTCACCTGCTCCAAGGGAGGATCCGGAACCTCGAGTGGGGATCCTGGGACGTTCTGAAACTGATTGTGACACCTATAGTCCTCATCAACTGTTCTCTTCTTTTTGCCCTGCAGCCATGCACTTTGGTTGATGGCTTTCGTCATCAACCACCTGACTGGCAGAGTATGATTATGGGGAATGGCAGAGTGGGAGAGGTAGTCCCCAGCCTGTGGCTCCTTTGACATGTTTGCCGCCAAGTTACGCAAGGTTTCCGGTTTCAAGAGAAATGTGTCTGAAACAGCAAGGGGATTACTGGGGCTGAGACAAGGAAATAGATCTGTAGCTGACTATTCCATTGATTTTCGTATCAGAGCCAGCCACAGTGAGTGGAGTGAGCCATTCCTCTGTGATGTTTTTCTGCACAGATTATCCGAGCACATGAAGGATGAACTGGTTTCACATGACACCCCCTTGACCTTAGATGCAGTTGTCAAGCTCGCAATTCAAGTGGACAATCGTATCCAGACAAGCAGCCAAGAGAGGCTCTAACCCCCTTGTTCACCCTGGACCAATGAAGTCACCTCCACGAAACCCGACCCCGTCGACTCCACTGACCGGACCCCCTTAACCCATGCAAGTGGGCTGCTCTTCCCTATTTCAGGATGAGAAGGAATGGCAGTGCAGATGCCACCTCTGCCTTTACTGTGGTGGAGCTAGGCATTACGTCATTGGCTGTCCAGTAAAAGGCAGACCTTACCAGCGGTAAAGGAGATCATGGCGAGCTTTTCTTCTCCCCACTGCAAGAGACTCTTGTTCCACGGCTGTCTTCAGCTTCTCGACGGCTCTCACACTCTCGCTTTCTTCATTGACTCAGGGGCCAATGCAAGTATAATCGATGAAGAAGTGGCTAAGCAGCTTGGATTAGAGCCCTTACCCAGTCCACTTCCTGCCAGAGCTTTAGACAGCCATGTTTTGGGAACTGTCACACATCAAACCACGCCCGTTCATCTTCTGCTGTCCAGTAATCATCACGAGACCATTCAGTTCTACGCCCTGAAGTCCTCCTTTCTGCCCCTTATTTTTGGCTACCCTTAGCTCTGTCTCCATAATGCCCATATTGATTGGATGACTGGGATTATCTTGTCGTGGAGTTCTTTGTGTCATTAGAGGTGCTTGCAACACGCTTTGGTTCCTCTGCAGGACCAATTCTCCTCCGGATCTTTCTGGAATCCTGCCAGAATATCATGGCTTCCATCAGGTGCTCAGTGAAGCCAGAGCCACGTCTTTACCTCCACACCACCCCTATGACAGCGCCATTGACCTTCTGCTTGGAATATCCTTTCCCAATGGATGCCCATATTTCCTGTCTGAACCTGAACGGAACACCATGGAGATTTATTAATTACTCATCTGGCCTTTGTCAGCCCCTGCAGGTGTGGGACTCTTCTTTGTTAAGAAGAAAGGACAAGTCTGTACGGCCCTGCTGTAATTACCATGGACTTAATGATATCACAATAAAGAATCCCTATCCGTTGCCTGTCATCTCTTTTGTGTTTGAACTGCTTCAAGGGGCCACCATTTTCACCAAGCTGGATTTATATAAAGGACTATCATTGGTCTGAATCAAAGAAGCAGATGAATGGAAGGCGTCATTCAACACACCCTCTGGACACCTTGAATATTTAGTTACGCTGTTTGGGATCACAAACGCTCTGGCCGTCTTCCAGGCTCTAATCAATGAAATCCACCAGGATATGATCAACCAGTATGTCTTTGTCTATCTGGAGGACAAATTAATATTCTCGCAGACTAAGGAACAACATGTCCATCACGTGCAATCTGTCCTTCAACTTTTGTTGGAAAACTCATTGTATGTCAAAGCTGAGAAAAGCAAGATTCACGTATCCTCTGTATCCTTTCTAGGTAGTATTGTCGCACAGAGGCAACCTCTGAGTATCTGGTAGGTCAGCGGGTGTGGTTGTCTACTCAGAACCTGCCTCACCGTGGGGATTCCTGGAAGTTGGCCCTGCAGTTCATCGGTCCCTTTTCCATCCAGAAGGTAATCAATTTTTTTTTTTTTGCCAGATTCCAGCGTCTGGAGCACAGTTGGGGCATTAAGGGGCCCCACAGTGGTTTAACTTAGTTGCCAGCCTGGGGATTTGAACCCAGGTTCTCCAGAACCAAGCCCACCTCTGTAACCACTAGGTTACCACTACCCCTCCCCACTTCCCAGTTTGCCAGATTGCCTTTGTTTCTATGCATTGACCTGGCCTGCTCGTGATTTTGGCTTTCGTCTCAGCCCCGTATCTAGATCCACCTGGATCCAAAAAGACAAATTATCACAGTGAGTCTCCGCTTGCTTACTATCTTTCTCTTGTTGCTGCTTCATGGACCTCTGGTTGCTCACCAGTTCTGTCTCCCTGCAGTCAGTCAGTCAACTCCTGCTGTGGTATCAACCGATTCACCGGACTCAGTTTAAAACATAATAAAGTTTGTTCTTTCCTTTTCCCCAGTCCTCCTGTGTTGCATTTGGGTCCACACCATCCCTATTACACTAAAGACTCTAGCTGATGGACTCCTTAAGATAAAAAGGAGAGGGACACTTGCTCAAAGTGGTTAAAACAGATGAGCATATAGGAGACAGTATAGGATCAGAGACTGAAACTTGATTTGTGATCTGATTTGATCAATTTTGCCAATAATAATAACGAAAGAAAAAGCAAAAACTCCATTCAGGTTTCAGTCAGAAATAGAAAATCCAAAACCCTGGATGTGCTGGAGTTGTTAAGAATAAAGGTCTTTTTTGCTAGTGACCTGGCATTGACCAGACCGAGACTGGAAAAGGACTGCCAGGGAGAAACTCCCCTTTGTGCTGAGATACAGTAAAATTGTGTTTCCTGTATCATAATTTGTAATCAAGACTAAGTAACTAACCCATTGCAGTGGAAACATGAGACGCGCAATAATGACTAAATAAATTAAACATCTACTGCCAGCTACACTCAGCTGGGAATTGACGTCACACTTTCAAACATCATTGCAGACTAACTTACCAGAAATTACCGAAATGTGGTGACAAAAACCCCCAAATACAGAAAAAAAGTTGTCTGGAAACTTTTTAAATGTCCTGATGCAAACCGTTTTACTTATTAAAGTTTCTCTAAATATTCTTAATGTTTAGATCTCTGATAACCAGTTGAAATTAATAAAATCAAGCAATACTAGTTCCATTTTAAGCCATAATATGCCTCAGAACTGACTACAGTGACAATAGGTTTAGCTTGTTGAGTTTCCCACAATGGTCATGATGTTCTTGGCGTAACACCAAAACAGGAGAACGTTTTCCATCTCCACCTTTCTAGAAGAGTTTAGAAAATGCTGATATTGTAAGGCAGATCACAGCAGCTAAGTTTGACCCTCCCCTGTTCTGTGTGTTATCCAATATAGCATTTGGATTGGTTAATAGGAGCAGCATTTATATGCATGACTTAGCGAGGTTCCCTCACGGAAGTAGTTTGTTTGAAGTGTTCTAGTTGGATGTAAAAACGGTGCTCACGGCTTGGTGCATGGACAGCTTAGCTTACTGTTCCGTGCCGAGCTAGAGACCGCAATTCAACACAGCAGCTATACAGGCGCTAAAGTAGATGCCAATGTCTGTACTTACCATCTATGTGCAGTAAATAGCCAAAACGGACATTCCTTGTTGTGTGAAGTCTTTCCCACGCACGCACAGTCAGAAGGAGAAGTATAGCTCCCATCAGAGGACCAAAAGCACAACAATATT
This sequence comes from Melanotaenia parkinsoni, assembly GCA_036919975.1. NCBI lineage: Eukaryota > Metazoa > Chordata > Actinopteri > Atheriniformes > Melanotaeniidae > Melanotaenia > Melanotaenia parkinsoni. Next base: position 29,289,107 of record JBAFTA010000015.1, read on the forward strand.
ATGGTTCATTCTCAGGCAGTTGACATATTTTTGGACACATGCTCTCTGTCCACTGATGGAAGTTTGGCTCACCTGTATGTGTGTAAACATGTGTTTGTGCGCATCAGTGTGGACTTCTGCCATGTACCACACAGAGAGCAACCACGACTTGCTGTTTCATTTTTAACAAAAGGATAAAGGAAAAGTGACTTTAAATTACTTCTGTTGTGAGCTGGTTTTGTACAGAAAAAAAAACAACAGTAGATAGTAGATATTATATTATAACAAAGTAGACAACAGTGAACAAATAAGGTGAATAGATGAGGTGTCTGCTGACAGGTTCAATGTCTGTATGATTATAGCAGTTAAAAAAAAAAGCCTATAGAACTGGCACAGGGGGCTGGGAACACAATTACAACTTACAACACAAGCATATAACATGCTAGCAGATGTTAAGCTGTTGCTAGCTTTTGTGCTCTTTTAAGATAGCTTAATGTAGCTCTTTGTTTTGAACATTTAAATGTAAACAGAAATCATAAAACCCTTACATTTTGAAAATATTTGGCTTTTCTTAGAAGTTCTTATTAAACGTGTTCACTTAAACTGATATTAGTAAAGCAAAAAGCATGAATATGATAAGCAT
>JBAFTA010000015.1:29334439-29345918 GCA_036919975.1 Melanotaenia parkinsoni
TATTAAACTACAGAATAAACATGTTTGATGGCTGATAACATGTAAACGTTGCATATAGGCTCAACACTCAAAGCAATAATGCAGGTGTTCTTTAAGAACTAGATACAAACACACACACATCAGTAAATATCAGACTAACCTTTCACCAACGTCCTGTTGAAGTCTTCATGCTCAAACGTCTTCAGGACCAGCTTTTCGGGGTCTAACTCTGGTTCTTTATATAGTTGTTTTTTTTTTTAAATAGCCTTTCAAAAAGCAGACTATAAAGTTAATCATAAACTAGTTATTTGTCTGTCTTCTAACGACACCTGTTGACCATATAACTAGATTAGCACTGCTACATAGCTTCATGCTAACATCAAGCCTTACATTAAAATGAGAAGCTGTGCTTGCACTTCTAGAAATGTTCAGTCACATGTCAGTGTTTATAAAAGAGGACTATTTAGGAAACTACTTTAAAACTCACTTCAAACTGGTTTAGTGATACTGATGTTCCATGCATATCTGGAAAGATCTTTTTATCCTATTCCTCTAGTGACCTGTCCATCACCAAAGGCGGCACCTGGGGTGTCCAATCAGATTTCAGATATGGCCTCTGCCACCCTGGACTACCCTCTAGCTCCACCTCTAGCCACAATGACTGAATTAATTCAACAGTCTAGCTTATGAGGCGCTCTCAAAAGCCAGGACTTAGATGAATCACACACCTTAGCTATCTAATTCTGTCCCAGTTACACATGTTAAGGGCTTTTCTGCTTTAATGTGTCAACTGACATTTTAAAATGCCAAAATTTAAACCTGGTTATCACTTTACAACTTTGTGTTCACCTTTGTGAAAAAATCAGGCAAAACAATAAGTAAAATGTAACATAAACTGCAGGCTTTTAAAGAGGACTCTCCATCCCACTCCCTGTCTCATTTGCTCCGGGCAGAAAAAGAAATGGTCTTGCACCAATTGTATTCAAATTAACGTTGTGCCAACTTGAGATGCTCTATGTGTATCCCTTTCATTCACCATGTCCTGCACCCTACAGGGACTTTGTTTAATAAATCTGACTGGCCAATCATGATAACAGCATTGTTTCTGTCCCCATGGATAACGGTAACTTTTGCCCAACTTTGGACATAATTCTCATTTTCTGTCAACAGTATAATCTGCTGTGTAGCTTAACATTGTGTAGACCATCATGAGACATATCTCTAATGTCATATTTATAAACATGTTAAACTTTATATGGAAAGTTCAGCCTGCTTGTTACAGTGTCAGCTAACATCAGTGTATAGTGTGTTATGTCACCCAGTTCAGTTCAAATAATTTTGGGAATCTCCACTGCTTCCATGTTGTTATCTGACTTTAATTGATATTATTTTTGTAAAATAAAATGAAAACAAAAACACTCAACCAGTGTCTGGTTTAATGAGTGATGTTAACACCTGCTCTGATGAATCATCTAATGTTGCTATGCAGTTGAAGTTAGCCTTAACAAACGTTTATATTAATGGAAAAGCAGCCTGGCCCAGGTAACAATATTTAAATAATTTTTTCCAGTATACTTTCTTAGTACAAGAGAGTTTAAGGAAGAAGCGGGTTTTTATGTAGTGCAGCTTGATCCAGGGCTGAGGTGCAAATGGAGCTGGACCTAGTTAAAGATGGAGGTTCAGACTGTGGTGAAGAGAGTTAATCACAGCTGTCATAGCACTTAAATATATATATATAAATACTGATAAAGTGATGTTTTTCTAGATTCTTTTCCAAGCTCTTAGCACACACTCAGACAATATAGGAAAACTTGCAGAAAGTTCTATTCTGTCCTGTTTTAGGAGGACGCTGTTCCCAATTTTAACAGATTAAAGCAGCTTACTGAACTGTTTTTCTTTATCAGTTAAATTAATCAGTCATTTGACTATCATCTTGTTTTCATACTACAAACATTGTTCAGTTCAGGTTTAATAATTATTAGCTTTACTTTATAAATACATTAGAGACAAGGTAGTGGCAATCTCCGTCTCTTGCAGCCAGACAATTGTCACAATGAACCTTTCAGTATGTCTCTGTCACATAGGATCAAAATAAATTAATAAATAAATAATAATAATAATAATAATAATACATTTTATTTAAATGCGCCTTTCAAAACACCCAAGGATACTGTACAAAAGAACATAAAAATGGTTAAAAACAATAAGTACAAAACAAAACGGAACAGAGTACAACATAAAGATGATGAGTGTGTGACAAATGATGTAGGACTGTCTGACCAAAAGTATTTTGAGTTGTGATTTAAAGAGGAAGAGAGTCCATAGTATGGATATCAGGGGGAAGAGACTTCCAGAGATGGGGAGCCGAGCATTCAGCTGCTCTTTAAACAAACCCTGGTCCACTTCCATGGATAGTATGTTTGTTTGTAGTAGTGTGAATGAGCATTTGCACTCTGATAAGGACCAAAGAAGTGAACTCAGGCCTGCTTGAAAATCAGGGGGGTCTCAGTTCACTTCCAAGTAAAGCCTGGTCCTCTTTGCTTACAGTATAAAAGCGAATGAACCATCTATTGAACCAAACAGAGGAAGATACGTAGGACCCTTCATAGCGCAACATGTCAGATATATCGCTGCCTCTCCTGCTGCTCATACAGATTTTTGTGAGAACTGCATTAGGTTAAAAAACTAGAGTTAAAATATAAACCCAAGACTGCAAACGTGTATTTTTGCACCATTGTTAACTTGCAGCAGAGATGGGGACTTGAGTCGCATTTCAGTCACATTTCCAGTGACTTGAAACTTGACTTGGGCTCACACTCAAAAGACTCGAGATCTGTGAACAATCTTTTATTTTTAATTGGTCTCTGTCCAATCACCTGTCTCCAGTCTGTTGTGTGCTGACATAACTTAACACAAACACAGACACATCCTCACATGCAATCAGTGAAGTGAGTGGAAGATGAGGGCTCATCAGAACCTTAGAAAACAGTTTTGAATATACTGCAGCTTTTGGATGTTCCCGTTGGGTATCCTGATGAGAGGTGAGTAACTGCCGTGCAGTCTGGATGAGATAAAGACGTTGATGTGCTTTTAGGTGTCAGCGAGGGTAAGACTGTAAGTTTAGAAATGTGCCTGAGGTGGTTAATGGATGTCTTGTAGAGGTGTTTAATGTGAACCTCACAGGTTAGACGGCATCACATTTAAGGTTGATGACAGCCAATAAGAAGGGAATATTATGGCTGGAGAACGCAATGGTGGTCAAGTTACAGAAATCGGGTTGAATTAGCTGGTATTAGCTGGTTCTTAGGATGAACAGACAGAATTTCTTTACAAACTATTAATCTGACTAATAAAAGAAATGCATTAACCTCTCGTTTAATTTAGGTAGAAAGAGATCAGCAGTCAATATTTTCCTCCACTGCAATTGGTCAGTTGTTGCTCTGTGATCATCTTCATGGTGGAAAACACTGATTCTCAGATGTGAAGGTTGCGGTCAGTCAAGCTGATCCTCGGCTCGGAGGAAGACGCCCCTTCACAGGTGCAGAGGCCTCGAGGCAAATCAGTCATTTGTGATTTAAAATATGTTTAGGTTGTATTGACGCATTGTACATGTCAGGATAAACACCATTTGCTTAAAATGTAAATAGTTTCAATATTTTGCATGTTGTTGATGAGAGTAAGAAGAATATCTGGGGGGTCAGAAACTGAAGAACATAGAAGGATCGAGGATGGAGAAGGTTCTGTTCGTCATCGCTGCTTCAGGTAAGTAAATTTTAAATATCAACAATTTGGTGTTCTTACAAAGAGAAAACCTTTACTGTTATTTACTTTAAGAAGTTTTATATATTTATTTGGGCTGTCAAATGGTGAAAAATTTCAATCCGATCAATCACAGCTTATAAATTAATTAATCATGATTAATCACCATTCACGACTATGCCTGAAATTTGGCTGTTTTTACTGTATTGTATCAACAGAATGAGCCAATGCTACAAATATTTGCAGAATGCAACATGTAATGTATGGTGTGAACCATATGCTGTTCTAAATCATCTCGACAATGTTCTAGACCACAATTGAAAATTTATACACCATCATCTCACCAACCGTTTCCATGGTGAGAACTTCTGCCATAAAACCAGCAGAAGTGACGACTAAAGTAAACAGCCAACATTGATGAAGAAACTCTGATGAAACTGATGATTTGGATAAAAACAGCTTTTTCCTTTTATCATTGAAATGTGAGTGTTTGTGCAGCAGTGATAAATGTCCTGCAGCAGCTTTACCCAAAGTAAACACCTGCTGATTAAATACATCACTGGCCCTTTGTTTTCTTCACTTTTTACATTAGATTATTATTTTAGTTGTGATAATGGTGTGAACCATGAACCGCTAGTTTCCTCCTTCTCAGCTGAACTAGAAACAAACGCAATGAGAGAAAAGCCGATCAGCTGTCATGATTCACAGAACAACATGAGGAGAGGAAGCAGCTGCTGCACAGACAACCAGAGAGCCGCTAGAGCGACATGTTAGTGCAAACATAGGATAAGTTTATAAAAGAATGCGGGAAAAGTGCGGGTGTGGCTCATCTTTTCCATCTGTCCTCTCCACGTCCCAACGTCACTGTAGAGAAATGACGGGTGTATGGGCTTTGTCATGATGCGGATGTGGTAATTGCATTAAAATATTAATGCAATTAATTACATAAATTAGTTACCACCATTATATATGTGTGTGTGTGTGTGTGAGCTTGTTTTACATTCTCTAAATGTTATAGAGTCAGACTGTGTTCAGTGTAATATAACTGCAGTCATCATGTCTCTGCAGCTCTGTGTGTCGTCTCCTCATCCACTGAACGTCAGTACCATTTTATTTATGAGATGAAGACTTGGATTGAAGCTCAGAGTTACTGCAGAGAAAACTACACAGACCTGGTCACCGTACGCAACATGGAGGATGTGCAGATCCTGAACAGCATGGCAGACTTGAAGAAATTTCCTTCCAAAGCATACCACTTCGTAAATACATTTCTCTCTCTCTCTCTCTCTCTCTCTTTCTCTCTCTCTCTCTCTCTCTCTGTCTCTCTTTTTCTTTTTTAATAATAATTTTTTAAATGATGTGGTGTTTTAAAGAAGATATTCCTCTTAAAGCACTATAATTAATATTTTAATTCCAATCTACCAAACAAATTCATATTTCCATAATACTTTATAGAAAAAAAAGATGCTTTTCACTAAAGAACATATTTTGTCCTTCTTGAAGCCTGATTGGTCCCTGTAAGGTCCTTATTACAGGCACAATCACCTACTACAAAACACAAATAAAAGAGGACAGTGATGTTTATTTTCTACTGTTGCTCCAAGTTGAGACACCACTGTTCACAAAACAAGACCAAACGTGTATTTTAGTGCAAACATTAATGTTTGAAAGGATTTTGTTACTAAAAGTGATCAATGTTAATTATGTCCACGTGAGCCAACTTTAAATGAAAGAAACCGTAGGTTAAAAAGGATTAAGTGGAGAACACTGTGACACTAAGAGGAGGCAAAAGTTAGTCTGACCATAGTTTATTGGTGCAAAAGAATTTCTTTAAAGTGGGTGCATTGGTTGGTGGGTGTGAGAAAATCAAAATTAAAACAGTTTCCTGGAACCTCCTTAGTATTAAAAAGTTCATGGTTTGATTATCTGGGCATTTTTCAGATAACCAGATAATAGTTTTGAGAGTAAATAGATTTTCATTGATGAGTGTTTCAGTTTTAAATTAAATTAAAATTACTTTATTAAATTCCAGAGGGAAGCTGCAATGTTGTAGAATTCTTTTCTTTTCTTTTCTTTTTTCTTTTTTGACATAAAAGTAAACATAATTGCTTTATGGCCCTAACATCGACTGTTTCAACATTACAGCAAAAAACAATAAATTTAATTCTTATTTATTTACATTGTTATTTATTGTTATAGCTTTAAAAATCAAATATAAACTTCTTCATTTAGATATTCCTGTATTAATAGAAATCTCGTGTTTTAAAAGAAACTGATTGGTGACTTTTCTCCAGACACCTGGTGAAATATTGTCACACAACATTTCACCAGCTATTGTTTCTGATTAAGACCTAATTCTGTTTAACACAACACATAATGACTGATGGACATTATTTATTTTAATCGGAGAAATTAAACAAAAGTTAAGTTACTTTTTATTAAATGTATATTTTGTTAAAGTATTTTTCATAATTAATCTAGTAATAAATAAACATTAATATGTATATAAATATCTAATAAATTGACCAAATGTAATGATTTCCTCTGGGGGATTGATAAAATATTTTTACATTATGTACAGTTTGACGTTAATAATGTAGGAGAGGAAAAAACGGAGGTTAGTTAAAGAGGTTAAATGATAAAATGTATAAATATTTTCTTTACATTTAAATTTTAAAGCTCATAAATAAAATGTAATTAATGTCTGCCTGCAACAGGCCTGGATCGGACTGTACAATGACGTGAACAGCTGGAGGTGGTCGATGTTGGACAATGTTTCCCACAAACCAGTGGAGGCTGAGTTCAGAAACTGGCTGGTTGGACAACCAGACAACACAGGTGGTAGACAGGAGTGTGCAGCGATGGACAAAAGTGGATACTGGAACGATGCAGATTGTACCTTTAATACTACACTGATTTGTTCTGATGCTGAAGGTGAGGAAATAACGAATTACAGGAGTTGCGTGTGTGTGCGTAAGTTTCTTTAACCATCTTGTTAAAGTTAAACTGTGTACCATTCCCAAAGAATCAGGTTTACAGTTGAACCATATATTGGCTGTTTTAGAAGTCATATTTACTCATTTGTTATGTATCACAGTGAATGCTACAATTCAGAAGCTTCTACACAGGAGCTTAATCGTGAGGGTAACTCAGTCTGTTCACCAGTTTTAATTCACCGTTTGAGGTACCACCCAAACCTAAAAATATTCCCCAATTTAGTCCTACTCCAACACACACTTCACGCACGGAAATTCTGTGAGATCTGCTTTTCTGTGTAGGAATTTCCTCTATAGTGCAATTCAGTCCACTACAGAGAACACAGTAAAATATCAGACAATGAAACCACCTACAATACACAGAAATCACACTCCAACCACGTGTCTTCCGGGCCAGAATCATGCTGGCATCTGACTGGGACCAATAACTTCCCAGCATCAGTAGATACTGGAACCTTTACCTAATGTGAATTTTCCTCAATTTAAATGACTTAAGGTTATGTCCACATTATCTAATAATATAAAATATTATGTGATATTTAAAAACAATAGAAGTAATTCTTAATTTATTTCCTTATTTAATTATGAAAATTGGAACAGGAGGAAGCATTAAATCAGACAATTCTAAGAATTTTGGAAATAATTCAATGTGCAGAAATTTCTGGGTTTTCTATTTTATGATCTCAGATCTGTCTTGTCTGAAAAATCCACCACCGTTATCCTCCAACGTACTGCAACGGGACCTTTCCTCAGGACTCAGCCAGTCACGTCAGAGGTCATCACTGAAAGACACCCATGTCTTCAGCTTGGCTGCTACAGAAAAAGTCAAGACAAAATATTATTCCTCAAGTTAACAATTTACCAGAACATATGAATTAAACAACATGAAAATATAGGTAAATATAATGTCCAATTCCTCAGTTTACCTCCATGTTGCATCTGTTGGATAACAGACTGAAGGTTAATATGATCCTCTGTCATAGTCTCTAGTTGCTTCTTTATCTTTGTTAAGTTTACTGGTGAAGTTTATTTACTTTTATTATCCAGCCTTTAAACCTGAATGTGTGTCTTCACCTCATCCCCCCCACAAACAATTATTGGGACCCTTCTTTTTCTGTTTCTGAAATATCCGGAAGCATGACATGGAAGGGACCATTTTAAAAAACAAAACTCCATTCAGTCCTTTTTCACTTTACTTGCAACTTTTTGGTGACGTGTTTTGTAAATACTGTCAGAGCTGTGAGCAGTAAGTTTCAGTGTTTCTGGACGTTTCTTCACTGATCTAATTTCAGGAGAAAATGAAACGTTTGTCTACATCAATGAAGTAATGACGTGTACCAAGGCTCAGAGCTACTGCAAAGAGCATCGCACAGACCTGGCCACTGTGATTAACATGAGAGACAACCTGGAGATACAGGAGATGATACCTGCAGCACCTGCAGGACTACTAGTCTGGATCGGTCTTTTCAGAGATTCCTGGAAGTGGTCAGATGGAGAGAATTCCACATTTAGTCACTGGATGAAAAGCGAACCCAATAGTTGGGTTGACCCTTGTACCGGAGCAAACTTTGGAGACTCAGGAAAATGGGCTGACTGGTTCTGTAGTTCCTATCTGCCATTTATTTGCTACGACGGTAGGCCATGAGTCATTTAGCATTTACTATACTTCACTTTGTTTACGGATACATGAAAAGTCTGACTGAACAGAGACGTGTGTGTGATCAGATGTAAGATAATACCATCAACAGTGGGGAGTCGTTTCTGTCTGAAAATGATCAAATTTCATTGTTTTTTAAAGAAATTCCTGCTTCAAAACAAGTGGTGAACCTGAGGCTGCTGAGTGGTTCCTCTGTGGACCCGAACGACCCTGCTGTGCTGGAGGACTTGATGAACAAGGTAAACTTCATTTTAACATGAATGAAAATGCTGATTTTAATGTTGATTCTTAAAGCATTACAACTGCAGAGGAGCCTTTCGCTGATGTGATGGTAACGTTCATGATGAACCACTGGTTGAGGATGATTTTCTTTTCCTAAAATGATTCAGATGGTCTCAAACCAGTCTCATCCTACTGGAGATGAGTTCTTCATAGACTGAAACAATACTGATGGTTTGAAGCTGAAAGTCTGGAGTTTCTGTTTGTTCATCTTCAGGAGAGTAAATCCTTTTTGTTTCAGCTCAAACAGAAGCTGAAGGAGAAGGAGGTGGATGGAGACATCAAGCTGAGCTGGAGGAAGCAGGCGGATGGAAAGATCTTCCACAGGGAGGAGAAGGAAAACCCAAAATAACAAGAGTCACGTGTTAAAGTCTGTTTCCAGGAAATATCTTAATCTCCTTTTTATTTGTTTGTGCTGAACTTTTCGTTTATGCAGATAATCAGTAACCAAATAAATAAATGAGTTGGACAACATAACATTTTATGAAGAAGGATGTCCAGATGATGGACTGTGAGGGTGATTTTTCCTCAAGAATCTAGTACAGGGTGAAATTCGTGGTGTAGTAGCTTGAAGTTGAGTTTTCAGTGGATCGTGTTGGAGAAAAATGTTAACATGAAGTTGGGATCTGAGCTGGAAGTTAATGGCAACGTGAATATCGTTATTCATGCCCTAAAGAGGTCAAAGCTTTTACAAATGTCACAAACATTCAGCGCAACTTTATTTAAAGAAGAAAAAGCTTTGACTCCGATTTATTTAAAATATTTGACGGCGATATAAAATTAAACTGACCTCAGTAAGAATTTTCAAAACTGCTTAAAATATGAAACTTTGAGCAGCAAATTCCCAATTAATGTTTATTTTTAGTGACATGTTTGGTTTTAAATTTGCCTTAATCATTTAGGTTTGTTTTTGTTTTTAATTATTTAATAGTTTTAGAAATAGTACATTAAGAAGCTAAAAACTAAAGTCATGTGAAAAAGAACATCAGGACATAATAAAACTCACTGATATAAATACAACCTGAGATGAACAACAACACATGACATATTAAACTATGTTATCAGTCTGTGTTCCTCAGAAATCGGCTCAAAAATATTAAACATGTTTAATATTTCTGACTTTTGGCTACGACCTGTTTCAGAGTGGATTATCGGGATAAATCTGCTTGTAACACACCTCAGACCAAATGATAATTGTACAGGGAAATCTCACTGTGATCGGGCGTTTGCCATCCGAGGTCGGGAAGAGGCAAAATCGGGACAAAAGCCCAAAAATCGTTATGTGTGTACCAGTCTTAAAGGACATTGTCCAAGAAGTGATGTTGTTTGTTTAGATGCAGCTTTGTTGACCAAAGTCACGCAGCCATGTTCTTTTTAGAGAGAAGAGTCTTTCTCCTGCAACTCTTCCAAACGCGACATACTGGTTCAGTCTTTGTCTAACTGGACTGTCACAAAATGCTAACTGAGGCCTGGAGAGTCTGAGATGTAGCTCTTTTTTATAGTTTTCTGAACATTACACATCTGATCTTAGACTAAACTTGCTGGGACGTCCTCTCTTGGAAAGACTGACTGTTGTCTTGAATGTTTTCCACTAGTGAATAATCATTCTCTCTGTAGAATGATGGACTCCAGATAGTTTGGAAACAATCTTATAATCCTTCCCAGATTGATGGACAGCAGCTTCTCTATGATCAGTACTGATGTCTTTCCTCCGTGGCATTGTTAATTTACCTGAAGCAAAACTTCTGTTTTTGTAGAGATGATCACACTGATGATGATCAGTCTGAATTTTACTGACCCTCTTAATTCCTATCAAAGCAGTCACACTGTTTCTGTAGTTCAGTTTCCGTTCAATTAATAATAAAATGATGTAATATGTTGTGTTGTGGTTCATCTGAGGTTGTATTTAATTCCTGGTCAAGACCAGATAAATTATGTCCTGACAAGAAGAACCATGGACCCAAAACAGAGTTTACTTTCCTGTTTTTGATCACTGTAGATATAATTTTGGATTATCTTGTGTTTGAAGATGTTGTGACCTTTTGATGTGTGAAAATCTTAATGAAATAGTTTGTAGGTTTGGTTCCGTCTGCTGAGATGTGAATATTTGGTCATTTTATTTGTTAAAATATTCCATTTGTGTTTTTTTTTCTGTTCATCTCTGTAAGGGTTTTGAATGGGGATGTTTAATTTTATTCTAATATCTAAACAATGCCTGTCTTGGAATATTTGGAGTTCATCTGTAATTACACATTTTCATTTCTATCAGCTGTGATAAGGAAGTTTAATTTGATGAAATGAGAGAATGCACTTACTATTAGATTAAATAAAAACAGTTGATTTAATTGTTTTTCATTTATCTTTAATCTTTTTATCTTTTTGGTGTATAATTTGCATTTGAAAGATAAAAAAGTGTGAGAGTAAGAAGATATTTTTCCTCAAATGCTGAATTGTTAACAGGTGAACCTCGCCTCTGCTGAAATCTGTCTGAGGCCCTAAGAGAACAACACAAGAGATATCTAAATCATTTCTGCACCATGGGAACATGGTGTTGTGTATGCATGTTTTTTTAAAAAATAATATCCTAGTGTAAGCTCTGAAAGTGGTGAAGACATCACACACTCTAACCTGGCTCACTCCTGGCACAGTGCATGCTCGTAAATTCCTGAATGAGCGATAAAGAGCAAAAATTTTAACGATTTTTGAAGTGTAATATTTTAAATTTTTTTTTCTTAACCTGTCTTGTCCAGCATCGTTGCAAGCAGAATGATTGTCTGGCTGCCGTCTGGTGCTGGGCAATTTTACTCTA
>JBAFTA010000015.1:29461190-29471514 GCA_036919975.1 Melanotaenia parkinsoni
TCTGGAGCTCGGGGAGCATCCCACTTCTAAGAAATCTCCTGCCATCCTCCAGCCATGGTTTTCAGAGGCAGGAATGTAAGGCTTACACTCGAGGCTCCTGCTGTGGAATGCAGCCTGATAACACGCTGGATGTGCTTGTTCAAGGAGTCTTTGGAGGTAGGTTTCACTTTTCCTGAGTGGAACAGTTTATCTCTTGCCTTGTTTGCATCCATACAGTCCTGATCATACAGATCACTGTGAAAGCTTCCACTGCCTTGCAGAACTCTGGTGGAGAGCAACATGTCCCTAGTGCTCTAAACAGGGTGATGTATTGTTCCTGGGAAAAGAGCGTTTTATAAGCTTTGGTTTTCTTCACCTCATGCATAGCACTCAGTGTTGCATCCAGAGAATGTATGCTGACCAACAAGGGCATCACATTTTTCTTCTCCAAGATGAACATAAAGCCTGTAAATGTCAATAATATGTGGATTTCTGCCGGTGACAGTGTGAAAGTACAGGTGACCATCAATTTTGCTGCAGAACCCAAGAGGCAGCACAAAGACACTGGTGTCTGGGCTCTTGATTAGCAGGTCACAGCTGCATTTTACTGCATAAGCTGCATGGAACAGACTGTAAGTCTGGTTGTGTCTTCCTCCTGGGTTGTCTCCAAGTCCTGAACCTGCAGTATTTAAAGGTCTGTGTTGCTCCCATTCATGCTTATAGCACATTTGTCCCCATGCCCAACAAGGGCTGCTGTGTTTCCAGTTATGCTCTTTGCAGATGTGTTACAGTGATGGATGACATAATCCAACAACTTTTCTTCAAGGGCTGCACGGTGGTGTGATGGTTAGCACCGCAGCCTCACAGCAAGAAGGTCGCTGGTTCGAGCCTCGGCTGGGGGAGAGGTTCAAATCTGGGTGGTGGTGGCCTTTCTGTGTGGAGTTTGCATGTTCGTGTATGCGTGGGTTCTCTCCGGGTTCTCCGGCTTCCTCCCACCGTCCAATGATAGGCTAATTGGTTATTCTAAATTCTCCCTAGGAGAGAGTGTGTGTGAGTGGTTGTTTGTCTACCTGTGTTGGCCCTGTGACAGACTGGTGACCAGTGTCACGGACCCTGCCCCTCACCTGTTAAAATGCTGGGATAGGCTCCAGCTCATCCGCGACCTGTAATGGAATAAGCGTTCAAGATAATGAATGAACTTTTTTTCATTTTGCCTACATACCAGAAATTTTCCCTGCTGTTTTGGGGTTTTTTGATCATCACCATTTATTTAATTTTTTGATAGCCTTGTTCAGCCTGTTTGATGCTATGGTGTTTGTGTCACAAAAAATTGACCTGGTTTCCTTGTCTGAGTTGACCAGAGTCCTCAGGACATTGTCAGCATAAAGGCCAAATGCTGGCCGTGGCTAAAGCTGCTGCACCAGAGCCATAGCCTCCCATATCCATACAGAGCCATCTGGAAAGTCCCTCACTGTTGGTGGTGGGCTGGTGTCCTGATGTGTGTGCATCAGTCTTGGTTTGTTAATTATTCTGGCAAAAAAGGTTTTGGTGGGATTTAAGTATGATTTTTTTTTTTTTTTTTTTGAAAGTTAAACTACACTCCACCTAACAAAAACACACTGGAGACAACATCTCACAGAAACAGCAACAAACAGAAGCAATGGACTGGCAAGGAGGAACGGAAAACCAATGGCTTAAATACGCTGAAGGATTAACAAGGTACAGGTGAGGTGAATGAGCTAATCAGACCAGGTGAACTAATGAGCAGAAACTAAAAAAGCTAAACAGAACTAAACACCGAAACCTAAACCCTAAATACCAAAAAAGAACATAAAGCAAGAAAATGACAATAAACAAAGGAACATCAAACCGTGAATCAAGACAATCTCTGAATGTTTTCATTTTCTTGAAATCATGGAATGATGTCTCTTCTGCAGCATTCCTTGTCTCACTGAACTTCCACAACTTTTATTTTGCTTCTTAATATGAATAGAGAACATACTTATGTACACAACTATAACAGTAAAAGGACACACTAGCAGTGTTTGTTTGATGCATCATCATGCCACTTACAAGTTAAAGATCCAACACAAAGTGTAACTGCCTGTAATGTTCTGTTTATACATCAGTAATAATGTGACAGCAGGCACATCATCATGTCATGTCAATTTTTTAAAGACCTGATTGGAATTTCCCAGTGTATATTACGTGTTAACTAACTAAAACTAAAGCATTAGCTAATGTAAAATGCATGAATAAATTTACTCTTTATTAACTAAAAGTAGAAAATATAGGTAATGGATGCGAGTAGGCCTCACTTAATTCCTACATTTCTGTGCATCAGAAGGTGGGCACCTGATAGTTTTGTCCTTTTCATTGTCATGTGCACGCTAGAATAAATAGCCAACACTTTGCTAGCATACTCTGATAACACATTGCAGCATCAAATCAACAGCACAAAGTGCAGTCTAAACCATTACCACAAATGTGTATATTATTGGGAAGCTTTGAGTTTGAAAAATACATGTATGAATTATTTATGGATTTTATTGTTTGACCTGATGAATTCAAGCTGCTTTATTTGGGAGCCATTTGAGTTGGAGATGACTGTTAGACTGAGAGTACAGTATATTCCTGCATCCAACCTGTCGCAGGTTACCTGTGACCCGCCCAGCAGCTGACGGTGAACGCTGCACCCCTCTCGTAAATCTTGACTTGGTTTACTCAGTTTGATCGCACCAGCCTGACCTGTCCACTAGAGGACGCCATTTCTTTTGTTTTATTTTACACAATTCTACAGATGAGGCGCTCGGCACTACAAGCAGCGCTTCCCACATCAACTACTCAAAGTTTTTTTTATTTATTTATTTATTTTCGTTTGTTAATGCTGTGCTGCCGCGGCTGCCCATGTCGCCCATATAAAAAACTGCCACTGGTCTTTTGTAATCAGCATAAAGACTCGTCTTAGGGTCTATTTTTTTCTACTGGATGCCATTAATATCTTTTTTTTTGCCTAATCTTCTATAGCATAAATAAAAACTGCAAACAGTCCAACAGTCCGGTGCCTCTCTGCAGTCCTAAGCCTGGAACAATTTGATAATTTTATTTTCATTTCCAATGTGCGCTTTACCTGAAAGTTTTGGGATAAATACTAAGTTTCTTACTTCTTCAGGATGAGTGGGTGCAGCAGTGAGTCGGTGTTTTCCTTTTGTGATTCCTTGTTTTTCTAAGTGTTCCCTAAAAAAATGTGTATTTTGCTTTGGAGCACAAGTCAAGAGCATTTCATATTCGGTTCACAGATTAAAGCTTGAACTGGCCAAGTTGGAGTGATTGTCTAACCAACTCCACTGATGCATAGCAACACACACACACACACAGAGAGAGAGAGAGAGAGAGAGAGAGAGAGAGAGAGAGAGAGAGAGAGAGAGAGAGAGAGAGAGAGAAGGAGATAAAGGCCACAGTGCCATCCTGGGTATTGTACGTCAGATCACAACAAACGTTTGGATAAATGTCCATCCAACTAACCAGATTTCAGTTTTTACAGCTTCATTTTGACCATTACTGTGGCACTTTAACAATTAAAAACTGATCCTAAAAAGCAAATCATTCACACTGACATCACTGATGTACAGTTTCTCCTCAGTCCAGTCTTTTTAATCTTGACTAAATTCCAATCAGAATTTGGTTGGCCACATGGGTCACAGGACCACGACCTAAAATCACCACAAACAGAAACAGCTGGTGATGCTTTAAACAGTCACATTCCACTCAGAAGCATTAATAAAGACTTAAATAGACATCTGCATGTGGAAAGTCCTTTTAAATAATGAGTAATGGAAAATATATTTATTACTCTACATCCATCTTTTCAGCCTGTTTCTGCAACTGAAAAAGTGCAGTTTATTCTCCACCAGCCTTTTGACTGCGGAGGCAGTGAAGCTTTGAGCTCTGCTGTCCCCTGGTGGACAAACCTCATAAACACCATGACAGTGACATTCATTTATCCTCTTCATCTAACTCCTTTAAGTAGAATTCATGAGACTGATTTTTTTTTTTTTTTATGTAATTGAATCTTGTTGTGTGGCTGCAATATAAATGCGCCAGATTATCAGTTTAATTAGCTAATGACCAACAATAACACATATAAACATTTATTTTGTAGGTTTAAAAAAAGAATAGTTGTTACAAGTTTGTCTTTTGTCCAATATAAGTGTAAAGAGTGAGAGTTTCAAAGCCTAGTTTGAACCAGTTGTTGGCAAAGATACAGTATCATGAGGACCCACAGATATAAAAGCTGTGCTGTATGCTTATCCTTAAAGGTTACAGGAAAGAGACTGCACGTTTTGATCTTATGTTCAATGAAGGCAGAGCTGTACTTTCTACATGGGGGGGACAATGTGTTCCTATTCGAAACACATGAGAAATAAAACACCTTTACATTAATAATCTGGATCACAAAGTGGAAATATTTGTATCAAGTTCAAAAAAGTCCATAGAAATGTGTGTTGGTTGCTTTGGGGTGCAGTATGTTAAGCTTGATGTGGTGGTTGGGGGATCAGTTCTGGTTTACTATCTGGTTGTGGTGGTAGCCTCCTGTAAAAAAAAAACTGGCTCATGTTGCACTAAATTAGTCAGCACTAACTGAATGGATACTGAGGTGCTCTTGAGCATCTTTATAGCTCAGCTCCAATGTGAAAATCTGGATTACCTGAGTTGATCCCTAAATATGACATGGTTTCTTGAAACTATCTTTAAACTAATATGTGTAATGCTAACATCAGATTAGTAGCCTTACATAACATTAGTAGTTGTACTTGCACAGGCACAAAATCTCTTCTACAAATATGCAGCCATAGGTCAATATTTTTTAAAGGACATTGCAATTAGCAATCTGCAAAGTGGATTTTACAAATCCACTTGCTTAAATCATAATTCCTCTCGTAATTAAATTTTTTTGAGAGTTAAAATATAAATCTGACCATGATTTCAAAATTGCAGGGATTTTGCTCCAATTCAGGCTCGAAAAAAGTTTATATTTGTTACTGTTCACTCCTTGTACTCACTTTTTATTATCCATTCTCTCACAGCCACTGAGAGGAAGAGGAGGCAGCTGCAGTGCAGAGAGGACAAGGACACAGAGGACAGGACACGGAGGACTTTGCTGTTTGGAGTGTATTCACCCACACGTGTCTGTGTGTGTGTGGCATTATGATCAAACTCAACATGTACAGAACAGAAACCATGTAGAGAGACACGAGGAGCTGTGGTGAAAATCAGATAAACCTGTATAAACCTGTTCTAGAGGAAACTTCAGTGTTATGGTCACAGGTTGCATCATGAAGTGATGAAGCCGTTCGTATGTCAACTTTTCATCGTTGCTATTACATATATATATATATATATTCTGATGTCATCACATTCTAATCTTCCATATCATATTGAAAATATATTTATGCATGAACACTGAACAGAAGTTGGAATTTAGAAGATTAAATTGTAATATTGGTCAGAAAAATCACAATGAGATTTTTTTCCATATTTTTTAGGCCAACTAGAAAAGTACTGAAAAAGTTTAGTTCCTGGTGTAGTGGTACTAGTGTCTGGAAACACATTTCTGCCCTCCTCCAGTGATCTGTCAATCACCTAGAGTAGCACCTGAGGAGTCCAGTCAGATTTTAGAGGTGTCCAGTGCCACAGCGATGGTATGTCTGAGGTAACGTTCAACCACAGAACCTTTACGAACCCAGTTAATCCTGTGAGTCACCTTGTGGGCTGAAAGCATACAGTTTGTTTTCCTGTTCCTTTTCTTAAGCTTTAACTCATCCTCCGATTGAACTGCATGGATAGGAACATAGCTGAGAAAGTCACTCCATCCACCATTACACATCAGTGTCTGAACTTTTGGAGAAAAGGAGCTTTCTAATGTTTTTTTTTTTTTTTCTTCTTTTTTATTCTGGAGATCATATGTCCTTGTCTCTTCTCCTGAAGCATAAAGAGCATCAGGTCGGGCAGGCTGTCTCCATTAGTAAAAGGGATGGTGATGATTTTGGGGGTTTGTACTCACTTCATGACAACGGAAGAACCAAGTCAAGATCCAGACTCAGAACCTGGTAAAAGTTGTGGAAAGGATTGATTTGTTCTTCTGTAACTGCAGAACAAAAAAGTTACCTTGACCTTGAACTACATCCTCAGCTGTTGGTGCATTGTTCTTAAATCTCATACTCACCGACCTTGTTCTTTATAAGTCAAAGAGAGACATTGCTGCGATAACAGCAACAATCATATCTAAATGCATATAATATGAACACAGTGTTATTGTTCACATCGTATCTAAGCAGAAACATGTGGAATGACCAGAAAATAAAATCAACCTCAACATTCACTCTGATTTATAAAATAAACAAAATATCACCTGTATGTGTAACCGTGAAGCAAGAAGTCAAGCTATGAAACCCACTCATTGTCTTTTTAAGTTTCAACCCTACTATTAGAGTTTATTTAGTTAGTTTGCCATGTCTCTTCTATAGTTTATTATAATCATAAAATCTTTGGGTATTATTTTTTGTGTGTTAAATTTTATTCAAACATTTGTACTCATGTCAAGTAGCTTCAGTTATTCACCTATGATCAGATCAATAACAGCAGCCATGTTTACATGGACTCAAGTATTATGATTAAAATCTTAAGTGGAGTAAAAATGCTTTGTGTAAACCCAGAAAGATTCTGATCCAATCTCACTCATTTGAATCTTTCTTTCATTCCTACCCACAGGAGTGGGTTATGCTGAGTATTGCTCCGATGGGCCGTTGCTGTGCATGCCTGTTGCAACAGCCTGTTAAAATGATCCACAATAAAATCACGTGATGCAGGTAAAATCTGAGCAGGAGTTTGGTTTAAAATTTCAAAAAAATTTGCAGCCACTTCAGAAGTAATATATCATTTCCTCGCAGTTTTCACTGATGCCTCCTGTTGGCTAAAAGTGGTGACGTTAAAAACACAGTAGTGGTTTGACACAGCCAGGTCAACAACAGAGGACACACCAGAGGACAGACCATAGGTTATGACCAGGTCCCGGGTGTGTCCTCTGTTATGAGTAGGCTGTGTGACATGTTGTTCTAAATCTAGACAGTTTAAGATAAAAGATTGAAAAAACTCCTCTGCAAGAGCATCAGAGCTGTTGTCAATGTGCAGGTTCAAATAACCAGTTATAAAAATTTTACTGTATTTTCAGTGTATTACAGTTAAAAAAAAATCACAAGATTCTTGTATAAAGCAGGAGGGAGGCTTGGGTGATCTATAAGCAGTCACATATAAAAGAGGTGGGTTGTCAAAAATAAGAGCATGATATTCAAATGACGTGTAATTATCTAAAAGCGGTCATTTGCTAAGACTGATCCTCAAGCTACTGATGTGGTTCCACCCCCTCCTCTGCCTCCCCTGATTGAAAATAAAAAAAAATAAATTTGGGGGAGAAGCCTCAGTGAGGATAGCTGGAGCATCAATATCAAGCCAGGTTTCAGTTAAAAAGAGAGTCAATTTTATTATCTAAAGTAAATACAAATTATAAAAGATTTGTTTAAAAGAGAACGGACATTTAAAAGTGCCATGTTAAAAGTCATAGGTGAGCTCTTTTGTTGAATAACGGATCTAGAATTTGTAGGGGCTATGGGAATGGGATGGAGACATTGAATGATAGCGATATATGATTGAGGGTGTTTGCAATGCCTGTTGGTGATGAATACTGGTATATGATAGTGTGGAAGGTCAGGTTGGACTGGTGATGTGTTCTGGCTGTGATATCAATCCAAGAATAATTTGCTGGAGTGGAGTGTGAGTTCAATATTCATGGAAAAGAGTCGTGAGCCTGCTGCAGACTAACTAGAATTGGTTAGTCTGGTGGCAGTAGCCCTTTAATTTGAAATCTACACTATAGTCTAAATTGATTTAAAAAAAAAAAAATGGGATAACTTAGGTCTTGCTAATGATGACTTTATATTTTTAAACTTAATTTTTAAATTAGAAATTAATATTATTTTTATTTTATGAACTTGGTGAATACAAACAGTAACAAAGTCACTCCATCCTAAAAATCCAAACAAAATTTATTATAAACAAGTATTTTTCTCTATCTATCTTTACTCTTTTTTTTTTCCTTTTTTTGTAACAAACGGCACAAATATTGTTAAAAGTCAAAAGTTAACAATTTCAGAAATTTCTGTTCATGGCATGGGCATAGATTTGAGCAGTTACAGTGGGGACTGGTGTTTCTTTACTCCATCTGCAACTAGTCATTGCTGCTGTAAGTCCGGTCACCAGGGTATCTAGGTTATAAAGTACCAAGAGGAGACTTGTAAGGAAATATGTACAAGAATTCAATAACTTCATCTGCTGAAGCTTTCCTGCAGTTAGCCTCAGTGTGACTGGTTTTAATCTTGCAAGAACTGAGAAGTCAAAGGTCTTGATTAAAGTTTGGATTTGGTAGAAGCAGGGTTAATGTTATTCCCAACACCAACATTACACTGCCTTTAGAGGTGAGTTTTTGTTTGGGCTAACATTTACTTACTATTGATTTTAGGTTTTTATGATATTTCTTTTTCTTCATGGTGACCATTCACACCAGAGGCTATGCTGCTTGGTCTGTGGGGTTGTTGCCATGGTGATCGGAGGTCGGTGAGACTTTGAATTAAATTGCACATGACTTCAGAGGTAAAACCTTCCTCAACTCTTCTCAGATTGGCGATGGAGGTGCCTATTGTGTGCAATTCTCTTCGACTTTGATGAAATGCTCTTTCAGTTGCAGTAAAACATCTTCTAATGCGTCTCGTACGGCATCTGCCACGTCTGCTCTGAACTTCGGGAAAATACTCGTAGCAGTTCATAAATTTAACGCTTCTTCAGCCAATAATGAAAAAATGGTTTCTTCCGTTGAACGCCCCTATTCTCACCTCTGGATGAACAAGTGCAGGAAATTTGCAAAGTTTTAAATGCACTATTGTAACTAGTGTAACTAGTTGTACTAGTATAACTAGTGCAACTATTGTACTATAACTGGTGTTAATATTTGAACTAGTGCAGTTTAACAAGGGAATTTCCTTACTTGTTTAATGAAATGATACTTTGTTTGATCTGCACTACTTTAGCTAGTGTGACTAGTACTATTTGTTTAAATAAGTAAATTCTTGGCTTGTCAACTGGTAAGATATTAAAACTTCACTGGTTACACTAGTGTCGCTTATGGACTACAGGTGAATGACATATGTTTTGATTGCTCAAAACACAATTTTTCAACAGTTTCTGAGAGCCTTTAATTCCCTGCTCTTAACAGCTGGTCATGTCTGAAGCAATATGTTTGATAGCATATTGATTAGTTGTCATTATAAAGGACAACAGCTGGTCCCCAAACATATCTTAAAGTTAACAGTAAACTCTGTTAACCTGTTAAACTTTGTTAGGTTTGTGGTCACGCCAGCCTAATCAGATCATGTGCCATCTTTACAGCTCCATTACAGGAAAACAGAGGTCACCTGGAGGCTGCTGTCAGCAGCACTAGAAAGTTCAGATGTGGAACTTTTTCCAGTCTTGGTTTTACATTGGCTAACCATGTAAAACTGGAGACATGATGGACCGGTGTTGCATTTCTTTATATATTTGTCATTTAACTAAATGAAAAAGAAAGGATGCTTGAGGGGGTTTATTGTAATAAAAGTAGTAAAATTTTATAAGACGGATTTGATGATTTTTGTGTATTTTTGGGCCCAAGAAAGCAAAGGATACCAAACATATGTATAATAAACTTTTTTTTTTTTGTTTGTTTTAAACTAATGCTGGACAGGACTACACAGGAGAGTTCTGAACAAATTTGCTTTGCCAAGAGGAGCTTTAGGGCATAAAGCTACTCTTGATAATCAAATTTTTTATTTCTTTATTTATTAAATATGTTGTTTTATCTTATTTCTTTGGAATTATGTAATCTTGGTGGATCTGACCAGAGGGGACAGAAAAAAAAAAGAAAAATGAAGAGAAGTGAAAAGGAAAGTAGAAAAAAGGAAAGAGGAGACAAAGACGCACTAAAGAAAAGAAACAACCTTCAATCCAACACCAGAAAACCAGCGGCTGCACCTGTACAGAAACACAACAGAGAATTTCCTACAGATTTTACAGGTAAAGATGGCAATCTGGAGTTTGTAAAATAAAATGTAACCAAGACAGCAACAAAAAGATGTATCATGACAACAACTCAAGTACCAAAGACACACTTAAAAGTAACTGACTGACTAACTAACTAACTAACTAACTAACTAACTAACTAACTAACTAACTAACTAACTAACTAACTAACTAACTA
>JBAFTA010000015.1:29526009-29543628 GCA_036919975.1 Melanotaenia parkinsoni
TCCAGTAGGCTGGATTACTGTAATGTTCTTTTAACAGGACTTCCTAAAAAGAGCATTAAACATCTGCAGCTCATCCAGACTTCCTTCTGTCACAAATCAGCAGACTGGACCCATAATATACCTGGAGCTGCGATGCCATTTTCAGTGACAACAAAAATGACAATATTTGAACAGATGATTATTTTCCAGACTTTCTGTTGGTTTTCTTACATCCTTTATTCTCTAGAACAGTGTTCAGCATTTCTGTGGGAGAAACCATTTTAATGAAGTATTAGAAAATTGCAGAACATTTCACTGTATTAAAGACAGAAAGTCTCCCTGTACTGTGGAAATATGCCTCAGACATAATATAGAGACTGTAATATAGTAACATTAGTTGTTTAGTAAAAAAAAATCTATATATATTCATTTGAGTTATTGGGATGTTAAATATTAGAAAACACAGAGTGAAGACATGTTAACTAAAATAGTAAATATTACATTCTAACTCTCAGATATTCCCTTTTACACACCACACAACAGAGATAACACTGGTTGTAATTAATGACAAAACAAATAAATAAATGAAACAAGATTTGAACATTCAACTGTTCATGAAGCTAAACAGAAACAAAGAAGAAGAAATGAGCTGAAGCTGAATTTATGTTTCAAAGTCACACCGACACAGAGCCTTCAGTGTAGCCTGATGTGATCTAACAACACAACAGCTGTGATTGGTCAGCGTCAGGGTTAGGAATTTCCCTCAGGATGAGGAATATTAAAAAACCAGCAGCTCTCGTTTTTAAAAATTCTGCCAGTTTTCTGTTTTAGGTGTTTCTTCTAAATTCTAGGAGAATTAGCCTCTCGCCTGATAGCACCTGGGATTAATTTCATTTTTTTGTCCCAAACAGTACCGGTTGTCCAGTTTTATGGGGTGGAGGGTTTATGACACCTGATCCAATGTGAAGGAATAAATTCAGCTAATTTCTACACTACCAAATACAATACAGATACACTCAGCACACACTCATAGCAAGTGTGTAAGCCAATAGCTAGATTTAGCTAACAGTTTTATATCGTAGCTTCTTCTAGTAACTTTCCTGCTAGAAGAAGGTAAAAAATATATTGGTGCATTCAGGTTGAACTGGGAGGTCTGAATTTCCATGATACTTGAAGGAAATATTAACTGGAATGTCCCCTCAAGTCGGTAGTAGTTTGTCTCTATGTTGGTCCTGTTATAGACTGGTGACTAGCCCAAGGTGTACCTCGCCTCTGTCCTAGTAGCTACTGGGATAGACTCCAACCCCCTGCGACCCCACGCTAGTGGTGGGTGGTTTGATCCAAATATTAATAATATTGATATTAACATTAGTATAGAAAAAGATCAATACTAGTGTGATAACATTGATACTTTAATGTAAAGCTTGATAATTGTCAGAATCATCATAAATAAGGAGGACCAAGTGGCTTCTAATGGATTGGGCTCACAGCTGTAACAGGGCACCTACGTGCTCAAAATCAGTGTCTCTCATTGGGATAATGCAGATTTTATGGTATGAGTACTAACTTTGGTGTTCATGTGGTAATGTGTAAAAATAAATAAATCAATAAATAAAAATCAAAGCATTAAATCCACAGATCTTTGTGGATTCTCTTGGTGTTAACACATTCATTTTGGCAGCCCTATAAAAAAGTATCAGTATGCATATCGACGATACTAGCCCTTTATTTAGTTGGTATTGTACTGATACCAGATATTGCAGTATCCCACACCCCTACCCTGCACTGGAATAAGCAGGTGTAGACGGTGGATGGATGGATGGATCCCTCAAGTCGAACCATTTTCACTAACCCTGACCTCAAAATCCAACAAGGCTACCTTGTGCAGAAAAAGTAATAAAAACTACAGAAACTGTGAAAATCAGTTACAACCTCATTTTATGAAGATTGTACTGCAGAGTTCTCATAATCAAAATACCATGAAGCTTGCTGTTATAAACCAAGATGGTAAGTTTTGTTTTTTAACCTGATCATTAAGTAAACATCACGTTTTCAAATTTGTTAGTGGAACATGATTGGCTAACTTCCAGCTCTGTTTCCAGCTCACCAACATAAATAAAACACAGAGATGATACCTTTGTGCTCAGTCTGGAATTCTGGGTAAGTCAGAACGCTGCAATTAAAACATCTGTTGATTTCACGTTTCCATAAAATGCGTCATAAATTCCAACCAAATATATTTCATGATTCACAGTCCTCCCCATTACTCCACACCTGGGAGGTATTCAGAGTTCAACTGATAAAAAAAACTGAATCAGTCTCTAGAAAACCTGATAATCTTACAAAGTCGATTTTCCACAAGATGCTAAAATCCAATCAATCACTTCATACCAGATCATTTAAACTCCATAATAATTTTAAAAAGTAGAACAACTGAACAAAAAATTCTAAGTTTAAAACAGAAAACACTTTTTCTATATTTGATAAACACTATATTACCATATGAGATACTTCAATACACACATATATACACACAACAGCCACTTTTAAAACCATTTTTTGATGCTGAGGCAGTGCATGAAAATATCAGTCTGCGTGAAGACTAAACCTCTAATTCAACACCACAACATCAAAACATCAACGCTATACATCAATTGTAAGACTTAAAAAACACACACACACACGATTTGTTGCTTTGCTGCTTGAGTGTGTGTTGACATACGGCAGCAATTAGAGGTCAGGGTCATCTCCCCTGAGTGTGTTGAACTCTTCAGGGGCCGAGTACTTGTCGGCACCCTGACCAGCAGAATGGCGGAAACCTGCTGCGATCTCGTCAAAGGTGCGGCCTTTAGTTTCCGGCACCTTGAAGTAGGTGAAGATGAAGAAGCCGAGCAGCAGAACTGTGAAGAGGATGAAGACGTAGGGACCACAGAGTTGCTGCAAGAAAGACAAGGGATTTATTCTCTTTGTTACCAAAAAGTTTACCATGTGTTATATATAGTGCAGAAAGTGTTGGTCAAGTTTAAATCCTGTAAAAAATTGCAAGGTAATGATAAATTTACAATTCGAACAGGGTTGGAAGAGGTCCAATGTCCTGTTGTTTTCTGGAATCAACACACCCACTATTATATCGCACTACCCACCACCATGTAGATACACCCACTAAGTTACATACCTCCATTTTTCAGGCCTCAGTAGCTACATTTACCTGGACAAATATTTAATCTATCCAACTGAAATCAATCTGATTAGAGTTTCCAGCTGACATGTTTACATGGACGCTAGATGAAGCGATCCGATCAGTTGTATTTACAAGATGAACATATTTAATATGATGTAACACGTCTGCCATGTGCAGTGCCTACTAGTTCGGAGGAAGAAGTGTTTTATTTCATTTTTAACCTTTTGACCATTGACATGCTCAATAATCCTTAACTCTTTCAGTTTCTAACATAAACGTTGTCTCCGCCACAGTCCAGTTTTGTTTTGCTGCCGCCATGTTTTAAGTCTTCCCTGAAACTCATTACATCACGTAACCAACACGTGGTCCAAGCCTGTTCAGAAACAGCACGCTCCAAACAATCGACATGGTTACTTCTTCCTGCTGATCCATGTTGCAATGTATCTATAAAATAACCACACCCCCACTTAATACAGACAAAATGATCCAACAACCAACTGTTCCATGACCTCCCAGCGTTCATTATCTGCCCTCCAGGTTCAAACCTCCCCCCAGCCAAGGCTTGAACCAGCATCCTTCTTGCTGTGAGGCTGCGGTGCTAACCACCACACCACCATGCAGCCCTGTTTATATTAAATATTCCATGTTAGGTTAATTGGACACTCTAAAAAAAAAATTCTCCCTAGGAGTGTGCGTGTGAATGGTTGTTTGTCTCTATCTGTGTTGGCCCTGCGACAGACCGGTGACCTGTCCAGGGTGTACCCTGCCTCTCACCTGTTAAAATGCTGGGATAGGCTCCAGCTCACCCGCGACCCAAAAATGGAATAAGCGGTCAAGATAATGGATGGATGGATGGATGGATATATATATATCAAATCAGATGACATTTCTTACCATTTTTATTTTTACATTCTGGCATTTTATTCATTCGTTTGTTCATTTATTTGTTTAACATTTAGGATCGATTTAGAATTAAATCAGCCAGTGCAGGCATTAAAAACACCACTTGGCCATGGTTAGGGAAAAAAGTTTTCCTTGAAATGATGCCTTATACATGTTATAGATCTCCTTTTTTTAAGGGACAAGTCATGTCTCCTCAGTGAAACACCCAAACTTTTCAATGAAATACAGTACATTACATTCCTTCGAAAGTAAAAAAAAAAATTACTACATATTTTAAAAATATGTAGTAAAAAAAAAAAACACGTCTTACCTCAACATATTGGAAGCACATAGCCACTAAGAAGTTGGCAGACCAGTTGCAGAAGCCAGCCACTGCGATGGCAGCGGGTCGTGGCCCCTGGCTGAAGAGCTCAGCCACGATGAACCAGGGGATGGGGCCAGGGCCGATCTCAAAGAAGGCTACAAAGCAAAAGGTGGCCACAACACTGACATAGGACATCCACCTGAACTGGTCCTGAGCAACAAAACAGAAGAACATTTTTACAAATTGTTTTTACAATTTTACAAGTCTGCTGGGTTCAGTCAAGGTGATGATAGACACTTACCAATAAAGCCATAGCAACAGTTAGAAAAACAGCTGAAACTGCCATTCCCATCAAACCAATGAGCTGAAGGGGTCTTCTGCCCATCCGCTCCACCACAAACAGCTGCACAGAAGTAGAAAAAATGTCATGTTTCCAACATCCTGGGCCCTTTTAGTGTTTTTTTGCTCCAGTTATTTTTGTGGCTTACAGAGACAAGAGTGAAGGCAGTGTTGACCACTCCAGCACCAATGGTTGCATAGACAGGCTGGGACACACCTGCTCGCTCAAAGATCCCAGTCGAGTAGTAGAACACCTACATGGGAAACACAGATGTTAGTTAGGAGTAATTACCTCCAGCAATAAGGTTTGTGGGTTGGCTCTCAGTTTATCAGCAGGATTATTCAAAAAGCTCATTTAGAATAAATAATTTATCAGAGGAGGAGCACAGCCCAACTCCCATATATAGATAAAATCTGACTTAAACTTTCTACATAAGCCATAGTTGCACTTTCTGAGCATCACATTTAACGTCATCTTAGGATGTTACTAAGCAGTCCTTTATTTCTTCTTGTTCTTGGTATTCAGTTTCTGTCTTCAGAGTAAAGCATAGCTTTGACACCCTTCTGCATCCCCTCTGGACTTGCAGAGGTGGTGTGTGGACTTCATTTTATTAATTGTACACATCATTGGAAGTAAATCTAAGACATACCTGGTGAGGTTTAAAGGATATTAGTACTTTTGCTCAAATGCCAGTCTTCATTTGACCCTTTTCCCAATCTTTCCCCTCAGCTTTGCAGCTCAGTTTTGCAGCATTAAAGACGCACTACGTAACCTTCTGACCTTAAAACGATGCGCTCTGGACTCGTTTCATGACACAATGATTTTTATCATGTACATTTCTGGTGCCGTCACTGTCCAGCAGCATCCCAAGTCTGAAAAAAAATGCACTTCACAAGTTTTTCTTCTGGGGTGGCATCTGATGAGCTTTACACACCCTGTCACACCGTAGAAAGCTGATATCAACACACTGGTCATTTAAAATGCGAAAACAAAACCATAAGAAAACATTTATGTAGGAAGAGAGGAAAAGAGAGAGAGAGAGCAAGAGATAAGACAAGAGTTAAGATAAGTCTTTTACTGTCTGGAGAGAGCTCACAGTACAGGTAGGATGCAAATTGGATGTTGAATTATTTCTACAGTCATTTAGCAACATACATGTTTAGGCAGCAGCGTTAAGGATCTTGCCTAAGGACCCAACTGGAAGGTGTTAATATCCGTACCCTGTGCGATGAATTTGGGTCTCCCGCAGGGGAGACAGATGCCCTGCTGACTCAACTACTGAACTGCAATAGTTCTATAGTGTGTCTTTAAGGTAACTGTGTTTATTTTAGGGCTCGAGGAGCAAAGGCACCTTACCTCTGTAACATGGCGATCTAGAACCAAGTGTAGTAATTGGGACTGTGCTTTATGTTGTTGCTTCAGTCAGGTTGTAACATAAATGGGAGCCTGTCCGGGATCTTATAAAAAATCTTTGTGTGCAGACTGGACTTAAGTTGTTTGGTCTTTTTCTAAATGAAAGTTAAATTGAGGCATGGGTGTAGAATTGGATAGGGAGTTACTGCGCTCTCAGTAGTAGCGCTGCTTTAAGTCCCGCCTTATAAACAATTTAAACTGTTCCACTCCATGCTTGTGTTTCTTGCTGCGTGATTGGCTGTCACTGCTGTCAGTCACTCTGTTCAAATGCTAGTGTCAACATTGCTAGTGGTAGCTGTCTTCAGTCAGAACTTCAGGAGTGAAGGAAAGAAAGGAAGACATCAGGAGTTATTTTAGAGCGAGTCAATGTAAGTTTAAGTAACAAAGAAATTATTTTCTACCATTGTGTTATGAATAATGATAAAAGCAGCCACTAAGCCAAAAACCTGTTTCCTTTTCATGAATTAATGTGTTATTTTGTGACAGAATCATAGCTGCAGATAGTTCAGAGAGGAGGACATGATGAGAAAGAGGAAGAGGAAGGTGAGCTTTAGTTCTTAGAGATGTGACTTGATCTGCACAATTAATTCAAATCTAATCAAAGTCAAAACACAACACACTGAAGTTTTTGTTTGATGTGAATCCCTGCAAAAAAAGACCATAATAATTTTAAAATGGGTTGCAATAAAATGAGAATGAATGAAAATAATGATGAACATTTCCTTTTATTTCGATTCAAGATCAGGAAGGCTAAGGACAATTACAGGAAAAAACTGGAGTGGAAACTCCAACAAAACAAGATGAGAGAGGTTGGGAGTGGTATGAAGACCATCACTGGTTTCAGGCCATCCAACAACGGAGGAGCTGAGGGCGATGAGGACATGGCCGACGAGCTGAATTTTTCTTTAACAGATTCAACTGTGTGGCGGCTGCTCAGCCCCCCTCTAACTCATCAGGAACAAGCCTGAAACCCCTGAAACACCACCCTTTCTCCCTCCCTCTCCCTCTTCCTGCACGCCTACCTCTGGTGATAGGCCTGACAATCCTCCTTCACCTGTCAGCTTCACATGTAATCAGGTTGAGAAACAGCCGAGAAGACTACACTCAGGCAAGGCAGCAGGACCAAATGGTCCCCGTGTCCTTAAAGCCTGGCCTCCCAGCTCTGTGGAGTCTTACACTACATCTTCATGATGAGTCTGAGTCTACAGAGGGTCCCAGTGCTGTGGAAGATGTCACGCCCCGTTCCTGTACCAAAGACTCCACGTCCCACTTTTCTAGTGCATTCAGTAACATCAGGCCGACCCTCCTGGGTGAGAAGCTACAACCTACAACTTACAACCTACACAGTTTTGTGTTCATATGTAGAAATTTCCAGAATGCCACATAAGTGCTGACCAACTGAAAACAATAGCCTGGGGATGCATTACGATGTGACACTCAGGGCTCTTAATTACCCACCACCTAAGGTGGAATAAATATATTTTTGGTGGATATAAATAAAAACCTACTGTCCTTTGCAGGTGAAGTATGAAGCAAATCACTCAGCTTATTTTTCCAGGCAGTGCTATCACTACATTTCCCATAAACACTTTTCTATCACATATCATACATCTAGTGTTTACTTTAATATGCGTTCTGAACAAAGTGTTGCTGAAGAAGGAATAGAATTTACATAAAGTGACGTGTAGGAGGAGGAGCAGCAAGGTGGTGGTTAAATCGTGGAAAGAACGAGGCTGGTTACAAGACAAGAAAGGAGGCAATGTTGAAAATGAAAGAGAAGGTGAGATAAGACATTTAATGCAAAATAGCCTTTAGGTTCATAATCTACACAGAAAAAACTAACAATTTTATTGCTAGTAAACAATCTTAAGGTTGAGATTGTGTGAGACCAAAAAACAGCCCAAAGTCACTGGGACAGCCTGGAGAAATTTATTTATTTGTTTGTTTGTTTGTTTGTTTTTTAATATTTTGTTCCATCTTTTACTTCTGTTAAAATATTATAAAATATTAGACATTTTTTTCTTGTTATTTAAGTAATGCTGTAAAAAGTCTACAAAGCTAAATGTTCATCGTTTCAAATGTTTTCAAAGGAAAATTTATTATTTCTTGCTGGAAAAGAGAACGTTGAGAAAATGTTGTAGCTGTTGCTGTTTGAGCCTACAGAGACTCTACAACATGTTACAGTAAAGCGATTTTAGTTTTTTGGTCTACATTATTGGACATTAATACCTGACAGTAAGCCCGGGCGGATCAGCCCACGGAGGCGTCATGTATGCGTGTTTCACCTTCAGTCTGGGTGCAGAGGAGAACATCTGGAAGCTGGAAGGGATTTTTTCCTGACTTGCACAGGTGCACGTGCAATCACAGATTAGGTGTACTGCTTTAATTTTACGTGCACAAACTTGCACATGCACGTGGTATTTCGAGCCATTCATTTGATTTAAAAAGTGTGTCCAAACATTCAACTGGTACTCGATGTCTTGTTCACTGAGGTCTAATTTGGGAATTCATATGTTATTACTCACGGTGGCTGTAAATCATTAGATATATAAGATCATTTCTGATCCTGCCCTACTGATGAATGGTTCTTTCCAAACTGTGTTTGTACTTACAGCGTTGATGCCAGACAGCTGCTGTGATAACTGCAGCACGATGGCAACAAAGATGGGCTGGCGGTAGACGGAGGAGCGGAACAGCTCAGGGATAGTCACCTTCTTCTCCCTCATCATCTTCTGGCTCTCCTGCCTCATCTCCTGTATGTCTGCATTCACATCATCAGTGGCCCGCAGTTTCATTAGCACTGAAAGACAGAAGTTATGTCTGCATCAGTTTATAAAGATACCTACAAACCGGGGACACAGTCCTGGATGTGCAGTGGTTCAGATCCAGTTTTCATGATTACTGAAATGCATGAGCATCTGCCTCTCTGTGTGTATCATGGTGAGAACATTTTGAGGAAAATAAATCTTGGTTTGGATTTAGCTTTCATTAGCCTTTGTGAACCTATATGGCTTTGTATCTCTTTCCAAACCTCCTCATGAAATTTTCAGCATGTGTCTCACCACTGCAGGCTTTGCTCTCTTCGTTGCAGTCGATAAGGAGATATCGGGGGCTCTCGGGACAGAAGGGCAGCAGGGCACACTGCAGCAAGGCCGGCAGTAAAGTAAAACTCAACAGGAGGGGCCATAGGGAGGCATTTCCCATGATGGACTCAATCCCGAAAATCTGCACAACAAACATACTGTTGTAAAAACAAATACTTTAAACCAGTGGTTCCCAACCTGTGGTGCTGGACCCCCCCCCCCCCAGAGTGTCCCCTTGAAGAGCACAGCACAGGGGTTCCCCAAGGCTTTAAACATTCAGAGCCATTTTAATTAATGTCCACATATTAATTGTTTCTTATTTTAAGGAAAAAAAGTAAGGCTATATATTAATTTCACTTATGCTATATGGAAAGACGGGACTCAGGCCGAATTCAGTATTAAACCAGCATGGTTTCAGCACGGGTGGGGCAGGGGGTCCATGGCTTTTCAGTATTTCCATAAAGGGGGTCCTCAAGGAAAATAGTTTGGGAACCACTGCCCTAAACTGTGTTTGTTATATGAGTCATACCATGAAACTAATACAAATATTCTTAAACGTCTTCAGTTTAAAGTCTGCAGATTACATTTACAAATCCATCTGTAATGTTTGGGTAATAGCATTGTGAAATAAAAAAGCAGATGTGACAAAGAGGTCCGTAAATGACTCTAACAGAGTTAAATCCATAAATATCAGCAAACACCTCACAGTGCTGAATGCCACAGCTCAGCTGGGCGCCAGGAAGGAGGTGGAAGGAAGATCTAATGTAAAGTTTGTGCCATCATGCTACAATCCAATCACCAGCTTTGAAATAACAACTCCCACGTTGCCAGATGATTAATACTAATCTGCCCAGTGTGTTCCTACAGCCAATCAGGAGAACACAGACAAACTAGATGTCTTCTGGTTTGATCTGGAGCCACTTAGAGCAGCTTTCTGACCCCAAAATAACCTTTCAGAAGATATATTTCACAGCTGTGAACAAACTGTCCAGGCTCCCCACTGCTGAGGTGGTTAAGGAGTAAACCGGGTTCTGATGCATGTCAGTTTTGCTCTCTTCTGCATGATAGTTCCATTTCATAGACTTTTTGATGGACAGAGACTGTCTCAAGCGCTTCTCAAGATGAGGATTAGCTGATTATCTCCTGGTTGAGGATAAAGCCACAGAGCTGAAAGAAAGCCAGATCTATACTTGTTCATTTGCTGTCTGACTGCATCTTTCCTACTTGTCAGGCTAATCCCGTTCGTTTTCTCACCCAACATTCACTTGCAGGTTAGAATCCAATTGTGATGATCTGTTCACCTGCAGTGCATAATATGAGGGGAGGGCAGGGGGTGTTTTTTTCGTCATTTTTCATAATTGTTGTACAGAAGCTGTTCTGGGTTCAAATCCTTTAAAACATCATTAAAAGAAGAACTGATCCCTCTTCTTTGTGCAACACTTCTTATTTTATCTGCTTAAAACCAAAAGTTCTTGTGAAAAAAGTCTCCCTTAAAGGTACAGTGTGTAGGAATTACTGACATCATGACTGCATTGCAGGTAACTACTTCAACATTAAATCCAATTAAATATTGTATTTTTTAGAATTTGAAGAAATTAGAAGCAATAAATGTTTCTCCATTTTCAGTTTGTACATTTTTTTAAGTTTGTCAAGAGAAACATTGTCTTACAAAAACACCTCCCCTTTCGGGTTAACATAATTACAATTGTGCCCAGAAAAATGACCTGAAAGGACAAACAAGTAATAATGACCTACAAGGGTTAAGTCATTGGCCTCACCAGTGGTCTTGATTTAGAGCCATTTTGTCTGTGCATTCTGCATAAAGATCTTTTAATGTAATTCTTCTGAAGAGTTCAGAATTTATGGATCTCACCTGGGCCATGAGAATTCCAACCACCACACCAAGCTGATGCAGAGTTCCTAGAGCTCCACGAAGAGATGTGGGTGAGATTTCCTCAACATACATGGGAACAAAGCCGGTGGAGAGGCCAGAGTAGAGCCCCACAATGAAACGTCCAATGATGAGCATCTCGAAGGAAGCAGCCAGCTTGGAGAAGCCCATAAATACAGCAGCAATGAATGCTAGCACGTTGGCCATCAGCATGGAGTTCTTCCTTTAGGAATAGAAAGACCTTCCCCCATTAATGATTCTTTTGTCAGTTAAAAGAAAATTTGATACCAAAAATATTGTTGACATACCTGCCGAAGCGGTTGACAAAAAGGCCGACAGAGAAGGAGCCGAACATTCCTCCCACAGAGAAGATGGCCACAGAGAAGGACCACAGAGCTGTCAACGTGCTCTGAGGGATGGGCTCTGAAAACCTGCTGATCCACGTCTCATTGTAGAAGCCCTCAATGATCTAAAAACACAAAATGGCATGAAAAAAATACAAATACAGACAAAGCATCCTGAGCATTTCAGATTAAGTAATGTCAGTCAAATCATAGTAAAACATGGTAACATTTTCTCTGAAAAAGCCAGCTCTGACAATATGAAGCAGAATTAAATTAGACCAAGTTAGAGGTTAGAGGTTACAGATAATTCAGATGAGGTCTCCAAAATGGCCATTTTGACACAGTTCATGAATGAGAGAATCCCCACATCTTCACAATAAACTGACTTTCTATTTGCATAGTTTACGTGGTAAAAGCAGGTCATGACGTGTGAAAGAGCTTCATTATTTTCCTGATGAACTGAGAACACAAGGGTTTTGTTTACAGGGTGCTGCCCATGGTCATGTGTTACCCTGTGTGTAAATACGGGAATTTTTCTTGAAAGCTAGTTTCAGGGGGTGGCTGTGTCTGATCGTTTAACTTCTCCAACTCTTCAGCCAATCCAAAATAAATACTGATCATCCTTAAAAGCCAAACCACCATCACCGACAGGTGTTACTCGGGTAAATAGCTGATAATGTTCCTTTTAAGGTCTTAGTGACACAACTATTCATCTAAAACTCAAATCCATTGGATAATTACAGCATGAATGCTTAAACGGGCAACAAGTTATTTAACCCCAACTGATGCAGCAAGCAGCTCCTCATTTCTAAACAACCATGTGGGGAGACAC
This sequence comes from Melanotaenia parkinsoni, assembly GCA_036919975.1. Classification (NCBI taxonomy): domain Eukaryota; kingdom Metazoa; phylum Chordata; class Actinopteri; order Atheriniformes; family Melanotaeniidae; genus Melanotaenia; species Melanotaenia parkinsoni. The sequence continues at coordinate 29,538,280 of JBAFTA010000015.1, forward strand.
ATCTGTGGTGATGGAAAAAGATGTTTGTCTGTTTCAGAAGGGTCAGATCATTGTCATCAAGCGGAGAAAACATCTAAGGAGATGCAGAAACTACTAATACTGGGTTCAGAACTGTCCAACGCATTATTAAAAACTGGAAGGATAATGGGGAACCATCGTCTTCCAGGAAGAGATTTGGTTGGAAAAAAATCCTTAATGATGGTTCCCCATTATCCTTTCTGTCCATTATCCTATTTAATAGTTCAAGTACAAACATTTCCACATGAACAATGTGAAGGAACTGAACAGCTGCGTAACCATAAGAAAACCACTAATCAGTGAGGCTAACCGGAGAAAAAAGCTTCAGGTTGCTAGGGAGCAAAAAGACTGGACTCTGGAGCAATGGAAGAAGGTCATGTGATCTGATGATTCCAGATCTACCCTGTTCCAGAGTAATGGAGCATCAGGGTAAGAAGAGCGGCAGAGGAAGTGATCATGCCTAGTGACTACTTTACAAGTCTGTGGGGGCAGTCTATGATCTGGGGTTGCTGCAGTTGTTCAGCAACATTAGATATTAAAAGATGATAAGACCTTTATCTGTCCCACAGGGACATTTTATTGCAACAGCATCAAAAACAGAGGGGGATCAGAAAAAGTAAAGCCTCAAACATGATGAAACAAAATAAGAATTAAAAGGAAAGTAAAAGGAACAGTGTTAAAAAAATAAAGAATTATGAAAATGAAAAATTGTTTAATGTTTACAATATGTACAATAGTAATTTACATTTCCTTTGTGTGTGTTGTGGTCTACTGGGACTAGTACTTGTTACAGGGTGTAATTCAGGGGTGGGGAACCTTGGTTCTGGAGAGTTGCGTCCTTTATGTTTTAGTTGTTTCTCTGTTTCAACACACCTGATTCAAATTAGTCACCGTGCAGAACTTCATAGGCTGGTGGATCCATTTAATTTTAATCAGGTATGTTGGAGCCGGTAAACATCTAAAACCTGCTGGACTGCCTTAAGGACCAGAGTTCCCGCCCCTGGTCTAATGGCTGCTGTCATACCTGCTCCTCTTTCACCAGTATGCTCATCTTCACCAGCCTACTGATCACCGGTCCTAAGACTACACTACCCAGGATTCCTCTGTTCCACTCACATCAGACTTCACCTGTGTCTTCCCCTCATCAGCCTGACGAGTCACGCCAGTTCACCCCTCTACTTAAGCCTCCAGTACACCTCAGACCATTGTCTACTATGTAGCTACTTTCACTGGAAAGGCTGTATTAAAACCTTTCACATTCATGCCTGCGTTTGTGTTCGACTTTCAGCCAATCCAATCTTACAGCTGCAGGACGGAAGGATATGTGAGGTGAAGGAGTCTGTCACTGAAGGAGGTCTGCTGGGCTGTCAAAGTGTCCAGGAGGGCTTGGGAGCTGTTCTCAAACATGGTTGACAGCTTAGTCATCATACTCTTCTCTCCCACCACCAATTTAATTGGCTCAAAGTGGTATCCCAGAACAGAGCTGGCCTTCTTGATCAATTTGTCCAGTTTCTTCCTTTCAACAGCAGATACCAGCAGACAGCTCCATAAAAATGACTGATGCTCAAATGGATGTGCCAGAATTTTCTTGAACTAAATAAAGCTGAATTAGTTATCTCTGGAAACAAAGATGTCAAGCTTCAGTCAGCAATTTTAAAAACAATGGATCAATTCCAAAACCTTGGTGTCAGATTGGACAGCTATTATAAAAGTAACCAAATCAGCCTTTTACTATCTGAAAAATAAGGGAACTGATGGCTCAGCAGGATTTAGGAAAATATCTTCATGCATTTGTTTTCAGTTGTTTTTACTACTGTAATGTTCATGTTTGCATTGTTAATGTTTTTTCAACGTAAAAGACGACATGGATTTTTCACTTTCTTTTTTAGCTCATTATTTTATAAAAAGTGAGAAGTTTGTTGTTGTTCTCCGAGAACACTCTAGAAAGTTTTGTGTGATTGGTTGGACATTTGAGGTGTGGCTTGTGAACATGGAAAAGAATGAAGTGGAAAGTTGTGGCTTCCACATTTCCCTTGATGCGAGGCTGAATGGATAGCTTTAATCCACAGCTGATCGAGGTGGTGAGAAAGTACCAAAATGTGTACAACACATGTGGGATTTAAAGACATGGACACCGCTGAGCGCACAACCCTGCCCAGCCACGGACAAAGTCTCTTGTAATGATATGAAACAAATGAAATGAAATTCATTCATTCTCTGTATCGCTTGGTCCATTATGGGTCTCAGGTAAGCCGGAGCCTTTCCCAGCATTAACAGGTGAGAGGCAGGTACACCCTGGACAGGTCACCAGTCCATCGCAGGGCCAACACATAGAGGACAAACAACCACTCACACTCGTTCCTAGGGAGAATTTAGGGTCATCAGTTAACCTAACATGCATGTCTTTGGACGGTGGGAGGAAGCCGGAGTACCCGGAGAGAACCCACGCATACACGGGGAGAACATGCAAACTCCACACGGAAAGGCCACCGCCCTCATATGTAATATGAAATAACGGGGTTAATTGTTCATTGCACATAAAAACACAGACACCCCCCCTACAGTCATCCCACCCCATCGCAGACTAAGCTTCTCGTGGAGTAAGAATTGACTGGACAAAACAAACTTTTTTTCTTGTTCTTGTGAGTTCGACAACAAGAACAAACTTCTTGCTTCTCATGGACTCTTTAACAAGTTTAAAAAGAAAGTGAAAAGTACATGTTTTGTAATACTATTTTGTATAAATTACATTAAATAACAATGCAAACTTCAATTGAATAAGGGCCCATTTATGTTCCGTTTATGTACGTAACTAGATACATCTGAGTCCCTGCCCTTACACTGGCATGGCTGTTAGCCAAAAACTCCACTAGAGGGCAGCACAGAGCTCAATGTTCACCTCCAACTTCTGACTTCAGTTTCAGACAACAGCAAACATGGTGTCAGTGGAGGAGATGATGATAATATACATTTCAGAACAAGACAAAAGGAGGCACCGCAGTAGATGACGTTTTTCTGTTCAGCCATTAAATATGTGGCAACTTCTATCTTTTCACTGGTTGCACATCAGCTATAATGCTCAACACTGCCCCCACAGTTTCCAGTAGTCCTACTCCATTTCCTCCATCAGGGTAGGCATGTACTAGGGTCTCGAAAACGGACCAATTACTTTAGTAAAGAACGCAGAAGATAGGCGAAATGCACCATATCCATCTTTAGCATAGAGCATAAATGGGCCGTAACAGTGAATATGACAGAGGAACTCCACTCCTCTGCATCATTTAATCTATATACTATTTTGTTTACGACATCACTTTCAAGCTCGACATGTAACAACTAGTTACTTTGAGCTGCTTAATCCTTAATGCCTCAAACTGCTGCACTATCTCATTAACCTGCTCCCTGTCGTTTTACATTTGTCATCCTTCTTTAGACAACTCACAAGCTCAGAAGATTTACAGCTGCCTGACAGACTTAAATTAGCATCCAAACAAAGAAGTCCCACATGTCCATGTTTTTCATGTTTTATTTAGATCCATTTAATTCAACTGGTTTATCAACTGTGTAATTTGTCATCCTGGTTTCCTAAACTCTACATTTCTCACTTTAATCTATCCAATAAGCAAACATTTAAATCCATATCAGTTCAAGAGTTTATCATCCACCAAGTTACGTTTAAGATTTGAAATACAAAACTGGACCGATTTTTTTCTCTCAGGAAACTAACTTTATTCAGAGATGAAAACATTTCCTGAGTTTATCAGCAATTGTTTGTCATTTTAACAAAGCAATGCAGAGTTTAAGGTTGGGCATTTCAGATTCTAAAAATGAGTAATAGTAAAGGTAGAAAAAGTTCATCCTTCCTGGGTTCATCCTGTATGGAAATAAAAAATATGGAATGGTGGTCCTGCTTTCCCTGGTCACTTTTCCTCGCACATTTCTTTAAATGTTGGACTTATTAAATGTCATGCCATACTTACATTCTGAGGAGCATTGATGACTCCCGTGTTGTATCCAAACTGCAAAGAGCCAATCACAGCCGTGCCAACAGCCATCATTAGCTGGGGTGTCACCTGTCGGCAGGACAGAGGAACAGATGCAAAAAGGGGGCAAAAAGAAAGACTATGACTTTGTGGTAGTTTAATTACATGTTGTAAATTTACGATTTTATGCTGTAAATCTGAAATCTGAAGCTCCTGCACCACCAGCTTGTTGCTTACATTGTAAGAACAAATCTAAGTACTTGTTCACACTGAGGGGATTTCTCTGATGAGTTCTCATTGTACAAGTTATTAAATTTGGGCATGAGGACTTAATGAAAGGTTCTTTACTAAATCAACTCCAAAAACAAATATAGCATGTTCCAATAGTTCAGACATAAATGAAGTACCCGACTAACCATCCACACTGATCTAAAAGTCTGAGGTGCAAAAATCTTGTGTCTTATTTACCTAAACGTTTAAAGGTATTGATGCATTATGAACCCAGAAAAATCTACAAAGATGCTTTAATACTTGCATATCAAGAGGCTTTTGTTATTTATTATTAGTTATGAGATTTTAAATATTGCCGACCCTCTTTACTACAAATAAAAATTAAATTTCATGTCATTTTGTGTTGTGTTTGTGGAGCAGTGTGTCAGTGTGGATCTACACTGCAGGAAACAGTAAGACTAAACTAAACAATGTGGATTTTTAGTCTGGGATGACAGGCCCGTTTTGTTCTGGACCTACTGTTCAGCACCAAAATTCAGGTCCCGAAAAAGGCAAATTCAATAAACTTATAACTTAATGATAATACATGGACTGAATGACACCATAGGTAGCGTGTAGCTGTTGTTAGCAACTGTTCAGTGTTTTGGCCTAAAGAGCTGAGTATTACCGATGGGTCTGTTCCTGAACACACAATGTCTTCACACTTTGGAGAGGAAATTAATTTATTTTAGAACTAAAGTAAAACATTACCATGTCTGTAACATTCAAACAGCACGGCAATATGTACCAGCTGCAGATCCTATCAACAACTGGTAAACAAATACAGATAAACAAACACCAATTAAAGCTATAAAATTATGACCACCTGCTTAATATAGAGATGGTCTTCATCGTGCCGTTAAAAGAATCCTGACCTGTCACACTGTAAACTGTAACACTGGCTTTAATAGAATATATTTAGTGGACATAACTTATGTCATATTTGGATGAAAATATTGAATGAATTAATGTATTTATGTTGAATCAATGTAGATAAAATTAATACATAAAAAATGTTATAATTCATTGTATAAAATTGCACTTTTACTTTGGAAGCTAAGTAATAGTTGAAAGTACT
>JBAFTA010000015.1:29581916-29617273 GCA_036919975.1 Melanotaenia parkinsoni
CTCATCATGGATGCAGCCGACAAACCTGCAGCAGCTGTGTGATGCTGTCATGTCAATATGGAGAAAACCTCTGAGGAGGGTTTCTACAACTTGCTTCCATCTATCAGACCAGGAATTAATGCAGTTCTGGAGGAAAAAGTGGGTCCAACTTGGTACTAGAAGGTGGACCTGATAAAGAGGCTGTTGAGTGTAGAGGAAAAAGACTGTATTTGAATTAATAAAAAAAAAAAAAAAAAAGCTTCTGGTAAACTCGGACATACCATAAAGAAACAAATCAGCTTTTTGCAATGTGTTTAACAGTTAAATATGTTGTGATTTATCTTTGTCCAGGGGCAACCACCGCTCCCACTCTGATCTTCATTCTCCCAGGGCTGTTCTACATCCGCATCGTCCCCACCAGCCAGGAGCCTATGACCTCCAGACCAAAGATCCAGGTATGTTTACCTGACCGGCAGAAGTGAGTTGATGAATATATTCCACAGCCAGAAGAAAAACATGTATAGATGTTGTACTGATACATCTGTGTTGGGTTTCAGGCTGCATGTTTCACCACTCTGGGTTTCATATTCATGATCATGAGTCTGACATTCATCGTAATTGACTGGATAACCGGAGAAAAGCGGAGTCTTGGCGGCCATTAATGTGCAAACATCCTCCCCAAACTTAAATCAGCCACACCCCACTGATGCGTCCTTCTTCCAGTCCTCTGGATGGGACCTAAAATGTAATCTATAGCTGGAAAACTCAGGCATTAGTGGGACCATTTTCATTCATTATTTGGACAGTCTGTTCCTCTGCTGTGATGAAGAGACCACTTCTGTCCTGAAGCTCAACTAAGTTAAGGTCGATCACCACGATCCAGCACAAGAGTTGACGAACATGTTGATCATGGATGTCCCTCCACCATTCAAAGCTATTTGCTTTTACAGAGGCTACATGTAAATACTACCAGCATTTTTAATGTGGGCAAATGTTGGAATACAAACCCTTAAAGAAGTTTAAATTTCACTCTTAAGTTTGATGAAAAAATTGGTTGGGTAAGCACTTAGAAAATGCCGTTGAAATAAATCAAAGAATTATTTTTGCAAATGTATTTTTGGTTACCAGAGAGCCGTACAGTATGAGATAAACAAGCAACTGCTTTCACATCAATCAGTGTATGTATTTGTAATGCAGTTCTGCTGAGCTGTTCATGGAAAATGGGAAATTACAAAGTTCTGTCATTGTCTGACATGAAGTCTGTGCAACTGTGAACTTCTTAATTTGGTGTAATTTGTTTGTGAATTTTGTTTCTGAGCAGCATGTGTGTATTGTTTAATAAAAATTTACAAAAGGTGTTGACCATCTAAATCATTGATGATGAGACCATGTTTTAACTAAATCCAGGACATAAGAGCAAGAACCTCAGAAAATTTTCCAAGTCAGAATTAATAAAATGTTTGTAAAATGTTAAATTGCTAAGGAAAACAACAGATGGTATGGACCTTTCTCTTTGATTCATTTAAAGTTACTGAATTCTCTAAAGGCTGTTTGTTTACAGCAGGAGCATCAGTCAGGCATGATGTGGATCTTTATATGAATCATAACCAAGAGGAATCAGATCATTTTCAACATAAATAATGAGTTCATCTCTCTGAATTCCTGGGGCCTCATTTATAAAACTCTGTAGCAAAGCTGAGCTCAGGTGGCAAATGCAGGGAAAAAAGAAAATGCGGCGCACAAAAACTTTCAGATTTTTTATAAATCAGAATCGACTCTAAAGCGGGCGCACGTCAGGGAAGGCCTTGCCCCGCCCACATGGTGGCTATAAAAGGTCAGGTGAACGCCAATAATCAATATTCATCATATCATTTCCATGATGGCTCAGGAGGGGAAAAGAGGGAAGAAGCAGATTTTTTTCTGAATGTGAGACAGAGATCCTGATGGACCTGATTACACCTTATCTTGTTGATGTGGATCCTCTTCAGGGTGGAGGTGACTTGGAGCAGCTGCAGGTAAGAGGCTGATGCTGCCTCTGGCTGTGGAGGGTGAACAGTACTTCTGCTGCTGGAGAGTCAAAGCGTGGAAGAAGCTGTTCAAGGTGTCAGACAGAGTGGCCTGCTGGTGTCTGCGCTTGGACTCTGTGATGGTCTTGAGGCCTTTCCACATGTTACGTGTGTTGTTGTCGTTGAAGTGCTCCTCAATGTGTTGCTAGTACCTGAGTTCTGCCAGCTGGATGCCCTTTGAAAGTTGTTTGCAGGCCCTGCTATAAGCCAGTCTGTCTCCTGCTCTGTAGGCTGCATCCCGGCTTTTAGCAGGGACCAAACTCTGCTGTCCACCCATGGATTCTATTTGTGCTTAAATTTAGTTGACATTTCTTGAAAATAATTTAATAAGGCAAATTTAATAGGATATCCTAATATATCCCTCCTCTAGCCTGTCTCCTGCAGTCAGGAAACCGAACCGAAACAAGGCTGCAGGTTCAGATGGTTTCAGAGCCAGGGTTCTGAAAACCTGCTCAGAACTATGTTGGATTCTTCAGCACCTTTTCAACACCAGCCTGAGTCAGTAAAGAGTTCCTAAATGACTACAGACAGTTGTCCTAACCCAGGGAACGGGCAAATTTAGTCCTCAAAGGCCACAATCCTGCTGGTTTTTAATACTTCCTGCACACCTGAAGAAATTAATGGGTGAACATGTTTGAGCAGAACTTAACAAGAAGTTGTTGAGGAAAGCTAATTACTTTGAATTAGGTAGGTTGGAGCAGGAGGACATGTAATACCTGCAGGACTGTGGCCCAGAGTGGCCCATCCAGGTGCTAACATCTCAGATCATGAAAGTCCTTGACGAGCTGTTATTGGCTCACTTCAATGAGCAAGCCAGCACCTTTCAGGACCCATGTCAGCTTGTTATCATAATGTTCTTGGGGTTGAAGATGGCATCATCTACCTGCAACAGAGTCCACTCTCATCTGGACCAACCAGGCAGCACGTTATTTTATTTCTCAAGAGCTTTTATTTGAAATCAGCTGCTCTGTTACGTGAGAAGCTCAGTAGGTGGTGGTGGATGACTGCCTAACAGACAAGTTTGTGAGACTGAAGGATTGTGTCTGAGATGGTGGTCAGCAGCACTGGAGCACCACAAGGGACTGTACTCTCACCATTTCTCTTCACACTGTACCCTCAGACTTCTAATACAACTCTAAGTCCTGTTATCTGTAGAAATACTCTGATTACTCTGTCGCTGTGGGGAGTGATGGAGAAGAAGCAGAGTACAGAGAACTGGTCAGTCAGTTTATGAGATCCTCTGCTGCAGGGTTACTCTGTCCGGTCCTACGACAGCCATGACCCAGCAGGTTTTCCATGTTTCCTTGCTCCAACACACCTGACTGAAATTAATGAGTCATTGTGCGGAACCTGACAGGCGGTTAGACACGTTTGAGTTATGTGTGTTGACGCAGGAATACACTGAAAATCTGCCGGATTGCAGCTCTTGTAGGACTGGATTGAGTAACCCTGCTCTACTGTACTACCGTGTCCAACAAAGAAAGACTTCTAGTCTTGTGGAGCAGTCTCAGATTATCTTGGATGTTTTATTAGTGTTAGATGATCATAACCATTAGTATAAATCACAATATCTTCAAGTATGTAAGGCATCTTTATTAAACTGGTACCATGTATACAACAATACTCTGCTGATGGATCGGACAACATTTTTAATAGACTACATTCAAAGGCCATTCACTCGACTTAAGTTCAAATATAATCATGAGAGATCTGGTAATGTCTGAAAATGGAACAATAATTCATGTATTAAGAATTCAAGGTCGAAGACTTAATTATAAACAGCCATATCTTATTAAAACATTTTATAACAGCGCCCTCTGCTGTCCAACGCTCTGTTTCACACAACAACCAAGCCAGTGCAAGGACTGTCAGAGCTACGCCCCAGATCCTGTCTTCTCCATCCGTGATGTGTACTAAAATACCAGATTAGGCTCCACGGTAGAAAAATCAGCTTGTCTCTAAAGAAAATAGGCCTCCGTGTTAAGGAACCACAGTCTCCACAGTGTGAAACAACATGGAGTGCTGCTTCTGTCCCATTCACATCTGTTTACAAACCAAAGCTTCGCTCAGCCTTCTCGGACTTTGGCAGCAAGTGCAGAATTCTCCTGTCGGATCGCCTTGTAGTCGTCCAGAATCCTCTCCAGGTTAGCCACAGTTTTGTTGCTGTTTTCTGTTTCAATCTGCAAACAACAAACAAACTGTGACAAATTGTACTGCAGCTACCTTTATCTGCTGCTGCAGCTGGAAATGATGAATATTCAGAAACAGCAGTTACAGCTAAAACAAAGTGCTGTACATCTGAGACGGGCCAAATAAAAGCATAAAAACACACTATTAAAAGGAATAAAATATGATAAAAGTAGTTTAACTCTGCTCAAGTTAATATAACTGAGGTGCTCAACTTTGTAGTGTCTAGTATGTGTAGACAACCAAAACATATCGCAGCCTAGACATCAGCTGTGGAGCCTCTAACATCCTACCTGCTCCTCCAGATCTCTGATCTCCCTCAGGATTGTGCCAGTGTCCTCGATGGTTTGGATCAGCTGATTACAGTTCTATAGAGGACAATGGAAAGAAAATGTGTCAGCCTTTCCTCCTGGTAGGAACCACAAGTAAAATGGGAAAATGAAGAGGGGATGGCGTACTTCATGCAAAGCAGCCAGGTACTTGTAGGATTTTCGGACGGATTCATCCTTCTTTGCATCCTGAAAACAAGAAAAACAGGAATTAACTAATGGATGAAGAACCACATTTAAAACATTCATTTGAAGAGTTCACAGGATAAACGGGCAGATATTTTTCCTTCAGTGAACTTCAATTTCATCCACAGAGATGGCTCAGTGATAGATGTTACATTTATAACTCAAATACGGCATCATTTTTATTAATTAAAAGGGTATTACTTTAAATTAAAGGGAAAACGTTTTGTACAGCACCACCCACATGACCCCAAACATCGAGAAAAAGAAAATTCACAATGGTGTTGATGGAGCACCGCTTCAGAGTACTTCGGGGGGGTTGATGATGCCAGTCAGACCTGGATTTTTTTTTTTTTTTTTATATTAAGACCTTTTCTTTTATATTAATGTGTAGTTTTGTTTTAACACTTTACGCCCTGTAAATACTGTTTTTCTCTTCTGTCTGTTTTTGTGTTCTTTTAGTTTTTCTTGTTTCATTTTCATTTATTTATTTCACACATGGCTATGAACAACATCAAATTATAACAGAACATCAAAACAAGGAGCAGGACGAAGTTAAACTTATAACACCCGCCCCTGTCTTAAACAAAAACTCACATGTAAATGTTCAGTCAGCTAATTACATGACAATCAACGAATCCTTAACATACACATTACAATCCACACCACTGCCATCGTTGGCACTCCGAGACAAATCCTGACTGAATTAAAGCACTGCAACCTTCTCACTTCTTTTCAGAGGATTTTTTTTGTTTCACATTAGGATCAGTGTTGCTGTTAGACTGGATCGGTTCGGCTGTGTTCGGCGCCTCAGCTTTCTGACCATTCTGCCAGATAATCACATCCTTATTAGAATACAAGAGCAGGAAAATAAATGTGGTACAAAATCCCTGAAAAAAAGCATTTCCCCTTTTTTCATTTCACCTCTGAATATTTAATTAACGCTGAGGATTTATTTAATAATCTGGGACGTGTTGATGTTACATTCTTCCCTCCTGCTGCTGTCAATCAGCCTGTTTTCTAGCTTTAATCAAGTCACATTAAAACCAAAGCAGAAATAGCATCGCTGTAAAATACCCATGTTTTCATGCTTGTTTATTTATTTATTTCTTTTTCTGTATTTGTTGATGCAATACTACAAATTTCCCTGTTCAGTAATGAATTATTCTAATTTATCCCAATACTCATTTGCTTTCACAGGAATAATTATTTACCTAGTATTCACCTGTGTATCTGATTGATTAAAATGGTCTCTTTCATGATAATATATAGGACGCCGTTTCTACAGGACAGATAGCTGGTGTGTTTCAGATCCTGGTCATCACGAGTAAATGGGGTAGTGTTGTAATGAAAGCTGTCATGGTGAAGCCCCATGCCTCCCAATAAGCAGGTTGCACAGAGCTTGTACACACAGCTGAAAGTAAATGCGGTTTTATTGTTTTTGTCCATCTAGACACACTGATCTGTGTAACTCGGGTTGTGTTGTGTTTCTGGGGCTGCACACCATTTCAGATGCTACAGGTAGCACCTGTGTGACCATTTAAGTCTTACTATGTGGCGTTTGCCAGCGACTGACTACATTCAGTAACATGAAACAACAACAACACAGTTTAATGCAGAAGTACTTACTGAAAGACTGGAGTTGCCACATGTCTGCTCCTGTCTCTCATTTCCAGGAAGTTTCCTGGTCAGGTATGGCGTATGACATGGCATGGTGTGTAAGCACGTCTAAGGAGTCATCTTACTGATGTAACTGATTCTTTTTACTCAATGACCCATATATGGAGCCAATTAGAATATTTTAGTCTTAACTAATTTTATTGGGGAGTTGATTTGCACATCAATGTTTTTTTATATTAGTATTGCCTTTTTTTGTAAAATGAATGTGAATTAACAATGGTTTGTCTTGTGCGAGGGGTTCATGGTATAAAGCTGGAGTGGAAGTGGAAGCAGGTTTGGGCCTGGAAGGTCAGCAAGAACTAGAACCTAGAGGTACAGGAAGAACGAACCTCTCAAATGATCTCTTACAGCCAAATATTAATACAACTGAGCTTTGGTACCTTGAAGACTAGCTCATCGGTCACAGCAAAGGTCCGGTCCAGTTTTCCCGTCAGACTGTTGATCTCCTTCTGCAGCTCCTTCGTGTCTGACAAAATCTGCAAGAAAAGTCAAAACGCCATCAATGAGACATTAAAACTGACGAGTCCACCAATGGGACTCAGAACCCAGACCTAAGCAGACTAGCTGTGCACCAGCTGGTTTTAATTGTAATGTGCCTTTTAAATAATAATAAAAAACATGTTATGAATGTAATACCTTTGTAATTTCCTCCTTCTGTTTTTTGATGTTGTTGACGATTTCTAGAATCCTCTGAGTGTACGCCGACCGGGACACATCCTGAGGAAGGCTTTCCAACTCTGTGACCTGCGATAAGAGAACAGGGATAGGACTGACATGCAACTCCACCTACACAAGCTTACAATGATCACCTGAATCCCTAAACGGAGATATTTATCTCAGCCAGATCTTCTCCGTTACCAGCTGTTTGTACGTTTCTTCCTTCTTCTTCGCCTCCTCTGTGGCCACACGGATTTTTTCATGCAGAGTCTTGATCTCTGACAGTTTTCTGGATGACTCCAGCTGTGGAATAAAAGGGCAAATTAACACTAAATTCATGTGTGCTGTGACACACACTCGTGTTGCGCCACTCACATCTTGGCTGCTGCAGATTTCTTTTAGTCTGCGGTGCTCATCGATGAGCGGCGCGCGATGCTTCTCCCACTGAGACGCCAGGTTCACCACCCGCTTAGCGCTGGCCTCCACCACAGACTGGAGGAAGGAGCAGGAGGAGGCGGTAAATCTGAGCCCTCCACTGAGGCAGGAAACCTGCCGGCATGCATCCATCAGTCCTCTTACCTGAAGCTTGAGCAGGTTGTCGTCTGCATCTGGCAGCAGGTCGATGGTTTTCTTCTTCACCTGCATCTTCTCCTCTTTTCCAGTGTTTCCCAGCTCCCTCTGCTTCAGCTCATCTAACACCTACAGTAAAAAAACACCACACACCGGAAGAAGGATGGTAATCAAAACCCAGTATGAATTGGGACGTGCTCTCTACATTGCGCATCAGGCCATGATGTGGAGGTTTATTCCTACAACAGGAATTTACAAATACCGTGTGGTCAGAATGACCACCTGTAACCAAGATGGGTAGAAATGATCATGTTTCCTCTGTTCACACACACAGTTTCAAGAAACGTCAGGGACCAGCAAGGTTTCATGATTTTATTTAAAAAGTTATAGAATATGCTAATTTTAAAACGGTCAGAATAATCTTGGCTGTTCTTGGGTTAAATGTTTACAAAATAAAGGTTTAGAACAAAGATAGGTTCATCACTACAGATTCGGGGGGCTGAAAATCCAGTCACACTACAGCGGTCAGGTTTTTTTTTTACTGCATTCACGGTTGACTTCATGTAAACATCTAGAGAGTTGATGAATTATTTACCCTTTTCAGACCAAATCTGTAGTTTAGGCCTCCAGATCAGTTTTAAGATTTTATAGATCTGATTAACTTCCTTTACTTTTCTTGTCTGGTTGAAGATGACAGAGATTTTAAACTCAGAGTTTACTCTGTTTAGATATTAAATAGTAATGCAGATGCAGGAAAAATGTCATTTTTCATTGTTCTTTCAACAGTAATGCATTAAAGCTGAATTTAAAACCCGTTCAAATAAAATGTTTCTTCCAGATTATTAAATTAAGTTTAAAGCAACATTGCACACGGACACTTATCACGTGCGTTCTTGGAGCTGCTGTTGCTCTGCAGCGTCCTCAGGCTGAGAAACTGCACTTCACTAGTTTTTTACAGCCCAAAACCTCACAACACCTGTGATTTGCTTCACGGCTCTGTCACACACAGACATCTGGATATCACAGTTTTAACAGAGGTTTTGAATGCACAACGTGTCTGAGTCATCAAAGAAATGGAATAGGACATTATTGGAGGAAGAGAAGAAAAGAAAGAGAGAAAGGGACAGAGCTAGAGAAGATGAGTCCACATCGGCTTACTTTTACTATCAGAAGGACAAATCAAGCTCAAGCCCACGAAGTGGGAGCTCGTGTTTAGCTAATGCCTGTGTGTGTTACCTGTGCATTGGTGACACTCATGTGCTTCATGTCTGCGGCCAGCTGGTCGACGTCATCGCAGAGCTGCTGGAACTGCTGCTGAAGGGAGGCGAGCTCCTCCTGCTGACGGAGCTGGGCATCCCCCTCCGACTGACGCGTGGGAAGGACGGCGCTCGTTACCGCTGCCGCTTCCTGCACACAAACATGCACAGTTAGCGCTGTACACAAAACCGTTGCTCTCTCGCTTCTGCTCATGCGGAGCTTCTCACCTGTGTGAAGGTGAACTTCTGAGTGTGGGTGAAATGCGTGCCCTTGGTCAGGATGTGGTCAGAGGGGGCGGAGCCTCTGAAGGTCTGCAGGAGCTCAGACAGGTCGGACGTGGAGCGAGAAACACCGAAGGCACTTTCAGGAGAGGGAGCAGCAGCAGAACGCAGCTGCTCCTCAATGCGTTTACGGAGGCGTGTCAGCTTCCGTGAGCGGTACTCCTGTTCAACAACACCAGATCAAAGGTAGAGGTCACACTGTCGGCCTTGGATGTACGGGTTAAAGTTTTACTTTTCTCTGCCCTTTTTTCTCCCAAATGAGTAAAAGCAAAGTGAAATCGTGTGAGATGTAGATCTGACGGTGGTGAATGAGATGTTTTACCTGTGGCGTGAGGCGAGACAGCAGCCCCTGACTCTTCCACTCGTTGTCCCACTCCTGAGCCGCACTCAGCTCGGCCATGTGTTGCTCCAACATGGATGCCACCATAGAGGAATGACTGGAAAACTGGGCGGTTACAGGAGGAAGGTGGTCTCTGTGGTAGTCCTTCACCTCTGAAAACACACATTTCACCCCAGTTCCGTCAGAAATCAGAACTTCCGAGCATCAAATCTCCAGAGGAACACTGTTATTAATCTGTTGTTGCT
The DNA here is from genome assembly GCA_036919975.1 of Melanotaenia parkinsoni. Taxonomy (NCBI): domain Eukaryota; kingdom Metazoa; phylum Chordata; class Actinopteri; order Atheriniformes; family Melanotaeniidae; genus Melanotaenia; species Melanotaenia parkinsoni. The sequence continues at coordinate 29,591,691 of JBAFTA010000015.1, forward strand.
TCTCCAAACACATGTAAAAGGAAAACCAACCAGATCAGCTGATTTCATGCAGCAGGAGACCCACCTTTGAGATGCTTCTTGCCAGAGCCTTTAGTGCAGCGTGGTAGGCTGATGGGCTGCACATGGAAGCTGTGCAATGCTCCTTGACTCTAAATAAATAAAAATCACATTTCAGCACAGATAGGCTTGGAACACGCTCCGATCTATGTTTGCGTTACAAGACTTTGTTTGGATATCAGTCACATGTTTTCCTGTGTTTATTATTGCTCGTCACAACGTGTCTGAGTCTGATCAATCCCACTGAACTGTGAGTCATAAAATAAATGCAGAATCATGATTCTTGATTTGATTAAAGATGATTTAAATGTGCTTAAAAAATCAATCTGGCTGCATTTTGATCCAAATGTGCCTTAGCTGCCTCTCCCCACGTGTTCATGTTTATTTCTGACACCAGACTGGAGCATTTGAAGGGTTTACCTGAGTTTCACAGTGCAGTGGTAGGCAGCAGTTTGGAGGCACCCAGGAAACGGCCAGCTGGGCTTTGATCGCAGCGGCGATGGCTCTCTGGAGGACCGCCGATTTACCTACATGAGGAGTAAACATCAGTACTGATGATGACTTGAGTACATTAATGGCTGAAGAAAGAACTCAGACTGTACTTATGTAGCACAGATGAGCCAAGCAGGAAATCAGGTGTGGCAGCAGTAAAGCAAAATCCTTCTAGTTTCCATTACAGACTCTAGATCCTACTTCATGTCATTATGGCTGTTGGCACAAGGCTAGAGATGAAGCGGTCAGAGGATCTTAACCATGGATGATAAGGTGAGAAAATCCCAGGTGTAGCAGCCACAATGGAGTCAGGTTCAGTAGAATTCTGGGGTTAGATCCATGTCAACCACCTGTGCATTTTTTCTGACTTGTCCAGGACCTTCTCTCATCTACCATGTCCTGATGCTGGACATTTTTAGAATCCTTAAATGCAACATTCAGTTTTGTTTGTGTGCAGGATTTCCTTACAGATCCATTAATATGCCTTTGTTTCACTACACAAACTGGCAAATGGCTCATTTTGTCTGACCTGGGTGAATCATGGAAAGAGCATGTGCCATCTGTAGAAAAAACTACTTAATCTAAGGTTAAAATAAAAACTCAGCAGTTCTTATTTACTGTATTTCTGCCAATCGTTTCCCAGAAAAGCTGAATGCTGAAACTTTAAAGCTGTCTGATACACAGAAAGTTCCAAAAGAAAACTGGTGCTGAGGAAGAAAAGGTGCAACGCATCCTTTACTACCTCAGTCTTCTGTTCAGATCTCTGGGACTCGAGCATTACCAAATACCCAAACCCAAAACAGCCCACGTTTTAATACAGTTATTCTTCTTTTCTCTGAGAACAGGCCATATAAATTGGTGTGGATGTCATAAACAGACAGATGGGCTCTCTCGGTACCTGTTGGTTGGTCAGAGGTCTCGGCACTCTCTCGGGGTAGCTTCTCCACCAGGAACATGAACAGGGAGCGGATCTCTGGCTCATTGCTGTACAGAAAAGTCTGGTAGCCAATCTCTCCTTTATAGCCAATGTCCTGAAAACCAACAGATCGTCCCGTTATGAATAACACTGGCGCACTTCTGACCTCACATTGCAGAGAAAGTCATCTGTGGGTACTGAGCAAATCCATCACAAGTGACCGGTAAACTTCTTTGTCTCCACAGGGAAATTTGGTTTGGACTTCAGGGCTGTTACATTAGCTGCCTTGTCCACATCAACACACAACACAACACCAAACCACTGTAATCTACAAAATACCATCAGCCACACAGCATAAATATATCCCACAATACCAAAATTAGATGAACATAAAAAAAAAACATGAAGAAAACAAAATGCTACTGGCCAATTTCTTGATTGTGGATGGAATAAATTAAGTAACAGCAGTGGAGCCTGTTGATAAATCAAACTAGAACAAACTCAACAGCAAAGAACCAAACAAGATCTTTGTCTCAGTGGTAATCTTCCTAGAAGATTTATCTTTCCTTAGGTCTGGTAAACAAGGCAAGTGCTTCTTCAGCTGACTGCAAAAAACTTTTCACACAGACAAAAACTTTATATTTCTACAAGAATCTCTCCCCTGCAAATGCTGATATTTAAAATATGCATTTAACATTTATTCAACAAACTACTTCTCTTAAAATCTGATAATCTTGCAGCTGATTGCAGGCGGAGTGAGCAGCATATTCAAATTTTGCTTTGCCCAGTTCAGTATGAGCTTTAGGGATTAATTGAATAAATATGTTTTAGCAAATAAATTAAGTTAATTCTACAAAGTGTAGGTCACTAGATGAGATGGAAACTGAGTCATTCTGTAAATGAAACCAGTGCAAAACAGCTCCAGCTTCTGCTTGGTAATCCGACAGTAATCATATGACCTGCTGCTGCACATCTCGTGAATCAGAAAGTCACAGTTTATTTCTCTGATTTACTGCTTTGGTCTCACAATCAGCACAAAGTCTATTTATAAACTCTCTAGCACACTGTCACTCCTTGAAGCAGCTGTGAATGATAATGGCTATTTTAGTGCTACAACTTTAACAGATTTTACAGGCTGAGACGGTGATTAAAGGTGAGGCAATTATCTTTGAGCAATGTTAAATGTAACGCTGCTAGCCTCAACTAGGAGGACTAAAGATACACAGTATTTTTAAAAAGTCTGACATCCAAACTAGGAACTATTTTGTTCGTTTTGTGGGGACAAATATGCAGCTGGTTCTTGGAAAGAACCCTCCAAAAGTCCCCATGTGTGTGTGAGGAAAATTCCTGTGGCTAAGGCTCTGCTTTTCAAGCCATGTTATAAAGGATGGAAGCTTCAGTTATTTTGGTGACATTGACAAAAATCTCCTTTACCTGCCAGACAGAGCACCTGAGCAGGTAGGGATTGGACTTCTGCATGCAAACTGAAACTGCTGTTAAAGAAAGGCTGCAGATTACAAGGTCAAATGGCTATGTTCATGCTAAAAAAAATCAGATAATAATAATAAATAAAACAAACAATCTGGGTATCATACCTGACAGGCCTGTGCAAGGCTCATGCCCACCCTGAAGCGAGCAGACATGCCGGGAGGAAGGGAGGTGGGTAGCCCGCCGCCCAGGCCTGGATCGATCACGCGCATACATCTCACCACCGCCTCCACTATCAGCTCACTGGTGAAGTGCTTGACGCTGACCACCTCCTCGCTCACCTCACTGGGAGACACAGGACAGTTATGGTGGCGTCTTAGTCTCAAACAACCTCCCGAAGATCATGAGACTGACAGCGATGCTTCCATCAAACGCAGTTTTAGCTAGCTAACACAGCACTTGTGTCATTTATGGTTAATTTGTCAGCATGCACAACTTAAAAAGAAATAAAACACCTTTGTAGCTACTTACGTGCCGACTTGTCTGAGGGCGTGAATCAGAATCTTGTCAACTTCCTCCATCGCTAAAGTTTCTGTGAAGAATTGTTAGCTAACCAAAAGGATTATAGTTCAGTTTCTAGTGACAGCGATCAGATTTATTAACATTAGTTAGCTGATATTAATGTCAGTTTTACAGAGACAAAGGCAGGCTAAACAAGTAGCTTCCATCTTCTGTTTGCCAGAAACTAGCACCTAATTAGCAACCCCTGCATTCCTCTTTCCTGACAAAACTCATTTTATCTTTACGGTGTTGCGAAATAAATATTTTTTTTTTTCTAGTTACAGAGTCTCTTGCATCTTTTATCAACTGAGTCAAACCGTAGTAACTGCAGCAAACCTCATAAATATGACTTTTTCTCCCCTTTTTTCCCAGATTGACAGTTACAAGCGAATAGAGCAGCGGCGTTTCTGGGAAGTTGAGTTTTATTGCGTTAAAAGTTGAACAGGAAATGGGAAGTTCAGAAATACATTTCCCATCATGCATCAAAATTGACAGTCTCATGACCTGACGTTGCGTTCGGTTACATTTGGAAACTCAAAACTATCTCCTCGAAAGAAAAAATCTAATGAAAATGTCACAAGAATCAGAGTTCTCTTATCTATAATGGCCCTGAAATATTAACTCGTTATGTGTGTTTATTTTTCTTTTGTTTTTTTATTATATATGTATATGTATATATATATTAGTACATGTACTTTATATATTTCCATGTATTTTTATGTATATCTTTTTAATTACCTCATTTTTTACAGTGTTTTATTATTTTATTTTCATTAGCTTATTTTACCCTCTTTTTAAAAATCTGTTTCTTTACTTATTCCCTGATGCTCCAAGCAGTCAATCAGCTGCCTCTGGATAGGATTTCTTATATATTTATAAAAATGAAAGAAAAATACATATACATGTTGAAATGTATAAATAAACAAATCAATTTAAAAAAAATAATAAAATGGATTGGAATTGGAATTATGTGTAGATGCATCCCTGGCCCTTCCCTTGAGTTGAGGTGTTTTTCAATGCTAGAATTATTCATAGCTCAGTGTTATGTGGCTTAACAAACAAGCATTTCTCAGTTAATGGTCAGATAGTACTGGACTGATAAGTAGCCAACAATCAAACACAAACTTTGAAAGAGCACCAGAAAGCATTGAGAACTGCTGGCATCGGAGTGGAAGACGTGGTTATCTTCCTGCTACACCTTGCTCTGGCTCACCTGGAGAAGCCCAGCAGCACTGTAGCAAAGTGGATTCTGCACTTACCAACCAGTTTGTGAGAGCCCAGGACTGTGTCTCGCCTACTGACCTGCAGCGTAGGTGTCCCCCAGGGGATGGTCTTGGTCCTGTTTCTCTTCACCCTCTATACTGCAGACTTCATGTACAACACGGACAGCTACAATTTGCAGAAGTACTCAGATGACTCTGCGATTGTCAGACTGATAACGGAGGACGACAACGTGGCGTACAGAGGACTGACACAGAACTTTTTGGACTAGTGTCAACAAAACCCCCTCCTGATCAATGTGGAGAAAACCAAGGAGATGGTGGATTTTTGCAGACCCGGTCTGCCATCCCATCACTGGTGAACATCCAGGGAACGGACATTTAGAGATTGGACTCTGGGTATCTGGGTGTTCAGCTAAACAATGAACTAGACTGAACTCATAACACAGATGCAGTGCACAGGAAGAGCAGGTCTATCTTCTGAGGGGACTGTGGCCTTTGGGAATAAAGGGGGCACTCCTGAGGACCTTCTATGATTGTGGTGGCATCAGTCATCCTCTACGGTGAGGTCTGCTGGAGCAGCAGCAGCACAGAGAGCGAGAATAAGAAGCTGGACAAGGTCATCAGGAAGTCCAGCTCTATCCTGTGCTGTTCTCTGGACTCAGTGCAGGAGGTAACGAGGTCCTAGTAAAACTGTTATCCATGCTGGACCATGAGTCGCACCCCCTGCAGGACGTCCTGTCTGCTCGGGAGAGAAACTCCAGCGATAGACTGATCCATCATTGCTGTGAAAGAGATACCACGGGTCTTTCCTCCCTGTTGCTGTCACACTTTACTATGAACACATGGAAACTGTCTTTACATGTTTGTGTGCATACTTATATACAGCACATACTCACCCTGCCAGACCATATACTGTACTTATTATTTATTATCTGTGTGTGTGTGTGTTCTTAATTGATATCACCTATGTGCTTCTGCGTACTGCACCTGTACTGTTGCGACAATTTCCCCACTGAGGGACTAATAAAGGTTTTCTTATTCTTATTATTCGTACTGATGAAGATCACTTAAGAAAATTAGAAGAATTTCTGGCTTATTGGAAGAGAAAGATTTTAAAAATAGGTTCAAGACTTTTCGCAACACTGTATATATATCTGTACTTTTTATGTGACTTTGTTTTGCAACGCAGGACGTTTTATCTGGATCTGGATGGCAGTGATGTCAGCAAACTGAGGACACGCGCGTGTCCAGCAGGTGGCGCAAGCGCAGCTGTAAACCTGCAGAAGAAGATCGTGAACTAGAGGAACTCGGTCCGTGCTAGCATCACCATGTAACGATGGCGGTGTCGATATAAGTAAAACAAAACCTCAGAGGGCCCGTCCTGATCCAAAACGGGGTCTTTAAGATGGCAGGCGAGGAGGAGAGGGGGGTGGTTCGTGTCAAAGTCAAGGTAAGAGGATCGGAGGCTGCCGGGCAGCTCCGTTACCCCGGCTGGTCTACAGCCTGTTTACTGTTTGCTTTCTCTTTACGTTTCTCCGCTAACGACAGACTTCGACAAAAGCCGAAGAGTCGTTGTTTTGTGGTTTTGTTTGTGTTTTTCAATAGAGCAAACATGAGCGACAGACTGCTTACCACCTGCGTGTTTTTGTGTTTTGGTTATCGCCTGCTTTGTTTGTTTGTTTATTTCTTGATTTTTGACCCTCGTCAGTCATTGTTGCTTCGGGTCATTTAGATGGTGGATAGTTAGATGGTTAATTCAGACACTTTGACAGCTATCCGTGACATGCTATTATAAAAATCCAGCTGGCTGCTGTCGTGAAAGCAATGAACCCCTCACAGGTTGGGCTGACGTCACCTCCCTGCTCAGAATCAGTGCATGTGTGCACGCGAGCACTTCTTGACGTCATATGTAACCTGGAGCTGAGGCCTTTTGTTGACAGTAAAATATTAAGCATGTTACATTAAGTTAAACAATGTGTTATCGGTACATAAAGGGAAATAATTTGGTTGCATTATGAAGAATAAATAAATATTGATAAGGACAATAAATAGTCCTTATTAATTACGGAAAGCTGCCGTTAATAGAAAACAGTTTAATTCAAAGATTATTAATGCACTGACACAATATTCTTTTTTTTTTCTGATTTATAAATACAGACGTCAGTTCACAGGAGGTTTGGATCGCTGTCTCAGAGAAACGAGGAAGAAAAGAGACACCTAGGTGTTTCTAATTTAAATAGATTAATAAAACTAAAGTTTTCTTATTAGACCAGCTTCATGATGTGAAAGAAAGCCAAAACAAAACATCTGATAAAGAAACTTAATACACCCCCAATTCCCAAAAAGCTGAGACACTGTAAAATGTAAATAAAAACATTTCAGTTATTAAGTCTCATAACCCCACATTTTATCCCCAGTGGAACATAAACAGCATATCAGATGTTGAATATATATAAAATATGAGCTCATTTTCTTAATTAGCTGTCAGAAGCTCCTCAAGTTTTTCATTTGTGTCAGTCAGTTACTTTACAGACGTGTTGCTGTCATCAGATCCACAATCCGTTCCTATTTTCCACGAAATGGTCAAACATCTGATATGTTGTTTATGCTCTACAGAAAAATCTGATTTGCCAATCATTGCATTTTGTTATTTTACATGGAGTCCCAACTTTTTTGGAGTTGGGTTTGGATATGAGCACAGCTCAGAAAAGCACTTTGAAGTCATTAGATTATTTGCATTTACTCATAATTTTATCATTTCACAAATATATCTTGTTGCTAGGTTTATGGCTGTTTCCATAGTTACCAGTGAACTAATTTAAAAGGATGTGACACTTTGAAAACTAAACCATGACACTGGTGTTAAAGCTGATCTTACAGATTCTGTTATGTGCTTCAGGTTTTCACTGCATTGTGGGAAATGTTTGCCGGTGTCGTTTATTTCGCTAGAATCTGGAGATTTTTCACCGAGATATCAAACTAAAGTGAATTAAGTTGTATTACACTGCATGTTTGTGTGGAATTCTGAATGCAGATATTTATTTATATCCAGGCTGTGTAACGCAGTAAATTGGTCATAATATTGTTTAGAAAAGTACTTTCTTGTGTCTTTGATTTGGTATAAAATTGAATTAGAAAAGATGGTAAAATAATGTGCATTCATGTTGACTTGTGCACCTGCGTCTTGGTTATAGTTTTAAATGGGACGTATCCAGAATCCATATTGTTCTGGCTGTACAAACTGCTTTCACAAACCTGGATAAGGCTTTAATGGTTTTAGGGAACTCTAGTGGTCTGACCGAACCAGGATGTTGTAACTTATAAAAACCCGATTCAGCTTTCTGAGCTGATAAAAGATCAAAGATTCATTAATATATTCAAAATCGTATTATCATAATTTCCCTGTGCAATGAAAATGTAGTACTGACAGACGGCTGGGAAAGTACTTTTCCTTTTACTTTATTCACTGTAGTGTTGTACAGTTACTGCTTCCAAGAACGACGACCCAACATCCTCTTTAAATGAAGTGGCAGTTAGCAGGAGAAGAAGCTGCTGACGTGTGAGCGGACAGGAATGTCCAGGGTTTTGCTTCCTCTTGTTGGGAAACAGTCATGTGGAATTTGGTTAAACGGCTCTGATGTCTGTTTCTTCAAACCACCAACACTAGTGAAAATGACATGTAGTCCGTTATCAGTGGGAATTTACTTATTTAGTACATTTCTTTATTTTAAAGCAGCACTACTGAACCTGGACAGATTTTAATGCAGTGCCCCCTAACGACGGCAAATTCACGACCCCAAGAATGTTTTCTTGCGTTTCTTTGCTGAATCGGCCATGGTGCGTGTTCAAAACAGCCGCTGTGTTTATATTTAGTTGCTTGAAAGCAAAACACCAAAGCTGAGAAAAAGAGCAGTTTCTCTGCCTCGGGATGCTGCAGGGCAGCATCGCCTCCAGGAACGTTTATAAATGTCAGTCCACCATCAAAACTGCTCAGAAGCCCAGAGATTTAAGTTCAGAAAGTTAATGTGGTGTTGCTTTAGAAAAGAAGAATGAAATCTATTTTGGAACGAAGTCAAAGTTAGCCCGAGAACTTGCTTGGTCCTGCAGACCAAATACAGAAGTATGAGGGTCAAATTTCCATTAAAATGATGTGTTGCTGTGTTCAGTAACAGTAAACATTTGTCAGTCAATGCCAACTTCAACCAACGTTTACAAGCCTGTTATTAAAAAAAAAAAGGTACAAAACTGTAAAACAGCTATCAGTTTACCATAAATTTATCTTTAAATGTCTGTATTTAACTATTTTAAGGAATACATACCAATGGGAAAAAATCTTTTTTGGTTTTGTTGTTTTTTGGGGGGGGGGGGGGCATTTAAAGAAGCATCATGAAGCAAACAACATGCAGATTATTTTAACTTATAAGCTGATAATGTTTTTCTTTGTGTTTCTAATAATATTTTCTCCCCTCACTCCATGTTTTACCCTCAGAACAACTTATTAGTCATGATGTTTTAACGGTTGTGACGTGACTCCTTTCAGAAATGTGATGGAGTGCTTCCTGTGGAGTTTCGCTCCTTTGCTGTTGATCCTCAGATAACGTCGCTGGAGGTCCTGCAGCACATACTTATCCGAGCCTTCGATCTGAGCGGGTAAGAGGAATAACCCGCCTAAACGTTTCACACACAGAGTTTAACAACGTGTGGTTTGGCCTTTTGTTTTTTCATCTTCATTATTAAACTGGCTGTGTTTGACACCAGGAAGCGGAATTTCAACATCAGTTACCTGTCTCGAGATCGGAGCGGCATGGAAACGTATCTGTCCCTGCTGTCCGACTGGGATCTGGATGTTGCCTTTCTCAGCGCAGCCAAACCCTTTCTGCAGCTGAAGATGGATGTAAAACCTTCAGAAGACAGTAAGGAGACGAGACATCCTGAAAAGAAGCCATTAAGTGTAGAGAATGTAAAACAGATGTTTAGTAGCAGTCATGGCTTGTGTTGACATCGAGTAAGAGGGCTAATACATACATTAGTTAAGCCAGTTTATAACATTTTAACAAAAGACTGATCACATCACTATATACGTAATCTGTTGCATTATGGGCCTTTTTTAACAAACATTATTGTCCAGAAGAACAATAGCTAAATACACACACACACTCACACACATACAGCTTACAGGATCATTACAGACGCAACTGCAAGTTTTTTTTTATTACAACTGCTTTAAAACACCTTAAGTCAAACATCAGGGCACATTTCAAATAGTTAATTAACATAATGGACATTAAGAGACAGAACACGTAGAAATGCTCAAATAAAAAACATATTTATTTGTTTGGACATGGATAAGGATGGGCTGCCTTGTCTGAAGAGAAGCTCAGCGCAGTGTTTTTTCTCTGAGATGCAAACAGGTTGATCCCCCTTTGACTGAAGTCGGGTGATTTGTGAATGGAGTGCTGCTCAGTAGGAAGCAGGCTGGTGTGTTCAGTCTTTCCTGTCCCAAATTACTCTTCAGTGTAGCACCCCTCTGACTGCTGATATCATCGGGGTTGCGACGGCTATTTGTGCTCGTTTCAGCGTTCCAGATAAAGTTTTTTGAAGATTATTCGCTGTCACTGCCGACATTAACCCTGCAAACTATACTCGAATTAACTACAGGAAACAGAAATGTGACTTTTAGCCCAGTCGTCGTGTTGAAACTAAAAGACACAAAGCTGCAATTTTGGTGCATGTTCTTCTACGTAATATCATCTGGATGATGGGCTTTAGTCTTTTTACTTCATGTAATACCTCAAATGACACTGAAGAAAATTGATGAGAAAGCAAACCATCCACCCCTCTGCCACAAATTCACTTATTCCACAGGCTTTAGGCTGCCCAGATTTAGCCAAACTGAGCTGTAAATGAAGGGGGCGTGCTGCGCAGCCAGCCACTCGGCCTGGGCTCTAGATAATTTGCCCATGTTAACAGATTTAGTGTCTTTGTGAAGATTTGAGACTATTGCTGCTCTTGATTTCATTCAAGAGGTTTTTTTATTATTATTTATTTACTTCTGTCTCCTTTTATGGAAAAATCAGTCCCTTCAGGAATTTGCAGTGTTGTGATCAGAACTATTAACACAAGTTCAGCCAATATCGCAACGCATGCCATCCTTGCACTTTTGTCCAGTCAACACAACTTTAACAGAACGCTGATGATCTCAGCACCTCTCCACGTTACCTGATAAACATACGTCATCAAACTTCCATGTTTCTGATTAGTTACCTGCAGGCTAGTACGGGAGAAATGTGTCACGTCTGCTTCCTGTAATCACGGCGAGGCATCATCCATGACACCTTCCCAGTGTTCAGGGAGGGGTTTTGCCCAGCTGGTTGAGTGACCCCTTCACGTACTGATATCACAGCCCCACGAAGCTAGTGGTGGGCAGATCGATCCAAATGTCGATAACATTGATACCAACGTTGGTATGATACTAAGGATGGGTTCTAATGCAGTAATATCGGTACTTTAGTTTCAGTTCCCTCTCTGCAGGTTGCTTGCTGGTTAACGGTGTGATATATCAGATGTGTCCATCATCCTGCAGCATCGTCTAAACATAAGGCTGGAAAATTATTAATGTCTTCCTAAATAAGGAGGATAAAGTGGTTTTGGGTGGATTTAGTTCACTGCTGTGACAAAGCACCTACATGCCCAAGATCCGCTGCCCTCACCAAGACGATGCCTAATTCAAATATTTAATATGGCGCAAGTAATAATGTTTCACAAACCTGCTGGAAAATCAGGCGTTTTAAGTTGCAGCAATCACAAAAAATCCTGGAGGGACTAAAGTATAAGCCCTGTTATCCCACTAACACCAGTAGTCCCTGTTTAATTGGTTTCTTTTTCAATTGCAGGCCCCGTTATGGAGGACTGGGACATCATAAGCCCCAAAGACGTGATTGGTTCTGAGCAGCTTCTGGCAGAGAGGACGAGGTCTTTGGCATCTGCAGCTCTGCCCTTCACTCAGTCTCTGCTGTCTCAGGTCATTACACCTTCTTCATTGTTCTTCATGAGGGACATTAGGACCATGGGGGCTGTTTCTTTGCTCCTATAGCTTTCAGAGAAAGTTCCCACTCCTCTCTTCTTTTATTGCCTCAACACTGCAGGAACTGAGGTCAGCGACATTGTGTAGGACTCCATTTGGGGGGGTCCTTTTTATTCCAAATAAAACTGTAATTATTGATTCAATGTTTTCAGCTCTTAAAGGTTGCTTTGAACCTAAATCCTATGACAGAAATTTATGTTTTTATCTTGTTTTGTAACCAGCTATTTGCTGGTGATGTGGGTACAAAATTAAACAGTCTGACCACATGACTGATCCAAGCTGAAGATCTTGATTTGGCCTCTCACAGATGCATCACTTCTGTTTAAATAGTCATGTGTCTATGACTATTTAAACAGACTTGAGAATTGTTTTTACACAGCGTCACAGAGAAAAGGTCAGATTAAATTAGAAAGATGGTTTGTCCAGCAGAGCAGATGTGATTCTGCTGTTTGTATAACGGGATTAACATTTTCTAACAAAACAAACAATAAGTCCTCATTTGGAAAGGTAACAACTATAATAAAAACCATTACAAAGCGCTAATCCAGAAAAGAAGAAAAGGCATCCATATTATTTACAGAATATTTAATATATTTATCGGACAAAACCAAAGTCTTTCTGAAAAAGGAAAGTTGTTAGGAGGATTTAAAGGTATGAGAAACGTCTGAGTGCATGTCTGATGGAAAAATCCTTCGTCTACCTGCAGTCTGGGGATAGTTGGGACACTATGTGATCTATGTGGTCGGGAGGAAACAGACCAGGTCAGTGAGTCTGAGATGGATGTCAGGGTCATTTAAGGCTTTGAAGGTGAGCAGGAAGATTTTGAAATCAATACGAAACCTAACAGGAAGCCAGTCGAGGAAAACAAACACAGGGACGATGTGCTCATGCTTTTTTTTTATAAGTAATGAGGCTTTCTGCAGCATTTTGGATCAGTTGGAGCCATGACTGATACCCAGCACAACGAATTACTGCAGTCAAGGTGAGAAAAGACAAAGGGATGCCTTTTTAAGTCAGCAGCTGAGAGAAATGAGCGGATTTAGGCTGGAAAAAGCATGACTTGAGTACTTGTTTGACCGTTTGCATCAGGTCATATTCCTGGATTTCAGCAGCTTGGGTGATGTTTTCTAAAACACTGCCAAGACTGGAAACAACGGACCTGACTGACCAAACACATGCTCAGTTATGAGTTTTTACAATTCAGAAAGTTATTAAACAATAACTCTATCATCTTTCCTTCCAGTATAGTTTAAATAGCCGTGTATTTACTGTACCACTCAGATGGTAATCCCTAAAAACAGATCTTGGTCCCCAAAAGAAAAAAACATATTGGTCATGTTTTTACCTTCAAAGCCTGTTCTAATGCTGATTTTGTCTAAAAGTGCCACATCTTTCCTTTTACACCTTCCTGTCAATCAGTCATTTATGCGTCTGTTGGATTTGTGTTCAGGTGGGACGAACCCTGTCCAGAGTCCAGCAAGCTTTCGCCTGGTCTTATGGGGAAGAGATCAAACCTTTCAAGCCCCCCCTGAGTGATTCAGAGTTTCACAACTACCTTAATGGACAGGGCCAGTTGACCCGACCTGAGGAGCTCAGACTGCGGATCTACCACGGCGGCGTGGAGCCTTCGCTGCGCAAGGTTTAGCCCCTCTTTGTTTGTACGAACATTAAGCCACAGAGTCCCGGTAAACAGAGTTTATGAATCAAGATGCCACAGTGTTGCTTGTAAATGTTCATTTTAGCAGGATTGTGAGTAATATGGTGGTCCCCTTGTTGTTATTTACAGTTTAACCAAACAAGTTCTAGTTTTATTGTGACCCTTGGCTTGAAGAGAAGGCTTGGATTTCATTTTACACGATTCACGTCAAGATGTGTGTAAAGTTGTGTGAAGTACCTGAGTTGTTTGGTGAATGTAATTTCAGTAAGAAGTAGCTTGTGCTGATGTTTCAGGTGGTTTGGCGGTACCTTCTGAATGTCTACCCGGACGGACTAAGTGGACAGGAGAGAATGGACTACATGAAGAGGAAGACGAGAGAGTACGACCAGCTGAAGAGTGAGTGGACAGCTCGGGTCAGCTCCGAGGACCTGGAATTTATCCGAGGGAATGTTCTCAAAGATGTCCTGAGGACAGACCGAGCTCATCCGTACTACGCTGGCTCTGAAGACAGCCCACACCTGACCGCTCTCACAGACCTGCTCACCACATTCGCCATCACACATCCTCAGGTCAGTTAGGCTCTTCACTGAGTTGGCCAGCACCTTTGTGGGTGTTTTAGGGGTTTGAGTGGCACTTTTTTTATAGGATCATAAACAGGTAAATTTTCATTGTTCTCAGTCATAATCAGAGAGATTGAAACTGAGAGTTTAAGGAATGGAAGCAAACAGAGAGAATAAACCACAAACTCCTAAAGCTTCAGCAATCTCAGTCAGCTCTGTTTGCACCAGTATATCAGCTCTGAACCCTCAAATGACACATTTATTTTAGGTGCAGTGTGATTACCAGTCCCATGTAAGTCCATGGTGCTCTTCCTGTAACTGGAATTCACCAGAAAGTTCTCCAAGTTGTCTTCAGTGGTGGTCGTCTTTGGTAGATAAGAGAAATCAGTGCACTGCTACTAAAGACACCACAAAAGCCCCGTTTCCACCAGTGGGTCCAGTTCAGCACCAAACCTTTTGTGCTTCCACAAAAGACCAGAATGTCCAACCCAAACCAGAAGGGATTACCACATTTTCCGTACTGTAAGTCGCTCCGGAGTATAAGTCGTATTTATTTAGAAATTTATTTCACAAAATCCAAGATCAAACATTTAATCTGGAAAGGAAAGTTATTCAATGACACAACAGCACAGGGAACAACAGGAACAACGTAACACCAGGGTTTCCACCAGGATTTTTTAAACTGGGAGGGAAAACTGGTCTCCTTATTACACTTATGAACAGCTGATTGGAACGATGAGAAAGTGGGAAAATGTTTACATCACATTTGGCCTTTAATATTTAATATTATGCAAAATTCACTTTCTGCGAGTTTTCTAACAGTCATATGTGTCCTCATAGCCTGTGTATGAGGCCCAAAAATGAGAAAACTCTGTCACCTCTCTTTGTTTTGTGACCTCAAGAAGGGAAAAAAACACTGTCCCTGCTAGTAGATACTGTCATTGACCAGCATCCCCCTCCAGCTAGCTGAGCCTGCCCTCTAAAATCACTGAGTAGGCACCAGCGAAAGCCAGATCCTCTCCTAGAGAGGGGCGTGGACAGGCACCATTCAAAAACATTTTAAGACTCAGACACAGAAAAAACCCGTTCTTATTAGAGCGCACTAGAGCTGCCTTTGGAACTGCTGAAATTAAGGACCAATTCTGAATTTTGGGTAATAATAATAATAATACTAAATTTTATTTCAAGGCGCCTTTCAACACTTTAAAGGTTTTGTGGCTTTTTAAAGCTTCAGCAGTCTCAGTCAGCTCTGTCTGCACCAGATTATCAGCTTTGAACCTCTGAAATCAACATGAAATTGTTGAGAAAATGTATAATATGGGACCTTTAAAGACACCAAAGACATTTCACTTTAAATATGAAATAACCAGGTCAGTTGTGTATTGCACATAAAGACTTGCAGCATGTAAGAAACTCCGCTCTGTCACCTCTTCAGACTCCAGTGTTCCTTTTTCGAAGTTGCATTATTTGCAGAGCAGTATCACACTTCCTGAGTACAGTTTCACTCTTTTATGGTCTGTAAATGTGCAGAAATGTAGACTTTATGTTCACATGGATCCATTCATACAGTATAATTCTAAAGGCATGGCATCTTCACCTTCATATTAGCATAAAGAACATACCTGGGAGGCTGAAAAGGCTAAGTTAACATGACTAACAGCTTTGATATGAAGGATGCTGTTCATAAAACACCTGGTTTTAAATTCCTTGTGCCTTCTGGTCTCCCTGAAGACAAGTTCTTTTATATAAAACATGTTTTGTCTTTCTTGGATCATAGAGTTTGTCTTTATAATGAGTAAGCTCAGGTAATTTTTTTTGTTTTTTCAGATCTCATACTGTCAGGGCATGAGTGATATCGCCTCACCTATACTCGCGGTCATGGACAACGAGGCGCATGCCTTCATTTGCTTCTGTGGCATCATGAAACGCTTGGAGGGAAACTTCCGGCCTGATGGGCAGCTCATGTCCATCAAGTTCCAGCATCTGAAGCTGCTTCTGCAGTACTCAGACCCAGAATTCTACTCCTACCTGGTGTCCAGAGGAGCGGATGACCTCTTCTTCTGTTATCGGTGGCTTCTTCTGGAGCTCAAGCGAGAGTTTGTGTTTGACGATGCTCTGAGGATGCTGGAGGTCACTTGGAGTTCTCTTCCTCCTGATCCTCCTGAAACTGAAGTGGAGCTGCTGGGACCGCAGCTGGAGGCCAACGAAACATCATCCAGCAGAGACGAGGAGAAGGCGGCTGAAAACGGCCTCGGAGATGATAAGGAAGAAAAGGAGAAACAGCGGAGGAGGCACATGCTGAGGCCCTCCAGAGAGGAACCTGATATGAACAGGAATCCTGCCACTGAAGAGAGAGACAGGCAGAGAGTTGAGGTTGGGGCTTCTGGTATTCCTCAAGTAACCATGGGAAAGTCTGATTTGCAGCATCCTCGTTGTGAGAGGCAAATGAGTTTTGGAGAATTTAAATACTATACAGCCAGAAATGAAGACAGCTTTGATATGGAGGATGCTGGTCAGCCACAGGGTTCGGTTGCTTCAGAGCTTGAACCAAACATCCCAACACGTCAGTCCACAGTCGACAGTGAGGACGACCCTGGAGAAAAAACGCCCCTCATCAAAGACTGTGACAGTGGCTTGTCTCCTGTATCATCACCCCCTCTTTTTCCCCATGGCCTACCAATCTGGAAAAACGGCTCCTCAGTCTCTCCCACATCTTCAGCGTCACGCTCCAGCTGGCCAGGGGCTTCTCCAGAGTCACCTCCAAACTCTGCATCCTCATCCACACCCACTGGAAACGAGGCCTTAACAAGAACTGTCCCGAAAGTAACGGCTTCTTCTGCCCTAGTGATGAGCTGTACTGCAGGGATCACTTCACCCACAACAACCTCTGTAAAAACATCTGGAACATCTCCCTCTCATACTGAGGGTAGATCCTTGCTCTCGTCACCTGTTTTGTCCTTTGGGGGAGGTGGCTCTCTGTCTGGGAGCAGGTCAAACTCTAACAATCTTCCTTCACCTGCCACCACAGTGAACACACTCGGTTCTCTAAAAACCGAGACCACCAGCATCAAACCGTGCTCCTTGCCGCCTCCCCAGGAGTTTGGCAAAGGCAACCCCTTCATGCTGTTCCTGTGTCTGTCCATCCTGCTGGAGCACCGGGATCACATCATCAAGAACAGCCTGGATTACAACGAGCTAGCCATGCACTTTGATCGCCTCGTGCGGCGCCACAACCTGAGCAGGGTGCTGCAGAGAGCCAAGGCCCTGTTTGCAGACTACTTGCAGAGTGAAGTGTGGGACTCAGAAGAGGGGGATGAGGTTAGCTCAGACTCACCGACAGCTGCTCAGCCATCCCCTTCTTCGGCAGTCTCTGCCAGGCCCATTTACAGTCCTTTAGCCTCCCCTCCGTCATCTCCAAACTCAACGTATAACCTTACAACGACCGTTCCTTCACCATCAGCTCAAGTCTCTGTTTTTCCCACATCCTGAGTCTGTATGCATCATTGGATTCCTGTCCTCAGTAGACTCCTGGTGGCCTGTTGGAGGTATAGATCTTTTTCAGACAACCTCCATCACTCAGCTGGGCCATTAATATTATTCTCATTATGTGTATGCCTGATCTACTCCTCATATCTGTAGTCGTCATTTATTTTGTCTATCCTGAATGTGGGCATCAACTTCTGTTCTCTGAGGTTTGCTGACGCATGAAACTTTAAACTCTGGATCTCGCCTAAGATGTTCAGGCGGTGAAGCAGTCTTTTACAAAATCCCTGAAAGGTTTGTCCACTCGGTGCATTTAGCCTGCGTTGCTCTTATTATCTTTGTTTACAAGCTCATCTTATGTTCAGTAAGCCACAAAAGTGTCTTAGCTACAGCACTGAAATGCCAAGAGTCTAAAACACAAAGGGAAATCCAGAATTTGGCCAAAATGTAAATGCTCTAGGAGAACTTTTACAACAAATAAATAAATAAAAGTATAGCTGTATCTTAAATCTTACTTATCCAAAGTGCTGTACAGTTGAACTCGTTGGAAGATCAGGAGAAGAACTTAAACCACAGATGCATATAAAAAATGGACATAACCATTGTGACGTCAAAGACTGTTTTGAAGCCTTAAGGTTTGTATCTGTTATGGTTTCGGTCTTTTTGGAATCAGTTTTAGGAGACAGATTAACACCCAAAACTTTACTGGACAAAAATTTGTTCTTTATGGTCTAGAATTATTTATTGTTTTAGTTATTTTAAAATGACAACCAGCAAATTCAGTGCATGCAAAGTCAAATGCACAGTTAGAGTTGGACCTGGTCGTTTAACTGGACCACCATTCTTGTCCCATTATAAAAAGAAAGAGCAGCTTTATTGGGAATCACCTGTAATATAAGCTTACTCTTTACATTTTTACAAATATATACAAAATTATGGAACTTTTGAGCATGTGCAGCATGCTCATGCCCATTTAAGTTAATGTTTAAAACTATTTGACCCCATTTGAGTCCAGTTTTTAGAAATAAAGGAGTTTGGTTTTTGAATGGGAATGTGTTGGGATTAGGTGTTTCAGATACTGCCCCCTCCCTGTTATCAGTGGTATTGCATTTAAAGGCACTTCTGCATTAGCTTCACTTTGACTGGAAGTCACTGTGTCCAGGTTTTTATATACAGGCCATGGTCTAAACACAGAAAAGTTTATGGGTTTCCCCTCGTCCATGTATGCTTTATGCTAACGAGCCAAATTTATTCCGTGTGTCTTTTCTTTCTTTTTGCCTATCATGTTGTTGCCATGAGCTTGATATTTTTGTAAAGATCTACTGTTGCTTCTGTAAAGTAGGGGTTATTTACATGTAGGTGCAGAGGAGATTCAGATGTGGTGGGACAAAACAGAGAAAAACTGAGATTGAAGATACTTGAACATCAGAGATTCTGGGTCAGTGCAATGAGAATCATTTCAAAGGAAGACGTTTAATCAACTTTCTACCAGAAAGTCGCCGCTGCGCAGATTTAGTCATTGTGTAACTTTAAATTTCCTCAGCTGCTTTTACTTGTTTTACTAAATCTGACTGTTGAGGAGCAGACGATGCTTTCCAACTTTATCTAACAGAAGTGGATCGGTAAAAGTGAAGAATCCTCATCCTCTCAGCCGTCATATGGACACAGCTACATGCACAGCTGAGAGAGTTTCAAGCTTGGATTTAGAGCTGATGTACAAAGTGTAAAAGAACACCATTTCTATATTCCAGTTATGTTTGTTCTGCTTTTTTTAATTTAACAAAACCTGTTTTCTTTTTGGCGTAAACCTTCAAACATGAGTAATACACAGTCCTTAATGATGCTATCAGTTTATTACATGGTTGTGGAGGAACTTTGGTCAACTCTCTGAAGGTCCCACCATATCCTTTCAACCAGGGTGAGGTCTGGACTGGATCATGTCAACATCTTGATTCTTTTCTTTTTCAGCCTCTCTGTTGTCGATCTGCTGCTGGGTTTGGGATCATTGTCCTGCTGCACGAGACAGTTTCAGCCAAGCTTTAGCTGTTTGACAGATGGACTCACATTTGGTGCTACAATACCATACCATTCTATTTCTGAAGTACTTTAGTCAGTTTTTATGTTGTTTTCAAAGTACTGTACAGTAACTATGAGAGAAAATAAGGACCTCAAATGGCACAAATGAAAAACGACCTAAAATGCAAATAAAGGTAGAAATAAAAAAATAAAACAGATCTATATTAACATATTGGAGCTATAGAAATTTATAATAAAAGTGTATACAAATAGTGAAATACAGACAACAAAAGACGATTTTTAAACGAGTTTTAAAACGGCAGGAGGAGCTGCCTGACCTGCAGCCGCTCCTTCAGCATTTTAGGGATTACAGCTCTATTATACAACTGATTTATAATGTCTTCAGTGCTGTTTACAGCATCTGATCAGCTGATCTAAGAGCACATGATGGCATGTAAGAGTGAAGCAGCTCCGAAAGATAAAAACAAAACCTTAAAATGGACTCATAAATGAACAGGAAGCCAGTGAGGGGACCCTAAAGCTGGAGTTATGTGCCCTCCTTTGCTTGTACTAGTTAAAAATTGTGCAGCTACTTTAGAATACTTTGGTATCCAGAGGAGTTAATGCTAGGTGTCCACGTCGTCCCCCCTCCACCACCGTGCTGGACAGTTGGTATGCAGTGGTTGTGCTGATGTGTTCTACTTTCTGCGTTGACCAAACATCTCCACTGTGTTCTGGTCTGTCTAAAGGACCTTGTTCCAGTCTGGTGTTTAGTTCAGATGCAGCTTTGCAAACCTCAGCCATGCTGCCATGTTCTTTGCAGAGAGAAGAGGTTTTATCCAAACGAGGCACACTGGTCCAGTTTTTTCTAACTGGACTGTCAGGAACTATAGGGTTTAACATGATAACCGAGGTCTGGAGAGTCTGACATGGAGCTCTTAGGTTTTTCAGTTTCCCTGAGCATTGCGTGGTCTGAACTTGGCAGCTGTTTTAAATCTTTTCCAGGTTGTATTTACCAGGTTTTAGGGACCAGATTATTTTTAAGCATCATGATGTCCTGATATGAGAAGTGGAGAAGGATATGACGTCCTCTAACCTCAGTCAGCTGACGTATTCATCTGGCTCTCCTCATGTTTTCAGCTACTTGTTGTTATTTCAGTGATGAAAAACAGCAATGCAAACAGATTCTCGTTTTTCTTTAACAAGTGTGATCGCCATCTTCTCGTTGACCAGTGTTACGCCATGACAGCATGCAGCTGCAGGCTTAGACATTTTAACTACAATAGATATAAATTAATTGTACTTAATTGAATGTTTTTTTTATTTTAGTGCACTGCTTATTGCTGTTTCCCAAAGACCATCTTTTTTTCTGTGTTCTAATTTCGTAAAGATGTGGAAATATTTGTCAAAATGAGGATAGTTTCATGTACGACAGCAGCTGTCGCATGGTGACAGTCTGTGTGCTGTATTTGCTTTCTAATGAAAAGGTATTAACTGAATCCAGCTTGTATGATTGATTGATCTGTATCCTTCATTTATTGGTGTGTTAGTTATTGTGTGATAAACGTGATGCGAGGCCATCTGACGCACCTGAAGCATATTAGCCTTTGAGCAGAGAAGTGCCTCATAAGTTTAAATCTGTAACCTTGATTTGTTTTTGTTTGTTCTCTTTACATCTGTCTCCACGGTAACGTCACACAAGCCGAGGGACATTAAACGACTGAAACTGTTTTAGTGCAGAACGTCCTGACTTGAGAAAATGTTGGGCTCTGGCTCCTGATCTGCGGCTTCCTGTTGATGCATCAAACCAAACTGCAGTATTTGTTCAGGAATTTTCTCTTTTCACCTTTTGATTAGACAACTTGAGCTGCTGCCCGGATCCAGGTCCACAACGGAGATCACTACGTCTATGCTGAGCCAAACCGCATCTCTAGTAAAGTAATCAAATCCATAATAAATCACTATTTTTTCATCAGTCCTGTTAAGAAACTGAACTGAACTTTCTTGGTTCCCTCTTCTGCACACGCTCCAACTCTTCACTATGTTTAATTAAATTTGGATTCATAGTTTTTACAGAATCTTGTTAATCAGAATCAGAGCTGCATCAGATTTGCTTTAGATACCAACCTGCATTCACACCGTGTCATCCCCCAACCTTTTTTCTTCCTGTTAAAGGCTTTATTCTGTAATTTAATGAGGACAAAACAGAGAGATACTCTTGTCTTTGCAGGTAAACGTGGAAAATGGGACAAAGATGGTCGAAGTAGCTCTGAGGCATCCTTAGACGCATGTACAGGGTATATTTCAAAGAGATTAGCCAGGATGTGGGTCTGCTATTGATCAAACTATAGTGAATGATTTTCCTTTAGCATAACTGGAATGGACGTTCACATGTTTGAAAATTCATAAATATTGATTATGTCTTATGGTTTTATATTTTTCTTTTTGTTTTGTTGATTTTCTGAAAATGTTAACATGCCTCTGACTCTTGCATTTGCTCAGCGGTTTGGACTGAACTGATGGCTGTAGCATGGCAGAGAGGATCCAAGAGATGCACCTCCTGGTTCTGTTCTTCCAACATGGTTCAGCTAAGCCAGGCCTAGAGCAATCCTCGTGGTTCTCATGCAGGTTCTGTTGAAACAGCAGGAAACTAATTAGTCAGCATATATTACTATTAGCTGTTTGCGTCCTAGCTTTCCCAGGAGCAGTCTGTTCATGGGCTTAATTCACAGCTTTTGTTTTGATGCTTTTCTTTGTGTTTTGCTGCTGTAAGAAGTGACCGAGTGTTTAGACTTGAAATGAGGCTGATGCATAATGAGTGAGGTTGGACAAGCAAAGGATTTTGATTCCAAATCTAGGAAGCGAGAGTGATCTGGGCATTCCAGCTTCCTCCTGATTAACTGCACTTCTGCATGCTTGCATAGTAATTTTGTATGAGCCATCCTACTCATGTATGAAGTAAGTGGTACAGAAGGGGTGCACATTAATCCCCAAACTTCCTCCCAGCTTCTTGTTTGCCATGTGGGATAATTTACGAACATCATCTTTTGAGCGAGCGGCCTGTTTACTCTGGCAGGAAACTCCTGAAGTTTATCCCAATATAAAATTACTTTGGTTGTGTTTTAGGGGAATCTTAACTTATTCACGTCATTGGGAACATCTTGGTTGTCATGGATACCACTCCTGCTGAGCCTCGTTTTTAACAGCTTCATAGTACGTGGACTGACTGGATTAGGATATGTGCATTTGTTTAAAACTCATTTATCATAAAATTATGTATGTGCACAAATTTTTAACTTTGAAATCATACAACACAACAATGTTATTGATTGTATATTGGACACAAATAAATAATCAATGCAACTGACAGGATGAAAGATGTTGGGTTTGTGAACTGATAAATACACGAAACAAATATTTGAGATGCTGATTTTTATTCTTGTCGAGTAAAAACTTAATACATATATTGATTGACAAGCATATTAAAGATCAGAGGTCTGACTTCACTGTGTCTTTGCTTCATTTTAATTTGATGTTAATAATAATCCCACAGTAAAGAGTCTCAGCCACAGTTTAGCTACAGTTAGCCCACCTGAGTTATCGAATAGCCCCAAATATCCAATAAATATGACATTAGGCATGCAAGGCAATTACATTACACAATGTAAAACTACGGTGGAAACAAGGAGGATAACAAATGTTTTTAGAAGCAGACTGACACCATAAACTTCACCCAGTGAGCTCCACAGCATGATTACATTTGGAAAAGTATAAGAAACTGTGGATATATCAAAGAAAATTAATAAAAGTAATATAGAAATATGACAAATTAATAAGATAATAAATGTGAGAATATTTAGGCACTGAAATGGAGAAATTACAAGCATGTTTTCGGGATTTTTTTCTTTTACATTTCAAAATCACCTTGAACATAGAAAAACAGCAGCTGTTAAACAAGAAGAGAGAAGGATATAAATAAACCATTATATAAAACAATGTTATAATATTCTTTATGTTATTTAATATATATATATATATATATACATACTGCTAAAAAAAAAGGGAACACTTAACACAATGTAACTCCAAGACAATCACACTTCTGTGAAATCATTTAGGAAGCAACATTTTGATTGACAATCAAAAAGGAGCGGTTCTGCAGGTGGTGACCACAGACCACTTCTCAGTTCCTGATTTCTGGATGATGTTTTGGTCACTTTTGAATGCTGGTGGTGCTTTCACTTTAGTGGTAGCATGAGACGGAGTCTACATCCCACACAAGTGGCTGAGGTAGTGCAGCTCATCCAGGATGGCACATCAATGCGAGCTGTGGCAAGAAGGTTTGCTGAGTCTGTCAGCGTAGAGTCCAGAGCATGGAGGCGCTACCAGCAGACAGGCCAGTACATCAGGAGATGTAGAGGAGGCTGTAGGAGGGGCAACACCAGCAGGACGCTACCTCCGCCTTTGTGCAAGGAGGAACAGGAGGAGCACTGCCAGAGCCCTGCAACATAACCTCCAGCAGGCCACAGATGTGCATGTGTCTGCTCAAACGGTCAGAAACAGACTCCATGAAGGTGGTATGAGGGCCCAACGTCCACAGGTGGGGGTTGTGTTTACAGCCCAACACCGTGCAGGATGTTTGGCATTTGCCAGAGAAAACACCAAGACTGGTAACTTGGCCACTGGTGCCCTGTGTTCTTCACAGATGAAAGCAGGTTCACACTGAGCACATGTGACAGACGTGACGGAGTCTGGAGAACGTTCTGCTGCCTGCAACATCCTCCAGCACGACCGGTTTGGCAGTGGGTCAGTAACGGTGTGGGGTGGCATTTCTTTGGGAGGGCCGCACAGCCCTCCATGTGCTCGCCAGAGGTAGCCTGACTCCCTTTAGGTACCGAGATGAGGAGATACCTCAGGAGACCATCCGCCACCTCATCAGGAGCATGCCCAGGCATTGTAGGGGGATCATACAGACACGTGGAGGCCACACACACTACTGAGCCTCATTTTGACTTGTTTTAAGGACATTACATCAAAGTTGGATCAGCCTGTAGTGTGTTTTTCCACTTTAATCTTGAGTGTGACTCCAAATCCAGACCTCCATGGGTTAATAAATTTGATTTCCAATGATAATTTTTGTGTGATTTTGTTGTCAGCACATTCAACTATGTAAAGAACGAAGTGTTAAATAAGAATACTTCATTCATTCAGATCTGGGATGTGTTATTTTAGTTTTCCTTTTAATTTTTTGAGCAGTGTTTAAACCAGGACATTTTAAAATGTTGAGGTTTGAGCTCTGAGGAGGATTATCTCTCTATACAAGTCTGATCATGAAAACATGCAATCGCTTTACATAAAGAAAGGAAGAAAAAGCAGGACAATGGTGTTTGTATAATAGTACGAATTAACAGTGTAAACAAAATATACAATAGTCATTGTCATTAACATGTGTAGAAACATTCTTTAATTTTTAATTGCTATAATGCTGTTGTTAATTTTAACATTTTTACTTTTGTAATACCTGGTTTCGTTCTGAACTGTTTTAGTTCTGCTATGAATATTTAAAGCTTGTGTTTTAATCAAAGTCATCTGGCTCAGGGTGTCCTTCAGCTAGAACATCTAGTACATAGTTACAGATAAACAAGAACCAGATGTGATTAAGAAGCATCAGCTATCAGTCAGGTCTGTTTCATTAAATACACACCTCAATTCAACACTCACACACAATAAACACACATCCTAATCTATAAGCGTGAGCAGTGTGTGGTCTGCTCACGTCACGATAATTGACCTTTTACAAATTTAAAATGTGATCCCATCCAGTGCTCTGGGCCCAGAGGGTATGATCTGTCCTCTGAGCCCAGCGCTGCATTGCTTTACCTGTGACCCAATTTAGAATAAACCTTTTCTGAATTTGAAGAGATCCTCTCGTTTTTTGTTTTCAAGCTACCAATAAAAGAATCGGTTTAACATGTTTAAGTTGCTGCTGTAACACCTTGAATTTCCCACATGAGTGACAAATAAAAAGCTATCTTTTCTTTTCTTTTCTTTTCTTTTCTTTTCTTTTCTTTTCTTTTCTTTTCTTTTCTTTTCTTTTCTTTTCTTT
>JBAFTA010000015.1:29635263-29655106 GCA_036919975.1 Melanotaenia parkinsoni
TGGTTTTACTGGGACTAAAAGCTAGTGGGAAGGCTTTATAAGATGGTTTTACTGGGACTAAAAGCTAGTGGGAAGGCTTTATAAGATGGTTTTACTGGGACTAAAAGCTAGTAGGAAGGCTTTATAAGATGGTTTTACTGGGACTAAAAGCTAGTGGGAAGGCTTTATAAGCTGGTTTTACTGGGACTAAAAGCTAGTGGGAAGGCTTTATAAGCTGGTTTTACTGGGACTAAAAGCCGGTGGGAAGGCTTTAAGTTTAAAATACAGTAACTGTGTTACTGGTTATTACTTCTGCATTTGTTTCATGGTGGTCACATGTGTATACTAGTATTGTGAAGTAAAAGGGAAGTGAGCGAACTGCATTGTTGACGTTAACGTTCAGCTTCAGAAGTGAGTTCTTTAGCCCCGTTTTAACTGAGCGGTTCAGTCCGGACCCGTATGGTTAAGAGGTTTTAGAATGGTCCAGCCAATGCAAGTCGGACTGCTGCTTGGCATGCAGGATTTTGATCAAATGCCTAGCGTGGCATCATGCTAGATAACTAACGTGACGCTACAAACAACAGTGGAGGCCAATCAGCAGCTTGTTTTCTCCCTGGCTTTTGGTTCTTTGTACAAATGATACATGCGGCATTGTACAACCGGTCCTTACTGTTGTTTGCAGGCATTCATTTCCTGTTATCTCTCCAACATCGTTGTTTCACGCTTGCTTTTGTCCTGCAGTGACGTTTTTTGTCTGCCAATTATTGGATTTTATCGCTGATGCCAGTAGCTCCAATTTAACCATAATGTACTATTTTCCTATGGACCTACAACAGAAGGGGGTCTATAAATGGTACGTTACGGTTTGGTTGTATGGGTCGCTTTTATAATGGAAACACAAAATAGTGTACTGGAGCGGCGGTGGAAACGGGGCTTTTGTGTGTAACAGAGTGAACACTATTCACTATTGGATGACATCATGACATTCATCGGAGTAGTCGAGGCTTTTTTTGACTTTGACATGAACTAATTGGAAAAATTATCTTAAATTATAAAGTGTCATAAAGAACCTGGAAATGCACACGTTGGAGGATTTCTGCTGGTTTTATGTGATGTGAGTTTGTGTTTGTATTATTGTGCTTTGCAAAAGTCTTGAACCACCCAAGATTTCTTTGTGTCACCAGAAAACAAAATTCATTAAAAATTGTTAAACATAAGTGTAAATCTAGTATGGTATGTTTTTATTTTGTTAAATATGTTTCCTATTCCGGTTACAACTTTGACCCTACTCTTGCGTGACTTACCAAAGCTCGGCAGGATCTAACACACACACCTGAAAAGTTGCTTCTGTCCAAAATCAGCTTCTCTTGCCACGAAAATTTTATTTTATTTATTCACCGTTAGATTACCTTCACCTGTGAACTATTAGTAGCTTATTACCTCGCACGTTAGCTCACTAAGACTGTGTTCAACAAACACTGAACATTTCGAAAATAAAAGGCAGTGATGTCACCACGCACGTATGTACTCCAAAATAACTCCACTAACCAGCTGGTAAATGTAGACAACGATCTTTTAAATATTATCTATTTCAGAAGTGCTTGAAGTTGCTTCATATCAATTATTAAAGTAATCTGATTAATTCCAGATCTGCTTTTGTTAAACATGCTCAACATTTTCTAAAAAAGTTATCTGAGAATGCCTTTAATGTTTAATGTAAATGAATTCAGAGCGAATCAGATTTAATTGAATTCTAATGGAATCAGACTGGAGTGAATCAAACCGAATGACGGCCAGCTCGGATATTCAGTCTGAACTGTTTTAGTCCTCATCACAGTCTGAACCCTCTTAGACAACATTTCCATGCTTTCTTTTCTTAAGTCGTTTTCAGTAACAGTTCTCCAGACTTTCCAAAGCTCTTCTTTGGATGTTTGCAGTTTTTTTCTGTTCTCTGTCCAGATGATCCCACACTGCTTTAAAAACGTTGAGGTCCAGGTTCTAGGGAGGATCCATCCCTCCATCAGATCTGTTTCCACTGATGTTCAGTCCAGTTCTTGTGTCATGTGACCTACCTCAGCCTTTTCTCCCTGTTTCCCTTCCTTAAGGACGGCTTCTTGTCAGCCACGTTTCCATGGAGACCTTTTCTGATGAGGCTTTGGCCAACAGTAGTTGGATCAACTGAAGGTCCAGATGCATCTCTCAGGTCCCGGTTCAGGTGTTTGCTGGATTTGTTCCTTTTTCTTCTCATACGTCACTTTCATCTGCTGTAGATAGTTTTTTTTTTTTTTTCTTTTAGTCCTTCTTTTGTTCTTCACTTGTGA
Source organism: Melanotaenia parkinsoni (assembly GCA_036919975.1). Lineage (NCBI taxonomy): Eukaryota > Metazoa > Chordata > Actinopteri > Atheriniformes > Melanotaeniidae > Melanotaenia > Melanotaenia parkinsoni. Next base: position 29,637,564 of record JBAFTA010000015.1, read on the forward strand.
AGTTTCCTCAGATGTTTTAAGGACACACTGAACACCGTGCCGAGTGAGGAAAAACTTGATGATTAAAAAGCTTCTTTGAAGTAAAATAGACGGAATCCAGACTTCAGAGCAGCGCCGTTAAATCAAACTGACAGCTGACTGGTAACGGTGGTTCTGCCAGTTTTAGGTCAGCATCATGACAAATATCATCTGCTGTGTTTTTGTTTTTTCTCTCCTCAGCCAACCTCAGCCGTGTGGTTCCTCACGGTCTCTTAGTGTTTTTCCCTTCCTTCCCTTTAATGGAAAAAACCCTGGAATTTTGGAGAGTGAGTTAAAACATTCCAGATTCACTTGTTGGAAAATTATGACACTGTTCCAGAGTTTGTATTGAACGCCATCTTGTGGGATGTGGCTTGCTTTCTCTCGACAGGCTAACGGACACGCAGATCGCATAGAGAATGTGAAGCCCATGTTTGTTGAACCAAAAGGGAAGGGCACCTTCACTGAGGTGAACATTGTTTTTATTTCAGTTCATTCAAAACCTCCATCTTCACGGTTTTCTTTAAGTCTGACAACATTTCATCGTTGATGGTTCCAGTTCTGTTAAGACTTTAAAGCTGGTCTCTGTTTTTAGGTCATTGATGGGTATTATAACAAAGTCAATGATCCAGCATCTAAAGGCGGAAGTTTCTTTGCTGTATGTCGAGGGAAGGTGAGGACACAGTGTGGAGTCTGTAGAAGCCCTGAAATCTTTCAGGATATCAACTTCATCTTGCTTTTGTTCTCTGAAACTTGCCAGTGGGAACTTTTAGTTTGGATGTTTATGATGTTTCTCTGGTGTCAGTATTGAGCTAAAGCTGTAAAACGTCTCTTTAAAAATAAATGCACGGAAGAGTGTGAAGCTGTGTGTTCTCAGTATACCAGGGTTGTGTTTAAAGGTCGTGGATGCTTTCTGTTCACATCAGTACTGATGGACATGCTTTCTTCTCTCAGGCCAGTGAGGGTCTGGATTTTGCAGACACATTTGGCCGGGGCGTCATCATCACCGGCCTCCCTTTTCCCCCCAAAATGGACCCTCGTGTCATCCTGAAGATGCAGTTTTTAGATGAGATGAGCCGAAAGAAAGCTCCTGGGATGAGGGTGAGGGATCAGAGTTCCACTGAAATGGTTTGAAGATGTTTAAGTACCTCATTAGTTTCATGATTGTAATTTCTCTCTCTCACTGTCTCTCTCTCTGTGTGTGTGGTCAGTACCTGTCAGGGCAGGAGTGGTATAAACAGCAGGCCTTCAGAGCTGTGAACCAGGCCATTGGAAGAGTTATCCGTCACAAGGAGGACTACGGGGCCATCTTCCTGTGTGATCAGAGGTCGGACATGAAGCTGTCGTCCAACTGTAACATCATTTCTAATTCCTGGACACCTGATCGGAGTTTAATTAGATCACTCCTAAAGATTCAGAGTAAAGCAGGTGTCAACATTTAGCACAGCAAATCTCAACCAACTGAAAACCAAACAGCAATAAACCAATAATATTTATTTTTTCATATGTATGTTCATTAATTAATCAGTTGATCATTTTTGAAGACACTTAATATTTAATTTTGGACAGATATTCAGACTAGATTAATTTAAAAATGTCTCATTAAAGTAATTCAGGTTTTTTACTTTTATAGATATTTTGACATTTTTACATAAAATTATCAATCATTGCAGAATATAATCAGCTATTTAATTATTACTGGCAGCCCTAAAGATGAGGCATTTACTAATTTCCTTTCAGTTAAAATCAATAATGTATCAGTAAGCGTACACACGTGAATGTTCTCTTCGCTCCTTATATTTTAGGAAAATAATATAATTTTTAATTCAGTGGTGATTTTCATCCATCCTGGAGCCTACCCCAGCAATTAGCAGGCGGGAGGCAGGTACGCCCAGGACAGGTCACCAGTCCATCAGTGGGACAACACAGAGACAAACAACCTCTCACACTCACTCCTAGGGAGACGTTATGATGTCAGGAATTACAGCCTTGAATCGCCTGAGTGGTGAAACTTGAGCTGAAAACCTTGATAGTACACAGTTCTGGGTCCTAAAAGCAGTTCTCTGTTTCTGTAACATGACAGGGTAACCTTGGTGACATCATTAGGATTAGTGCTGGTTGGTAATGAATGACCTCATGGTCTTTTAAAATCGCTGCATTGGCTCCCCGTGCGTTTCAGGATTGATTTTAAGGTTCTTTTAGTAGTTTATAAATGTCTTAATGGTCTTGGGCCTTCTTATTTAGCTGACTTGATTTTAAATTTCGAACCCTCGCGGACCCGGAAGTCCTCTGGTAGCGGTCTCTTAGTTGCTCCAAGGGTGAGGACCAAAACATACGGCGAGGCCTCTTCCCGTTGTTACGGCCCTCGTCTGTGGAACAGCCTGCCAGAGAACGTCAGGGCTGCAGAGACTGTTTTTTTTTCTTTTTTTAAAGAAGCTTAAGACCTACCTTTTTTAGCTTAGCTTTTAACTAAATTTTATTTGATCTTAAGTTATTTTTCATTTATATGGCTTATTTTATTTTTATTTCATTTTACTCAACTGTATTTATTTATTTACTCTTAGCTTATTGTTTCTTTAGGTTATTTAATCTTTGTTTTGACTTCAGTGTTTTCTTTGTGGCGATCCTCCACGCCAGGGGTTCTGCCGGCTCAGTCTGGGGGTTGTTGCCGCGGTGATTGCGCTTGTCTGGGTGGCTGGGGCCCTGAACTGCAGCCTTATGGCTGTGGTGTGGGCCCCGGTCTGCCCTGATCAGGGTGGTTGCCATGATGGCAGCCGCTGTTGGACATGGGTGGACTGGCTCCTGATGTGGATGGATCCCCATGATATTGTTTCCTCACAGCAGCATCAATCCAGATGTTTATACTTTTAGTGCTTTATACTACTTTTAGTTCAGAGACAGAACTCAAGGAGTCATGTTTGATGTGTGCAAAGGCTTGTTTTGTTTTTAATATGCATGAATTTATTTTTCATGTAAAGCACTTTGTGTTGCCCCAGCATGAAAAGTGCTTTATAAATAAAGTTTGATTTGATTTGACTGTTCCTGCAGGTTTAAAAACTCTGATGCCCGAGCGCAGCTTCCATCGTGGGTCAAGCCTTATGTCCGCCTCTATGACGGCTTCGGGAATGTGGTCCGTGATGCCTCGCAGTTTTTCCGTGTTGCACAGAAACTGGTTGGTTGTAGCAGTTGGCAGGAGACTTCTCGCATTACCTGTTTTCTTTCTGCGTCGCAGCTCTGCATAGATGCTTCTGTGTGGCTGTTTTCAAATGTGTTAGAGACCTGTGGTGGTGAAGACGGCTGCAGCAGAGAGCTGTGCGACGCTGTGTTCATCAAACACTCAGTCCTCCAGTTTCACCTCCTGCTCCTCCTCCCAAAGCTTCCAAACACAGAAAGCCAAGGAACTGGATGCTCATCTTCCCAGTCTGAAGAGGAGGAGACTCAGTGAGTCTGGAAATACAGGAAGTGCTAACTTAAACCTTACAGTTGACTTGACTGATTGTTGCTTTGTGATCAGATGAACACAGTGGAGCCAACGGGATGGCCAGAATCTGCATCGGCTATGAGAGCAAGGTGCAGGGCAGTCAGGTGAGGCCAGCCAACCTGCTGGACGCTCTGGAGCGAGGTGACAGTCGCAGTGAAGACAACGCTGTGGGGGAGAAGGTAGTTTTTTCACATGGTCCGAAAACACTTTCTGTCCTCAGATGTGACAAAACAAGACTTGTAAACCGTAGAAGCAGTTTGCTGTGGTAAACCTCTCAGAAGCATTTTCACCGTGATTCAAGTCGTGGGTTGTTTGTTTTTCCCCACATTTATTACTTAAATGTTTTAGATAAAGCTTATTTTACTATCAAAGATAACCTTACTAAATGCAAAAAGCAGTTTTTAAATGATGATTTAATGTTTAAACATGTTTAAACATAGCTGGTTGGGCCACCCTCGGTGGCAACGACTGCAACCAAGCGTTTGGGATTACTGGCAGTGAGTCTTTCACATGAAGAGGATTTTGGGTCCACTCTTTTATTTTTGCGGAATTATTTTAATTAAGCTGTATTGGAGCTTCCAAGACAGCCAATTTATGAGCATCTGCAAATGTCATATAAAACTAGAAAATCACAAACACATTGTAAAATTTGCACCAATGAGAACAGCAGCCAATTTAGGTGATAGTGATTAAAAACCACACATATTAACGTGATTTTTCACGAACAAGCCCGCCCTACCAGCGTAATTATCGATAACAACTCGCTGTGGTTTACACCAGAAACTTAACCAACACAAAATGTGTTATAAAGAATTTTAGTAAAGACAACAATGGACTACAAGTGTTGCTGGGAGCATCCATCTTTAAATCAGCCCCAGACCATCACACTGCCACCACCGTGTTTAACTGTAAATATAATGCTCTTTTTTCTGAAATGCTTTGTTGGTTTTGGGCCGGATGCGACACACCTTCCAGAAAGTTCCAGTTTTCTCTTCAGACCACAGAATATTTTCCCAAGTCTTGGGGATCATCAAGATATGTTTTGGCAAATGTGAGATGAGCCTTCGTGTTCTCTTTGATCGGCAGAGGTTTTCACGTTTTTGTGGCCGGACTTTTTCTTGTTGCTGGATTGGGAATACTGATCTTAACTGAGACAATTACTTTTTGACTACAGTTACTCCAGACTAAACGTGGAAAAGCAGCATTTAGCTGTTTTTCTTGTTCCAAACATTCAACACTTTAAAATCCAGCTTAAAAAATTTTCTTATGTGCCTGTGCATGAAATCTGTACTGCATCCTTTAACCTATCTAGACTAGCTTTTAATCATTTTAATTTAGTTATTTTATGATTCTGTTAGGATTTTTGCAAACCCTTTGAATTGTCTTAACACGATTTTCTGCATAGTTTTTCTTTATCTTCTATAATGTGAAGTACATTGAATTGCTTTTATGTTTCAAATGTGATTATAAATAGATTTGTCTTACCTTTTCTTATTATAGTTTTGTAATAAATGAATAAATTAAGTCACAATGACAACCTGCTTTTTGTATTTATTCAGATCATCTTTGTTGATCTGAAACATTTGAACATGACTTTAATCTTTTAGTCGAATACTTTTTTTTTCATAGCACTGAAATTAAATCAAATGAATACTTTATTGAAATGAAGTAACTGTAATTATTGTCAGAATAGTTTGTTTTAACCTAATTGATTTCTTCCTGTCTGTGCTTTTCTTTCAAAGTCAAACCATTGGTCCACGCTGTCTCTTAAGTATGACAAGAGGCTGGAAGACGAGCTACGAGGAGGAAAACGGAAAATAAAGTTGGTGTCAGATCAGGTGTGTGTTTTGTTCTTCTGCAGTGGTTTTCAAAGCCGGATAGAAAGAAGATGCCACACTGATGTCTGCTTGCTAAATTCTTCGATACCTGTTAGATCAGGGATGTCCAGCTCCGGTCCTCAAGGGCTTCAGTCCTATAAGGTTTTAGATGTCAACCTGCTCCAACACACCTGATTCAAGTGAAATGGCTCCCTTCAACAGCTTGTTGCCAGTTCCACCCTACCATGTTGACCCATTGGTCTGATTCAGGTGCTGCAGCAGGAAACATTTAAAACCTCCAGGACTGCAGGCCTCAAGGACTGAATTTGGATATCCCTGTGTTAGATCATGTTAAAAACACATCAAGAATGTCACATAATCTGTTTGACATGTTCAAACTATCCAAGCCTTTCTGAGGAGGCCTGCCCCACACTCTGAAAACGTCCAATCTTCTAAGTAAAATCTGAACACGTTAATGGAATCAGATATAACCAAACAAAACTTCTTTTTACTGAACAGGTTCCTCGAACCCACCACCCGAGATGTTTGTGTTATAACTGCAAAGCTGTCAGTGTGTCTGCGAAGATGACAGTCGGAGCACAAATAAACCATTTTAGTCAAACAGTTTGCAGATGATACGTTTTTCTTTGTAAAGATTTCTCTTTTTGCTTCATTGAGGTTTAATTTCTTCCTAATTCTTATTTTCATTTGCTATTTCAGATGTTTTTAATTAGACCGTAAAGCTAAATATCTTTTGTCTGAAAGTCACTTCGGTTTATTTTAAAGTCTTTAATTTCATTCATTGCATTAAAATTTATTAAATACATCAATATTAAAACATAAAGACTTAAATGTCCCACTGGCTTGCATATCCAAAAACATTTGAGCTCTGGTGCATCCTAATTCTTTCCATGATGCTAAGATGCTTCGGAGTTCAACCCACGTTTTCATTTATTTTATTAGATGTAATAAGAAAAGGCACAAAAACATTTCTAGATAATGACTTAAGTTGTTCAAAGTTCAAAGATGTTTAGCCACAAACCTTCATGGCGTTTCTGCTTCTGTTGAAATATCATTTAATTTAAATTTAATTTGCATTAATTCTTTAAATTAAACATATAAATAAATTAATTGCATTAATTTCTTCCTCTTCTTGGACTTTATATGAGATGAGAATATTTTTCTTCCTTCTTGTTGAAGAAACTGAGCGTCTCTGAGGACGTGTCGGAGGAGGGGAAAGCCAAAAGGGCCAAGCAGTTCCTGGCAGACATGAAGAAATCACTGAGCAAAGTCAACTTTGACCGCATCGTCCAGGCTCTGCAGACGTACAAGACAACAGACAACCTGGACGTCCTGCTGACAGAGACCGCCGTCTTAACCGAAGACACGAGGACCCACAGTCTGCTCCATGGTACGACTGTCAAGTCCCTGAGGAGTATTTGTCCCATGAATACGTAAATGATCCGCTGTGTTGATTCATGTGTCTTATTTGGTCTGTGAGTCACCAACACTTTAAACGGGCGATACTGTTTAAGTACAACAGCTCCACAATGTTGATTTGTGATGCTGCCACTGTGTCCAGGTTTCTACCAGTTTGTTCGTCCGCATCACAAAAAGAGGTTTGATGAGAAATGTCTGGAGCTGACGGGGCAGGGCTGCGGATACAAACCTGGACACTCGCTGTCGAAGGATGAGAAGAAAGCAGTGATGCTGCAGAGCTGTAAGACACACTGACCCATCTGTTAAAATACAGTCTTTTTCTTTTATTTGTAATCATTAAAATCAAATGTCCAGACTTTTAAATTAACAAAAGAAAAAGTGCAGAAAATTAAGGGCTTGTGTTTTCTGTGATTTCTGCTGAGTTGGGAAATGTCTTTTTTTTGCAGCTGCAGTCAGAGAGCCTGCTGGAGGACCCATGTCCTCATCTACCTGCAGTCAGCTCGATACACAGCACCTCAACAAAGGAGGACCGTTCCTGAACCAGCATGGTTTAAAAGAAACCCAGACTGGTAGGAGTTTCAATCTGATGATCGAACACTCCACACTTTACACTGCAAATATCAGGGAGTGTATCTGTGCACATCAGTCTGGCATGCAAGTCTGTGACTATAAATTCGGTACTGCTTCATGAAGCTCATTTCTTCCTGTTGCTGTTGAGTTTTTAGGGTCATTCTTGGCCCGTAACACAAAGCAAAGAGCAGGTGGCAGAGTCTCTGGTGTGTTGCTTCCATGCATGTGCTGTTTTTAACATTGCTGTTGGACAAAAACAATACTGGGTATGCAGCGTTATTACAGCGGCACACATAGAGTGAACATTTAAAATTTCAGCGAAGGTGTAGATGTCTATTCATACAGCTGAATTACAGAGTCGTTCACTTCAGTCGGAAACATAGCAGCAGCGTAGGACGTTGAATTGCCTCAGAAATTACTCTTCTAATGTTGTATCTGTTGTCTGAAATTACTGGACACTTTAATCGATGTTAACACCGACCATGTAAGAATGTAAAAAAAGAAAAAAAAATGTCTGAGGCATTGTTGTTTTCCAGCCGGTATACACTTTTCATTAACCTGTTAAAAATCCACAAATATTAAATGTCACAGAATTTTATTGCCACCTTATAACAAACATGTTTTTAATATACTTGGTTTTGTCACGTTTCTACTAAAGTGTAGTTTAAAAAAAACAAAAAAAACTTACTCTTCTGAGCTCAGTTGCTAATTTGCCACCATCTTGTCTTTAATCTGCTGCTCTGCCCTAAAAAAAATCCTGATTTTTACAAACGCAGCATCATCTGACAAAATCATCGTGATAATTTGGACCGTGATCTCCCACAGAGAAAGTTAGAAACAGATTTATGCTCTGTTACGGGCGTAAATAGCGGCATCCGTTTCAAGCGTTGTTATACGTCGCCGTCCTCATACTTCCACGCATCTTCTGTGTTGCCGGGTTAAGTCAGTTCCTCCACTAGTGGGCAGTCCCGAGTTCAGAGTTCAGTCTCACAAGCCAACGTGAGTTTCAGACGTTTGGTGGTGGTAACGGACCAGTTTGAAGTTGTTTTCAACCGGCCAACATGCTCTAAATGTTCGCATATAGTCTGTCTACAAAAGCTTGTGCAATTTTTACAGTTGTTCTCGTCTTCGTTCTTCTTCTGCTTTTTTGTTTCCTTCCTGATCCTTTTCTTCTTCTCTGGTTTGTTTCCTCCGCTGGTTGCATGCCAGCCATTCTGCTCAGCACTGCCTCGCGATTTCTGCTGGTATTGCTCAGTCTTCTACCTCTAGCAACGGATAACTAAGCTCCCTAAAAATGGACCAGATTACGTTCGCGTGTAACCGTCTTCTGTGTCAAGCATAAATGGGCCTTTACTGGGACAAAGACAGTGGTCCAGTTAAAAAGCCAGGTTTATCTGTAACCGCAGCTTGACTTAGATTCTCTGCTCAGATCTTTAGGTCAACGTAGTGGTTTACAACACACCATGACATGAAGATGTGTTTGTTTTTAAGAAGTAACGGTGCTCAGCATGAATTCAGCTGGTTTTTAAACTCAAAGATGACGTCACTGAGGGCTCATTGAACAAACTGTTCCGGTCAGGTTCTGCTCCGAAAAATGAAGTCCACGCTGCCTTCCTGGCTGATGTGAAAAAAGCCCTCGGATCAGAAAAGTCAGCTCAGCTCTTTCAGGCCATTCACAGCTACAAGAAGACGGACAACTACGAGAGCCTGGTGACCACAGTGGTGAGCTTGTTCACAGAGAGAGACGAGAACTTCAACCTGCTGATCAGTAAGTTCTCCCAGTGACTGCACGTCTCACAAACTCTTCAGACTTTAACTAGAATTTCATTTTTTATTCAGGATTCAGTATGTTTGTTCGCCCACACCACAAGAAGCAGTACAAAGAGATGTTGGATGCGCTGATGGGTCAGTCAGCGTCATCCGCTGATGTCCCAGCTTCAAACGAAGAGCTACAAACACAAGGTGAGTGCAAATCCACTTATTCTGGCAGGTTTTATATCAGGTTGCTGTGTGCAGCTCATCTTCATTTTCCTGCTGTACAAACAGCGTGCACTGCAGCCTGTAAACTTTTTGTGGCTTTTCCACCAAAAATAAATAAAACTAGAGGGGAAAAATCCAATTCCCAAACACACAATAACAACAACAAAAAAGCCTCGCTGTTCTTTGTATCTTAGATGTTTCTCTACTTCTGATACAGATGGAAGCTTTTCTACTTATCCTGTCTGTTTCTCTTTTTTCAGCTACTCTCTCATCTCCTTTGAGGACACAAAGCAAGATTTCCAGTTTTTTCTCAGGCAGCCAAAGAAAATAGAACATCTAGCACTAAAGAATGAGTTTCTACAGATGGAGCAGAATTCGTGTTGAACTGCCTTTTTCCCCCACATGTTTTGTGTGTGTTTTTATGAACTGCCAGAAGTTAAACTTGTTAATCCAGCTCTATTTTTTTTTTTGTTTGTTTTTTTCTGTAAGAAGATAGAAATTTGGAATATAAAGGAACCAATCTTTGAATGCCAGCGCAATGTCAGTCAAGTGTGTTTTAAATCCTGTACAGAAGGACAGATTACAGCTTCTGCGAGGGCACTGGCATGATGGTTTGATGTTGATCTTGTTTGCTGCAAGTTCTGGTAGATCATCCACCTCATCCCATTTTATAATTTATACATCTGAAGCTTCTCCTCTTGCATCTTAGTCCTTCCCTCTAAACAGATGAGTGTAGAGGAGGTGCTCATAGGCACAAAGATGGGGGAGTCTCTGTAACAGGTATGCATCAGACTGAGATGTTGTTTCAGAGCTGTCATTATGAACTGTCAATTAATATGATGCTTGTGAGATTATATATATTTATTCCTAATGCACTCGATCATGTAAAATAAACATGTTTAGAAACATTTCCTCTCTTATATCTCCTCGAGCAAGCTTCTTCTTTCTTCCAGGTGCGTCTTTGGGATTGACACATCATCCAAAATATTCTTGGAACAATTTACAGGTCTTTTTTTTATATTTCAGAAAATCACCCTGATGAGCTCAGCGTTGAAGTTGAGTACATCAATAATTAAAACTGCCTTTGCGATGCAACTTTACTCTGTATTAAATTAATGTCATGAAAAGGGAGAAATATTTTTCTAATGGTTTTTAATAAATTTAAATTTGTGAAATCTTGTCTTTGCTAATGTTTCTGTTTTACCAGCAGTGCTGTAAAATATTCAGATTTGGGGTTGAAGGATCATTCCATATCCAATTGTGTGCTTGGAAGTTTTTACATGTGAAGTCCACAACAAATAAAATGAATTTGTAATTATTAGTTAAGTAAGATGGACTAAAATGACTTTTTTAGGTTTTGTCTGACATTTTTCAGACCAAAATTATGTTGCATTGATAGGCAACTGGAAACTCACTCGTTTTTTAAATGGAAAAAAAATTGAAGTCAAACTCGATATAGCAGCTTCCTTTAGCTTATCCGTCAGTTAAGTGAGCTAAACTACGATAGATGACAGATTAATAGTAAAGTCATGATGGAGGTAAACATTTTCTTGTACAAGGAACGCGCTGTATTTTAAACCGTTTTTTCATAGTTCCAGAGAACATTGAATGCATCATTTTACAAGGATGGACTTAACGAGGTTTCCATTTTGTTATCGCGATACTTTACGTGGTACATCACGGAATTTCCATCATGGCAGGCAGTAAGTTGTTGCTAGAAGGCAAAGTTAGTATAAAAGGTTTTATTTTAGGACTCAGCGTTATTTTAATCCCGTTAATCAGAACCTGGTTTGGACATATTGACTGGGTCTTTGATTATCTGACAGAAACCCCCGGGAAAATAGCGATTTGTATCCACATTGCAGTGATCAACGGCCTTTTGCTAATTATATACAGGGGACCTCTTTACAAGGTAAGCACAGACGTTGGGCAACAAACTTCCTGCTTTTCATTCTAGAGCACATATTAAGTTTACGTGTTTCTTCCATTTCAGCCTGTTATCATGCCTGAAAAGCCAGATGCTCCGTTTAAAGTTTAGTAAGCTAACTTAATCGCCTAGCATGTTAACACTAGCTATGTGTTTAGTATGTTAATCCTATTAGCTAAAGAAGAGAGACAGCTGGCAGTGATGTACAGAAGATAGAAGCCTAAGTCAAGCAAAGCTGAAGGGCTATTATCACAGGAAACGAGAGGACATATGCTTCCTGGAAAGGGTGTGACACTAAAATGTCCAGAAATCTGACCACTTGATTTATTTTGACTTCATTTTTCTTCCATTTTTTTTCCTCTGACTCGAGTTATCAGAGGAAAAAATCTGTTTAATTAAACTGTTGCTTGAATCAGTGTCAATCTTCAGCTGGTTTGCTGTTGACAGTCTGACCTATATTAACCAGCGTGTCCTAAATCCTTACAGGTTGCATTGAGAGCCTGTTTTCTGGGAATTACTTTTGGCTGTGGCTTAATTATAAGCTGCTCTGAAACCACTTGGACACATTTTGGCTGGTATGTATACGAGTCAAAACACCGTCATCAATTATTAAATTATTAAATTAACCACTCCCTGTGTTTTTAAAAGATATAACCCTCTTAAGATCCCTATATTTAACTTTATGCATATTTAACTAAATACTACAGCTACATATATGGACTGTAAATGTGTAAATATTTTACAGCAGTATGTGTAAATATTGTGTTTTGTAACTCAGGTCTGTTGCAGCAGAGTATGTTAATAGGGATTTTTCTGCAGGTACATGTGCTCCCTGTCGTTCTTCCATTACTCTGAGTACTTAGTGACGGCCATCATCAACCCCCGCAGCCTGTCGCTGGACTCGTTCCTGCTTAACCACAGTGTGGAGTACACACTGGCTGCCATGTCATCATGGGTGGAGTTCACGGTGGAGAAGCTAACAATTCCAGGTTGGTCTACTGCCAGTGTCACTGAGCCCATGTTCAGGCTGCTACTCCTTCACATTTAGCAGATGCAAAACAGCAGGATTCATTTGTGCCCCTTTCACATCATCCTAATCATTCCTCTGATTCTGTATGTGTCATATGTGCTTTCATTACAAATTTAAAGTTACCTTTGCTCTGCTGGGTAGTTCATGTGTTAGATGGCTCAGCACCTCACTTAGTTCTGCAAACTCCAACCATGTGACCGTCCATCCTTTCCCTCTCGCAGAGCTGAAGCAGGTGAAGTGGTTGAGCTTGCTGGGTCTGCTCATGGTGCTGTGCGGTGAAGCCCTGCGGAAGGCGGCCATGTTGACGGCCGGTTCCAATTTCAACCATATTGTCCAGAATGAGAAGGCCCAGAGCCATGTGCTGGTCACCAATGGGGTCTACGGCTTCTTCAGACACCCATCTTATGTGGGCTGGTTCTACTGGAGTATAGGAACACAGGTGAGCAGATGCATTATTTGGGTTTATGGTGATGTATAAAGCAACTAATAGAATGTTTAATCTCAATTAACTGATGTTGTTACTGTTAAACACAGAAGTTGGTGTTACTTTATGTCTCTACGTTTGTGAAGATGCTCCCTGCCTGTTGTTTTTTTGCTGATGAGACTGTTGGCTGCTGCAGATCATGCTGTGTAACCCGGTGTGCATCCTGGGCTACACGATAGCCAGCTGGCGGTTCTTCCGGGAGCGGATAGAGGAAGAAGAGCTTTCCCTCATCCATTTTTTTGCTGAGGACTATGTGGCGTATAAGAAGCGGGTTCCCACCGGGCTTCCATTCATCTCTGGGATCCGTGTAAACTAGTCCTGGAAGCCGGTGCTGACGTATCGGACTTAAAGCAACAAAGCAGGTCAGACATGGTGGGTGTGTGTCTTCTGCCATGGCAGCTACCCTCCAGAGGTAAATCCCAGCAGCGGCTGAGAGCCTGTAGCTCAGACAGACACCTTGGCAGCTGGGATACGGCAGGCAGCTGGGCTGCTGTTTTTCTACCAACCTCCAAAAATCCAGTTTAAAAACAGAAAACCTCTGCTGTACATGTATTCTTACACTTATACTCCATCTGTTTCACTCATCTCTGCATGCTCTGACCATGCCTAGTGTTTCCACTGATCACCTGTTGTAATGAGCATCGATTCTGCACTGGACCCTCTGGTATCCGACATCATGTTTTCTGAAGCTGTAGTGGAAGAAGAGTTGTTTGAGTTTCATAGAGAATCCACTCAGACATAAACAATGTTTACAGTTGCCTCTAGTGTCTTTTTTAAAGTTCCAGTGTGTAAAATGTGAAGATCTGTTGGCACAAATGCAGCATCATGCTCCTAAATCACGCTTTGTTACCTTTATGCTTTTATTACCTCAAATTGAAGAATTAATTCCAAATATGTTCACAGTGTTACTGCAATATTCAAAAAGAACAAACTGAACATTCACTGTAGCATCTTCTGTGGCTACCATTGTTTGGAGTACTTTTAAGGGTCTGAAACCTTTTTGGTTGCAGTTTATATCTCCACCCTACACACTGGATCTTTAATAAATACATGAAGGAATTCTCCGCAGAAACAACGGATCCTTGGATGCAAGATGAGCTGAGTTGTTCTGCTCAGAGCCTGGTGCAGTTCATTCCTGTTGTGTTATCAACAAAAGCTCACAGCCAAATAAGAAATTGCCACCATTGGCACTGTAAGCTTGCTTCCTCTGGACTTGTTTATGAAACGTTTCCCAGTTTGAGTGCAGACCTCTAACCCGGGGTCTTGAAATCCATCTCTTTTTAAAACCGATCTCTTGCCCCTCAAGCAAATGATAGTACATTTTTACCCTGCTGATATTTTCTCTTTATCATAGCGGAAATTACCGTGTCTTAAAGATCCGTCACCTCCAGTGTTTATCTACATTAAGTCCTAATAGTCAGGGTTCCACTTTAACAGCATTTACGCAGCAACACATCTTATTCTGAACATTTTAATGGAGGAAATGTCATTTCAGTAGATAACAGCCGTAAGCAGAGCTGATGGACGCTGCACTTTTACAGTTCTGTAGGGACCAGTGGGTGATACTGCTTTTCTTAGAGTTTACTGTCAAATTAATAATTTATGACTAAATTAAAAATGTGTGAGCACCAGTTTGAATAAAGCCACATTTCTTGTTATTTATAATGTTCTTATGAGAGCGTGTGGCGTTATAAAGCTGTGCATCACAAAAGTAGTTTTTACTTCTTAGACTTATTAAAAGTAAACAGTGGAGAACAGTGTTATTAAATTCAGTCAGTTTATACATCACATATTAAACTTTTCACTAGCAGTTGAAGATTGAACGTGGTTCAGATTTCAGTTCATCTTTTTAGTTTAAATGAGGCGAGATTGAGATTGGACGGTTTATTTTTTTAAGCGTGTCATCGTGTCCTGTCATTCACGCCGACGTGCCAGTCGCACTCGCGGCCGGCAGAGCTGCGTGTTGGTGAAGTGGGACGGAGGCTGACCCTGAGGGGCGTCACACCGCCGCCATCCACGCCACCAGACACTCATCTGGGTGTGTGTTGAAGACTTTAGGAAACTTGAGATTTTTCCCTGAGGAGACTTTTAAGGTTCTTCATGTTATTGTGTTAAAAATGTCAGAGTTGTGTTTGGAAAGCAGACTTTTTTTTTTTTCTTTTCTAATTTGTGACGCACGTTTTGGGTGGATTGTACTATTGGTCAATTTTTTTTGTTTGTTTTTTAACTACTGTAGCAGCACAGTGGATTCCCAGAGCCTCCTAAAGCCAGCAGAGTAGTCTCGTTTTGCATCCTGCCTTTTTTCAAACATCTGAACATAGACTTTATATAAAAGATGGACACAGATCAGGAAGTGGAAGGATTTTCCTTCGTTTTAGTTGCAGTGTTCCTCACATATAAATATGCCTGCTACACCTCCACTCTGGCACTCGCTGGTCTGTTGGCTGCTGTTTTGTTCAACATTTAACCCCTTCTTCACAAGGCCTATTTTTCCTGCCTCTTGTCTGAAATGAGACACCCAAAATAAATGAAGTATATCTTCACAACTATGAGGGCTGTTTGTATAATCTTGGTCTCTACAGGAAGCTGAGATGTGAGATTACTGCAGAAGTGTCAGAATCCAGATATGTAAATTAACCTGGAAGACAGTAGGAAATGTAAATGGTTATTTTCTCCTAAAAGAGAACCACGTTTCTTTCAGTGGAAACCAGAGGACAGCAGCCCAGTTCATCTAGGAATAAGTAAAGTAACATCTGATGAGGTGCTGGGCTATAGTAGAAGGTAAAGTGAACCTGATCAGGTTTCCAGGTGTTTTAATAGAGGTGTTACGCAGGTAAATATCTCAGGGAGCCATCAGCTAATGGTGATGGTGGACATGTCTATCAATAGTCAGAGACAGGAGGATCCAGGGATAGCCCCACATTCACCTTAGAAACACCATGAGGGTCCAGACAGAAGTGGAGCCCAAGATAGTCTATGATAGGAAGAGTAAATCCTTCTCTATAAAACCTCCTTCATCTCCATGGAAACCAGCAGGACCTTCATGGTTCATTTCAAACTAAGGCAGGGTCGTAGGAGAAACATCAGCAGAGTTTTTAGAGCTGGGATCAAACTTTTCACCACAAAATAGCAAAAGTAAAACCTGGTTTCTGGTTCTGGCTGCTAGCTCCAGAGTTTCTGTCCCACCGTGATGAGACAGACGTCTCTGGAACCAGGCTGTAAACATGTTTCTGCTCTGACGTTGGACCGTTCAGCATGAGGGTTTATCGCCATTTAAGAAGCTGCACTTCTTGGCGCTTCCATGTTGGCTTCATGCCTCTGTTTTGCAGAGGAAAGGTGCCCCCGATCTTTTGGGGATTAAGAAGTATTCGTCATCTGGCAATCCAAAACCAAGAGGTTGGAAACTGTAGAAGTAGCCTGAAAACAAAAACACTAAAGTTGACATACAACGATGATGTGGTGCCTTTAAGTGCAGGGCCAGTTGGGACCAGTAGGGGAAGACTCCACAATGTCTCTTGTTATTTTATTTTACTACAGTTTCAGCACCGTCATTCTCAACCACACCTTTGGCATTTTTTACATTTTATTTATGCATATTTTCAACATTTTAGCTAGACGTGTTCTTTCTGATCAGTGGTATTTTTTATTTATAATTACATGATAGAAATGGGGTTGTTTTTCAAGATGCAGAGAAAAACAAAAGGCAAAGGAAACCTGGCTAAATATGAGGTCACATTTGTGTTTTCCATCTTTATATGAAGTCTATGCTACAAACAAGAATGCAGAAATTACAACAAGAAACTCCACATAGCACCGGGAAGTCATAGTTATCTGTGGTGTTTAGTGTGTGTTTAACTGCCAGTGCAGTTACGCAGGCAATGTATTATGAGCAGGATTTGTCTGAAGGGGCAAGTCGTGGATCAGCACAGATCTGTGACTTGTAATAGGATCTTTGATAAAGAATATCTGTTAGTAGACACCTGTAGTTGGTTTGGCCTCCTGCTCCACTGTGTGCTACAGAAGCAGGGCCGTACTGCATGCTGAAGCTTCATCTTTTAGCTTTTTAGCTGCTAATTTCTCACCTGAATTTCAAGCGTGCTCCAGTTTCAGCATGAAAACTGTCACGACCCATTCTACGCTGGGGCATAGAGGCACCTAACTGATTTCTACTCAGGATCCGTGCAGAGCTTGGGGAGTCGGGGTTAAATTTGATCAACGGCACAATCTTCAAAATATGTTGTCGAGCTGATGTTTTTGATGTTTTACGTTTACACTGACACATGTAGCATAAATGCAAAGTGCACTGTAAATGAAACGGCCGCAGCACGGCACACAGTGGGTTGGATATGCTGCATTTTCACAGTAAACAAGCATTTATAGCAGGTTTTACACTGACTGGAAACTGCTGGCTGATGTTTGTGTTGATCCACAGAGCGAAGTTTCTTAGCACCACTGGAATGGAATAAAGTTCATAAAGTTATTTAAAAGTCTCTGTCTTTATTACTCCAAACATCCAGAAATGGATTTGCTTATGAGATGATAGACAGCAGCAGCTTAAAGGTGCAGCTTGTAAAAACATCAACGACAGAATAGTTTCAGATAATTTAAAAAGTTTTTGTTTCCAATTACTTTTCCAAAACTACTTGTTTTTATTGTCTTAGAGTGAAGCATTTATATCTACGTGTCGTAGGCCGACGAGCTGCCACCATTTTGACTAGATGATAGAAAGACAACAGGAAGTCCAATCAGCACTGGTTCCTACCAAGATCTGCAGAACATCATCTCTGAACACACAA
>JBAFTA010000015.1:29665277-29681246 GCA_036919975.1 Melanotaenia parkinsoni
TGCAACACACCTGACTCAAATCACTGGGTCATTAACAGGCTTGTGCAGAGGTGTGTTGTAGTAGGAGACATCTGAAAGCAGCAGGACATGAGCTCACGAGGACCGGAGATGGAGACCCCTGCTGTAGTGGTTGTAGTGGAGTGGCAGAGGTAACCTATTGTTCACCCTGTGACAAAAGCACAACTTTGTGGTTTGATCAAAATCAAATCAAGATATTGGGACATTACAGGTTTGCAGCCATTTTCCAAAATGGTTACTAGAAATATTTTGGCCACAAAGCTGCTGTTTGACGATTTCTGGACCAGGAAGCATTAACATAAAAGTTTGGTAGTGAACAGGAACTGATAATGTGGCGTAGTGATGGTTGGATTAAATATTATGAAGCAGTGCGATTCAGTTTACCGTGGATCAGGGCAGGGTAGCACATGTTAGGGTTGGGGAGGGTATGCATGCAAGGGCCTTGAAGTTGAGGATGTTGGACACCCTGTGCAGCATAAACCTTTAAGACATTATCATTTAGTCATCACCACCAAGGTTCTGGTGATATTTTTTGTTTTGTCTTGTTGGTTTTGGCTCATGACTTCTGCAGGTTAAATATCCGTGTTATCAGTGTATATCTATTAACATACCTAGCATGTGGCCAAAAGTGTGTTGAGTGCGACTAACTTTTTTTCTTGGTCACACTGGTTTACCTCACAGCTGCGTGGTGGTTAGCGCCGCTGGTTCGAGCCTCGGCTAAGAGGCGGTTCGAAACAAATATGCTTCAGATAAAGAGAAAATATTTCTCTAAGCCTCATTATTGTTCACAATCATTTAAATAACCATCAGAGTCTGTGTGTAATGATCAAAAAGCGATCATTATAATGTATTAAAATGCTCTGCTGAGAGCGATGCTGTAAAAATCCAGTTTACCCTAAATTTTTTTGCTGGTGCACTGAAATTAAAAAAGTTTGATACACCAGTGCTAACAGTTAGTCTGGACTGTCTCTGCTCCATCCTATCTAAAGAACCGATGGCAACCAATCAGAAGTGGAGCGGGGCCTTAAAAAAAGATGCAGCTGCTGTTTAGATCATTGCCATCGGTTCTTTAGACACGATGGAGCAGAGACGGTGAAACTGTAGCTGGAAACGTCCGTACCTCAGTTTTGTTGGTGGGTGGAGGGAAAGCTTGTGGGGCCTGGTTATTACCTGATATTCATGCCACATATTTCGGACACATGCTCTTTGTCTGTCCGCTGGTGGGAGTGTGCGCACCTGCGTGAGCGTACACACCTGTCTGCACATCTGGGTGGAGGAGAACTGTGTGACCATGTAGTCTGACGTGTCGTCATTTAAATAAGGTAAATGACATCAGGCTGCTTTTGGAGGATTGGCATGCAAATTCTTAAAATAAGAATAAAAGACACAGACCTAAGAAAAGACACACCACATACACAGTCATAAAACCCTGACTAGAACAGTAACTGTTTGGTTTTATCACATTTAATTAGATTATCGAGGTTTTGTGAAACCCCTAATTTCTATGCTTTGGGGTCACTAAAGAATAAAATCAGGGGGCTCAGTGTTGTCTTTCCAGCATCGTATGAACCTGAAAGCTGGTCCACGTTCACGTCAACGACGGCATCAGTGATGAGCTGGTGGAGGTCAGCTGAGCTCATGTAGCTACTTTCTGATTGTTTTTATAGCCTGTTACCGATGCAGAGACCAGTAATCGGTTAGGTTGTGCAGCTTTGGTGCTTGTTTTTATTCTCGAACACGTTTCACCCTCCACACCTGCTCTGACGCTGCTTTTCTTTCACTTGGCAGATACCTGAAGTATCTGACCAAGAAGTACCTGAAGAAGAACAATCTTCGTGACTGGCTGCGTGTCGTTGCCAACACCAAGGAGAGCTACGAGCTGCGCTACTTCCAGATCAATCAGGACGAAGAGGAGGAGGAAGATGAAGATTAAATTGGAAATTTGGATTTTGTACATTTAAATAAAATTGTTTACAGTACAGAAGTGTGTCCATGATGTTTTTGGGGTCTGTTACTGGCAGGTAGACCTCCAGTGGGCCGCACCAGTAAAACCAGCATAATCTGTAAATGACAAAAACTCCCAATTTGTTTTAGTGCAAAAATGTTTGCATTTATTAAACTATCCTTTAGAAACATATTATAAACAACTTGAAGTAGAAAAATAAGCCTCTGTTTCTCATTTATATATCCATCACAACATACATGTACATTTCCACACGTGTGTAGCATCCTGACCACCAGAACTGACTCGCCTTGGAAAACTACCTGATGTCAGGACCCGTATTCCTAAAGATTTGTAGTGCAGAGTTGCTCCTAGCAGCCAGATTGTAAGAAAATTCTGACAATCCAAATGTTTTCTTAGAATTTACCCAAAACTGACGAGTAGATCCTAGTTTAGATAAGTTATTCCTAAAGAACCCTAGCCCTTGTTTTTTACCGGTCCTGTCAGAACGAGTCTGGTTGCTGTGTCGTGCTGAACAAATTTGCTTAGCCAAGGGGAGGCTCCTCTTGATAATCTGATTCATTTATTTACTTACTTAGAATCATGGAATCTATGTAATCTTGCTGGACCTGACCGGACAGAAAAAAAGGAAGACAGCAAAAAGAAAAAGAGGAGACAAAAACACCACAGACGAAGCAACGACCCTTCAGTCCACACCATCACCAGACAACAAGCGTAACACTTTGACATACACTAGAAAATTTCCTACAACTTTTACTGAAAAACAGAGTTCTTAAATAATCAAATCGTCTCACAACAACAACCAGATACTAAACCAGAAAAAAAGAAAAATGATCTCTTAGTATATAAACCCACTGGACAACTTAGTGATTGTGTCAGCATGCAGAGGAAGAGGAGTGATCAGTGATGAAGAGTGGTGAGTGAGATCGTGCAAATGCGACCACGCCTCTATGGAGGTCAGAGGCAGACCAGGGCAGCCCAGAGACCCGGGCCCTCAGCAGCAGCCCTGGAGCACTAACCCAAGCTACCCTTCCCCGATGACGACCCACCCCCACCCGGAAGACAGCAGTGGAGAGCCCCAGCCAGAGCCCTCCGCGGTCTTGGGGCACAGGTCCCAGTGGGCCAAGATCGGCAGCCGCCAGGAACCGGCTATCCAGAGTGAAGGTTCCAGGGACCCAGGAGCCCAAAGGCAGCCCCCCCCCCTAAAGGTAGAGGTCTCACACCATGCCCAGGCGCCCCCAGACAACCACCCGGCTTCGGCCAACACCCACCCTGATGTTACAACCGCACACCACGGGAGCCAGGACGCCTTTGACCCCCCTCCTCCACCCTCTACCTACTCCAACCTCCACCCCATATAACCCCACACTCACACCTTCCCCTGCACTGTACCCATAACCATTCACTATCACACAGTCACGTCACACATAACCTACCCCCCATTCACCGTGGGGGACGTCCCAGGCGGACAAGAGGATAGTGAGCCCCAAGTACGGTCTCCATCACCACCCCCAGCCACCCCAACATCCCACCCAGATGGCCACTTAGATGGCCCCCTCCGCTCCACCTCACATGGTGTCCACACCTACAAGTCCCTACGTGTGTGTGTGAGAGAGAGAGAGAGAGAGAGAGAGTGGGGAAGAAGAGGGGTCTGGGGAAGTAAATCCAGAGGGAAGTGAACAAGTACTTGTGCTCTCTTCCCACCCCACCTACTCACCTATGATCTTGCACACTCCCACTCATCCATCACATACACACACACACACACACATACACACACTATCCATAGCAAAAACAATAAACACACACAGGATACAAACATCCCTGTCTCACACCCCAGCACCTCCCCTACAATCCCCCAAACCCCACTCAGCCCCGCTTCAAACCCCTACACCCCTCCTGCTCAGGGCCATACCCTGGGTCCCAGGGCGGCAACCAGACACCAGGGCATGCACCAACGCATGTTATGGCAGCACATACTGTACATGCAGGCCCAGACCCCTGGCACATACGGACCCCACCACCTCGAGATGGGGGGGGGGGGGGGGGGCAGAGCGCAGAACCCCCACTCAGCCGGCCCCAGAATAGCCTGGCTACCTGGCTCAGAGCCAACGCCCATCATGAGGTGACCCCAACCGCTGGCCCCCACAGCCCCCAACAGGGCTGGACCCAGAGCCACCCCCACCAAAGAGCAGCCTGGCCCTGCACCACGGAGCACCACCAAGAACCCACAACCACCAGTCACTCCCGGCGATTTTCCACCCCTAAAAGTTCCCTAAGCAGAGAACAAAATGGCGGACAGAAGAGGTAGGAGCAAACACTGTTCCTCTGTCCAGCTGGTTTCCTTCTTCTCTTCTCCATCGCTGTTCTCTGGTTTGTGGTGGATCTGAACGCCAACCAACACTGCTTCTTATAGGCCAGTCAGCAATCACAGACATTGATGGAAGCTGAACCATTTTACACTCGCTAAAGTTGAAATGTTCAAAGTTGAAAGCGCAACAGTTACCAGCATGGTAAATAAATGTAGGCAAATAAATAAAACTATCAGCGTGTGAACACTGTCTGTGGGTCGAGTTTCTACACATTCTGTAGAATAATTGTAAAGTATAGCTTACCATTCGTTTAACAGATTTTCTTCTTATTTAAAATATTATTTATGATTACACAGTTTTCATATGGATTAGATTCTGTGATTAAGTGTATTGATTTAACAATCCATCCTAAGCCCATTATCACTGAAGGTGTGTCTAGCTTTTAGGCTCAACCAATCACAGCTCTATAAATGATGACTCATACCTAGTGTTACCAGGGGGCTGTGTAGTAAATCCAATAAGAACAAACAACATAAAGTTTTAACTTATTTATCAAATACAATGAGGGACCATCCCCATATTCTCCTCCTGTCGTCCAACTCGGAACCAGATTACTCCCACCTGAACTATACCCGCACACCACAAAGGTGGAGGATCCGCTTAGGTAACCTGCCCTAATGGCGAGCCAAACCAAACTGCACACGTTTGCACTGCAAACCACTGCAAACTAACACCGCATATAACACAATATAAAATTCAACATGTAAAAACATATTTACCCGCTTTTATAGAGGAACAGCCCCAAGGGCAGGGCGACACCCTGCGGTGCCACCTGCTACGTTAGCAACAGGGTCAACCACACCTCCTTACTAAAATAGGAGATGCTGTCCATTCCTTACTCATAGTTCTCTGAAAATGTTCTGGAATCACTCCTAGGCTTAGACTCCTTGCTAGGAATTTTTAGGTTAAATTAGGAGCTGTCTGAGAGGATTCTCAGTCTTTAGGAATATTGGTCCAGATTTATTAAGCCAGAAAGGTAGAACAAGTTATCCTCCTGCCTTGGAAATGTTTATATTTACAACATTAAACCCTGATTTCTGGTGTAAATCTACAATAAATCATCTTTGGCCTTTGTTTATTTTAACTAATTTATTTATTCAAATATTTGCATTTGTTTTATTTCTGTATTTATCTTATTAATTTATATTGTATTTTATTCTAGTCCTTTTCCCCCTTGTATTTATTACATTTTTATATAATTGTAAATACATTCAGGCACTAAGGGGTTAAAAGAAAAACATTACATCACATGGACAAATTGTAAATTGCACTTCGTGTCTTCTGTCATGTTTTTACATTTACCAAATTCATCTTGTGGCCATGATTGGAGACTCTGGCCGGCCAGTTTGGGTCCCCGGGCCATCTGTTTGAAACCTGGTTTTTGGGGACTACTGTTGTTCACACACAGCCATGTGTAATTTAGGTTATACTGCCTCCTGCGGGACAGGACAAAATATGAAGCCCAGTTTTACTAAAATCTAAAGAATTCAGTAAGAATTTACCACTGAAGATGGCTGTGAGCAGCAACATGGTGCAGAGACGAACAGGAAGTTATTCCATTCCCAGCGGCTCCCTGATTATGGTGCTGCTACCGTAGCTCCTTCCCTCTGATGCATCAAGGATCTCAACTCATCATCCAAAATGCAAATTAGTTGATTTGATTTTTAAGGCTTGTTTAACAAATACAAGCCTTCTACAAAACTAATCAAGGGTGGTGGTGGTCCCTTTTTCAAAGCCAGCAAAATGACAGATCAGTTTACATGAACCTTTATTTAATCATTGCAATGGAAAAAAGACAATTCAACCAGGAGAATTTTCACCATAAAAAACAGTACAGTACAGACAGAACTCCTCATGCTGTTAAAACAAGGACTTCTGACGAGCACGCCCGATAACGTCGTACCAGGTCCAGACGCTGCGATGCTGCTTCTTGAAGTTCTGAGCTGCTTTTAAACCGCTTTGAGCGTTGGAATAATTCAGATCAATCAAATTAGCAAAGACAAGAGCTGTCCGACACTGTGGAAGGACTGAGGTGAGCATCCTGGATGCAAACACACAGAAAAAATACAAAGGAATGTAACATCAGGTGGAGTGCACTAACTCAGAACATCGTGTTCCAAATCCTGATTGTAATGTGGCAGCGGTACACACACACATGTTCGCATGCCATATAAACTAAATCAAAATGATCAGCTGATCGTCACAAACAAGAATTCCATACCCTGAACACAAACATAGAAAAGGCACAGGTATGGAGTGTTGGTCTCTGAAAACCCCTCAGTGGGAAAAGACTGAGGGCCCTGCTATAGCACCAGAAAATATGAACAACTATTTCATATAAAGCAACAATAACAAAAAAGAACTTGAGACATGAATGCTTCCTGGGTGTTTAAATGACAACGGTTTTGTTTTTATATTCTTTTTGGGAAGCACGTCAGCTGAGTGCTCAGAGTGAACTGTTGCAGGTTCACTCCAGGTGGGAGGTGAAGTTTTGACCATTCACTGTGAGAGCTGGACCATCCGGACTATCTGTCCGTCTCCAGTCTCATCTTCTCTGATTTTAGTGTCCAAATTGGTGTGGAACCAGTTTGCTGGTATGAGATGTCTTGTGCACGGCTCCTCCCCTGAACTCAACCCTCCACCAGTGACCAGGCCTGGGGTTCCTGCTGAGCAGTGCTGGTCTGCTCCAGTGAAGCAGGTTGAGCGCGTTCTGTCGGAGAGCCGATCAGATTGTTCGGGGGTTGTACTCTGGCAGCTTTTTCAGTTTCTCCTGTTCCTGCGGAGCGTCCTGTCTGGCAATGATCAGCGAATGAGAGTAGCCCATCACCACCTGCAGAAACAAACAGGACATTTCAGACTTTCAAACAGCTTTGTTTTACACGGAGTCAAATACAAGTCACCGTTCTGTGACATTTGGTCTGGGAACTGAGACAACTGCAACTTTATATTAATTTATATTGTCTTTCCCTTACAACCAACATTCAGGCTAAATTAGAGCAAACAGATTTTTACATTTCACAAACACAGCTGGCAAAAAAGGTGCAGAAAAAACAATAGAGAGAGAGAGAGAGAGAGAGAGAGAGAGAGAGAGAGAGAGAGAGAGAGAGAGAGACTGCTGAAACTACTAAAACTGGACCAGGAACTGTCCATGATGATACTGGAAGCTGGGGAGATAGTGGTTACCATTAAGGCTGCACAATATCAGGAAAACATGCAATAACACTGTTGAACATGGAAACGTGACCTGCAACAAATAAAATAAATAAAGCCGCTGCTTTAATGTTTTTTCATACGAAGCTCCACTGGCAAAACTCTCATGCAGACCGACATCTGCTCAAAGCTGTGTCCCAATTCAGGGTCTGCACAGAGTGGGACAGCCTACCTAGCAGTGCTGCACAATTCAAAAAAATGTCAATCAAGATTTTTTTTTTGCTCAGATTTAAGATTCTCTGGCACGATTTTTTCAAAAAATGTTTTTTTTGCAAAGAACTTAAAAAAAACCAACAAAAAAAACTAACAAGTTGAGGTCTGGACTGGTTTGATGTTTATTAAAAACCTTTTAAAAATGACCTTATTTCACACAATGTAAGTGAAACTAACAAAGCCTATTAGTACTTGGCTATAAAACAACATTAATCATTAAATAAAAAAAGTCTGTTCAGATCTGTTGCATTTTTTTCCTACAGCTCTATATGCAATGTATAGTCATCCTGTTACCTGCTCAATGTAGATGCCATCCAAGGTTTTAACCTCCTGAGCAGTTGTGGAGGATTTGGGTTTGTTGTCTCCATATCCCTGAAGGAAACATGATGACATGAGTTAGTGCTGTTCTCCCGACTCGCATCCAAACAGCCAACATCACCAGAGATATTACCAGCTCTCCAAATGTCGGTGAGGGGCCCCAGCTGATTGTGCTCTCGTCTGCTGCGATGATGATGCTGCTCTTTCTGTAAAACACAAAGCGGTCACAAGGAAATCACTGCAGAGCTTTAAACTGGGAAGAGAAAAACCGCCTCAACACAGGACATTTTGGGTGGCGTGGCTCAGTGGGTAGAGCGTTCATCTTGTAGCCTGAGGGCTGCCGGTTTGATCCTCTGCCTGTTGAGCTCATGTTGAAGTGTCCCTGAGCAAGACACCCAACCTCAAATTGCTCCTGATGGGTCGTGGTTAGCGCCTTGCATGGCAGCTTCCACCATCAGTGTGTGAATGTGTGAATGTCATGTATGTTGTAAAGCACTGTGGATAAAAGTGATAAATAAATACAGACCAATTACCAAATAAATCTATGTTTATAATTAAAATGGGCCCGATGAATTACAACTGATAGCCACATAATTATCAATATTTTTGTCATTTATAATAAGTTCATTCTGGCTGAATGACACTGTTACACTGACAGCAATGGTATTTGTTTATTTTCAATATTTTTATTAAAAGTATAAAGTCTTAACTCATTCATACCGTCTAAATAATCAAAGAGAACCTTCATGTGTCACCACAGGAGTCAAGCTGCTCTTGTGATGTTCTCTAAAATATAACGTAGCTAACATTTGTTTTTTTTCTTAAATTCATCCAACAGTGGATAGCTTTATCAATTAATTACACAATGTCCAAAACATGAATCTCATAGTGGTGAAGAACTGTCCAAGGGTCCAGGGAGGAAATGAATAACCAGTGATAACCAGGGCTCTTAACTAACACCCACCAATCTGCCAAATGTGGGTTAAAATTCAGTTTGGTGGGTATCAATAACTAGCCACTTGACAGGTAATGAATTAGTGAAGAAGCAACTCCTGCTCATCAGGCAGGAAGCGGGACTTTAGTTTGATAGAAATACCGTACATTCAAACACATGCTAGAAAGACTTGGGCTCTCTTAACACTGAAGGGTAAAGTGGCTCAAATCAGACTTTTTGCCCTCATGTGACCCATTTCTGACCCAAAGACATGACCCCATACTGTTCATGTCCCTGGACAGACAGGACATAAGATAAAATAAAGAAAAATAAGTTGCAACGGGCTGCCTTTCAGTGAAACTGGAAACTGAAAAGGTTCATGCAGAATTTGTAAAAAAAATAAAAATAAAAATATAAACAAATAAATAAAAACAATTTAAACATGTATGATTAAATGCATTTAATTGTACTTTTAATCTAGATTATTTTGAACTCTGATGACACATAAACCCTTCAAACCTAAAAGACTATTACAGAAGAAGAGTGGTCCATAATTCTAGTGGAGCAGAAACTTTTAGAAATAAGAAGCAATTATTTTCTCTAAAAGGTAAATAATGGCTTTTATCATTGATGGGTGAAAAACAGACATAAAAACGGTCAATGTTCATACGTGTCACAGGCATGTCTAATACCGAGGTAATGACTTCTCACACAGAGCTTAGATTTGTTTTTTATTTATGTGTGATCAGAAAGAGAAGTTTGAGTTTTGAGGACTCACCCGCAGGCCAGGCTGCGGATCTTCCAGCCACATAGATCCTGCACAGCTTTGGGGTACATGGTCGACTCCCTGGTGGTGTTTGTTACCCCCCAGAAGAACAGTCCTCCTGCAAGACACAACATCTGCTTATCAGAGAAATGCAAGTAGAAAATCATGCAGATGACTTGTCTGAGTTTGACCTTCCAGTGTGATGCGTGTGTTTTTTTACCCATCTCATTGACGGCAAAGGAACACTGGTAGCCTGCGTAGATCTGAGCAGCTCCACGTCCAGGGAAGTCGAACAGCTTGACGAGCCGGGGAACCATCTCGTCCTTCTGCTCTGTGTGACCGAGACGCCCGTAACCACCGAAACCCCAGCTGAAGACTCGCTTCTGAGAGTCCAACACCAGCTGCACACACACAAAGTTCAGCATGAGCTTCATCGGCCTGTAAACTCTGTCAGAACGTCACAGCTCAGTGTGTTTTCTCACCGTGTGGTTCGCCCCACACGCCACGTCTCTGACCACCACGTTGGGCACAGGCATGATCTGACCATCCTTGGACTTCTCGATGAAGATGGCGACACGTCGAGGGATGAGCTCACAGTCAAACTCGATACGCTGAGCACGAGCTATGAATTTCCCGTCACTGTTGTGGCCTGCAATGATCCCGATGAGGAGGAAACATGGAAATATTTCAGGAAAAATACAGACTAACATTTTATGTGAGATTCCCATTGTTACATTTTTTTTCTTTTTAATATTTAGCTCTTTAGGTAACAAAAAACATAATAGAGGTATCGTTTCTTAAAGACATCCACCTATCTCTGACACGTCTTGTAACCTATCTGAAGGCACCTTTGCCTCTGTGATAAGCAGTCTTTAAAATCCATCAGGACTGAGCTCCATCAGCAGCAGTGCTGACGTACCAAAAACATTCCCTTTTTTCCCAAATTTCAACCTAATCACATTATGAGCAAAGCCGAGAAGTTTTAAACAGTTTATTTGTGCATTCATGTTATAAGCATACCCAGCTGTCCATATTCTGGGCAACCAAAGGAGTACAGGTTTCCTTTGCAGTCCACCACCATACTGAACTCAGCTCCACATGCCACCTTCACCAGCGGCTGCCCATTGTAGGAAATCTGCAAGAGAAGATACAAAGATCCAAATAAGAAATAGGAAAATAATTATCATGAAGCGTTTGAGGCCGTATCCACTCAGGGATGAGCTTAGGTGATTCTGCTGTTGTTGATTTTATACAGAACGTCTGGCTGGGGGATCCTCTTTGTTATGGTCGTTTAACCATCATGTGGCAGCTTCACTTAGTTGTGATGTCACGTCACATTTTCAAACTTCATAGTGGACCAATTTTCCATCAATGAAAATGTGGTTATAGAAAAAAAAACACAGAAAAAAGCTAAAACTTTGAAATTTCCTGACGAAATTGTCTCATTTAGTGGGAAACTGTCTAAGAATATTGGATCAATTTAAGCTACAATACAAAATGACTACGACTGTATGATCTGCTTGTTGATGCCTGTTCTCGCGATGGACATGACGTTCTCGACGTAACACCAGAGCAGGAGAAATACTATACAACAACAATAACATCAGACTAATAAAAGCACAACATATAGAGCTGTTCCAGAGGAAATTGGACTTTCAATGACCTCTATTGTGATTTGGTACTGAACAGAAAACCAGATCAAAACAGCCTAAACGAAGTTTACCTTCTAGTGGGGACGGTGAGTCCAGTTTTTTCTTTTCTTTGGTATTGTACCTATAATGGTAGGGGGAGCATACGTCGGTGACGCCATAACCGACCTCACGCAGACGCCGCGCGAGTATAAATCCATATTCAACCATGTTTACTTTCACGTAGTGAAGGCCTCCCACTTTGGTTCTGATTAAACTAGAACGCGGGTCGACTCGCAAGAAAGCGCTTAGGTTCTGAGACTAGAGAACAGAACCAGAGCCAGAACCAGAACTGTGTCTGTGTCTGTGTGAACGCCCTAAGGAAGACCTCCCTCTTCTTCTTCTGTATTTATTGCCGATGGTTTGCATCTGCACATGCTCCATGTCTTCTTCACAGTTTTTTGGTATGTATCTGTGGCAGTGTTGCAGCGCCTCTTATGGGCCCGGAGTTTATATCACAGCCTTTTCACTGGAATTGTCTGGACAACAATTTCTGTAAAAACTTCTAAAAAAGATCTGTGGCCTCTGCACCAGTTACACCAGTGTACAGTTGACTATGAGCTGATCAATGACGGATGACTTACCGGTGCCGGGCTCAGGACTGCGTCAGTCTGATTGCTTTGACCAAGCTGGCCCAGCTTGTTCTCACCAAAAGAGTATGCAGTGCCATCCTCTGAGGAGACAGAATAATATCAGCTGGTATTTACTTAAAAACACAGACATGTTCAATTCCCACCATTTCTGATAAACTGTTTGATGACCCCAAAGGACAGTAAATTGTTTTACCAACAGATGGCAAGCCACCAATCCAGTAATATCTAAAACTGAAAAACACATTTCTAGCTGTCAATCAAGAAATACCTAAGCTCTGTGATGAACAGGTTCAAAGTGGAGCTTTTTATCTTTAATTTAGGGCTATTTGCATCCAAACCAGAGGATTGTTTGAGGAGTTGCAGCTCTTTAATATGAAAAAACATCATCTTCACTGAATCAAACATAATTAGAAGGTTGGTTAAAAAGCTGCTTCATGGACAGGTTTAGACATTTCTTCATCGGTTAAAAAGCTAAAAGGTTTCAAGTCGACTCGAGCTGAATGTGGAAGCTGCTGCTGTGAATCAACAAGCTGCAGCCAAAAGAGAGAAGTGAAACAGACCCCCTCTCAGGTGCAACAGAAAAACAATCCACAGAGAGAAAGAAGGGAAGTTCAGACTGGCCAATCCAAAAACTGACAAGATGTGGAGCTCTGCCAAATAAAAATGGTTGGATGTCCACAAAATGCAGCCGTGGTGGGTTATTACAAGATCCTTCATGTTCTAAAGAAAAATCCCTTTCCAGCCAAGTGAAGAATACTGTCCAGCAGAGGTTTCAACATAAGCTGCAAAAGCTTCATAAGTCTCGACTTGAAAAGGCCAAATTAGTCTTTGAAAGATAGTACGAAATTTTAGATCATTTCCAGAGAAGATACGGTACAGAAAATCTTACTGAGTCTTCCATGTAATCTCTTCAATTTAAATAGTAGAAAAGGATGATTTTTAAAAATGATCTGGTCCATTAATGTCTCGTTCAGTCAGAGAGTTTTGATGATGAAGAGGAGCTAAGATCAGCTGTTTGCTCACCCACTGCAGAATAATTCACTTTAAGGTAAAAAAAAAAGATCCTCAACAGCAGAAAGAAGGCCTGTAGAAAACCGTCAAACTATATCTGAACCCTGAAAAAGAGCTTTTACATGCTCGACCCTGTAATTATGAAAACACTCCCATAAACCTGGATGTGAAGATGAAAACTTGAATACGAGCTGATAGCTGGAATATTTGTGGTCCTGACTGTACATCATGGCCCAGCCCACCTGTGAGTGCCAGCGTGTGATTGCGTCCACAGGCTGCGGCAACAATGACATCATCAGCCAGGGCCTCGATTAGCTTTGGAGCCTCCAGACGTTTGGTGTCTCCATGACCCAGCTGACCCTTATCGTTACGACCTGAGAAGGCAGGAAGTCCGAAAGGAAGAAGGAAAATTCAATATGAAGAACCAAAACTGTGAAAAATCAAACTAAACATTAAATAAAAAAAACCTGCGCTCACATTCAAGAATTCTTTTTAAGTATAAATTATTCATGTTAGATTTACTGCAGTGATTTATGTCTGTTTTTTTCTATTCTGGGCCTTTTAATGAGCCTTTACCAGAGTCCTGCAGGTGTGACACTTCTGGCAAATTTTTGTCACATTTCTGTCATTTCCACTCAGAAGAAATCCACAGCTCACATCACATCTTCGCAATTAAAATCTGATACATAACGTTGGGCTTAAATATACATACAGAGCCATTATCAAGCAACTCACCCCAGCTCCACAGCTTGCCCTCTGCAGTCATGAGGAGACTGTGTGCAGAGCAGGGACCAGACACCACACAGCTGACCTGGACATCATTCAGACAGCCGTAACGGTGAGGTCCCCACAGATTCTGGCCAAGGTTGCGAAATGCAGCTGGAACACATGCAGAACATACATGAAAATCCAACACCACCACCCGTCAGTACTAACCGAAAGTTAATTCAGCCTTTTTTGTTTTGGTTTTACACGTTTTAAGATAATGTTCTTGTCTTTAATTCTTTTCCTGAAGATTAGTTTGGACCCCCACACCTTTCATTTAGATGTTCAAACTGCCTTTATCTACAGTTCCTGAAAGAGTTGTGAATTTATTTGATGCAGATTAGACTAACAAAGCTAAGCAGTTTTTAAAACTGGTTCTAGACCGCTTTGTGGTTGTGAGACAACATGTGTTAGGGTGATCAGTGTCTTACTGCTGACTGCAAATACACATCTAGATGTTAGATTTCTTAGGGTCCTCACAAAGTGACCATAAACTGTCAGGAAATGTCACCTGTAACCCCTCATTTCCACCGGGTGTGTGTGCACCCCATGTTACAGCTGTGGTTCAAGCGCCTTGTTGGGGCTCTTCACTAAACTTGCGCGCTGAGTCTATTTTTGATGGCGCATCAAACTGCGTCAAACTCAGCAGTTCGGTTAGAGGCAGACAGGAAAAAGACACGGGAGCAGTGGAAAAGCTTCCGGTATTTTCCAAAATAAAAGCCCTGTGCAGATTTGTGCTGCTGAACCATGAAAACATTACGTGTTTCACCGGTCAAGGGATCTCAGTGTTTTTGTTTTTCCATCATGGACAGACGAGACTTTAATCCTGGAAGTGGAGAATCACAAGATGATCCAATTCTCCTGTGATTTTGTGGATCCTGCTATGTGGGCTGCACTCGCGGGCGCTCCACACCAGTGTGGATTGACCACAGTTTTAGACATTTTCCTGCAGCAACACAACTGATCCACACCACACGCAGGACAGTGGCTCAGCAGGTCCACAGTTGGTGAACCCTGCACTCGTGCATCAGAAAAATCAACGTTTTTTTAAGAGGCTTGAAATAACTGATATGATTACAGAAAATATAAATTTTACACTTTGTCAAATTAGAAAAAAAACTTACTTTAATCAATTTAGATCCAATACTCGCAAGTCCAATAAATACTCCTAAATTTCTCAAATCAGCAACATCTGGATTTTTCTGTTTGTGGTCTGATCCCAGTTTGGTCCCAGTTTAACGTGATCAGGGCAAAATCACAGTTTACGAAAACAGCAAATGTCTCATTCTTCTTCTGAACAGTGGAGCCAATCTGATGAGTTAACATTATTTTAGTACGAAAGTAGTAACAAACTAATGTTTACAACCCTTTGGCTCCAAGCTAGTTGCTAACATAGATGCTAACATTAGCTTCATATCACAGCTCATTTACATTATCTCCAGGTGTGTTTCAGGTGGATGTGGTGGATCCATCCACAGATGTTGCAGTTTGTTGGTCTTATATTTGTCCCTCTTTATTTAGTTTTTAATACGAAAGGTGGCAGCGGTGCTGAAGCAAAAGCAACGTTCACCCATGCAGTTTGTCAGTGTTTTTTTACTGAGTGTGTGTGCACTGCGGACACGTCTGTGTGACGTTACGTTTAGAGAAATGACAACAGACAACACAGCCAGTATACAGGAGACCAGACAGAGATTAATCTCTAATAAGACGCGAAAAAATCGCTGGATTTGTCGCTACTTGTGCTTTAAAAAAAAAAGAGTCACTGTAAGGGTTAAGGAATACTCTCAAAATATAGCGACAGAGTCGCCAAGTTGGCAGCATCGGGGTGCAACAGCAGCGGGTCTACTTCTGGGATTCGCCCGGATTCACCAGCGAAAGCGGCAGAAGTGTGCCATCTTAGGAACATGTAAAGCACGACTTTTTTTGTTTTTTGTTTGAAGGTGAAATCAGCATCTATATGTTGTACAGCTGCACTCTGATTTGCACTTCCATGTTTCACTTGATCCGCTGAGTTCCACAGAGCAACACCGTGGTAATGACGTCTGTGGCTGCCAGATCTGTATTTCTGCCAGATTCGTATTTTTGTCGACTGCGCATGCGCATCGCGGCGGCCATCTT
>JBAFTA010000015.1:29724642-29747358 GCA_036919975.1 Melanotaenia parkinsoni
ACGATACAGCAACCAGATTATCATTTTGCTGCTATGATGCTGGACAGGACAAGTTAAAAAAAAAAAAAAAAAAAAAAGGACAGTGGTTCCAGAGCCCAAGCTGTGCATCGAGGTAAATCCAATGTCTAGCCGGGCCCCATGGGCAAAGGCCCAGCCACCAAGCACTTGCCTCCGTGCCCCACCTCCAGGCCTGGCTCCAGAGAGGGGCCCATGTCCGGGCAAGGGAAACCTTGGTCCTTGCTTTTTCGTCATCATAAGGGTAATTTGGTTCAAACATAGGATGCAAAATGCTGCGGAGGCACTGCTTACACGACTCAGTTCCAAAAGGGACTATGTTCCCCTTCCTGGTTGTTCTACATTGTTACTTGCTGTGAATACAGGTTTTAAAGTTGTTACTTGTTAGTTGACATGATAAAATCAAGTCAAAAGGGGGAAATGTAATACCTGGTCACATTCTGAACTGTTTGTTCTGCTATGAATATTTAAAGCTTGTGTTTTAATTGAACGCATCTGGCTCAGGGTGTCCTTCACCTAGAACATCTAGTACATAGCGACAGATGAGCAAGAACCAGATGTGATTAAGAAGCATCAGTCATCAGTCAGGTCTGTTTCATTAAATACACACCTCAATTCAACACTCACACACAATGAACAGCACATCCTAATTTATAGCGTGAGCAGTGGGTGGCCTGCTCACATCAACTATAACTGATCTTTTACAATCGGTTGCGTGTCAAGTCATCAATTGTGCGAGGCAGTCTCCCGGCCTAAGAAGATAAAATGTGATCATATCCAGTGCTCGGGGCTCAGAGGGGATGATCTGTCCTCTGAGCCCAGTGCTACATTACTTTACCTGTGACTCGAATTAGAATAAATCTTTTCTGAATTTGAAGAGATCCTCTCAATTTTTTGTTCTCAGTCTTCCAATAAAAGAATCAGTTTAACACAGACTTAATGAAATAAGCGAGACTTTCTCTAAATCCTGCACCCCTCAGGTCAGAAGCTTCCCCAAACATAAAGCTGAACTGCACACCTGAGACGGGTCAGGTGTGCAGTTCAGCTCGGTTCCCTTCACAGCAGGTTTTCATCCTTCATTCTTATTTTAAAAGGAACTTTCTCACCCAGTAATTATCAGTAAAGCCAGGAATTTCTACTCAAATGTGGAATGAAATGACAACACATTTTTACACTTTCACAAGAATTCTGTGATTTATTCTCCCCCGAAATAAGAGAAAATCAAACCTTCCCTTTGCTTCAAAGCATTCAAGTACAAATCACTAAAATAAATTAACTCCTTTCTTCATTAAGGCACACTCAGTAGTTCACATTAAAGAAAGAAATTCAATAAAACACAAAGAAATGAGAAGGCAGATCAGCTTTAAAACATGTTGAAGCGAAATTAATAAAACAAAAACATGACACCTCCACGTATATTGTACCTTAACAGGAATCTATACATACAAAAACAGCTGGTAATTATCATATCATTATCATAAACGATCATTTTCACCCTATTTTTATTTAGACAGCAGTGGACAGTGATGATTTAAGTGAAAGTTATTCAGCTAATTTATATATGTAGTAAACAAAGAACGTTGTTATAAATAAACAACGAAAATGAAGGCGTTAGCATTAGAGATGGATACGCCACAGCCACGCTGCCCTCCAAGAGAAATACTGCAAATAATCACAGCAACAAAAAAAATCTTCTTAAGTCCAAAAAGGTGCTCTTTCTAAATAAACATGGTCAAAAATGTTGAAACTTGAATTTTCCATCTAATTTTTCTAAAATATTAGTTTTTATAGCACGAGGATCTCAGTGCAAAAAGCTGAGTGGAAAAACACAAACCCTGTTTTGTCCCAGCATGCCAGCAGACTCAGAAAGCATGGCTACTTCCCATCCTGCCTTCACTAACTTACCGGAGCAGTTGTACTTTTGATTGACTTTTTATCTCATAGTTTTAATCCAGGGGTGCCCAAGTCTAATCCTCGAGAGCTCCTATCCTGCGGCTTTTAGACGTCTCCCTTCTCCAACACACCTGAATCCAATGAACGGCTCATTACCAGGCGTCTGCAGAGCTGGTTTAATCCAACAACTTAGGAAGCAGGTGGCACAAAAATCAGACTTCTAACAGGATTCAGGAAAACAGCGTAAGCTGTGATGGCTGTTTCACCCTGGTGCCTGGTCCTTTTAAAAACCTGTGATGAATAAACCTAAACTGTCAGATATGTGCAGAAAAACCAGCAAAGCTGCAATAAACCAAAAAAATGTACAAAAAAACTCTAGCAGCCATCTTTTGTTTGAAGATATTTAAAGAGTGCAACAATAGGAGAAAGGTTAATGGTTAAAATACTTGGTGAATGTAAGAAAATGTTTTTTGCAGTAAATGATTAACTGAAGCTTGAAGCTGGTTCGAAGATTTGGGAAAAGACTGAACGGACCTGAAGACCCTGGTGGAACCGATACCGTGGTGTGAAGGTGGGGTGGGTATTCGTGAACACTAGATCAAGTTTGATGTTTGTTATAGTTAACCAGTAGACTTAACATCAACAGGTCTTCAATTAGCATCTCACCTGCAGCAGACAGCAATCAGAGCACTCCCAGTTTAAAGAATCAGCTACAAATCCTGAAGGCGAGCTAAGCTAACAGCTATTCAGAACAGGGCCATGACAAGAGTCATTTATTTTAATCAGATTTTTAGTCAGATTTCCTTTCATTCTCCCTCTGACTGCTGTGTACTTCACACACCCCTGCTTCAAATAAAGAAGAAATATTCCTTTAAGATGACACAGCCCTTAACACTGATATTGTTACACTTTCTAAGATGATCAGCATGTAAAGAGCTGCCTGTGCTGACCTCATATAGCTGCATCTCTCTTCATGCCACAATTTGCAGAACATTTCAGGTTCCTGATTAAGACTGTTTTGGTGAAAAAGCCAACATCTGATCCATCAGCGGGTCAACAGCGAGTACAAGCTGTTTTGTGTGTTTAGTATTATAAGTAACGTAACGCAATATGACTTCAATATTTTGTCAGTGATTTGATATTTAACCTCGTTTCCTGGTTCATTTAAGCTGCCCCCCCCCCCCCACAATGCATGCATCACATTCATTTGTTACAGTTCCTGCTGTTATTTCTACATTATAGCCTATTGAATATATTAAGATTAAAAAAAATCTATTGAAACATTCAAAGATATCAACTTAGGAAATATGTTATCCATTATCAAGGACACCAATCCACAAGACTTACAACAGTACACTTATTACTATTCTGCTAAAATATTGCATACACAATTACATAAAAACCTGTAGTTCTGTTGGGAATGCTGTGCTATGACCTGTGGTAGCTGTTTATCGTATGGTGTTAACAAAATCTAAAAAAAAAAAAGGTTAAAAAAATTCCAATAAAGACCAACAGAATTTGAGTGTCAGACTCGCCCTCGTTGGAGCTCTTCAGCTCCGGCATACATTACAACAGAAACTCCGTTCAAAGCCCAGATTGGTGTCTGGAAGTTTGCTGACTGAAGCTGCATATTCTTTATGGTTTCTACACAATGTTTAAGTTTTATGAGTTTGTTTTTTTTTAAAGATTAGAGTGCAGCGACGCTACGAGCTCACGCCTGTGAAATATTCAAATTATTTTAAACTACTTTCAGACTCACAATTTCTCATTAACATGTAGGATTTGTACATCAGGACGTGGGAATTTTGTCACCTTTCACCTAATGTGACTGTTTTTTTTATATATCATTCCAAGCACAAAATGCCCCAAACCTCTAATTTACACCCATTAAAATTAAACACTGACGTTTCACTTTAACCTGCCACAAAATGCTAAAATACATTTTCATAAAAAAAGTTTTTCACACTGTTTCAGGTCATATTTCAGATCTGCTCCGTAGTGCAATGAGCTACTTTCCCGCTTCCTTCCTCAGAAGGCGGGAATCACCATAGCAACCAGCAGGTTCTTCATCAATACGCCATCATGGCTGCCACTATTAACCCTGTATGTCAGATATTGCCATCTCTGAACAAGACTTAAGACTTTTTCATGATTTCAAAGCTTCAATCCTAAATTCTTCACAGCCTCTCAATTAATCCTCCCATTTAAGAGAAAGCAGTTTTATTTTGTTTTGTTTGTTTTTTGAGGATTTTAAAACCTGTGTGTATCAGTAGCTAATGTTTATATGGACAAATATTCAATCTATCTGAAACCTGAAACCAGTCTGATCAGAGATTCCAGCTGACATGTTTACATGATGCATTTTTATTCCGATTGGACGTTCGATTGGATCAAAATTGCTCCATGTAAACGTAGCTGAAGTTAGCAGCTCAGCAGCTGCACTGGCACCCGTCAAAGCGTCTTCATAATTTAACTGGTGATTTTTATTTTCAGATTGATTTTTTTTTTTTTTATGTAAAGTTTTGACATCTTCAGCATATCTCCGGGAGGTAGCGACAGACAGCTGAACATTTGAGAGAAGCGCCCCCGTGTTAATAAATCTGCTCTGACATGTGTTGAGCTTTGTTCATGCAGCATCCAGGGAGTCACAGCAGCCATCCTCACGCTTGGCAACCTGACGAAGTCAGAGGGGAAAATTAGATCGGCTTGGGAGGGGAAACTGACTGCCCCCACCCATCCACAACACCTCCCAGGAGAAAGAGAAAAACATGCATGCTGAGCAGAGGCGTGCGTTTGACAGGCGAGCAGTAAAGAGCCAAAGCCAACCCACAGATTTCTTGTTAATTTAATCGAGTAATTTCATATAAAACGTCATCAAAAAAGGCAGGAAAAAAAAGAACAGCAGAAAAAGACTCCTGGCAAAGTGAGCACAGTTCATGCTGATCAGATAAATAAAAACATTAAGCCTGCAGCTTTTCTGAGAGTCCAGCAGGCCAACAGCATTAAACCAGTACAGGACAAGAGACGTATGCATTTTTAGAGCCACCAATCTACACCAAGTTCTGAAGAGTCTCATTTCACTTAAATGAAAAGTAAAGTTTTTCTCCAGTAAGAAACATGAAATGTCAAACAGACACGATGGATCAGGTCAAGTTGAGATGTGAGATTCTTACCCAAAACCTTTATGCTTATCTAGTTTGCACTTTAACAAACACACACACACAAACTTGGCTTTTGTGGATTAACAAGATCATTTTAGAAAAAACAAAACCAAAACATGGTTTTGCTGAATTCTTGACATCACGCCCTCCTCCTTTATTTTCCTACTTAACAAGATAATCTTACAATTAATTAATGAGAATTAATGAGATTTTTTTCTGAATTTGCTAAATTTTCCCCCCAAAATTTCTTCTTTTTTTCTGAATTAGGATAATTTTACTAAGACAAATTTTAATTCAGGAAATCTTGGATTTTGCATAAAAAATCTGTTTTACTTATGAATTAGAAAAAAAGGATGATGATTCCTCCAGCATGTCCTGCTCATCGATTTGAACTCGGTTTGACTTATTTGGCGCTGACACACTGGGAGGTACTCGTCTCTAACTTATGTCGACCGTATTGTTGTTTGTAGACTTTGCACAGACAA
The DNA here is from genome assembly GCA_036919975.1 of Melanotaenia parkinsoni. Classification (NCBI taxonomy): domain Eukaryota; kingdom Metazoa; phylum Chordata; class Actinopteri; order Atheriniformes; family Melanotaeniidae; genus Melanotaenia; species Melanotaenia parkinsoni. The sequence continues at coordinate 29,730,197 of JBAFTA010000015.1, forward strand.
CTGAGGATCTTGTGGTGTTCAGACCTGTGCTGAGACCTCAGCCTCCGGTAATACGGACACTCCATGATAACGTCTTGTTTTTACTTCTTACATATGAGAAAATGGCAGATTTTTCTCCTTTTTATAAAATTATCCTTATTAAGTCAGAAAATATATAAATATTTTTTATTTAAAGCGAATGCAATATGCTTCTGTACTCGGCCACTAAATTTGTCGGTGTCTTCTTCCTCTAAGCTTTGTTCTGGTTAGTGACCACTACTCCGTTATTACAGCTATGTGGAATCTAGCTGATACCACCACCTGCTGACCACTCAACACTAGTTTATTTACTGCAAACCAGGTGATGGAAACAAGTCTAATGAGCATTTTCTTTCCATTTAGAGACATATGAAAACTTGAGTTTAAATTTCCTGAACACTTGCATGGAAAAAACTGCTGATAAGTTTGTGTTTCTGGGAGAACAACAAAAAAAAACAAGCTAGAAAGGGTTTGATGTCAGAGAATCGCTCTAAAAACCCCAACAAATAACACAAAAACTAAGGTTAACAGGTTCATGTCTGCTGGGTTACCTCTGAAGAAGAATTTAACTTTGTCCTGGTATGAATGAAAACATGTGATTAATGGCTAAGTGGCCGTGATGAATGGGTAAACAAGAGGATGATTATCGTAAAGGTAACCCTAATTTGAGAAAAAAAAACATGTGCTTGTTTTTGTTCCATTGCGATCAAATCTGATTTACATTCCACAATGGACATGAAGTGCAGTTAGACAGGTGCTGTGCTGTAGTGATGCCACTGGCCAGTTAACTGCAGCTTTAGGGTCTCTGAAGTTGAACGAAGGCAGCTGCTTTCTGCTGACAGCTGACTTTTCATTGTTTACAGTTTGTTGGGGGAAACAGCTGCAGTGAAACATCTTCATCAAACCAATCAACATAGAATGAACATCTTTTGTGAGGGAAAGCGTGTAAGGCTACTGCAGACCCACTCCAAACATGTCACAGGAGATGGGAAAAGTCAGAACTAAGACCTCGACCAGCAGAAAGAGCAGAAAGAAGAAAATCTTTGCCACCACACACATAAAAAGGAGCAAATGAGATCAGATTGCAGTTTGTTTCATCAATGCTGTTTATACCTTGCTCCTGAAGAGGGGCTTTGCTCCAGGACCACAGTACTCGTTGTATATGAGCTTGAAGAGGAAGAGGTGGAAGAGAGTAATGAGTGAAGCCACACTGAACCAAAACAGGAAGGGCAGGCCTGGGTACCGGTTGGCCATGTGCTCCTCATGAGCCAGGATGGCCTTGAGGTGCAGGGTGTGGCGGAGGTCCTGCAGGTGGCGCAGGTCTGTGGAGATGTAGAGCAGTGGCGTGATGGGCTGGGTCACCATGACAGGGAAGGTGTGGCCTTTGATCTCCGACGTCAGCTCCACGGGTTCGTTGAGGCAGCCGGCCTCGCAGGCATACAGCTTCACCGGCTTCTCCTGCTGCTTCACAGACACGTGAAGGAAAGGCTTCCCCTCCATGTCCAACAGCACCGCCAGGTTAATCAGGTCCTGGTTGTAGTGGATTCCCCTCAGGGCGTAGCTGTTGTGCAGAACGTCTGGATCAGCCTGAAACTGAAGGTGGTTCTCTGTGAACTGAAGGCCACCAAAGCTGAGCACCATGCCTTGCATGGTCCCGTGGGCCCCGGCTGCCACCAGCACCTTGCAGCCTCTCTTCTGCAGAGTCAGGGTCCATAATGTGACCAGCTGCAGGATCTGAGCAGTGCTGCTCACCCTCTCAGGCCACAGATTCTCTGCATGCATGGTGGCATGGCCGCTGAAGCAGTGGTCAGCGTAGTTGAGGCTGGACTCGAGTCGTGCACGTTCTTCGTTGTTCAGTCTTCGGCCCAGCAGGGGGGCCATGGTGGAGGACAGGATGTAGTAGAGGGTGGTGTTCACTGTGCGGCTGGATGGTGTGTGGGAGTCTGTGATCTTCCTCATTTCAACACCTGAATCAATAAACAGAAGCAAGATTTTTATAATCTAGCATGCAGTGTATGTCAGGAGATTCATTCCTCCCTCTGTTTGCATTTTGGGTTTTCAGCCTTTTCATTTCAATGTGTTCTTTTTACTTCACTTGTCCAGTTTCCTCCAATGTTTTAGGGAAAAACGGCACACAATGATGAGATATGCCAATTTTTAGGCTAATAACTGTTTGAGAATCACCTTGTTGTTGTAAATATAAAATTTTCTGTCTGTCAGACTGTGTGACAGACAAACCCTGGACCATCAGCAGGTGAGGCGACGTTAGAACTTGTCAGGTTTGCATATATAATACCAAGCGTGTTTATTATTAACTGTTAGCTAAGACAAGCTTTCTCTAGCTTTTTTCTTGTGCAAACTTTGAAAGGGGTAACAACAAGGTTACAACAAAGTCTGGCTGCTTGGAAGCAAAATAAAACAAATGAGGGCTGGGTCCAGATTTTGTACAGTAGTGTAAGAGATCTTCCACAACGCTGAAGTAACTTACACATGGATGTAGCTTTGATGTTTTAACCCGTTTACTGCATGGACGGATCTTCTGTTATATAGTTTTCAAATATAAATAGTTTCTATATTTACAGTTTATTTGCATCAAAACCACTTAATTTATCACCTGAAACTGCCACTGTGCAGTTCTGACAGGTCGGGACACTTAGTGTTAAGTTTTTTTTTATCTTGGTTATTAAGGTCTTTTGTGCAAAACAAGAAAAAAAATAAAATAAAAATGTTTCATAGGTTAATGTACATTTTATGGGTTTCTTATTGAGAAGAATTTGGATTGTTTAGCCATCTGAATATAAGCAAAGCCCAAATCAAGGTATTTTTTTAAACATCTATTTTTTCTTTCTTAGCCCTCAGCTGCGGATGTAGACATTTGCAAAACACGTGGAGGAGACTTATATGTCTCATGATATGACTCAAAATAAAGAACTAAAGTAAACCTAACCTTGTAGCACGAGCAACCGCTGAGCAGAGACTAGATCTGCAGCTGTCAGCTGCATCGTTTCATCACCGCTATGGTTTTAGAGTTAAACATTGCTAGATATGACAGTAATTTTACATCATTCTGTTTTCTGTCCATCAGATGCACAACTCAGAAAACCAGTTCATACATATTTCCCTCTCGGTGGTTAGAAGAGTCTTTGGAAACAAAAATTATCTTTGAACATCTTGCTGTCAACTAGAAAGCAGGTTTAACTGCATAGTGATGAAATACAGGTTAATGATTTGTAGTGAAACACTGGTTACTTTTACAGTCTCAGCTCACCTGAAATAAAGAGGTCTGTCCAGGCCTGCTGGTGATCCATTACCAGGTCATCCACACTGACTCTCAGCAGCTCCCCCAGCTCTTTTTTGGCTCCATCTTTGAGTGTGCTGAAGGTCTCCTCCAGTTTGGAGGAGTCAATTGGGTCCGAGGTCCACACCACAGACACAATGTTATCTGTGTAGTCTGATTTAGCAGCGACCTGGATCCTGTTGTTCAGCTTTTTGGTGATCACCACCACCAGTACCATCCGGTTATTCTCCACTGGCACCCTGCCAGAGGACAGCAACATCTCTCTGTCGTCCAGTATCTCCACACTGGCTGAGAACTTGTTACCAAAGGATGGACTGCCGTTGGAGATGTCCAAAGCGGCGCTTCTGTCTGATGGGTTATGGATGTGGATTCTCTGCAGATAGACATTAGGTCTGCTTCTGTGCGCCATGAACTCCTCTCTGATGGAGACGCAGTCGCGGGGTGACTGCACAGCGGCTGGTGAGGCGCAGCGGACCGACAGCACGGATCCTTTCCGGAACCACAGCATGCTGGCCTGGGCCTCGGCCCGTTTACCCTCCAGACTGATGGCGACTCTCGGTGAGTAGTCAGTCTGGTGTACCGGAGCCGAGCCGGGCTGTGAAGAAGCCGATATCCACAGTTTGTTGGAGTCGACATCGATCAGAATATGGCCGTTACCTGATACAAAAGGCGTGTCCAGCTGATCCTGAGGTGTTCTGTACAGCCCATCTCCTCTCTCAACGACAGACTTCCACCTGTAGATCTCAGTAAGGAGGCACTGTCCAGCTGCTCCACCGGGCATGGCCGAGCCGCTAAAGAAATTCCACCTGTGCTTTGCCCCCAAGTACCAGTAGAATATGAGGAAGAGCAACAGTCCAATGAGAAGTCTCCTCGCCCAGCTACTTGACAACAAGCCCGGAAGCCCCTTCAATCTTTGCTGCAGCCACATTTTATGACACAATTTTGGAAGCCCAGTTATGAGTCTGCGTTTTAAGGCGGCACCCAGGGTGCTTATAAGTCAAATTACGATGTCACATCGAGTCTGACTTGTTTGCTACACCCAAACCCACTGACTAAATTCTGGCTAAATGAGTTTAGCTAGGTGGCTAGCGCTGTGCAAAATCCCTGACGAAAATAAGATTCTCACATCATACTTATTGTCACATCGCTCGGCAGTTGTGAACGGCAGTTAAGATGTCGTATCTGAAATTATTTTGGGGTTTTCCTTTGGCTTTAGGTAGAAAAAAAGATCACCTGACTTCGTGGATTTTGATTCCAGTGGTTGACACTTCTGGTTTGTCACAACTGCCGTAAAGCAAAACGGTGCAGCAACTATCGAAAATGTCGCAAATATCGACAGACAGTTTTCTTTTCCTTTTCCCCCACTGGACATACTTATTGCTAAGTAGTACATGTATTCAAACACAGCTGTAGTTAAGTAAAAATATCCAACACAGACAGAACAATGGACAAAAATATTAAAACCATTATGCCAGGGAACAATTAAAAATTTATACATGAAGCCAGAAAATGAAATCTCTTAAAAGAATAAAAATCTCTTACACATAAAAGCACAACCATAAAGTTGTTTTACGACATTCTTTTTTAAAAGCTAACTATATGTCTATAGCTAACTATATATCTCTTTTAAAAGTATTCAGAAAGTTTTCTAAATGAATAGGGTTAATGACAGGATATCTGTTGACTACTGCCTCTGCTGAACTGAATTCAACTTTATCTGTATAGCACCATTTCAAGGCAAAATCATCTTAACACACTTTAAAGACACAGCCCTCTTCAGTCCAGTTCACTGTAGTCCATTTAATCAATTAAATGATTTAGTCCAATTTATAGTCTATTCATAAACCCAATCATGTAAATAATTGCCTAGCTAAGGAAATCAATGGATTGCATTCCCCATCCTCAGGATGCACATTCATGTTTGAACATGCTTTGTTGAACATGTTTGAGCTGATCACTACACTTTTCTCATTTTCGTGACAATATTTAAAGAAAAAGGGGCAGCTAAAGACTTTTGTACAGCATAAATTTTAAAACTGTTTAATTGTTTGCCAAAGAGTAACCGTCTTGTATATTTAAAGCAGCAATTTCTTTTCTTATTATTCTTGTACAAATGGAGAGAAACTTGCACAGAAATGTTTTCTCTTGCTTTGTCTTAGTGTGAACTTTAAAGGGTTAAATGTCCTCTCCAGGGTGCTTTACTTTGAGGTCATTTGTGATAGTATTAAAACTTAATTAGTTGTCAAAATTACTATTTTATGCGTTAGCTGGCCTGTCTTGACTTTTCATTTATTTAAAAAAGCAAATAGCTAAACTTTAGGTATCTTAAGCAACACTTATTATGATGCCTTTGTACTTGTCTCAGTATAACGTTTAAATAATTTGCAGATAACTATATTAGGCTTTTATTAACCTTTTTTTTTTTTTTCACATTAAGTGATAAAAGGAATAAAATATAAGGAAGCTTGTAGATGAGGGGAAAAAACGTCTACGTGCAAGTGCTCATGTCCTCCAGCCGTTCTGGCTTTCCTTTCCAAAAGCCCTTTTCCCACCCTTCTATAAGTGGGCGTTTTTCCTGCTGAATTACACATGAACTTACTGTGTAACACAAGCGTTCATGTCAAAACCGTTACAAAGACATCAAACGTCAAGCTTATGTTACACAGCGCTCTCTTCCAGGCTAAAGTGGACCAGGGGAGAAAAGGAGGGAGACATTACGCTCAGAGGGGGGAGAAAGTATTCAGGCAGTCCTGCAGAGATAACAGTCTGGACAAGTTTGCGGAGGAATTCACCCGGAAAAAGTGGACTTATCACTTCATGCAGGGGCTCTGAAACAGATTTATCGCAACTTTATATAAAAAAAATGAGGCCATCATATTTGTTACCGTGGATTTTTTTCTGTGCACTTTTGACGCTGGCAAACAGCAAAGAACAGCGAATCCCGCAGGGTGAGTCAAGAGTGCCGACCGACACAGCCTGCAGTCTCTTCACTTGCAGCGCATTTAGCTGAATTTTAACGGTGTTTGGTAACCCTGAGGACGCAAGTGTTTCGGCTAAATAAAAATGATTTTCCCAGCTTAATAAAAGCATGTTACTCCCCTCTAACTCTACATAATTATTTTAACCGACCGGTAACTGAACATTCCAGGCGAGTCGCGCGCAGCTTAACCAACAAGCTGTGTAAAGACGCTGCTGCCACTTGCTCAGTGTTTATAGTGTTAGCTTGAGTAGCTAGCTAGTTAAAAGGAAAACACTAGAATTGTGTCACTACACTCCTATTTAGTAGCGCACACTTACTTACGATTAGTACCTTACAATTCAATATACACATGTAAGTAACTATTTTACCCTAGAACGTTTGTATTATGATTGAACACGTTACAACGAGTTTAAATAAACAAGATTTGGGCTCCGCATTTTTCTCCCTGTGCCAACGCACGAGCCCAGCCGTTGAGGCGGACCTTCATTCCGCTGACGTGGACAGGACTACAGCCGAGGCTGGAGGGCTGTCAGCTCTGCTTCTAGTATTAACACGAAAGCATGTAGATCTGGTTAAAAAACACTCATATTTAAATCTTGTTATAATCAAAATCTTACTTTCTTTAAGAATTGCCTAGAAGTGAAAAATAGTTTGACAGAACAAGAAACAGCATAGTGAACGACACTGGATGGAACAAGATTTATTCAGTGAAAACTGATTCAACTACATATCTATAATATTATTATTAAATTTCAAGGCTAAATAAAAAGAACAAATTAATTTATTTATTTCACAGTATGCACTGTGTACATCAAACATTGAACTAATCTAGACAGACTATGTCTAATACTGATGGTTGGTGTGAGAGTAAACTTTGTCTATAATAATATAAGACACCAATTAATAATAATAACACTCTAGTTATCTTGCAGATTTATCATGGAGGTCATAAATCTGTGTCCTCCACAGTGACCATCTGCTGTGTTTGATAAATTAGCTTTTTATAGATTTATGAAAAATAAATTAAAAAATCTAATATATGGACAGGTTTTTACCACATTATACACAGTATTATCTAGGGCAGCATTTTACAGTACTATGCTTACAAGTGCAAGAATGAAAACAATGCAAATTATGTATTATTACACCAGAAAACTATTTAAATTGGGGGGAAAAAACTGAGCAGGGTCTTTTGGGCCCCAGTAGCCTTCAGGACCTTCAGTAATATAGTCCTAAGGTAACAAAGTCACATAATGTTTGGATAATATACGAAAAAACAGGTGTTTTTATAAAAACAACATATCTGTAGGTGTGTATAGATGAGTTTTTAACACACAACGATCTGTTTCCAGAAACTGATGAAGAAATTTCTGTTATTTAGAACTTGACTTTAAATCATTTAATGGCAATAAAAACGTAATATATAAAGAAATGTGCCACCCAGTGATGGTTGAGTCGATGCCACAACTAAATTCAGCAGGTTCTTAAACATGTTATTTGACTTACGTTTGAATAAAGATGAGTTTCTTTAAATGAAAACTCATATCTATATTCTTACTTCTTCTTTTAAAAGAAGATACCCAGTTCCCTATATTCTTATAATACATCTGTAATTTGTTGAATTACTGTAAATTTCCTGCTGGAATTTGTGTCTGCAGAGGTTAACCCCAATGATATTTACTCCTGTTACCAAGTCTTAATAAGATGTAAGTTTTATATTTCTTTACAAAGAATTTCTGCTGTGTTTGTGGTATGAATAGTTAAAGCTGTATTTCTGCTTGGTTACTGTGTGAACAGCTTGCTCTGAACACACTCTGACATAAACAGTCAGAAGTGGCAGTAAGATAAAAGAAGAATGAGACTATTGTCTGTCTGAATTATTCCTTCATACGTTTTTCTTTCCCAGAGAAACTTCTTGTAGTAACTGTTGCAACCAAAGAGACAGATGGCTTCAGGCGCTTTCTGAGGTCGGCTAAACACTTCAACTACTCTGTCAAGGTAGGAAACTCAGCAGGAGGAACTTGGCCAGAGACACGACACCTCTCTGTTGCAACTATTGTATTATCTGTAATCAGACTTTAAATGAGTCTGATTAAAAAGCACCGGTGTTATTTCTTAAAGCTGCAGCTGATAGATGTGTCTGTGTTTAAAGGTTCTTGGCCGCGGGCAGAAATGGAACGGAGGCGACTACATGTCAGCTCCAGGAGGCGGCCAGAAAGTGCGACTCCTGAAAGAGGCTCTGCAGAACATGAAGACTGAGGAGCAAATCCTTCTTTTTATTGACAGGTAGACCTTCTATTGCTGGCACAGATTCATGTTTTAGATTAGATGGTGGCTCTTCCTTTCAGAGCACAACAGGCCACTGTGTTCACATGAGGGGCCTGCCATACAGAGCTACAGAGACAGACAATTTCTTGTAGTAACATCCCAGTACAGTACTGTGGAAAAAGCTTAGACAACTGCCTTATTTCGTTTTAGAAAACAGGAAATAGTTACAAGGATTTATTAAAACATGTTGAGAGAATGATGTGAAGATGAGAAGAGGCTTGGTCACTGTTGATGTGTGTGTTATTTCTACAAAGGTTGAACATGGAATTTCACATAAAGAAAATAGGCAGTTAAAAACAACAAGAAAGACCTCATGCTGTACCTAGACCTGTAGAAAATGAGTATAATCTGAGGGGTCTGGCCTGGAAAATGTGATTCTGTTTGGGCTGTATCGTTGCTTCGTTGATGGTGTTTTCCTCTTTTCTGTGACTTCACACATCTGTCTGTGTGCTCCCACTCAGAGAAATGTCAGTAGACTGTTTTAGCCAATCTTCCCAGATGAAGTTTATTTTTTAATTTCAAAGCCTAAAAAGTTGTTTCAGTGTTTATTGTCACCATTCTTCATCCTTCATGTGTAGTATAGTGAGGGACTTCCTGTAAGCAAAGCAGCACCCTCATGTGGGTGTGATGGTGAAATGTAATAAACAAAACCACAGGCAGTTTTACTCCCTACATCTTACAGATGCAACTGCTTCATTTGTTTTGCTGGGTTCTCACTCAGCTGAGCCACACAGAGCAATAAAATTCTCTCTTTTTTTTAAATCTTTCTTCTTCACACAGCTACGACGTGGTTTTCGCCTCAGGTCCCAAAGAGCTGCTCAAGAAGTTCCAGCAGGCCAAACACAAGGTGGTGTTCTCCTCCGAGAGCCTGATCTGGCCCGACCGACATCTGGAGGACAAACACCCCCACGTGAGGGAGGGGAACAGGTTCCTGGGCTCAGGAGGTACGTCAGCTGGGACAGATCAGAGCTCTGGAGATGTGAGGAAACTACGAAGCCTGTTTTTACCTGGGTCAGACTGAATTTGAGGGAATAGGGTCAAACAGCTCTATCTAATATTTATTTGTTTGTTTATTGAACAGTTTATAGGTACGAAAAACCTTAAAACGACAGCTGCTTTTTCAATTAAGGTTCATTTTTAGTTGTAAACAGTTGTGTTTTTGAGTTGTACTGTTGAACATAACAAACAAATGTGTGTCTTAAACTGGAAATTTAAATTTGTACCATACAGATATGTACGGTTAATGCCTGTCTATTATCATAAATTAATGGACGACGCGGAGGCGTGAACCGTCCGACGCGAAGCAAAGTCCATTAATTTATGATAATGGACACCTCGTCGGGCATTATCCCGCTTATACTATGGTCACGTACGAAAGAAAAAAATATTAAATAAATTATTAATGCGTTAATGTTGTTTTTACCGGTAAAATCGTAAGTTTTTCACAAGAAGCGGTTGAGTGGACTGTTTCGTTGTGACGCGTTGCCAAGGTAACCGGCTCTGACACAGAACCTGCAGCTCGGTCGGCCGCAGTTATGTTATGTAACACACACATTTCAGAGGGCGGGTGCAGCTCTTACAGCTTGTGTGTGTCCAGAGGATGATGCAACATTTTGATTCAAACAAAGTCCACAGATCATTTCCTAAATCGTTTTTATTGAAAGAATTATAATCCACCATTCACTCTGATCATTAAATGTGTATCAAGCTAGTAAAACTATCCTAAATCGTTTTTATAATGTTATCCACCATTCACTCTGTATCAAGTATGTAAGTAAGGTAATCAAGACAGAGAGGCAGGCGACGACATATTTAAAATTAAATGCAACGTTGCCGTTGATTGTGACATTTCATAAAGATGCTGGCATGTCCATAGCGGCGTTTGAAGGACGGAGATTTAATGTTTGTGGACTCTGACCACTGCTGGTTGGGACGTTGCGGGATGACAAAATGTTGCTCCATTCTTGTCTCTCCTGGACTGACGAAGCACAATAAACCTGCAAGCTGCTTTCACAGCGATGCGCCGTCACAGACATGATCTGGCGTGTCTGCAGCCTGGCGCCTGAGTTTCTGTTGCCGTGGTTACCAACTACCGTTTAGTCAGTGCAATAATTTACAGCAATAAGTCTATTTGACCAGAACTTCTTTCATAGGTGTCCATTATCACTTTTTAATGTACACCCTCCAGCCAATCAGTAGAGTATTCACGTATAAAAATGTGTAAGCTGCCAATAACCTCAGTGTGACATGATACTCAATCATGGTTTGTTGGTTTATGCTGGAAAAAAATAAAACCAGTCAAGGATGATGCCAGATTGTCTGTGGATTTGAAACTGTTAATTAAAAATAAAATCTGAAAATGAAATCAAAAGCACCCAAAACATTAGATTGACCTCACCAGAGGTATCAGCGAAAACCTAGAAAGATGCATATTACTGCAGCTTCAGTAGTTCAGAGGATGTGCATATCAGATTATAAATCTTATTTAATCCTCCCACATTCACAGGACTGTGCACATTTCTGACACTGTGCTCAATCTGCTGATGCTTACAATCTTTTCGTCAGCAGTACACAGACCTATAAAAACTGAACCCAACAGGCTTAATTAGAAGCAGAAAACTCAAACAAAGCACTGATTTTCCCTCCCTGATATGTTTCATGATTACAGAAATGTGAATATGCTGACAATTAAGTGTGATTCCTCTGGATTTTTCCTCTGTTCAGGTTTTATCGGCTACCTTCCAAACATTAAAGAAATGGTTGCTAACTGGACAGGAGAAGACAATGACAGCGACCAGCTGTTCTTCACCAAGATTTATACTGATCCAGATAAAAGGGTAAGATTTGTTGCACAACAGAAGCAATTAGTTGTTTTTAGTTAATAAACATCCTGCTGCTAATGAGACGGAGCCATTCCTGCACATATGTTTGATTTTTAAAGCCTTCCAGTAACTCGGCGGGTAAAATCCCTCCTGTTCCTGTCAGGTGCTTCATGTGAAACGTGAGCAAAACCCAGTCTGTGTGTTTTAATTCTTATTTTATCTGTTTTCAGAAATTCTTAAACATTACCCTGGACAGTAAATGCAGATTATTCCAGAACCTTCATGGAGCCCTCGGTGAGTGCTCTGAAATCTGTTTCTCAGACCAGCTGTTGTTTTTTTTTATTTTTTGGATGATTTCTATCACAGATGCATATTTTAACTGCTTTCTGTTTTCAGTATGATGCTGTTAACATAAAGTGTTTCCTACCATGTTTACCATTTCTACTCTAATTTGTCACCTGCAACACATGAGGGATAATAAACAATCTGGCATCCATCATCCGGAGGATGAGGGTTGTGTTACAGGCAGGAAAAGCAAGAATCAGGATTTATACCATGATCTGGACAAATATTCCGTTCTGACTGACTGAAGAGAAGAAATTAAATTAAACAGAACACCCGCCAAGTAGACCAAATCACACTTGTAAAAAATGTTTCCAGTATTTAAATCCCAAGTTTTGGTCATTTGAAAATAAAATAAAACCTTTTTAATGCAACATTTATTTGTATCAGAAAATAAAGAAAAAAAATCAGATCCAAGTTTCTTAAGATCATTTCCAAACTATGTGGAATTCAAAGTTCTTCTTCACAAGTGGAAAACGTTCACACAGCTGCCAATTTTTCCAAGTGTGGATGTCCCAGCAAGTCTGACCGTGTGATGCTCAGAGAAAATGGAAAAAAAAACCAAGAGCTCCATCTCAGACTCTCCAAGCCTCAGTTAGCATGTTAAATGTAAAAGTTCATGACTGTCCAGTTAGAAAAAGACTGAACCAGAATTGCTTGTTTGGAAGGGTTGCAGGAGAAAGCCTCTTCTCTTTAAAAAAAAAAGAAACATGGGAGCACGGCTTAGGCTGGCAAAGCTGCATCTGAACAAACCACAAGACGCTGGATACCAAAGTATTCTGGAGTCAGATGTGAGTCCATCTCAAACTTGGCTGAAACTGTCTCATGCAGCAGGATAAAGATCCCGAACACAGCAGCAGATCTACACCAGAATGAAAAAAAAAGAACGCTGACATGATCCAGTCAGATTTCAGACCCAAACCTGATTGAAATGCGGTGGTGGGACCTTCAGAGAGCTGCAGAAACCAATGATGCAAACCGGAATGAGCTGAAGCAACGTTGGAAAGAAGAGTGGAGCAAAACTCCTTCACGACCACGTTAGAGACTGATAACGTCATACAGAAAACTAATAAACTTCTACAGCTGCTGGATCATGAGGTGGACTTACTCCACCTCATTTTGGTAGTGTAATATTGTTAATCTGAAGTTATCTGAACCTCATTTTACAATTTGATTAAAACCTAAATGTTTTTCTAAACTATACAGGTACGTCAACCTCAGAAGTGGAAAGTACTTTTTTTTTACGTGACTGTATGATGAATGCTGGTCCACACTGACTCAGAGAAGGATTTAATGTAGGTGCAGAGCTATACACCAGTATCATTTGCACAAATGTGAAAATTTGCATTTGAAAAATCAAAATCCAACCAGTTTTATTTGTAAAGCACTTTGCATGCAGAAAGCAACATGAAATGCTCTACATCAGGGGTGCCCAAGTTCAGTCCTCGAGATCTACCATCCTGCAACTTAAATGCAACCCTTCTCCAACATGCTTGAATCAGATGTCATCTGCATGTCATTCAGCTCTGCAGAGGCCCGGTAACGAGCCAGTCATTTGATTCAGGTGCGCTGGAGAAGGGTTGCATCTACAAGTTGCAGGATGGTTGATCTCGAGGACCGGACTTGGGCACCCCTGCTCTACATTATAGAAACAATTTATGCATGTTAAGATAAAACACACACTCAAAAGTAAAGCAATTTAAAACATCCCTTTCATTATAATCTCTTTCACACACAATCACACATGCATGGGCACACACACACACACACACAAAGTGCATGTACACCCCTACACCATGAACTGCAGTCCCTCATTACTGTCTCCTAACTGAATGTAGGTATACAAATGTTAAAAGAAATAAACATCCGGCTTGATGCTTGGCAAAAGTGTTTATGTACAATGAAATAAACAGAAGTGGTCCCAGGACGGATCCCTGAGGAACTCTTTGAAGAGACCAGAAGCCATTCCCGTCCCTGCACACATCGAGTTCTCTCATTTTCAGACCAACATGTAGTGTGTTTGAAAAGTCCTGCACTGATTAGTCGAAATAAATACAAAAAAGCTTAAAACTGTCTTATGTAGAGATTTAGGAATGAAATTATTCACTACTTTTTCTGTCTGATGGATAATGTGCTAAATATACCGCTTAAATCCCATCACAGTGAACTTGTAGAAGAGTCAAACCTGAGCTGTAGCAGTTTTGATGAAGCTTTCAGCAAACGTTCCTCAGCATCATCGGGGCTTAGGAAGGAATTTGTAAAGTCTGTGTCAAAGCTTACACAGACGGCACAGAGAATTTGGGAAACGGATGAACTCTCCGAGGACTGCTTGCTGATCAAATATAAGCACTGTGGACACTTCGTTATGAACAGCAGCCTCATGCATTTAACTTTGACAAACAAGAGGATCAGGAATGAAGAACATGACGTGGGAAGCATTTACTGATCGCTTTATGATTCTCCTCAATCATGAAGCATTTGGAGACATGAATGCATATTTTACAATTAGCAGAACCTTTTATTACTACTCTGAGTTCATTCTTGTAACATAACATTGCAATTCAGATAAAATAACACTAATTAAACATATTGTAAGCAAAATATCAAAAAGGGATTTTAAGCTACGTTTTTTTTTGTTTTTTTTTTTCTCATATCATCGCCACTGGTTCCATTCATATTCTTTAAACCTTTAAAGCTAACCTAAGAAGTATGGGCATAAAAAATAATTCTTTTAGTATGAAGTCCTTATTTAACCCTTAAAAATGTACAATAAATAAATAAATAATATCTTTATCATCTTTTGGTTTTTACCATGTGATGATGAAATAGGTCTCAGAAAGTGTATGCCTCAGCTATGATACAAAAGGGTTAACTACTCCTAAGCTTTCTACAGCTTTCTGGATGAAATGGTTCGGAGCGATCGTCGTTACCTGGCAGTTTGGTGACGTTTGGCTCTTTAATGTGTTTTGCTTCCAGATGAGGTGGTACTGAAGTTTGAAAATGGTCAAGTGAGAGCCAGAAACGTGATGCATGATACCCTGCCGGCCATCATCCATGGGAACGGACCAACAAAGGTATTAATAATGTGGACCTGGTGCGTAAAGACTTTTTGTCATAACTGGGTGCACTTGTTTTTTAAAACTTCCAGTTTTACCATTTTATTTGTAAAGTCTTGGAAAAATCCGGGTCTGTTACTCCCAATGCAGCCCCGCCGTAAAGTATACCTCTTCTTAATGATATTTTTACTGTTGCTGGGACCTTAGTTTACCAAGTAAACATCATTCTCTTCTCCCCAAGACCTGCAATTAGGACTAAGACTCTAAACTCATGAGGAAAATGTTTACTGAGATCACAGATCAAGTGGAAAAAGAGTCATTTTCTCATCAGCCCCATTCAGACATAAAAAAATACTAAGATTGGATTTAGAAAGCTGCTGAACATGAAATTCATAGTCTGAATGAAAACAGACACTATTGTAAATCAGATCACGTTTTTTAACACGTGTCTCCAGAACAACTGACGTGACACATTGCAGAAGTCGATGAAAGCACCTCAGAGATGTTCCTGTTCTACACATTTATGTCCGAGTTGTGTTTTAATGAACAACAGAAATACGTGCTGACGGGCAGGAGGTGGTCAGATGAAGAAAAGAGCATCAATAATATGTAATAAATAAAACTAACTAGCAGACCAGAAGGGGTGCAGGCCAATGCACCGGCCACTTTATTAGGTCCATGTTACTAATTGGTTGTTAACACATATATCTGATTAGCCAATCACGGGACAGCATTTAGTCATGTAGACATGATGAAGGCGACTTGCTGAAGTTCAAACTGAACATCAAAATGAGGAAGAAAGAGGATTTATGTGACTTTGAACGTGGCATGGTTGTTGGTATTTACTGGGATTTTCACACACAACCATCTCCAGGGTTTCCAGAGA
The DNA here is from genome assembly GCA_036919975.1 of Melanotaenia parkinsoni. Taxonomy (NCBI): domain Eukaryota; kingdom Metazoa; phylum Chordata; class Actinopteri; order Atheriniformes; family Melanotaeniidae; genus Melanotaenia; species Melanotaenia parkinsoni. Next base: position 29,745,927 of record JBAFTA010000015.1, read on the forward strand.
ATGAAGAAGAGAAATTATCCAGCAAGCAGCAGTTGTCTGGATAAAAATGTCTGGTTGATGTCAGAGGAGCAACATCACTGTACAGCAGCTTTTAATGGCCACAGACCAACAAACAACAAGTCAGTCAGCTGTCAGTCAAACACGCCATCTGGAAGAGGTGGGATTTCAGGTCACCTGGAGGTGGAACCCAAACGCAGACTGGTTTTATTCTTTTAGTTTGTGGAAAAGGTTCGGTTAGATACTGAGCTGGAGCGAAGGCCTGAAGTTAGAAGTCTGTCCAAGGGAAACTACATGTCTGAATGTCTGAGAACTTAACAGACGGTGGCTTTGCTCAGGTTTGCGGGATCAAGCGATCACGGAAAGATGGATTAGAAAAAGGCTTAATATTAGCATTGAATAGACTAGCCATAAGCTAACTTTAAAAGCAGCAAATTGAGACTGAAGGTCTCAACTTGTAAATATGATTTTAATGTGATTTTTTAAAATCCTTTCTTAAGCTGAGATATGATTACTTTGTCTTGCAGCTCCAGATCAACTACCTGGGTAACTATATCCCCAACGTATGGACGTTTGAGACAGGATGTACTGTGTGTGACAAGGATCTGCGCTCACTCGCAGCTCTGAAGGTTTGTTTATGACTCCTGATGGATAAAGTGTCTGTGGAGGATTTGCCTCAGCTGTTTTTTCCATCCCTAGAAATACACTGAACCTCGTCTCCTGGTAGTTTTACATGGAGCCTGTTTATTTCTCCAACAGGAAAGTGAATACCCACTGGTTCTGATTGGCATCTTCATTCAGCAGCCCACACCTTTTGTCACAGTGTTCTTCGAACGCCTGTTGAAGCTCCAGTACCCCAAGGACAGGCTCAAACTCTTCATTTACAACAAGGTAAGTAGAGATGATTTCCCAACACAGCTGTTTTATATGTAACTGATCCCACATTATGAGGACACAAAAAGAAGCTAGAAGACTGATGAAAAGCTGAAATTTGAACCCTTGGAGGGTCTGAGCCTAATTTGGCTGTCAAATACTTTTAATTTGGCCTTGTTTAATCACATAAAAGATGTTTCCCATACACATGTTTGGTATCTTTTTATTCAGAATTACTTCACCTCTTATCTGAAGTGATTTTTTTTAAATTAACTGACTTCATTAACATGTTGGGGCAACTGGTCGAGCTGCCGTCTCACGTACAGAAGCTTCATTTGATTAAGGTTGGAGTCACAGCTAGGAGCCCCTTACTGCATGTCACCCCCCCTCTCTGACTCCTCTTTCTGTTCAGTAACTGCTCAAGGCCACTAAGACCAACATGCAATATTAACACCCCCCATCTTAGCGTCTCTCTCTCTCTCTCTCCGCCGCCACCCTCCCCTCGCCCTCCCCCTGCTTGTAGCCATTGAAAACAACTGCACAAGACTGACGTTACTCCATC
>JBAFTA010000015.1:29762693-29773011 GCA_036919975.1 Melanotaenia parkinsoni
TCTGACCTCTGACATCAACCAGACATCCTGGTCCAGACAACTGCTGCTCACTGGATATTTTCTCTTCTTCAGACCATCTCTGGAAACTCTGGAGATGGTTGTGTGTGAAAATCCCAGTAAATACTCAGACCAACAACCATCCAAAGCCACTTAAATCCTCTTTCTTCCTCATTCTGATACTCAGTTTGAACTTCAGCAAGTCATCTTCACCACATCTACATGACTAGATGCTGCCATGTGATTGGCTGGTAATTAGTCAGGTGGATCAGGTAAAGTGGCTCTCAGTCTTCATATAGATTCCTGTGTTTGACCACTGAACTGTCTGATGTTTCCCTACTTTGAAGGAGTTGTGATGGGAATTTGGATGCACCCTTACTGGCTCCTACTAGAAGTTCATTAAATATTCCAGTCTTAAAAAATAGATTTAAATTTATTAAATCAGTACGCAAAAGACTCATTCAGTCCCTGAAACTTCAAACAGAGGTTCATGTAAGTCTGTCTTGATGTTTCAGGATCAATAGCTGTGCTTGGTCGTGATTAAACCTCAACATTGCGTTAAGAGTGATGGTTTACCTCATTCCTCCCTGTTAGTGGTTTCTTTAGTAAAGGGCATAATAGGAACACAATACCAGCTACAATGTTTAAAGCTCTACATGTAAGAATGCAGTGATTAGATTTTTCCACATCTCAACAAAACAGATGTGTTATTGAAGAAAGAAAAAAACATTGTCAGAATTTCAATTAAATAACCATCAACAACAGTAGAATATAGCTATTTTATTGAGGAAAAAAAAAAGGAACAAAAAACTATGCCAAAAAAAAAAAAAAATTTTTAAAAAAAACAAAAACAGTACAAATATTTGCAGTGGTAAAATATACAGGTCATACATATAAATCAAGGCTGGCTGCTCACAGACGGAAGCGGTCGGAGAAGTTGGGCGACTCGGGGACCGTGAGAGGAACTTCGCTCTTCTTCACTGCGACAGGTTTATAGTGTCTGATGGGCTGAGCTTTGTGCACCTGAGGAGAGGAAGGAAAACGGTCAGACTGCATCACACAGAAAGCTACAATCTGCTGACCTTTGTATAACTCAGACATTTAACCCACAGCGAGAGGAGTCTGCAGGTGTCATAGCAGCTTTAATAAGCACAGCTCAGGACAACCGATAGATCCTGATGCTGCCATCATTACTTCTGTTGCTCTGAAAGAACTTTTACTTTCTTGCTGCAAAGCTTCAGTAGAATAAAATACCAGCAGAATGCCACAGAACCCAAAGGGACAATAAAAAATACCCACATGACAGACGAGAGAATGATGCATCGTTATGGACAGAGATCATTTAAAGGTATACAGTGGACAGGATCCTCGGGTTCTTTAGATGGTAACAGTTAAATACTGAATTCATCAACCCAACCAGAGGACAACATCACATAAATGTCAATTTCAATACGGTTTTGTATCTGGTTTTAAATATTTGACTGCTGTCAGGTGGTGACTGATAGCAGCTTTTACCTCTGCTGAGTTCTGTAGCACCAACACAACAGCGCTGAGCTGAATGTGAGGCAGAAAATCTCAACATTGTCTCAACAAGCCTAAAAAAGATCCAAAAACAAAGTCCTGCAGAAGTGGTGTGTGTTTTTTAACCTCTCCAGTGGACCTGCGTGGTCCGCTTAAAGCAGACAATGTGTTTCCTGTCTGGTTCGGGGTGCAGCTGCTCTGGCTGCACAGCTGCAGTGTTGTCACTGGGAAATGTTCTGATCCAAGTCTCTGTACGAAGCAGTGTGAAGGTTGTGTGCAGCACAGCTAACTTTGCCTTAATGATTTTTACATCTTACTTCATGAAACATCCTTTTACAAGTGAGTCCGATGGTTTGTACGTTTTATGTATGAGCTCAAATTAATCTAAAATAAAGACGACGATCCTGCTTAAAGACCAGAAGCCTCGTTTTCCTGTTACCTCGGTGGAATTCAACGTGAATCGAGTCTGGCTGTGATGAACCTGCTTTGATCCACACCCCTCGGAGTTATTATGGTCTGCACTGAATAACACCTGGAAATCAAGACAGAGCTGAAGGACTAAACCTGCCAGTCTCACCTGCTCTTGCCGCAACCTGGCGATCTCCTCCTTCACCTTCTGCTCCTCCTCTCGCCTCTGCTCCGCCTCCATACGCGCCCTCAGCGCCTCCTTCTCGCCGACCATTCGCTCGTACTCCTGCCACTCTCGGGCCCGGCGCTCCGTTGCCAGCTCAAAGGCTTCCACCACTGTAGAAGAATTAATGTCTTCTCAAGAGTGCCATGGTGGATGATGGTGAAGACAAGAACACAGTGAGTTTCACAGCACTGAGCAGCGCTTCAGCCTCAGCACACAAAGCTGAAGCACTCTTCAGGACATCTGGACACACGCTGCTGCTTTCAGAACATTTGAAGTTATTTAATGATTCTGTTTCCAAGCTGTTTAGTGAACCACGTGAATGAAGAGTGATGGCTGTACACACAACTCGAGTGCAAACAGAGAAGATATAAGATTAACTCATCCGATCTGGAAGCGGCTACTGGCCAAACTGAATACCAGAGCTGCAACAGTCCATTATGTCATCTTCTAATCGGTCTACAACGTATACGGTAGAAAACAGTGAAAAATGTCTGATGTTAGTGTGTTTTCAAAGGTTTGTCAGAACGGACTAAAACTATTTTCTAAGAAATTAATAAAAAAAACAATCATCTCAGTAAATCCATCATGATCTGTTGCAGACGTATTCAATATGTTGAAAGCTGGGCCAAGTGAGTGCAGTTGATACCACAAGAACATTTTAATGACAGTTCAGTTTTCGTTGTATCAGGACAAAGTTTGTGAACCCTTCAGAATCAGATAGTTTGACACAGATCTCATAAAATCTCAGGTTTTCACAAAAATGAGTGGAGCAAGGTGGTGGAAGTATCATGGTTTGAGATGGTTGTATGAAACAACAGATCTCAAGTCAAAGACTTCAATCTGCCCTTAACACTGATGTTAGTTCAGGTTACTGTAGAAACTGGAGGGCTCACAACTTCTTTCAGGTGTACCTGATTAAAACTAAACAGATTTATTCTGACGCCGTTATTACTTATTGTTCTTAATGAAGCGCTCATAATCAAAGCAACGACAGGTAAATAACCATGTTGTTGGGTTGCAGTCAGTAACTCGTCTTACCCACGGCACTCCGGCTCTCCTTCTTGGGTCTGAAAGGCTCTTTATGAACAACTGTGTTGGGTCTGGCTTTGAATACTGCAGCCTCCTCTTGATGTTTCTGCTCCTCTTTCACCTGGAAGACGCAGATCAGTCAAGGTTCAGAATCATTACCGAGGATGAGGATGCTCAGGTAAGCTGTGCCTGTACCATCTGTTCCCAGCAGCTGTTCTTCACAGCTCCTCGTTCATCGATGAGCAGTCTGAAGGGCTCAGGCTTCGTGGGCTCCAGCTTCTTCCTTTCCGGGAGGACCACAGTGTCGAAGTCTGGCAGCGGCTTGGCCTTGAACTGTGGAACCTGGAAATATTCAGGTAACGAAGCGATTCAACAGATGCTCCTTCACTTTGACACCTAAGATTCCTGGTTCAAGATTAGAAACTCCACCTCTTCATTTCTCATCTCCTCCAGCCTTTTCTCTTTTAAAGCTCGTCTCTCTCGCTCCCTCTGTTCAAATGAGAAAGGACACACTTCTACGTGGTGGTGTTCCGGGAGCCGGGGCTGGAACGGAAGGCCAAAGTGAGGAACTGGAGGGGCCTTCACCGGCGATGGTGGTTTAACCTGAACACAAAACAACACACAACAAACTACAGTTTGCCTTGCTGGCCTCAAGCAAGTCTGACAACCTTGAAAATAATCAGATCCCTCGATGATCAAGCTTTAAAAGTACTCGACAGGAAACCGCTACAGTATAATCACCGCAACTGTCTTTCCAAATTTAAGACCAAAGTGTTGAGATGTTATGTCTTCAGCTGTTTGGAAAACGGGTTTCTCCTCCAGTTCAACTCTGCTCTGAAACAAGATGAGTTCCTAGCGGAGAGCAGAATTCCTGAAAGAAGCTTTGTTTTTGATCAATCTGCTTTTTGGGTGATTAATGAATAAAATAAACTTCCTGGTGCCTTGAAAACTTTCACTTTTTTTTAAGAAATGGATTTTGATGCCAACATGAGTCCATGGGCACCGTCAGAGTTGTGAGTTTAACATACATGGCTGCCGTTATTAATCATTAGATTTTGATAGTTATTAAATCTTTTGCATAAGTAGTTTAAAAGGGGACTAGGAAAATCCCTTTGAATTTGAATAGTTTTATTGCCTGTTGAATGGAATTTATATTGTTTTACTTTGACATGTTTATTGCTTGACCTCTCCTGGGACTGCAGAGGGAAATTAGCTGGTGCCTAATCTGGTACAATTAAAAAAATCTTTTCTTTTCTGTGACTATTGTTTTCTTTGTGCATGGTCCCCAACATTTAAAGATATACATACAGCTGATGTCATTAAATCAAAAGTAAATGTCAACAGGGCTGCAATGAATGACAGAAAGGAACAAAGCAGTGCTGAATGACAGAAACATTGCCTTACCTCCTCGACCTTGCGGTCCAAGCGAACCCTCTTCTTCAGGGCAAACGCTGGAGATTCTGGCACAGTTGGATATGCAACTTTTTTATCTGGCAGTCCCTGTTGAAGGCAAAATTTTCCCTTTAATACACATCAAGATGAATGAGAAAAAAAAGATAATCTCTTCACTGAAGCAAGCTTTAAGGGTAAACTCACCACGACGCCCTCCAGGACCTTTTTGGGCAGAGGCTTGGCTTTAAAATTGTTGGGCATCTCTTCGCTTTCCTGAGGCTTCTTGGTGGCTTGTCTCTCCTGCAGCCTTCTTTCAATCTCCAATTCAAAACCTTCAGGTACGGTGGGTTCTTTCACTGCTGGCCTCTTCAGCTCCTCTGGACCCTCTAGTATCTTCTTGTTCAGCTCCTGGGCCTTGATTTTAAACCTGAGATTAACATCAATTAGTTGACGGTATCTGGTGCAGGCAGAGAAACACTAAACCAGGATGGAACAGATGAACTGATTATCCCTCTCATATGAAGATGGAGGCAAAGTGAAGGTCCTTACTTCTGAAGTTGCTCCACCTCTTCAGCCTCCAGCTCTGCACTGCTCTTAACGGTTGTAGGTCGGCTTCTCTGACGTGTCATCAGGTGAGGGGAGTGAGGCTGTGTGAGCTTCAGGTGGGGGATACCTTTCACTGGAGATGGCCCTGAGACAAAAATAGATTAAGTTACAGAATTAAAAGCATAACAAAGAAAATATTTTACTTCATTGTAATCCTAACTCCTCCCACATGACCCCGCCTCCTCATTTGTCTTGTTGCAGATAAAATGTCAGCACAGAAAAAAGGGGGTGTTTTATCCTTTTAACTGGTACGACTGAATCCATCTTTGAATAAAGAGATGGATGTAAATACATTTCTGAAAATTAAACCTAAAGCTGAAGTGTCTTAAAGCTGTATTCTATTTTTTGGCCAGCAGGGGGCGACTCAAAAAGCCCAGACTTCTGGTGTGAGGTTCATGAAAAAATAAAATGAGATCCAACTTCATGTGTGAACTTCATAAGCATTTCCTCAGGTTTTCCTCAGGTTCGTGGTCTTCTTTACTCAGAACATTTAACACCACAATGAAACCAGCTCCGTTTGTCCAAATATAAAATGACCCGATCAGCTGATTATTGCACATAAAAACACAAGACATCCCTCCTGCGGTTCTCCCGCCCCGTCGTGAACGAAACTTCTCGTGGAGGATGAAACAACTCGTCTACTGTATATGTGTAAAAACGTTAAAATAGCTCTGCATATAGTAAATGTTGTAGTCATTTTCTATGTATTGCTGCATCTGCAGGAAAAATATTCCTTGTGTTCACATGCTTGATGGATAAAACGGATTCTGATATTCTGTGACTGAATGGACACATAGTAAATATGTCCATTCAGACATAATTGGTTATTGAATGTAAACAGTTAAAATAAAAGTTTAGCATCTGTCACACCTCTTTCTTGGGATCTGTGACTGCGCATATGGTAGCGGGGAGGCGTTCGCTTCTGGAACTGCTCGATCTGCTGAGCCATGGACACGTATGTTCCTGGCTCGTCTTCCTTCTTCTTGTTGCCCTTCGACAGGTTGAAGGGCTTGGGTATTGTGGCTCCTTTTCTAGTCTTTACCTTTAAATGAAGCAAACAGATGGGATTAATTGTGTGTTGGGTGTTAACTTTTCCTGTGAGCTGACCTGGAGAGTTGGAACAAATGGACATTCCTGTTAAAAGGTGTTGTGAGAGTAAATGTGCACTAGGGAGTGATGGTGGACGTCATCTACTCACTGGTGAGGAGGGTTTGCGGAGCTGGTGGATGAAGTCCACGGCCTTGTGTGATGTGTTTGATGAAGCGGACGCCTTAATACGAGTGTCTGTGTTGAAGTGAAACTCTTGGGGCACAGTCGCAGACAGAAGCATTTTCTTTGGTGGTGGATCTTAAATGAGAGATTTAGACGTTAAAACAATCCACAACCCAACTCTGAGATCATTAAAGCGAGGTAAAGATTTACTAACAGCTGCAGCCTCAGACAGACATGCACTTACTGCCAGCCAGAGCTGCCTTGTAGCTGGCCTCGTTCTTCTTGCGTTGCAGAGCCACTTCTCTCTGGAGGTTTCTGATTCGTTCCATCTCCAGTTCCTCAGAAGTGCTTCGTCTGTTGGGATGAAATTATTGTAGACATTAATATTTTATCTGATTTTCCACCTACCTTACTTTTTATTAGAGACACTTATACAAAATGCCAACAGCCACAACCGCAGGGAAGACTAATCAACATTCAAAAAGAAAATGCTGCACTTTTACAGTAAAAGAAGCTAAATCCCATTCTTCATAATTTTCATTTTTGTCAACTCTGGAATTGATGGTTATGGTTAGAAGGATATTCTCACTAAGTTTTAGTTATAACAAAACACTACGTATTCAACTGGCACGCGCCCACAAATTAAGCATGTAAAGCATCAAATTAGGAATTAGGAGGTAAACTGAATTCTTCGGATTGTCCAAACCATAAATCATTCATGACTTTAACATGTACTTGAATTGTTTAAACAATTTGAAATAAGGTCAAGACAGGAACTCTGGCTTCCTAGTTTAGACTGACAGCTACAGTTAAGGAATTTCATGACTTAGCATAAACAAAAAAAACTCTGGGGTCCAGTCCCAGTGTCAGAACTGGTTTCCCCGTTGGTACTTAGAAGACTTACTCTGTGTTTGTAGAGGAGGAAGCTGCTTGGTGGGTCTTTGGTGAAGCCTTTGCACTAAGGTGGCGACCCCTGCGGCAACTAGATCTGAGCTTCAGCTGCCCACTTCTGGGTTTCCTAACAGGAGTTCTAAATTATACAACTACAGTTAGAAACTGAAAAATGGTTTTAATACACTGAAGCATGATGTTCTATGTAGATCAGAAATGTTAGTAAAGGAGGGAAAGGTGGCCACAGAGCAGTCAAACAACTTACTCTTTCTGTTTCTTTGACGGCGGTGCAGTTGGGCGGGTGGTCATCTCTTTACGTTTTGAAACCCTGTAATTAATAAAGCAAATGTAGATTTTATTAGATACTTGTATTTAGATCTTTTTAAAGGAAAGTCCCTGAAACAAACAAACAATCAATGCATTTTCCATGCAGTCACTCCATATAATCGTGTAAAACTCACATCTTAAAAACTATTTCCTTTGCTTTCAGTTAAAAAAAAAAAAATGTTGCTTTCAAATCCAAACCAATACAGCTCCAAGAACATGCCAACGACTCTGAGACACAACGGCTAGATCCTCCCTGTAAATTCTATGTTGTGTAAACCGGTGCAGAACAAAAAACTGATTTAAAAAGTATACAGTCACCAAATATGGCAGGACAAAGTTAGTCAAGACAGTTTGAGGCTTAAAATACATTAGATAAATAAAACAGGCAGCAATCATAACAAAGGACTGTACCTGCATGGCTGTGCAGGCTGTTCTTTAGCAGTCTTCTTCCGTGGTTGGCCACCATTCTGAGTTTTAGAACCCCAGGATATGACAATGTTCGTGGGTGGAGATGCGGATATGCTCTGGCCTGGAATATCAATCAGTCCAGATGGTTAAAAAAAATAAAAAATAAAAAATAAAAAAAATAGATTAAATTATCATAAAGCTTTTATGGAGGGAAAAAGCACTGACCAGAGTCCACATTCTTGTCAGGGATCACGCTGGTTTCAGCTTCATCTTGCATCAACAGCTTGTCAGGTCTTGAAGGAGTGATAAGGTGACCATCTGCTCCCCCAACATTTTCTGCTCATTAGAGGCAACAATCAAAATTAACTTCATATAGCCTAAGGGGATGTTTTGTTTTCTAAAATACAGTTATTTAACTCATGCGCAAAAAAAAAAAGAAAAATCAAATTATTTAAAAATAGCTGGAACGATGTTAATCAAACTATCTGTAACTGCAACATAAATGGCAAATAAAGTTTTACAAATGGAATATTTTGCTGACTTTTAGCACCCTGCTTGCTTGAGAATGACAGCGATTCATTTTAGCAGGACAGCACCCAGAGTAAACATGAAAGCCTCCATCACCTATTCCCTTTCCATGTGTTTTGTTTGGCAAAAAAAAACAAAAAAAAACAAAAACAAATCAGTAATCCAAACTAATGAGAGGAGAGAAAAAAAAACAAAAAAACAAAAGGAGCCAAATGTGGGCTAAGTATGAAGCACATGTGCATGTGGTGCACTGCATTACTGGCCACATTCATACACACTAAACCATTTCGAGATGTGGATGCATCAAACATTAGTTTAAACATAAATCAAGAAAGCCTAATGACCGTTTTTCACTGTGTGGGTAGAAGATTTGCTGCAACCTGATCCATGCACAACCCCACCCAAACTTCCGAAAAACAGTCCATTTATTTCATTAGTTAAATCTTGCAGTGTGAAGAAACACTAGGTACAAGACAAACAAGTAAACTCGCACCACATGGCCTCTGTTAGTATATAATCCATAACACAGATCACTTCCTGTATGAGAGAAACTTTTCCATGACAATAAAAGTATGCAGTTAGATTAAGACATTTTCCGTACCCGTTTCTCAGTTTAAACAGTCGATAATAGGAGGCTAACTAGCCCATTAAATGCTAGCTGGATAAACACACTAATGTGACACATACCAAACCACGTATCATCGGTTTGTGAATTCACCAGCTCCTTGAAATCCACGACGTGGGTCGGGGCGTCGAACTCGTAGCGCTCGGAGGTATCGCCAGAGTCGCTTTCGGCCATAGTCAGTCTTTCTTTGTTCGTCAGCTAACCTCAAGCACAAATCAAACAGACAAATCTTTAATTAACGCACTGCCTTGTTTACTGAGAATATCGCTGTTATTTATTTATATTTATACTTAAGCTATAAAATAAATATATACATGTTTTGATGAAACAACTGGGGAAACTGGCTATGCAAAAGATACAAAATGGCTTGAAAACGGTTAATAGTAAATACGTTCAAATTCAAGTTTTCTCATAATTTAGAGCTAAAAATAGTTACCGAAGAAAACAGAGATTGAGTTAACATAACACATATCTCTATAAACGGACAATTGACACGACTGAATAAATTGTTGCCCAATTCGTAACATAAAATACCGAATAAAAGAATAAGCGCTCACTTAGGCTATGTATCTATATCAGTACGAAATCAGCCTATTAGTAGGAAATATATTTGCTGATTTAAAAAACACACACACAAAAAAAAACAACAAAGCAAAACAAAACACGTTAAAAGTAGCTGAAAATCTTACCGTGGACTTCTGTTCTACCAGCGACGAAGGTAAAAAAATGCAACCGTCGGGGGAAGCGCTATAGTACGGTTTAAATTGCCTTCCTTTTAAAACAGCCAATAGCTAACCTTTTGGGCAACAGCTCGCCACTGATTGGCTTACATAGTTCAACTTCCTACTAACTGACCACGTGACACGCGTTAACTCTTTTATATACAATCTATGGTTAAACCATATGTGCTTGAACAGAAAAAACATAAGATTTGCCAACCTTGCTTTATCCTTAAGCATTAGGTTTGATAAAAAAAAATATACAATTAAAATTGTATTATGTTAAACGACAAAAAGTTGTTTAAAGGGAACGATAAATACATATATATATATATATATATATATATATATATATTAGATTAGATTAGATTAGATCAGACTTTATTATCTCACAGTGGAGAAATTCACTTGTTACAGCAGCTCTTGTTA